>CM021104.1:453986577-454715435 GCA_007115665.2 Sequoiadendron giganteum | reverse complement strand
CTTAAGAATTTTTCTTGGAGAAACAAGGAATATGTTCTGGTTGGGGTTTTGCACTTAACAATTTGGGTAGCCTTAACTTCCATCTCTTCCATTCTAACTACCAATTTATTCAATTCAATGTCTTTCCCCTTCAACACCTTGGTATGCTTTGCAATTAGAGTTTATTTTTCCTCTCTCCAATTTTCTTTCCTATGAGAATTCATTAGTGACCTTCCACAGTTGATACCCAAGAGACAAATTTGTGTGGTAAGTTGGGGTTTTTGGGGTAGGAGGTTTTTGATTTCCTATGGTAAGTTCTCTATCCCCTATTTTGATCATGGCTAGCTATGTGAATAGATCCAAATTTTCACCATGTACATATGTTTGCAGTTTCTCCTCCAATTTGTGTATCTTTATCTCTCTTTCTTTCTTTTTTTCTCATAATTCTACACTAGTTCCTCTAGCTATTTATTTCTTTCTAGATATTCATGTAGCTCCTTTCTATTATTTCTATGCTCTAAACATATTTCCCTTGTTTCTAAAAAAATTCCATTACCACCCCTGTACAATCATAGTCCTCATTATTACGGCTATGTGGGGTTTTCTTTCTTATTTTATTGGTAACAAATACATCCTATGAGTCTAAATCAGAATTGGTGGATATATACCACTTCCTCTTTGTAGGTGTATGCACATTTTAGAGGCATTTCCCTTTATTTCTAAGTTTGTTTCAACCAACATCACATCCTCTTCCTATTGTTCCTCGTCCTTCATCTCTTCTTCTGGTTTTTTCATACTCCCCCTCATAACACCTTACTTTTTTAGGTGACCTGACCACCTTGGTGGAGTAGGTTTCTCCTTTTGAATATCCTTATTTTTCTTATTTATTTTAGAAGGTGTGAATGTGCTACCTCTCCTTTTCTTGGATGTAGGTGGTTTGGAGGAAGATGGGATTTCTTATACTACTGGTGGCCTAGATTTTTGCACATTTTTCTCCTTAGGCTCACCTTAGATATAGGTAGGTGAAACCATAGGTGAAATAGGAGGACTTCCTCTTGTAGGTGCAACTTGTGGTTCTAGGGTTTCAGGTATTGTATGTTCCTTAAGTAGACTATTAATATCTTGAAATTTCATAAAGTCTTCCCAAGATAGTTGTGGATATTGAATCCTAAGGCTCCTATTTACTAATAAGGATATTAAAAAGTGATGTGATAAGTTTGTATCACTTTGTTTTCTTTGGTATTCAAATTCCATTATTTTTAGCATATTGTAGAGGTAATTAGGCACATTAACTAGTCTATTATGGCAAAGATGACTCAATAATTTGAAATGTACAGTGTATAGAAGATTCTATCTACCATCACAAAAGGTATCTAATAACATAAGAAGCATAGATGGCCCAAGCCCATGGAAGTGAAATTATTTTTGTACCTTGGGATGATTAATCAAGGTTTTCTCCTGGTCTATTGAGCTCTTCCCTTACAACCACTGCAACTAATCAAACAAGAAATTAATCTCCATTCCTTGGTAGACCAGATACTTATGTAATTGCATCTTCTAAATCATACACTAATAACCCTTTTATTATGGCTTCGCCATGTTGTAATGTAGCTACAAATCTCCTTGTTATGTTATTGTTGAACTCTATCAGCTTTAGAAAGGAATCCAGCCAACCAAATCTTTGTGAAGATAGGAAAATTCATCTTCTAATACATGTTTTTGTGTTGATGGCTCTCTTCTAATAATATCACCTCCCATTGGTGAATCACTTTACCTATGTTCAATGTTCTAACCTTATAAATTTAGATTAATTTCAAATTCACGATCCTCAAATCCTTCTCTTTAGTATTTTCACATGCACTCTTCACTACAACTATACTGTAACTACAATTGTTACACCCCCTTCCCCTTTGTATCAACTTAGTTCACCTTAAAATTGGGTTCGAATTAGCTCAAAATCATTGGATTTAGGGAATTGACAATTGAAATTAACAAAAAAAGGTAGGTTCAATTTAGGACAAAAAGGGTTTGCATGTCATGTCTATTTTTTTTGCATTTGGCTTTAGGTGGCAAAAAATGAAAAAACTTGGTTGATGTATTACCTTGCCCCCAACTTAAGGTTTGAGGTGACCTCACTTCAACTCATGATATGAAAAAGGTATGATTATAAAATATGGAACTAAATGTAATGAATATATTGCATGCTTAATTTAATGTAAATACATAATGAAAGCTTTTGGAAATCCATGGTAATTATGGTAATATACTTTTCATACATGTCGGAGGTGATTAACTGAATTTCATGCATGTGAAGTTGAATAAAATGTATGCACAAGATAATTTTATGTGACAATAAGTAATTGCAAGTGAATGAATGACACGGTGGTGGGTGTAATGAAATGAAACAAAATGGATGGATGATGGGTAGTGATGTGAAAGTTCAAATGTTTAAAATTTGAATTGGGAATGTGAAATAAGATGAGCATGTTGCATGTACTTATTATGACAAGACTAATGTTGCATGTGTGAGAAAAATGAGTTGAAAATGTGTGAACTACAATTAATGGTGGCATCAATTTTTGAAATTTCATAACAAGCAGTGCTATGAGTACCTTCGGCATCGAGTCTCTTTTAAATTATGACAACTTTTTTCTATAGGTCCCTACTACAATAGGGCACTTACTAAATGGTGACAACTATATATATATGATAGGTCCCTGCCACAAGATAGAGAATGCTAGAAAAATTATGTATATTAGTGTGACTATGTTGTGTGTGCATGTGAGGTGGAATAAGAAATTAGACCTGAGTGACCTCAAAGGATGAGTTGTGTAGCTCAACCACTGAGTCACCTGAAGAAATTGGTGCATATTTTATTGGTGAGTCATCATTTTTGGGTATGGTATTTGAATCTAAATCACTATAATCATCGATAGGACCATACTACTAAGTGAGAAAAAGAATGAAATCATCTCTTTTTCCAAATTTCTTGTAAAGTTTCAACCTATGGCCATTAACTAGAAGGGAGAACCTTACTACATCTATGGTTTGCAACTTTACTACTCCATTAGGAAAGACTTGGCTGATCTTATAAGGTCACAACCAACTGGATTGTATTTTCCCCTTAAAATCCTTGTATCTTGAATCATACAATAAGGCCCAATCTCCTACATTAAATTCCTTTGTCTTCATATATTGGTCATGCCACTTTGTCCTCTATTTTTTGTACTATTTCAGTGTGATGGATTTCCTCCATCTTGATTTGATCTAGCCCATTTAAGTGGTGTAACCTCTCCTTTTGATATGTGAGATCCATTTCCAACTCCACTATTGTTCTTAATGTCTTATACTCAAACTCTATTGAGAGGACTGTTGTTTTTTCATATACTAGCTCATAAGGTGTGAAACCAGTTATGGTTTTCCATGTTGTTTTATATGCCCATACTACCTCTGGTAATCGAGCAACCCAATATTTCCTATGTAATTGCACTATCTTGGTTAGGATACTTTCAATTTCCCGATTGGTAACCTCCACCTAGCCATTGGCCTAAGGGTGATAAGGTGTGAATTTTTGTGCTTGATTTCATATTCTTCAACCAATTTGGTAATGAGATCTAAAGTAAATTGTGGACCCTAATTAGTCACTATCTCCCTAGGTAATCCATACCTAGTAAAAATATCCTCATACAAGAATTTAGCCACATTGCCATCTTTGGAAAACTATAATTCCTTCACTTCCACCCACTTAGTCAGATAATCAGTGCAAACTAGAATGTACTCTTTATTGTTATAATTAGGTGAAATTGGCCCAATGAAGTCTAGACCCCATTTTTCAAAGGGATCTAGTGTTAATTGTGGTTGTAGTGGCATTTCATTAATCCTTGTTGGCTTACCCATTCTTTGGCATTTATCGTAGCTCCTTGTATATTTGATATAATCCTTGTGTAAAGTTGTTCAATAGTAACCAGTTATGAGGATTTTGAATAGTGTCCTTTAAGCTGTAAGTGACCCCCACATGGTTCATCATGGCAAGGCTTCATGATATCAAATATTTCATCTTCTCTTATACACCTTCTCTTGATATTGTTTAGGCCAGTGTAGAACAGGTAACCAAATATCCAAGAATATGGAAAACACCTATGCACTAGTTGTCCCTTTTCCCTTAGAGAAAAGTGTAGTGGAATCTATCCTATCACTAAATAGTTTGCAATGTCAGCATACCAGGGTATATGTATATTAAGAGTAAACAAATTCTCGTCTAGAAATGAGTCATCTTCTACCTATTGTGTGGTCTCACAACATGCCACATTTTCCCTTTAGTTAAATGTGGGCCCCCTCTTTTCTCCTAATTTTTCTCTTCCTTTTATTTTTGCTTGCTTTGGTGTGTTGATTTCAGAGGAAATGGTAAAATAATGAGATCTTGATCCATCTTACCTGGCCCTCAATTAATTTTGTGTTCCACCAGAATTAGAGTATTTGTAAAATATTTTCCCCGGCCTTGTTTGCCAACCAGATTCTTGGGTCCTAGGTATTGGGTGTTGTTACTCTGAGGATAGGGTATATGTTGCTTTAATTTTTTTCTCATCTATTTGTCGCGCTCAATAAATTGTCACTGGGGTAAAATTGTCTCGAGTGTTTGCATGACAACATTTTTCCCTGGTTAGCCCGGTAGTGTCTTTTCTTTTCTTTGGAATTAGAGACCGAATTTTTTTACGCAAGTTTCATTTCAAACCAAATTGGTAACATTTTCACCTAGTCCTAGGTATCCTTTGCACCCAGTTCTCATGAACCTGATAGGAAAATTCCTAACCCTCGATAATTCTTCAGAGCCAAATGTTGGATGATTCAAACCTCATTGATTGTCAATCGTTTAGAATCCAAGATGGATGCTTCCTCTAAGGCATGTTGCCTCGTAGGTATGGAGGGACTTCTAGAAAGAAGAGAAAGGTTGTAGAAACAAAGGAAGCTGGGCAAGGTGGGGAGGATGCTAAAACCCAGGTAGGACAAGAAAATGTAAGTCTTGGAGAGGAGGAGATAGTGACAAATCAAGGTAATCCAGAATCCATGTCGATGAGGAAAAAGAGTGTTAAATTTTTGGAGGTTGTGATGAGTAATGCTGAAGGTTTGAGAGAGGAAGTTCTTAAACATGTTGATCATTAGGAATGAGGTAATACTGAAGAGGAAAAATAGAATGAAGAAGCACCTAACTGGTTAGTTGGGTAATTGGCTCCACCGTTGGAGGTGGAATTAGTGCCTCTAGATTTCAGAATTTTAATGCAAGGAATAGAAACCCCTAAACCTAGAGCTAGAGTGAAGAAAATACATGTGAAATAGAATGCAGATGGAGGAAGAAATTTCTAGATAGTTACTCCAACAGGAGAAAAGAGAAAACATGACATAACAACTATGGATTAAGGGGTAACAACAATTGATGTAGGACATTCATCATGGGGACAGGAGTTAGAAGATATGAAATTAAACTTAGAAATGACTATCACCTGAGTGAAGAAGAATAAGAAATAGAAAAGAGAATTAAAGGAACAAATTTCTTTCCTGGAGAATTTCATCAGGTTGCTAGCCCAACATGTTCAATCACAGACTAAATTACTATAGAATCCAATGTTAATTTCCCAGGAGTAGGTAGATGCTATCACAACACTTTGCCATAAGGTGAGTGTGTTTGAAGAATGGATGGAGTACTTGGTGAGGCAAGGTGAAGAATTAATAAGGGATGCAATTTGGAAGTGCAAAGAAGCATACCATTGGCATGATAATTCTAGAAGACTTGAGGGTGAATTTTGATTTCACCAAGAACAAAATGATCCAAAAAGGTGGAGGCTAAGGGTTCTTCTTTAGATGGATGTTCGAGAAGTGATAAGTGAAAAGATAGTCATGGAATAGGAAGTTATAGTATTTGAGAAATGGAGGATAAAATTGAGTTGGGAAAGTGACACTTTATCACAATGTATAAATGGATTGGAAAAGGTCACTGAGATATGTAAGAAAATGATAGATAAAGTTGAGATCTTTATTGAAATACTAGCTTGGAAAATCTATGATCCTCAGAATTTAGGACAAGATGATAAGGAAGTGAAATATTTCAAGGAGTGGATCGAAAAGGTGGATAATGATCCTATTCAGTCATTAAGTCACGGTGTCATAGATGATATTATAAGGTGCAAGAATACTAGAAGAAAATATGAGACAAAATAAATGCTGAGAAATGAAAATATCATTCAAATATCAGAAGAATATGCTAGGCATAAATATAGCTGGAAGGTAATTCAAGGCATTCCAAAAGAACATATGTATCAAGTATTGATTAATTTCTAGGAATATCAACAAAGAAAGGGTGAAGATAAGTCTTCAAACCAAGAGTCAAGCAAAGAAGAATAGATAGTAGGTTATCGAAGGCTGAAATTTTTGTGCACAGGTAGAGTCTTGAAATAAATTTTGTAGGTTTTTTCTCGAACCCAGTGAAGATAGGTAATTCTGGAGATTTTCAAGAATGCTGACAGTTTTATTTTATGTGCAAAGTACATGTGACTCAGAGCCCAAAGTTTGGAGTTTACTGCTGAAGAAAAGTAAAAATATCTTTGACTTCACCTAGAAAGTTATGATGCCAATTGTCACCTACCATGTGTTTCATTTTAATTTTTTTCTCTGATTCTCTTTAATGGTATTAAGCTCGAAAATTTTGTGGCCTTGTTTCTTTAAAAGACCATTGGTTGCTTTATTTTATTTTAAGTTCAAAATTTGTGTAAGTCAAAGAATTAAATTGTTTTCAAGTTTTATTCTTTTTCTTATTTCTGTTCCATTCTAGACTAAAAACTTGTATGTTTCATTAGAATATCAGAGACAATTTCAAATCTATTTCCTAATAAGAAAGATTACATAGCTAATTGTTTGTTCCTATCGGACAAGACTGTGTGTTGCACCATTTAAGGGTGCATACTAACACTATTTTGGTGGAAAATGATCACCCTTTATTTAAACTCTTGCATCATTCTATGACTAGCTATGAAATAATCTTGTGAAGGATGGAATGGTTTGCTCTGGTTTTGTTATTTCCTGAGGCATGCGTAGATAATGTAATTCCCCGCCATGGAACCTAGAGAACAATACACATAAGTAACTAAATAACCGAATAATTTTATTTTTTTAAAACATCCAATTACAATATGAGTACTAAGTAATCATTTCACAAACGTTCTCAGGGTCCCACAACAATGCTACTTAAACATACACTAGTAGAATAACACATCATAAAACTATATACATGAAACATAAGAATATATCATATCACCAATGAATAATACCATTTGCATAATCATAAAGAGGTTTTAAGTACATGTTCAAGATACATCAAGTGAGATTGTGACAAATCTTATTACATCATAGTAACAATACAATAAGGTCTCATATAATCATCTGGAATATACATAATATAGATGACATTCATACACAACTATCATCATTGTCCAAGAGCATGCTCAACGTCCAACTCATCGAACAATGGAACATCAGGAACCTATCAAAAGAATCATATCATCTCTCACTGCATCACCTGCAAGGGGACCCAATGGAGGATAGATCACGTTCCTCCCAACAATGTGGTACTCGAAATTCCACCCCCCGTGCAAGCAAATAATATGATGTCCACAATACAAACAAACATAAAGATAGAACATAACATCACATGTCTTGACAATCACATAACGATATCGCAACCACATGACAACAAGAAAGAAGCTCCCAGAGGAAACAACAAGACAAATGGTAACTCTACACAAGAGACCCCATACATGTATCAAGATAAGAGTGTCATCACATAGTTGTTTTAAATTACCCTGGTGAATATTCCTATATTATCGGCCCTCATCTTGAGTTACCCTGGCAATTTCTATCAATTCTCGGCCCCTAAACGAACTCATGTGGAATAGAAACACTTTTCAAAGGGACAAAGTGAATGATCATGCCATTCCAAGCCTTCTCAACCTACCCTTAATCTATACAAGCACTAAGGTATCAAGTGAGGCATAAAATTATCTAAATTATCTATGAACACCACCCAACCCCCAGTACATTTATTAAGGTTTCCACTGAATTACAAACTCCCGATAGCTTACCCTGGTTACCTCTTAGGGTTTTGGCCCCTATCAAAAGCCACTCTCCCTAATTACATAACTCAATATCAGGTACAAACGATAGCCATTATGCACGTCAAAAAAAACCATGAACGGACACATCTCAACCATGAAATAGAATATCTACCTTTCAAAATACCTCCAAGGTAAAAATAATTGTGCATGGCTAAGTCCTAAATTAGTTCATCACAATAGGAGAATATAGTGTAAGCATTAAAATCTTAATCATACAAATAATATTTCCTAGCCTTTGGAAGATTTCTAATGTTCACTTCACAAGACAATTTAAACATGAACACAAAATCCACTTTTTATTCCTATTTACATCCATACACTTGTTTCACAAAAACATCCCAAACAATTATAGAAGAGTAAATACAACAGTGAGTATACAAAACACTCAAATCAAGTTACTAAATGATAATTGAAAACAAGTTAACCTCCTTCCATTATCTACATATAATAAATAATTTCCTTTATTTAATTTCCAATACAATCATTTACTCAATCCTTCAATATGTTCATCCACCTAATCCAAATAATTATAACACATAGGTCAAATTCCTAAAATTCTAGCACAATATTTCTAGATATATTATGACAAACACAAATATTTGCATACATACATAAACATCCAAAAATTCTTCATGAACTAAAATTTCATAAAGGATAATCATTGACCTAAAATATCATTCATTCGTTAAATGGATTAAAAGGATTTAACATTAACACCATTATCTAATTTGCATGAATAAGTCCGCTAACTTCCTAATATAATTTGATGCAGATACTAGGTGGCTCCCAACTTCATCAAGAGGTTAAGATCCTTCATTATGGTCATAAAAGGCATCTAACAAGATTAATATGCTTACACAAATTCAACTTATCACCAAACACTCCCTAAAGGCTTCTAGGCCTCAAACACTCTTTTTAGTGAAATATTTTGAAGAAGGCCATACCAAGGCCTGAAAAACATCAATTTAGTCTTCCCACAAAACCTAAACAACAATCCCACAAGGTTTCAATTGAATTCTTTGCAACAACATAGCAAACCAATAGACTTCCCTATTTTAAGGCTACTAAATAAGCCCAAATTAAAAAGGAGACATATCCTAAACATTTGGTTTTCACAAGAACTCATTGGAAAGTCACTTTTTATGTGCCAAAACACCAAATTTCATGATTTTTTTCTAGATTTAATGCTTCTTTAGTATTGTTCCAACAAACCCTCACTTTTAAGCAAAAACACAAGGGTTTAAATGAAAATCCTATCTCCAAGGCTCATGCAACATAGAAAACACTTCAAAAACCCCACATATAGCCTTCTCATACTTCCCAATCCCTCACATAGTCCATTCAATCAAAAATTCCTCAAAACCATGCTTTAGTTACTCATTTTGACTTGGAAACTATGCAAATTTTCCCCTAGGCATCACCAAAAAGTTGTTAAATGGCCTCCCCTGCATAAAATATCTTACACACATGTTAAAGACACTTATTTATGCCATTCCACTAAGGAAAATTTCAATTACAGTAGGTGGAATGGCTTGGATAGCATTTGGAGACTTTCAAACCCTTCGAATATACTTATACAGATAGTTTTGATAAAAACAATTAGAACTCACTCAATAATGAATGAAAAAACCTCCAATCAATTGAAAAATTATTTTAATACATTATACTATCAATGAAAATTAATTTGATGACCAAATGATCTTCTATACGGACTTCCTAAGGATTCAAAGTCTAGAAAAAATAGGAAAACAATAAAGAAACCTAACAAATATTCAAAACTTTCATTAACCATCCTCCACAACATGTACATATTCCTTTTTAAGGCCTTTTCCAACCATTCAATCAAACAAAACTATCTTTCTAACTTCCCAACCATCGAATGACTGTTAATATTCCCCTAATTACAATTTTGACAACTTTTGACAAAAAGTGCAACTTGTTGCATTTTGACACTAAGGACCCAAAATTGATTTACATTACATATAAATGGTCTTAATAGACCTTATTAAAGACAAAAGACTCAAAAAATCACTAAATTCCACCACATGACCACCTAAAACCAACTAAGGTTTTGGTGCTCCTGCACCATACACCCGGGAAACAAATGGATTCATGTCCCATGAATCATAACTTGGACCTGCTCTATCCTTCAAGCCAACATTTGTGTGTCTCTTATAAGTTTTCTCAGTTGAGGTTCTTCTCCATGGTGGTGCATACTTTATCTTTGCCCCATGCTTAACCTCACCTTCCATTTGCCTTAACCTCACTTCATGTTGTCTTGACTTGATCCCTATTCTTAGACCCAATTCCTGCTCCATAGCTTTGTTTACACCTGCAACTAGTGTCTCCTTTGCCCTTATACCTACACATAAAATATTACAACACATAACTTTATTGCTTTGTATTCCTACCTTGTTCTTGGGTACTTGCCACATGCTTCTGCTCTCTTGTTCATCGTGTCCCTTTAGGATTGTCATTAGACCTTTTGTTATGTCAGTCCCCTATACCACTATACCATCAACCATTGTACCTATACCTTCAACTTTATTGCCTACCAAAGGACACACAATGGTATCCACCACTACATTTTAATGTAAGTTCACTACCCATTCCTTCTTTACCCCTATGTCAAACTTCATACATGTTGTCCCTACATTTACAATATTAGGACAGATTACAATATCTGAATTTTTGGTTTCATTCACAACTTGGACAAGTTCTCTTCTCCCACACATTATCACCTTAGCTTTACCTTTCACATCTTCCACAAAAGGATTCAAGACAAAATAACAACCATCTTTCATTATGGTGTAGGTATTCTCCCTACCATCATACAAATCTCTCCTATCATACTGCCAAGGTCTACCTAGAAGTAGGTGACAACAATCCATTGGAAGAATATCACAAACCACACTGTCTTTGTAACCACCAATTTTAAAATCAACTACTACCTTCTCATTAACCAACAAAGACTGGCCATCACTTAACCATGACACTTTGTAAGGAAACTCATGAGGTATTCTTTGCAAGTTGAACTTGTTCACCATCTCACTAGACACCTATTGGAAAAACAAGGATAGATAACTAAGACGGGGGGGTGAATCAATTGTTATAGAATTTAAACTTAGTCAACCTTAATCAACCTTTAATCTCATATCCGATAATTAACAATGAAAGCATAAATCAACAACACATCAGAAACACATGAACACCAAGATTTTATACATGGAAACCCTGTTAGGGGAAAAACCACGGTGGATGTTAGTCCACAAGATTATACCCTATTAGAAGTATAATGAAAAATGAATAAGGAATGCACATGCATGATAGCCTGCCTAGGTCTCACTACTCAAAAGGGAAGGCTCACTGAATTACATAAAATAATCGGATTAAATCCATCTGATGAGGTTGAACTGAGAAATTAGCTTCTACAAAATACTTATGACAATTTTGAATAGGCACATAAACACTTCTTCACACTTCGCTCAATATTCTTCATACTTTGCTTTGAAATCAAATGATCTAATCTTTATTCACACATTTGACATTCATACTTCATATACATTCACCAAACACACCTTGCGCACTTCAAAATGAAGAAACAATCGCTCTTATATATCTGCTACATGAATTTACATCAACAACTTTGTTGGCCACAAGTAAAAGAATAAATTATAACTGTCGGCCCAATTCATGAAAAAATCTTAATGTGCACCAACCTAAGTTGGTCACAACATAATGAAGACCTAAATCAACATCCTTGAACATGCCAAACAATAAAATATTAATCCATAAGGATCCGCAACATGCTACCACCATCATGTCGACCAAGAACATGAAAACCTCGAACACACAAAGGAAAATCTTTGATCACGAGCACACTAATCAACACGGACGTACCAAAATGATAGAGCATGATCTAGAAACATCACTGAACATCATAGTAGCATACACAACAACTTAATTTACCATAAATACATTATCTTCTTCTAGAACCACCTGCTATAGTAACAGAATAACTGTAGGAACTTAGAAACTCATAACTCGCTCCAATCTTGATGCATACCACTGAAAATTTTGAAAAACATACTAGATAGGCTCAAAAAGAAAACCTTTAATGTCTGACCTTTGATTATCAATGTACACAACTTTCCACCATTCTGATCATCACAACTTCACAGACTGCCTGCAAAATATTTATTTTGATTTTCTCAATATCCTCAACATATACAGCCTTTAGAATCATCAATGCTAATAGTGTAGACATCAATGATAACCACATATCAAGAACACAACCACAACATACAAAAATATCCCCCTTTGGCATAGATGGCAACACATGATGTGAAAAATACCATCAACACAACTAACTTTGTACACAGTACTCTTCTCCCCCTTTGTTCTACACTTCTCCCCCTTAGATTTTATAGGTTTTTTCACATTACACTTCTCCCCCTTTGACATCAATGGAAAAGGTACACAAGCTCTAAACCATATATCATTTGAATCATCTAACTACTCCCCCTAATTAGCAACCACCACAACATCAATTTGAAACAAGATCTCACATTAAGTGCACAGATTGATGCAAAGACTTGCATCTTAGTTCAGATCAAGAGGGGAAATCACCCCTAACTTGCCTCCGAGATACTCAAAAGTATCCTTAGGAAATGGTTTAGTAAATATGTCTGCAATTTGTTTCTTATTGGGCACATATTCTAATCTGACTTCTTTATCACTCACTTTATCTCTCAAAAAGTGATACTTGATAGATATATGTTTTGTCTTTGAATGTAACACCGGATTCTTAGAAATGTCTATGGTACTTGAATTGTCACATAATATAGAAATAGGCTCATTATACTCAAATCTGATATCTCTCAGCATCTATTTCATCCATAATACTTGAGTGAAATTGTTTGCAATAGCAATATATTCTACCTCAACAGTAGATAAAATTTTTCTTTTTACTTAGCCAAGACACCAACTTCTTTCCTAAGAAGAATGCACCATCACTTGTACTTTTCATGTCATCTACATCTCCTTCCCAATCTGCATCTATAAATGCATTCAGAGTAAGATCGTCGTCCTTAGGATACCAAAGACCAAAATCAGTTGTTCCTTTCAAATATCTAAAAAATTATATTTATTGCAGTCACATGTGATTCCTTTGGATCAGCCTAATATCTAGAAACCATACACACAACATTCATTATCTCTGGTCTAGTCTGAGTCAAATAGAGCAATCCACCAATCATTGACCTGTAACTTGTTTGATTAGCTTTAGGAGAATCATCATTTTGTGTTAGCTTGCATCCGGTTACCATGGGTGTACCAATTGGCTTTAAGTCTTCCATGCCAAACTTTTTCAGTAACTCTTTTATATATTTGGACTAAGATATGAAAAATCCATCATCTAACTCAGTTATTTGCAATCCTAAAAATAATTTCAGCTCTCCTATCATCGACATCTCAAATTCACTTTTCATTTCATCAGCAAAATTCATGCATAAGTCATCATCACCTTCAAAAATAATGTCATCAACAAAAACTTCAATAATCAACTCTTTATGCTGATCCATCTTGAAATACATATTGTTGTCATTATTACCTTTATTGAATCCAAGATTCAACAAGTATTTATCCAGTCTTACATACCATGCTCGAGGGGCTTGTTTGACTCTATATAGTGCTTTCTTCAATCGGAAAACCATGTCTTTTTCATCAGCTAGTTGAAATCCATCTGATTGTTCAACATAAAATTCTTCTTCTAATTCACCATTTAGAAATGTTGACTTCACATCCATTTGATAGAATTTGTAATTCTTGAAAGTAGTGTAAGCAAGAAATAACATTACAGCTTCAATTATAGAAACAGGGGCAAAGGTTTCTTCAAAATCAATACCTTCCATCTATGAGTATCCTTTACATACTAGTCTTGCTTTATTTCTAACCACTTCACCTTGTTCATTCAACTTATTCTGAAAGACCCATTTGGTTCCAATCACATTTTTATCCTAAGGTCTGGGAACAAGTGTCCATGTATCATTTTTCTCTATCTGCATTAGTTCTTCCTTCATTGCTTCCATCCAATATTCATCTTTACATGCTTCATTGATATTACTAGGCTGAGTCTTGCAAATCAGGCATTCTTCTGCAATTCTCCTTCTAGTCTACACACCTTTTTTCTTGTCTCCTATAATCTTATTCTTAGATTGATTTAACTTTACATACTTTGGAACTTTGGGATTCTCTCTAAATTCTGGTTCTTTTGTTCTTTGCTTTGCACTTCCACTAGCTTCTTCTTCATGATTCTCTTGATTCACCGGAACAATTTGAACTTGATTTTATGTCCAGGTGCATTCTTTCCATTATCAGTACTATCTTGTTTGTCATATGAATCATATCCACAATATCTGGATGATCTAATAGTGTCTTCATCAACTTTGACATTTGCAATTTCGACAATTTTCTTCAATCTATTGTAGCACCGGTATGCTTTGCTCTTAGTAGAGTGACCCAGAAATATTCCTTCATCACTTCTAGCATCAAAATTTCCAATATCTTCATCTCTCTTGATATAACATCGAATTCCAAAGATTTTAAAATACTTAACAATAGACTTATAACCAAACCACAACTCAAAAGTAGTCTTACTAGAATTACCATTAACATTTACCCAGTTGATAGTGTATATAGTGGTGCTTACAACTTATCTCCAGTAAATATGAGGAACATTACCTTCCAACATCATAGTTCTAGCACCATTTAGAATTTTTTTGTTTTTTCTTTCAACAACTTCGTTCTATTGAGGGGTCCAGGGAGCAGATAACTGTCTTTTGATTCCATGCTCTTCAAAAAATGTATTGAACTCCTGAGAAGTGAATTCACCACCTTTGTCTGATCTTAGGCATTTGACCTTCAAGCCTATCTCATTTTCCGTTATAGCTTTGAAACATTTTAATTTTTCTAGAGCTTCATGTTTTTCTCTCAAGAAATCAACCCATATCATCCTAGAGTAATCATCAATGCTCAACATAAAGTACCTTTCTCTTTGTAGACTTATAATTCTGGATGGACCGCATAGATCAATATGAACCAACTCCAGTACTCCATTAGAATGATGTTGTTTTCTCCTAAAATAAATCCTTGTCTTCTTTCCCATTTGACATTCCTTGCATATAGTGTTAGTAGGCTTTACTAACTTAGGTAGATCTCTGACTGCTTGAGTGGAGCTTACTTTGACAATGTTATCAAAATTCACATGACACAGCCTCCTATACCATAACCAACTTACATCAACTTGAGAAATTAAGCAACTTTCACTAGTAGCACTCAGGTGAAAAATATTACCTCTTGTCTTTGTACTTGAAGCAATTAAATTTCCAGAGCTTCCCAATATCCTACACTTACCATCTTTGAACTGAAGATTTTATCCCTTGTCTACCATCTGTCCAACACTCAAAAAATTATGCTTCAATCCTTCAACATAAAGAACATCATCAGTATTACATTTACCACCAAGATAAATAGTGCCTCTTCCACAAATCACACCAACATTGTTATCTCCAAATCTTACAACACCACCATCATACTTCTCCAAGCTTAGAAACTTTCTTTTATCACCAATCATATGATGTGAGCATCCGATGTCAATCACCCACTCATCTTTTTCATCAATTTTGGCTGCAAGAGCTATCTCAATATTATGATTGTTAGTAGATTCAGTGGAGACCATACCATTTTCTTTGATAGCAATGAATACCCATCCATCTTCATTTCCAGTTTATTTATCAAATTCATCATCACTAACACCTTCTTTAGCATAATAACATTTCTTTTGAAATCTAGACTTTTCAGGTTTATACTTAGAAACTCTTTCAGGACACCTTGATGCAAAATGACCTATCTTACTGCAAGAGAAAAATCTAATAGGAATCTTTCCTTTGTACTTACCATGTCCTCTGGCTTCTCTTTTCACAATCAATGCTTCCAGTTCTTCTAGCTCTCTTTCTTCATCTTCAATCTGTCTCATCTCATCTTCATACTTGAATGTCTTTTTGGAGCTTTCTCTCGGATCATATCTTTGTTGGTTTTTTCCGAATACAGTAGCTTTAAATACAAACTCTATTTTAGGAGTAGACTCACCAAACTCACTCAACTCAAAGGCAGCAATTTTACCAATTAGCAAGTCACTTGTCACATTTTTTACTGGCTTGAGCTCTTCAATAGCATGAGATTTTGTTTTGTAATAATTAGGCACTGATCTAAGCACTTTAGCCACAATTTCATCTTCATCCATGACTCCACCGGCACATATAATACCCATCACTAGTTAATTTACCTTCTGCATGAAAGAAACAATGTTTTCATATTCACTCATCTTCAATTTCTCCCACTTGCCATTCAGACTTGTTAGCTTAGAAATCTTCACTTGTGCATCTCCTTCATACAATGTTTCCAATTTCTTCCAGATCTCATGTGATGCCTTCAGACCTATCACATATGTCAAAGTACTTAGCAATGATTCTATAGCCCTGATATTAGTTTCAACTTCTTTGATCTCATCAGGAGTAGTGGGACCATTCTGAGGAATATTATATTAGTTCTTTGTAATCTTCCAAAAGGGTTCACCAATGCACTTCAAATGAAACTCCATTCTGACCTTCCACAGAAATTAATTTGTACCATCGAATCTAGGATTATTCTTCTTATCTGATGCCATCTCAGATCACCTCAAGCTATTAAACTTCTTTAGAGGAACCAGTAGTGATACCAATTGTTGGAAAAACAAGGATAGACAACTAAGAGGAGGGGTGAATCAATTGTTATATAATTTAAACTTATTCAAACTTAATCAACCTTTAATCTCATATTTGATAATTAATATTGAAAGCATAAATCAACAACACATCAAAAACACATGAACACCAAAATTTTATACGTGGAAACCCTATTAGGGGAAAACCCATGGTGGATGTTAGTCCACAAGATTATACCCTGTTAGAAGTATAATGAAAAATTAATAAGGAATGTGCATGCATTCAGGCACACTACCTAGAGCTCACTACTCAAGAGGGAAGGCTCGCTGCCTTACATAAAACAATCAAATTAAATCCATTTGATGAGATTGAACTGAGAAATTAGCTTCTACAAAAGCCTGAAGACAATTCTGGTTAGGCACAGAAACACTTCTTCACACTTCACTCAATCTTCTTCACACTCTGCTCTGAAATAAAATGATCTGATCTTTATTCACATATTTCACATTCATACTTCATATACATTGACTGAACACACCTTGTGCACTTCAAAATGAAGAAACAATCACTCTTATATATCCGCTACATGAATTTACATCAACAACTCTATCAGCCACAAGTAAAAGAATAAATTACAACTGTCAGCCCAATTCATGAATAAATCTCAATGCACACCAACCTAAGTTGGTCACAACATAATGAAGACCTAAATCAACATCCTCGAACACACCAAACAATAAAATATTAATCCAATAAGGATCTGCAACACGCTACCACCATCATGTCGGCCAAGAACATGAAAACCTCAAACACACAAAGGAAAATATTTGATCATGAACACACCGATCAACACAGATGTACCAAAATGATAGAGAAAATCTAGAAACATCACTGAACATCACAGTAGCATATGCAACAACTTAATTTACCAAAAATGCATTCTCTTCTTCCAGAACCACCTACTACAGTAACAGAATAACTGTAGGAACTTAGAAACTCATAACTCACTCCAATCTTGATGCGTACCAGGAAACTCTTGGACAACATAATAGATAGGATCAGTAAGAAACCCTTTAATGCATGACCTCTTATTATCAACGTACACAAATTTCCACCATTCTAATCATCACAGCTTCACAGACTGCCTGCAACATATTTATTCTAATTTTCTCAATATCCTTGACATATACAGCCTTCAGAATCATCAATGCTAATAGTGTTGACATCAATGACACCACATATTAGCAACACAACCACAACATCCAACAACACCATGTTCTTAGTCGAACCAGAACCAATCACAATTTTGCATACCTTAATCTTACACTTACATAAAGTCTTGAAAATTATCTTCCTTTGCAATGGCTCCACCTCTTTTGCTTCCTTCAATATTGTCTTCCTCACCATCAACATTTCCCCTATTTCAGGATCAACCCTCTTACTTCTAGAATGATTGCTTTCACACTCCTCCTCTTGAACCAGTTGTGCTCTCCTATCAATTCTCTTTTCACCACTTGATGAACTACCAACTCTTTCAGAACATTTCCAATATGGATGACCAAATTCATTGCATGTGTAACATCTCCCTGCAAAATCATTAGACCCTCTTCCACCACCAAACCTTCCTCTACCTCTAAAACCACCTCTAACATCAATACCTTGTTCCTTACCTTTATTTTCTCCTTCTTTTTCTTCACTTGGCTACTTTGGTGTAGAAATTACTCCTCTTCCTCTTGCACTAGTACCACCTCTTCCTCTAACTACTTTCTCTTGTCTCCTTTTAAGTTTTTCCTCCACCCTGATTGCTAATTGAAAACACTCTTCAACGGATTTGGGGTTAGCCACAACAAGTTCATCTTGTATATTAAATCTCAAACCACCTAGATATCTAGCCTCCTTTTCAACCTCATCCTCATCCCTTCTTGACCTTATACTCAATCTATAGAATTTATCAGTGTAGGCTTTAACATCTAGTTCTCTTTGCTTTAATCCTTGAAACTTCTTATACAATTGAACTTCATAGTCTTTTGGAAGAAATTTACCTTTTAACTTTTGCACCATTTTTTCCCAAGAAGTGATTCTTGATTTACATTGTTTCCTTCTCTCTACTTTCTCATGGTCCCACCATAGGAGAGCATGTCCCTTGAGTCTTGTCTTTTCCACTTTCACCTTTTCTTCCTCTGAAATATCTTCGCTTTCAAAATGGTTATCCATAGCAGTAATCCAATCAAGTAATTCCTCTTCATTTAGATTTTCACCATACATAGGAAGATTAAATTTTAACTTCATTGAATCAACTTTCACTTCCTTAAGTAACTTTTCCATCCTTTGATCTTCAAGGTCTATTTCCTCATCAACATCTTCATATTCTTCATCATCTTCCTCTGTTTCACTTTCATCATTCTCATCTCTTCTTTTCTTTGTCTCCAAGGCTATAAGCCTTTCCAACATAGCATTATGTGATTCCAGAAGCTTAGCATGCTTCTCTTTCAGGTCTTGTAACTCTTTAGTAGCACCAACACCTTTTGGAGGCATCCTTCAACCTTGACTCTTCACCTTCTATCTACAAACCTGCAAAACACCACCACAAGGAATCTTGTCCCTATGCTCTAATACCACTTTGATGTAGATCCTTCATCCAGAGGTTAAGATCCTTCATTATGGTCATAAGAGGCATCTAACAAGATTAATATGCTTACACAAATTCAACTTATCACTAAACACTCCCTAAAGGCTTATAGGCCTCAAACACTCTTTTTAGTGAATTCTTTTGAAGAAGGTCATACCAAGGCCTGAAAAACATCAATTTACTTTTCCCACAGAACCTAAACAACAATTTCACAAGGTTCCAATTGACTTCATTGCAACAACATAGAAAACCAATAGATTGCCCTATTTTAAGGCTGCTAAATCAGCCCAAATTACAAAGGAGACATCTTCTAAACATTTGGTTTTCACAATAACTCATTGGATAGTCATTTTTTATGTGCCAAAACACCAAATTCCATGATTTTTTTCTAGATTTAAGGCTTCTTTAGTACTGTTCCAACAAACACTCACTTTTAAGCAAAAACATAATGGTTTAAATGAAAATCCTATCTCCAGGGCTCATGCAACACAACCAACATTTCAAACACCCCACATATAGCCTGATCATACTTCCCAATTCCTCACATAGTCCATTCAATAAAAAATTCCTCAAAACCATGCTTTAGTTACTCATTTTCACTTGGAAACTATGCAAATCTACCCTTAGGCATCACCAAAAATTTGTTAAATGGCCTCCCCTACACAAAATATCTTTCACACATGTTAAAGA
Source organism: Sequoiadendron giganteum (assembly GCA_007115665.2). Taxonomy (NCBI): domain Eukaryota; kingdom Viridiplantae; phylum Streptophyta; class Pinopsida; order Cupressales; family Cupressaceae; genus Sequoiadendron; species Sequoiadendron giganteum. Next base: position 454,695,213 of record CM021104.1, on the reverse strand, counting down.
CACTTATTTATGCCATTCCACTAAGGCACATTTCAATTATAGTAGGTGGAATGGATTGGACAACATTTGGAAACTTTCAAACCCTTAGAATATACTCATACAGGTAGTTTTGAGAAAAACAATTAGAACTCACTCAAAAATGAATGAAAAAACCTACTATAAATTGAAAAATTATTTTAATACATTATAATATCAATGAAAATTCATTTCATGACCAAATGATCTTTTTTATAGAATGCCTAAGGCTTCAAAGTCTGGAAAAAAAATAGGAAAATGTGGAAAACAACAAAGAAAATTCACAAATCTTCAAAACTTTCATTAAACATCCTTCACAACATGTACATGTGCCTTTTTAAGGCCTTTTCCAACCATTCAATCGACCAAAACTATCTTTCTAACTTCCCAACCATCAAATGACTCTTAATATTCCCCTAATTGCAATTTTGACAACTTTTGCTTAACAACTTTTGACAAAAAGTGCAACTTGTTACATTTTGACACTAAGGACCCAAAATTGATTCCCATTACATATAAATGGTCTTAATAGACCTTAATAAATCCCACCACATGACCACAAAAAACCAACTAAGGGTTTAGTGCTCCTACACCATAATTAAAGCAATCTCTTAATTTATTTAATTTTTTAATCTACTTGTCTATAATCAAAAGTCACAAAATACCCATTACTCTTATCTATATCCATAGCATATAGACATATCTATTTATCATAACCAAATTGTAAACCACTATAATAAATTTTATTATAAACAACTAAGAAACATAGTGACTTACCATCCCACCTGGATCAATTAAGAAATTGATCAGTAAATCAAATAGAATCCATTAAACCTAATATTTCACTTATTTTAACCACAAAGGGCTCTCTTATAAGACATTTGCACTCAACTCTACATTAACTAGTTTTTGATATAGTTAATTACAAGGGGGGGAGATATTATCACTCCACAAGTTTATTAACTTTATTATAATCCAAATTATTCTATTGTCAAAATTGAATTCTCATTAAACCGATTCTTCCCAATCAAATCTCACTCAATTCCTTTTGTACAAACACCTAGACAATAACATACTCATGTAATACATAATAGTTCTACAATGTTGTCATTTTAAATTTTTGAAATTATTGTTCTTTATTTACTCAAGATTTCTTAACATCAAACTTTTCTGACATAATGTTCTTCTTGTTCTATTTAATTAAAATCCATTATATAAAGTGACACCTTCTCTTTACTAAGTACACAAGCATATAAGTAAATGCATATATACACGCGTATATATACGTATGCGTATTTTAACAATTATTCACATAACGTTGTTCACAATAATTAAATAGATGCAATGAGATAAGTGTAACTATTTAAAGTATACATATATACCTACCCATATATAAACAAATAAGTCAATATTCATTCTTGATTAAGAAATATATATATAAATTCTTTACATTCAATAATAAACCATATTACAAAAATAACATACAATACTAATTCAAATATATGTATTTAAATCTATATTTAAACAATATATTTGTATCCATTAATTGATCCACATCACAAAACTATATATATAGATTTAGACTAAAAGTATAAATTTAAAATAGTACTCTCAATTCGATTTCCACTCCACCGATAAAGAAAGAAACGGTATGCATGCATGCAAATCAACAAATATCTTCCCATATAAATACTCGCCATGCAAAGGTAGGACTAATCGAGTATGCATGAAAAAAATTAGAAGAAAGATAAATCCTCAAGGCTAAGGTAAGAAGAATAAGTCAATTGCATGTTAATCAACCGTATGCAGGTCAAGAGAAACAAGAGAATGTAGAAATAGACTAGAAGTTAAGAATTTTATCAAAGCCACCGACCATTCCAAGAACTTGCTAACAAAATATACCGGAGATCATCCTATACCTAAGGAGAATTAAATTGAATTAGAAACATGTGTTACAAGGAATACAAAAGTAAGGAAATAGAACCTTCACAGAATATGCATGCAAATACCATTAATTGAAAAGGTGAAATCTTTGCAAGGATGCATCGATTATACACAAAAGCAAGCTTGCATTCCAACACAAGCGATGAACAGAGTATGAAAAGAAGTAAAAAACATCTTCAGCCAGATAAAATATTCAGGTAACCAGAATATTACTAACAATAAGAATAACAAATATATTGGTCGTCGGCCACATCATTCCAATGTGCAAAGCATGTGGATGAGAAGACTTTAAAGAGATAACCGCATGACATACAAATAATTGAATGGAATATATACTAGACCTAAGGCTATATGCACCTCCATGAAGGAAAAGAATAGATAATTATAAGCAGAATTGCTACGCATACATAGGTGGAGAGCTGAGCAAATACAAAGAGTAATGAATCATACAAGAAAATGCGCTGGCCACGGGCTTGATGTGGAGGATAGACATTAATTGATAAAAGGAAATCTTGAATATAAATGCATGTGATAATAAAACAATAACCAAGAAGATTTTTAAAATAAAAACTCATATATATGTAGCCGATTGAAGCAAGAACCAACAAGATTTTAATAAAATCAACTCGTGTATATGTGGCATAGATCAGGCATCACCAAACAATGACTCCTTGATCTGGCAATCAAAAGATCACAAAAGAACAGCTACAATTTAAAATTTCAAGCTTGCATGCACAAAAGAGAGGGAACGACATGAGTAAAGGAAGAGAATCAGTTTCCTCAACCAATCTATAAGAAGAGAATTCTGGAAACAGACAGAGAAAAGTAATGACAAAACACACTCAATGCAGACAACACCCGACTAATCTTGCAATGAACATTATGGAATGAGGAAATACTATAAATTTGAAGCAGGTAAATCTTGAAAAGTTATAATATGGGGAGTTTTGGGAATGGATCAGCCGCACACAAAGCCAACATGAAATCAAGATATACTATTTTAATTTTAGAAATTCAAATCTAGATTTCCATAGATTTTCATCTCTCTTTTATTATTCTTTGATTCATTCAAAACTAATCAATAATGATTTTGTTTTTTGATGTCTGTGCATGTTATTTAGCATACAGTTTCATCATAAAGTAAATCAAATCCAATAAATGACTTTCAGAAGATTTAATTTGAGAAAAATACAGAACAAGAAGAAAACCTAGAATAATCTCCTAAATTCTGACAAAGAATGGAATAAGGCACAAAAAATTGATTCAGGATACCTTATGTCACCCGCAAAAGCCTTTGAATTCACAATCTTCAAAAATATTTTCAATCGAAACACACAGAGAAATATAAATCTTTTTCCCCAAAAATTATCGTGAAACAACTTTTCAGAAAAACCCAATTGTCGTGCACAAATTGCATAACCTTTCCTTTTCAATTAATTTTCAATCAAATTACAATCAAAAAGCTTAACTAGCAGTTTGCATGCGAATGAAATTGATCAAGCAGATCAAATTAAACAATAACTCAAGATGACACTTCCTCATTTTGAATCACGTTTTCGGATATTTTCCATAATCTATTGAAAACAACTATTTAAAAATATCTATTTTAAAAAAATTTAAGTTTGCACAACAATTCAGCAATAATGTTTAATCAATATTCTATTTTAATAAATTTAATTAATCAAATATTTTTAAAACAATGATCAACTTTAATTATAAAGTAATCTAACATTATTATTTTAATCTAACATTGCAATTAAAATCAAATACTTATAAATAAACCATTTAACAAATTAAACAAGTCAATTTCCAAACATGATGAACACACGAACGACATGATAAAGTGAATGATGTACAACAAAGCATAAGAAACGGGTACTCATCCTATAAAGAATGATGGCTCAAGAAAGAGGACCTGACACCATCTCTGAGACAACATGTTTCCATTGGGTTATGGCACACTCAGACCTAACAAAGCAAGTGGAGTCGATGCATGTACCTACAAACTACATGAAACAACACTGTCAACCATATCAACATATATCAACAACCACACTGTGAAAGAGAGTCACAATGTAGCAAGGTACTCACGAGTGAGTAATGCTACACCGTCTCCTTCACCAAGACTGACATGCAACAATACATCATAAAAATCAGATATAACTCATTAAAACTTAGAAATATCATGAAACCATAACACACTCAATGTCTATCATAATGATGCCACATGAACATAATCGGATGATCATAATGTCTAATGTTTCATCAACAGAGTATAAATAGTAACATAATATTTGCATTGTAACTAAAATAATGTAATATAATATCCAAAACATCTAAATGACTAGCAAACGAACATAAGCAAACTAAAACAAATAGTAGCAACTAGAGGGACACTACATCCTCCCCCCTTAGGATAAGGCTTACTCTTGGAAGCCTACAAACACGCATGGGTCCACATAGTAAACATAACCAATTTCAATTCAAATTACACAACAATCAAACTCCATAAATTATTATAACCCGAACATCAGTAAAAAAAATCATTATCATCCCAATCAAATAGATTATATCCATACCAAAAAAAATGGTGAAACATCCACCAACAAAGTATCAAAACTACATAAGATATCATAGTGAGCATCGGTCTAGAGAAATTAATATAGTAACAAACAAAATTGTTTACAAGATAGTCATACTTGCCAATGACAAGTTCAGCCTAAGAGTGATTCAATATCACTATCACTACCTATGATAGGTTCCTCCTGATCACTAAATTCAGAGGGAAAGAGCCTATAACCAGGAGTCAACACGTGAATCCTCTTAGAAACTATCGATTCACTCTTAATACTCACAGAATTCCCTGGGTTGATTTTGTTTCTCCTTTGATAGGTAATCCATATTTTCCTTTCCCTAACCAACTATGGGTTATCTACCTGATTAATCTGAAGCTCCTGCTTCTCTACAGGCTCACTCACATGAGAACTCTGAAGAGGAGTATCCTAGAAATTAGCCACATGAACACCACCTCAGACTCGACCATGAACCCTACCATGACGTCTAGGCATGGTCCTACACAAAACCAAAGACAATTCTCAGTTACAGGATGCAAAAGATAATAGGAAAACACACACTACAGAGTCTAACATCTAAGACAACCTAATGGCTCACAAGAACCATAGTACCCAGTGTTAAGACCTTGTTCTCTGATACCAAGTTGTAACACCCCACCATGGAATCCAGAGAATAATACATATAAGTAACTAAATAACCAAACAAAAAAAATTAAAAAAAAAACATCCAATTACAACATGAGTACTAAGTAATCATTTCACAAGCATTCTCAGGGTTTCACAATAACGCTACTTAAACATACACTAGAAGAATAACACATCATAAAACCATATACATGAAACATAAGAATATATCATATCACCAACGAATAATCCCATTTGCATAATCATAAAGAGGTTTAATTACATGTTCAAGATACATCAAGAGAGATTGTGACAAATCTTGTTACATCATAGTAACAATACAATAATTTCTCATATAATCATCTGGAATATACACAATATAGATGATGATCATACACAACTGTCATCCTTGTCCAAGAGCACACTCAATATCCAACTCATTGAGCAATGGAACATCAAGAACCTACCAAAAGAATCATATCATCTTGCACTACATCACCTGCAAGGGGACCCAATGGAGGATAGAGCACGTTCCTCTCAACCATGTGGTACTCAAAAGTTCACCCCCATGCAAGGAGATAATATCAGGTCCACAAGACAAACAAACATAAAGACATAACATCACATCACATAGCTTGACAACCACATAACGATATCACAACCACATGAAAACAACAAACAAGCTTCAAGAGGAAACAACAAGACAAATGGTAACTCTACACAAGAGACCCCATACATGTATCAGGATAAGACTATCATCACATAGTTTTTTTAGGTTACCCTAGTGAATCTTCCTAGATTACTGGCCCTCATCCTGAGTTACCCTAGAAATCTCTACTAATTCTCGGGCCCTAAATGAACTCATGTGGAATCAAAACACTTTTCGAGAGTACAAAATGAATGATCATGCCATTCCAGGCCTTCTCAACCTACCCTTAATTTATACAAGCACTAAGGTATCAAGTGATGCATCAGATTATTTGAAATATATATGAACATCACCCAACCCCCGGTACATTTATTAAGGTTGCCACTGAATTACAAACTCCCGATAGGTTACCCTAGTTACCTCTTAGGGTTTCGGCCCCTATCGAAAGCCACTCTACCTAATTACATAACTCAATATCAGGTAAAAAAGATAGCTATTGCACGTCAAACAAAACCATGAATGGACACATCTCAACCATGACATAGACCATCTAACTTTCAAAATACCTCCAAGGTAAAAACAATCTTGCATGGCTAAGTCCCAAATTAGTTCATCACAATAGGACAATATAGTACAAGCATTAAAAGCTTAATCATACAAATAATATTTCCTAGCCTCTAGAATATTTCTAATGTTCACTTCACAAGACAATTTAAACATGAACACAAAATCCACTTTTCATTCCCAATTACATCCATACACTTGTTTCACAAAAACAATCCAAAAAATTATAGAAGAGTAAATACAAAAGTGAGTATACAAAACACTCAAATCAAGTTACTAAATGATCATTGAAAACAAGTTAACCTCCTTCCATTATCTACATGTATAATAAATAATTTCCTTTATTTAATTTCCAATACAATCATTTACTCAATCCTTCAATATGTTCATCCACCTAATCCAAATAATTATAACACATAGGTCAAATTCCTAATATTCCAACACAATATTTCTAGATAAATTATGACAAGCACAAATATTTACATACATACATAAACATCCAACAATTCTTCATGACTAAAATGTCATAAAGGATAATCATTGACCTAAAATATCATTCATTTGTCAAATGGATTAAAAGGATTTAACATTGACACCGTTATCTAATTTGCATGAATAAGTCCGCTAACTTCCCAATATAATTAAAGCAATCTCTTAATTTATTTAATTTTTCAATCTACTTGTCTATAATCAAAAGTCACAAAATACCCATTACTCTTATCTATCACCATAGCATATAGACATATCTATTTATCATAACCAAATTGTAAACCACTATAATAACTTTTATTATAAATGACTAAGAAATATAGTGACTTACCATCCCACCTAGATTAATTTAGAAATTGATCAGTAAATAAAAAAGAATCCATTAAGCCTAATCTTTCATTTATTTTAACCACAAAGGGCTCTCTTATAAGACATTTTCATTAAACTATACATTAACTAGTTTGTGACATAGTTAATTATAAGGGAGAGAGAGATTATCACTCCACAAGTTTATTAACTTTATTATCATCCAAATTATTCTATCATCAAAATCGAATTCTCATTAAACCAATAATTCCCAATCAAATCTCAGTCAATGCCTTTATACAAACACCTAGATAATAACTTACTCATGTAATAAATAATAGTTCTACGATGTCGTCATTTCAAATTGATGAAAATACAGTTCTTTATTTACTCAAGATTTATTAACATCAAACTTTTTTGACTTAATGTTCTTCTAGTTCTATCTAATTAAAAACCATAATATAAAGTGACACCTTCTCTTTACTAAGTACATGAGCATATACGTAAACGCATATATACGTATGTGTATTTTAAGAAGTATTCACATAACGTTGTTCACAATAATTAAACAAATGCAATGAGATAAGTGTAACTATTGAAAGTATACATATATACCTACCCATATATAAACAAATAAGTCAATATTCACTCTTGATTAATATATATATATATATATATATAATTCATTACATTCAATAATTAATCATATTACAAAAATAGCATACAATACTAATTCAAATATATGTATTTAAATCTATATGTAAACAATATATTTGTATCCATTAATCGATCCACATCACAAAACTATATATATATAGATTTAGACTAAAATTATAAATTTAAAACGGTAATCTCAATTCGATTTCCACTCCACTGATAAAGAAAAAAATGGTATACATGCATGTGAATCAAAAAATATCTTCCCATATAATTACTTGCCATGCAAAGGTAGGACTAATCGAGTATGCATGCAAAAAATTAGAAGAAAGATAAATCCTCAAGGCTAAGGTAAGAAGAATCAGTCGACTGCATGTTAATCAGCCATACACAAGTCAAGAGAAACAAGAGAATGTGGAAATAGACTAGAAGTTAAGAATTTTATCAAAGCCACCAACCATTCCAAGAACTTTCCAAAAAAATCTACAGGAGATCATCCTATACCTAAGGAGAATTAAATTGAAGTAGAAACATGTGTTGCAAGGAATACAAAATTAAGGAAATAGAACCTTCGCAGAATATACATGCAAATACCATTAATTGAAAAGGTGAAATATTTGCAAGGATGCATCAATTATACACAAAAGAAAGCTTACATTCCAACACAAGTGATGAACAGAGTATGAAAAGAAGTAACAAACGTCTCCAACCAAATAAAATATTCAGGTGACCAGAAGATTACCAACAATAAGAATAACAAATATATTGGTCATCGGCCACATCATTCCAACGTGCAAAGCATGTGGATGAGAAAACTTTAAGGAGATAACCGTAGGACATACAAATAATTGAATGGAATATATACTAGACCTAAGGTCGTACGCAACTCCATGAAGGAAAAGAATAGATAATTATAAGTAGAATTGCTACACATACATAGGTGGAGAGCTGAGAAAATACAAAGAGTAATGAATCATACAAGAAAATGTGTTGGCCTTAGGCTTGATGTGGAGGATGGACATTAATTGATAAAAGGAAATCTTGAATATAAATGCATGTGATAATAAAACAAGAACCAAGAAGATTTTAGTAAAAACAACTCATATATATGTGGCCAACTGAAGCAAGAACCAACAAGATTTTAATAAAAACAACTCATGTATATGCGGCATAGATCAGGCATCACCAAAGAATGAATCCTTGATCTAGTAATGAAAAGATCACAAAAGAACAACGACAGTTTCAAATTTCAAGCTTGCATAGAAAAAAGACAGGGAATGAAATTAGTAAAGGAAGAGAATTAGTTTCCTCAAGCAATCTATAAGAAGAGAATTCTGAAAACAAAGAGAGAAAGGTAATGGAAAAACACACTCAGTGCAAAAACACTTGGTTGATATTGCAACGAACATTATGGAATGAGGAACTAGTATAAATTTGAAGCAGGTGAATCTTGAAAAGTGATCATATGGGGAGTTTTAGGAATGGATCAACCGCACACAAAGCCAACATGAAATCAAGATATACTATTTTAATTTTAAAAATTCAAATCTAGATTTCCATAGTTTTTTATCTCTCTATTGTTTTTCTTCAATTCATTCAAAACTAATAAATAACATTTTTGTTTTTTGATGTTTGTGCAGGTTATTTAGCATACAGATTCATCATAAAGTAAATCAAATCCAATAAACGACATTCAAAATATTTAATTCAAGAAAAATACAAAACAAGAAGAAAACCTAGAATAATCTCTTCCATTCCGACGAAGAATGGAATAAGGCACAAGAAAATGATTAAGGATACCTTATGTCACCCGCAAAAGCCTTTGAATTCATAATCTTCAAAAAAAAATTCAATCAAAACACACAGAGAAACATAAATATTTTTCCCCAAAAACTGTTGTGAAACAACTTTTCAGAAAAACCCAATTGTCATGGACAAATTGCATAACCTTTCCTTTTTAATTAATTTTCAATTAAATTAAAATCACAAAGCTTAACTGGCAGTCTGCATACGAACGAAATTGATCAAGCAAATCAAATTAAACAATAACTCAAGATGACACTTCCTCATTTTGAATCACATTTTCAGATATTTTCCATAATCTATTGAAAACAACTATTTAATATATCTATTTTAAAAACATTAAAATTTGCACAACAATTCAGCAATAACGTTCAATCAATATTATATTTTAATAAATTTAATTAATCAAATCTTTTTAAAACAATAATCAACTTTAATTATAAAGTAATCTAACATAATTATTTTAATCCAACATTGCAATTAAAATCAAATACTTATAAATAAACCATTTAACTAATTAAACAAGTCAATTTCCAAACATGACAAACACACAAATGACATGACGGAACGAATGGAATTCAACAAAGGGTAAGAAACAGGTACTCGTCCTATAAATAACGATGGCTCAAGAAAGAGGACCTGACACTATCTTTGAAATAACATGTTTCCATTGGGTTATGGCATGCTCAGACCTGACAAAGCAGGTGGAGTCGATGCATGTACCTAAAAACTAAATGAAACAACATTGTCAAACATATTAACATATATCAAAAATCACACCGTGAATGAGATTCACAACATAGCAGGGTACTCACAAGTGAGTAATGCTACACTGTCTCCTTCACCAAGACTGACATGCAACAATAAATCATAAACATCATATATAACTCATTAAAACTCAAAAACAACATGAAACCATAACACACTCAATGTCTATCATAATGATGCCATACGAACATAATCGGATGATCACAATGTCTAATGTATCATCAACAGAGTATAAAGAATAACAAAATATCTACGTCGTAACTAAAATAATGTAATATAATATCCAAAACAACTAAACGATTAGCAAATGGACATAACCAAACTAAAACAAATAGTAGCAACTAGAGGGACACTACATCCTCCCCCCTAGGATAAGGCTTACTCCTAGAAGCTTGCAAACACACATGGGTCCACATAGTAAACATAACCAATTTAAATTTAAATTACACAACAATCAAACTCCATAAATCATTATAACCCGAGCATTAGGAAATAAATTCATGTTCATCCCAATCGATAGATTATCATTCACACCAAAAAAAAATGGTGAAACATCCAACAACAAAGTATCAAACTAGATAGCATATCATAGTGAGCATCAGTCTAGAGAAACTAATACAATAAGAAACAACATTTTTTACAAGACAATCATATCTGCCAATGACAAGTTCAGCCTAAGAGTGATTTAGTATCACTATCACTGCCTATGATAGGTTCCTCCTGATCACTAAAGTCAGAGGGAATGAGCCTATAACCGGGATTCGACACATGAATCTTCTTAGAAACTACTGGTTCACTCTTAATACTCACAAAATTCCCTGGGTTGATTTTGTTTCTCCTCTAATAGGTAATCCATATTTTCCTTTCCCTAACCAATCACGGGTTATCTACTTGATTAATCTGAGAATATTTTTGCTCTACATACTCACTCACATGAGAAATCTGAGGAGGAGTATCCTAGAGATAATCCACATGGACACCACCTTAAACTTGACCACGACCCATACCATGACATCTAGGCATGGTCCTACACAAAACCAAAGACAAGTCTCAGTTACAAGATGCAAAAGCCAACACGAAAACACACACTACAGAGTCTGACATCTAGGACAACCTAATGGGATCACAAGAACTAGAGTACCCAGTGTTAAAACCTTGTGCTCTGATAGCAAGTTGTAATGCCCCGCCATGGAACCCAGAGAACAATACACATAAGTAACTAAATAACTAAATAATTTTTTTATAAAAAAACATTCAATTACAACATGAGTACTAAGTAATCATTTCACAAATGTTCTCAAGGTTCCACAACACCACTTAAACATTCACTAGAAGAATAACACATCATAAAACCATATACATGAAACATAAGAATATATCATATCACCGACAAATAATCCCATTTACATAATCATAAAGAGGTTTAATTACATGTTCAAGATACATCAAGCGAGATTATGTCAAATCTCGTTACATCATAGTAACAATACAATAAGGTCTCATATAATCATCTAGAATATACACAATATAGATGAAGATCATACATAATTGTCATCCTTGTCCAAGAACACGCTCAACATCCAACTCATCAAACAATGGAACATCAAGAACCTGCCAAAAGAATCATATCATCTAGCATTGCATCACCTACAAGGGGAAATGGAGGATAGAGCACGTTCCTCCCAACCATGTGGTACTCGAAAGTCCACCCCCCGTTCAAGGAGATAATATTAGGTCCACAAGACAAACAAACATAAAGACAAAACATAACATCACATGGCTTGACAATCACATAACGACATACTGATATCACAACCACATGACAACAACAAACAATCTTCGAGATGCAACAACAAGGCAAATGGTAACTCTACACAAGAGACCCCATACATGTATCAGGATAAGAGTGTCATCATATAGTTATTTTAGGTTACCCTAGTGAATCTTCCTAGATTATCGGCCCTCATCCTGAGTTACCGTGGCAATCTTTATTGATTCTTGACCCCTAAACAAACTCATATGGAATTGAAACACTTTTTGAGAGGACAAAGTGAACAATCATTCCATTCCAAGACTTCTCAACCTACCCTTAATTTATACAAGCACTAAGGTATCAAGAGAAACGTCAAATTATCTGAATAATTTATGAACACCACCCAATCTCTAATACATTTATTAAGGTTTCCACTGAATTACAAACTCCCGATAGGTTACCCTAGTTACCTCTTAGGGTTTTGGACCCTATCAAAAGCCACTCTCCCTAATTACATATCTCAATATCAAGTACAAAGGATAGCCATTATACACGTCAAACAAAACCATGAATGGACACCTCTCAACCATGACATAGACCATCTAACTTTAAAAATACCACCAAGGTAAAAACAATCATGCATGGCTAAGTCCCAAATTATATCATCACAATAGGACAATATAGTACAATCATTAAAAGCTTAATCATACAAATAATATTTCCTAGCCTCTAGAAGATTTCTAATGTTCACTTCACAAGACAATTTAAACATGAACCCAAAATCATCTTTTCATTCCTAATTACATCCATACACTTGTTTCACAAAAACAATCCAAACAATTATAGAAGAATAAATACAAGAGTGAGTATACAAAACACTCAAATCAAGTTACTAAATGCTCATTGAAAACAAGTTAACCTCCTTCCATTATCTACATATAATAAATAATTTCCTTTATTTAATTTCCAATACAATCATTTACTCAATCCTTCAATATGTTCATCCACCTAATCCAAATAATTATAACACATAGGTCAAATTCCTAAAATGCCAACACAATATTTCTAGATATATTATAACAAGCATAAATATTTACATACATACATAAACATCCAACAATTCTTCATGAATAAAAGTTCATAAAGGATAATCATTGACCTAAAATATCATTCATCTGTTAAAAATATAATTAAAGCAATCTCTTAATTTATTTAATTTTTCAATCTACTTGTCTATAATCAAACGTCACAAAATACCCATTACTCTTATCTATCACCATAACATATAGACATATCTATTTATTATTACCAAATTGTAAACTACTATAATAACTTTTATTATAAATAACTAAGAAATATAGTGACTTACCATCCCACCTAGATTAATTTAGAAATTGATCAGTAAATCAAATAAAATCCATCAAGCTTAATCTTTCATTTATTTTAACCACAAAGGGCTCTCGTATAAGACATTTGCACTCAACTCTACATTAACTAGTTTGTGACATACTTAATTACAAGGGAGAGAGAGATTGTCACTCCACAAGTTTATTAACTTTATTATAATCCAAATTATTCTATTGTCAAAATTGAATTCTCATTAAACCAAATATTCCCAATCAAATCTCACTCAATGCCTTTATACAAACACCTAGACAATAACTTACTCATGTAATACATAATAGTTCTATGATGCCGTCATTTCAAATCTGTGAAATTGGAGTTCTTTATTTACTCAAGATTTCCTAACATCTAACCTTTTTGACTTAATTTTCTTCTAGTTCTATCTAATTAAAAACCATAATATAAAGTGACACCTTCTCTTTACTAAGTACATGAGCATATACGTAAACGCATATATACGTATGTGTATTTTAAGAAGTATTCACATAACGTTGTTCACAATAATTAAACAAATGCAATGAGATAAGTGTAACTATTGAAAGTATACATATATACCTACCCATATATAAAAAAATAATTCAATATTCATTCTTGATTAAAATATATATATATATATAATTCATTACATTCAATAATAAATCATATTACAAAAATAGCATACAATACTAATTCAAATATATGTATTTAAATCTATATTTAAAAAATATATTTGTATCCATTAATCGATCCACATAGAAAAACTATATATTTATATATATATAGATTTAGACTAAAATTATAAATTTAAAACAGTAATCTCAATTCAATTTCCACTCCACCGATAAAGAAAAAAATGGTATACATGCATGTGAATCAACAAATATCTTCCCATATGAATACTCACCATGCAAAGGTAGGACTAATTGAGTATGCATGCAAAAAATTAGAAGAAAGATAAATCCTCAAGGCTAAGGTAAGAAGAATCAGTCGACTGCATGTTAATCAACCATACACAAGTCAGGAGAAACAAGAGAATGTGGAAATAGACTAGAAGTTAAGAATTTTATCAAAGCCACCGACCATTCCAAGAACTTGCCAACAAAATCTACAGGAGATCATCCTATACCTAAGGAGAATTAAATTGAAGTAGAAACATGTGTTGCAAGGAATACAAAATTAAGGAAATAGAACCTTCGCAGAATATACATGCAAATACCATTAATTGAAAAGGTGAAATATTTGCAAGGATGCATCAATTATACACAAAAGCAAGCTTACATTCCAACACAAGCGATGAACAGAGTATGAAAAGAAGTAACAAACATCTCCAGCCAAACAAAATATTCAAGTAACCAGAAGATTACCAACAATAAGAATAACAAATATATTGGTCATCGGCCACATCATTCCAACATGCAAAGCATGTGGACGAGAAGACTTTAAGGAGATAACCGTAGGACATACAAATAATTGAATGGAATATATACTAGACCTAAGGTCGTACACAACTCCATGAAGGAAAAGAATAGATAATTATAAGTAGAATTGCTACACATACATAGGTGGAGAGCTAAGAAAATACAGAGAGTAATGAATCATATAAGAAAACGTGTTGGTCGTAGGCTTGATGTGGAGGATAGACATTAATTGATAAAAGGAAATCTTGAATATAAATGCATGTGATAATAAAATAAGAACCAAGAAGATTTTAATAAAAACAACTCATATATATGTGGCCGATTGAAGCAAGAACCAACAAGATTTTAATAAAAACAACTCGTGTATATGCGGCATAGATCAGGCATCACCAAAGAATGAATCCCTGATCTAGTAATGAAAAGATCAGAGAAGAACAACGATAGTTTCAAATTTCAAGCTTGCATGGAAAAAAGAGAGGGAATGAAATTAGTAAAGGAAGAGAATCGGTTTCCTCAAGCAATCTATAAGAAGAGAATTCTGAAAACAAACAGAGAAAGGTAATGGAAAAACACACTCAGTGCAGAAAACACCCGGTTGATATTGCAATGAATAGTATGGAATGAGGAACTAGTATAAATTTGAAGCAGGTGAATCTTGAAAAGTGATCATATGAGGAGTTTTAGGAATGGATCAGCCGTACACAAAGCCAACATGAAATCAAGATATACTATTTTAATTTTAAAAATTCAAATCTAGATTTCCATAGTTTTTTATCTCTCTATTGTTTTTCTTCAATTCATTCAAAACTAATCAATAATGTTTTTGTTTGTTGATGTTTGTGCAAGTTTTTCAGCATACAGACTCATCATAAAGTAAATCAAATCCAATAAACGACATTTAGAAGATTTAATTCCAGATAAATACAAAACAAGAAGAAAACCTAGAATAATCTCCTGAATTCCAACGAAGAATGGAATAAGGCACGAAAAACTGATTCAGGATACCTTATGTCACCCGCAAAATCCTTTGAATTCATAATCTTCAAAAAAAAATTCAATCAAAACACATAGAGAAACATAAATCTTTTTCCCCAAGAACTGTCGCGAAACAAATTTTCAGAAAAACCCAATTGTCATGGACAAATTGCATAACCTTTCCTTTTTAATTAATTTTCAATTAAATTTAAAATCACAAAGCTTAACTGATAGTCTGCATGCGAACGAAATTGATCAAGCAGATCAAATTAAACAATAACTCAAGATGACACTTCCTCATTTTGAATCACATTTTCAGATATTTTCCATAATCTATTGAAAACAACTATTTAAAAATATCTATTTTAAAAATATTTAAGTTTGCACAACAATTCAGCAATAACGTTTAATCAATATTCTATTTTAATAAATTTAATTAATCAAATCTTTTTATAACAATAATCAACTTTAATTATAAAGTAATCTAACATTATTATTTTAATCTAACATTGCAATTAAAATCAAATACTTATAAATATACCATTTAACTAATTAAACAAGTCAATTTCCAAACATGATGAATACACGAACGACATGACGAAGTGAACAACATACAACAAATCATAAGAAATGGGTACTCATCCTATAAAGAACGATGGCTCAAGAAAGAGGACCTGACACGATCTCTGAAACATGTTTCCCTTGGGTTATGGCACACTCAGACCTGACAAAGCAAGTGGAGTCGATGTTTGTACCTACAAACTGCATGAAACAACACTATCAACCATATCAACATATATTGAAAATCACACTGTGAAAGAGAGTCACATCGTAGCAAGGTACTCACGAGTGAGTAATGCTACATTGTCTCCTTCACCAAGACTGGCATGCAACAATACATCATAAACATCATATATAACTCATTAAAACTCAAAAATAGAATGAATCCATAACACACTCAATGTCTATTGTAATGACACCACATGAACATAATCGGATGATCACAATGTCTAATGTATCATCAATAGAGTATAAAGACTAACATAATATGTGTCTTAATTGAAATAATGTAATATAATATCCAAAATAGCTAAATGACTAGCAAACTGAAACAAATAGTAGCAACTAGAGGGACATTATAGATAATACGTGGGAGAAATTTTACTTTTTAGCAATTTTTTATGCTTTATTTTAGAATAGATGCTTTATATTCCAAAAATGTTCCAAAAATGATAAATACATGGATTTTTATTATAAATCATTTGATTCCATGAAGTTGTTGAATGCTTAATGCTAAATCTACTTGAATGTATGCAAGTCAATTTGAGTTCATGAAATATTATTGTAAATATTTTGATTTCATGAAGGTTTTGAGTAAACATTTGAATGATTGGACTTAGATTATGTTTCTATCTTTCGGATACCAACCAATTCTTAATGACCATTTACCCCTCGTGTTTAACAAAAAAAACACAACGAACCCTGAGTGAATCTAGTGTATCAAGACCTGACATAAACGAGCCTTGGGATCAAGCTGAGTTTTCCTTAGATTTAGGTTTCCCATTGGAGTCTTTCAAGAAAGGTAGGTTATCACGGTACTCTATGAGAATTTATCTGACTGTAGGTGTGTGTGTGTGTGTGTACAACATCCACGTCAACACTACCCCTTATGTTGATTATGTTGGAAACCTTGACAAAAAAATTGCTACTACATTAGCCTTACTAGGCTTTTCCACTATTGTGATATCAAACTCTTGTAGAAGGAGCATCCATCTAACTAGTCTACCCCCTAATATAGGCTTGTTCATAAAATATATAATAGTTGTATGGTATGTGTGTACAAAAACTGTATAACTAGTAATGCAATGCCTGAATTTATTAATGGCATATACTATACTAGCATCTCCTTTTTCGTAATAATATAATTTAGCTCTACTTCCTAAAGATTCTTACTAATGTAGTAAATAATGCATTATGTATTACCTTCTTTCTGACCCAAAACTACTCCAATAGAAAAATCTGAAGCATTAATGTGTATATGGAAGGGTAAGTTCCAATTTGACCCCCTCAAAATAGGTTCTTGTGTTAAGGTTGTCTTCAGTTCTTCAAAATAATGTTAGCCCTCTAATGTTCAATTAAATTATATGTCTTTAGTCAGCAGAACAAACAATGGTGCAACAATCTTACTGAAATTCTAAATGAACCTCCTATAATAGCCTACATAGCCTAGGAAGCTTCTAAATCTACCTATGTGGAATAGGTAATATGGATATGATCTCTATCTTATGTGGATCAACTTGGATCCCTACACTAGATATGAAATGCCTTAAAACAATTCCCTGAGTCATCATCATAAAGCACTTTTCATTACTTAGGGACAAGTTGTGTTCTTTACATCTTTTCAAAACCTTTTCTAGATTAGTAAGGGCTTCTTTATAAGTTTCCCCATATGTGGTAAAGTCATCCATATATATCTCCATAGATTCATGAGCGTAATCAGAGAAGATGCTAAGCACTACCCTCTAAAACGTAGTTGGAGCATTGCACAACCCAAAGGGTAGGATAGAATAGGCATAAGTAACCCAAGAACATGTGAATTTTGTTTTGTACTAGTCCTCTAGAGAAATCTTTATTTGATTGTAGCCATTGAAACCATTTAGGAATGAAAATTACTTCTTCCCTGCTAAGGATTCAGGCACTTGATTTATGAAGGGCAATGGAAAGTGGGTCCTTCCTAGTGGCTATGTTTAGTTCCCTATAATCTATACATACCCTCCATTTTCAACCTTTTTTAGGGATAATAACTAAGTGTGATACCCATTCACTATCAAATATAGGAAAAATGAATCCTACATCAAGGAGTTTTTGAGGTTTATCTTTAACTATTTCTCTCAAGGCAGGGTTCATTCATCTTTGAGGTTGTCTAATGGGCCTATAACCATAATTTGCATAGATCCTATGCATACATAAGTTAGTATCTATACACTTCATATCATGTTAGTCCCATGAAAAGGCTAATGCATATACCTGCAACATAGTATATAGGGAATTATGTTGTTCTTCATTCAATCCATTGTTTATGTTCAACATTTTTCTTGGCATGATTTCTAGTGTTTTAGGTTATTCTTACACAGATGAGAGGTCAAGGCTAGGAATTATTGGTACACACTATTGTGGTAGTAAGGAATGAAAGATATGAGATATTTCTTTTGAGGAGTTAGAAAGTATAATGCTCTACAAAGGATCTTGTAGGAATGAGAGACACTATTGTTGTTTTTGACTCCTACCATATTCACTATGTGTTATATGAGAAATTAGATCATCTTCATCCTGATCATCCAATTAAGAGTTGTGCTCTATTTTGTAGGGAATAGTGGTCTTTCTCATCCAAAGAAGGCCAAATGGTTTGCTCAAGATAAACATAAGGCTAGGTTGGAGGATAGAGTACTAATTTCTTGGTCACAGTCACATTTTATGTTATCATATTCCAAAACATACAACCTATGAATGCATTAGATGTATCTAACCATGGTTTTCCTAAAATGAGTGGATATATTGCAAGTTTTGGATATATTGCAAGTTTGACCTTTGGCTACAATACTATAAAGTCTATAGGATACTCCCAAGAATTTGATTTAATAAATAAATCCACAATGATTCATTCAGACTTGACTATTGACCTATCAACCAACTATAAAATAATTGGTGTAGGTCTAAGGTTGGCTAACTGAAGTAATTGCATTGTTTCTTTAGTCATGACATTTATTTCTACCCCTAAGTCTATCAAGATGTTCTTGATAAGGTTTCCATTAATCTTAACATCCACTACTATACTACTATGGTCTATGTATTTAGGGACAATTATATTCCCTAGCATGATATTCGCAAGGTTCCCTAGGACATGAACTATCTGCGGGTCCTTCCTTTTCTCCCTAGTTTCTTAAGAAATAGGTCCCTGATTGTCTTAGTATAGATTGGAATGTCCTTAATAGCTTGGATGAGGGGGATCTTGATATTGAAATCATTAAGTTGACACAGTAGGTTTGTCTCAGCTTGGGTATGATGTTTATGAATGGCTAAGCATTCAGGGAAAGGAGGCTCTAGACTTGAGTTGGTCTGGTGTACCTAATTTGACTCAAGCTCTAGAGGTGATTTGTTTGAAGCTTCAAATGTTTGTTTCTCATTCTTCACTTTAGTTATTTTAAGGGATGAAGGTCCAACTAGTTGTTTTCCTGAATTGAGGTATACATCATTCACCTCTACCCCATAGGTGGGGTATTACATAGCCTCATTAGTATAAGCATGTTGGTCAGGCTTGTTGTTAGGTTTAAGTGCAGGTTGGGTAGGAAACTGCAGTGCTCTCGCTGGCTGATATGTTGGATTGGATGGATTAGGAATAGTATTTTTTTGTGGTTAAGGAGGGAGAAAAGGTTGTTGCTAATTCATGTTTTTTTGTTGCCACTATTGGTCTTTTTTCCATTGTGGCTACCACCGGTTTTGTTGTGATGGCCATTGAAGATTATAATTGGAACCTTGGAAAAAAAATTGTGGCCAAGCATTTAGTTTCTGTTGGTTCCAATTTTATTGAGGTTTTTGTCATTGTTGAGGGTTTTTCCATCGATTTTGATTAGTTGGCCAGGGCTAGGAATTCCAAGCAAAAAAAAATTGATTTCCAATTGGAAAATATGAATTGAAATTAAGAGGTTCTTGTGGCATACCTTGTCTTTTTTGTCATGGCCTTCATTGAGCTATGTAAAATATATATCCATCCTCTCCTTCAAGTGGTTGAAATCAAGTTTATTTGTTTTGTCTTGTTGAATACTAGCCACTCTCTTGCATTTATAGTTTTATTTCCTTTGTCTGCAACTGGGGAAATATTCAGTGAGCATTGCTTCAACCTCCACTTGGTTCTTCTTTATATTGAGGGTATCTAACTGAGGTTTTAGGTGACTGATAATATCCTCCTTCATGTTGAACAACAAATTACTTCTCTATCTTTGAAACCCCAATAGATTATTTTCCAATGGTGGATATCCTTTCTACTCTTGGCTTCTTAGTGAAGGTCCTAGAGTATTTTCTGTAGACCCTACAAATTTCTTCAAATGGTAGTTGAGAAACATCCCCTTTCCTAATAAGATTGAGGGTATCCATATAATCCTCATTGACTCCCCTCAAAAATACTAACTTGAGAGATTCTTCAAATAGCTTGTTCTGTGGGATTTTTTTCAAAGAGAATTTAAATCTCTCCACATAATCCTCTAATGGCCCATCCTCCTTCTATTACATTCTAAAAATTCCATCTCTCCTCTTATCAAGTCTTGTACAATAGTCTTGGTATTTTTCCAAGAACAGTTTTTTCATGGTATCCCAATCTAGAATAAAATCTTTGCCTAATCCCATAAACCATCTCAAGGCTACATATTTTAGAGTGGCAGAGAAGAGCTTGAGCATATGAGCATTAGAGGTATAGTCATAGCTCCTACATAGGACATCAAACTCAAATAGAAATGTGTCTAGATATTTGGTCACCAAACCATAAAATAATGGCAATAATAAAGGATGGATATTCTTCAACATAGTAGCCCTTTCTTGGTTGGTGATTGGGAACTCAAAGGTCACATGTTTAGGTGGATCATCCATTGCATCACCCATGGTTCAATGTTTCCCCTCTTTGGGTCAAGTAGATATTTTTGAAAGGGAAGATCCTTCTTTAGTAGTACCATCACTCTGATTATTGTAGTCACCAATGTCTTCTCTAGCTTGTTGGATTCTTGAGGGGAAAAACCATCCCAATGTGTCGCTCTACCTCTGCATACAATAGGTAGATCTTTTTGTATAGCAACGACTCCTACACAATGTTAGTATAAATTTCTGGTATTTGATAAGATTAAACCTAACAATCCTAATGTTGAGAATAAAGTGTATACTTATAAAATCTTAGAAAAAAAATTCTATGAAGGTAGCACCATCCCCAGCAATGGTGCAAAAAAATTAGAGTCTAAAATAGTATTTTGTAAACTTGGTGGAAATCACACAATTTAGACGAATGACCTAGTTGATTAGTCCACTCAACATTGCAAAGATTTCATTAAATTTTCAACCAAGGCTTGTAAACTTGTGATGGAATTGGCACTATGCATGCTTTCAAAGACCTAAGATTACCTAGGTTATCCTATTAAAGGTATTCTACTTATTGGAAAATCATAGAAACACATAATAGTGAAAGAAGTAAACTGGCGCTAATGGCTATGGGTACCTACAATATAATCAATAGTTGAATTGTTGTTAATAGATAATTGCTAAAACTGACTCAAAAATAATAATTGAACCTAATACATTCTTTGGAGTACTACAAGTGAATTGAATGCATCCATGCACATGGACAAGCATTACTGATAATCATAATATGAGAATCTATTTTAACTTTGTTGAGTGAAAATTATGTAATCCCTTTAACAGATTACAAAACTTGATTTCATCCATAGTTGTGTGAGATACAATCTCTCCTCTCAAAAAGGGAAGGCACCCCTCTTATTGATTGTTGAAACTAAGTAAAACTAATTAAGTATTCACAATAATATACACTATGATTAAGAGATGGGGGTGTGTCACATTCATAATTCTCTCTTTTTTCAGAGAATATATTTTACAATGCTTCACATTTTTAAGTTTCAGATTCGATACAACTTCAAACTAAAAGAAAGCAGTAATTCCAATATTCCTATCTTGTAAAAGAAAAGCCTAGGAATACCAGCACAATAACGATAAATGATAAAACAAGAAAAATCATGAAGGCACAAATTCGTTTCATAGCTTTCACCAATGAATATTTGAGATATGTAACCAGCATTGTATTAGAAGCAAAAATTCTTCTAGCTACTTCACAACAATTCCACAAATAGCATGAATAAATATAAGCAAAAAGTCTTGTAGAGAATTCACCAACAGTATTCAATCAATATCAAAAATTTGAATAAAAGAGTGTAACTCAAAGTTTACACGAATTTACTTAAAGCCCTTTAGATCTCAATCACTAATCACTACCAATTTCAACCAAATCCAAAAGATAATTGATTCCAACACAAAGTTTGGTATGTAACTTCACTTCTTTATTGATCAAAATAGATTCAAAAAGATGAACACAAAGTTTTATGTATTTGCTTCTCAAATGGGCAGCACTTTATTGCAAAAGATAAAAGATAAAAGTTACAATAGAATCCTCTCTTATTTATAGATGGGAGAGGAGAGAAAAATTAGGAAAATCAGAAGAGTGAATCTAGGAGTAAATTTAGGAAATTTTGACCTAAGTAGTTGACTTATTCAAAAATGTTTTCCATATTTTTAGGAGAAGATATTTGTTTACATGTAATTACATTTTGCAAAATGACATGTAAAATGTCGAAGACTATTTACATAAAGCATGGAAAATGCTAAAACTATCTGGCACTGGAGACGCAAGAAATCTTTATGGTTCCTTGCATTAGGTGTAGAATTTTTCATATTTCTTCATTGTCTCCTGCAATAATTCTTCATCCGGGCCAACTGTATAATCAACAATTTGATGGTATGAACCCTTGTGATTGATCTTCTCACAGATGAACAAATTTTCTTGCATCTATCCAGATTTCACTTGAGCTTGTCTAGAGCAAGCCGTAAATCACATATGGTGTTCATTGAATCCTTTGAAAAGATTTCATCTTCCACATATTCCATGATAGCTTCCTTGAATATTTTAGCAATCTCACTAACCAGGAAGAAAGTATTATCATCATTAAGGATTTTACCTAGTAACTCCTCAAATCCATTCATCATGATGACGTTATGTCCTTCGACATCTTCTTGCACCTACTAGATGTCCTCGATGAGGGATATGATCACTTGTATGCAATTTTTGAGAGATTCTCCTATTTCCACATACTTTTCTTTGTCGGGAATAAGCCCAACCTCCATCAATTTACTCAACTTTATTTCTTTCATTTCTAACTGAAATGAAAGAAATTTTTCTATTTCATTTTTCTCTTTGGAATGTAAATTTTCTTGTTTCTCAAGCTCTAAATTCAACTTGGCTACTTGAGAGGTCTTTTCATCAATAAAATCATAAAACACTTTACCTTTGGAAACAAACTTCTCCACCTTTTGTACCATTGGTTCCTCGAAGTTCACCATGGCCATCAGTTGTACATTCTCTGAGGATCTAGTAATCTTCCTCAAAACTGATGCATATTTCTCTACTTTATCCTTGTACATGTTTTTGGCCTGCTCCATTTTATCGAATCTACCTGATAATGCATTCAAAACTACTTGTGCATCTTCTTTTGCACTTTCATTTGTTACCTTCCCAAGCTTGAATCTTGTTAAATTATAGTCTTCCATGTTCACATCACCTAATTCTTGTGGAGGCAAGCCAATGTCTACATACTTTTGACCTAAATTGTCAATATGAAGTCTAGAATGAATTTTGGCCTTTTTCTTCCCCTTGGCTTTTGGAGGAACTATCTCTTCAAGTTCAAGCTCATCTGGGGAGATCGTTTTCTTTTTGTGCTTTGACACTTGCGAGATCAGGAAAGGAAGCAAAATGTTGTATTTCCTTCTTGACTTACAGCCAACACTTATGTAGCAGGTGCTTCTATATAAATGGATGATGTTGTAACAATTGGGGTAGTATTAGACATGATAGCCCCAGTAGACTGCAAACCAAGTGGATCCTGCAAAGACTCATTCATGAACCTACTAAACTCACCCTGAGAAGTGATTTCATATCATGAAGAAGATAGGTTAGGGATGGATGATGGAGAACTTGAAGAAACATCAAAATTTTCTAAGGTGGAACTTACAGGAGGGGTAGAAACAACTGGTGATGTTGATGGAGGGACGGAAACCTTCACTATTGGAAAAGTTGATGTAGGAGGAGGTGAGGTAGGAAGAGGAGGTGGAGGAGTAGTAGGATTTGGAGGAGTGCATGGAATACTGGAAGTAATGGGTGATGATGTTAGGTGAAGATTATCAACCATGTTCTTGTGAGGAGATAGTTGTTCATCATCATGCCTTTCTTCCTCCTCTTTATCATCTTCTTCTCCTTCTTCAAAAAACTCTTCATCTATAGAATCTTCATCTTTGAAATATTCTTCTACTTCTTCACTTTCATTCTCTTCCTCTTCATCAAATAATTTCTCTTCAGATGCAAGCTCTTTTCCCTCTGTAGATGGTTGTTCTAATTTGATGGCTTCCTCATCTTCAACTTTTTGTGTAGAAATTTTTCCAATAGTAAATTTTATCTTAGGACTTTTTTGAGAAGGAGAGGGAGCAACTGCATGCTTCTATTTAGTATGAAGCTCTTTTCATTGACTAGTTTCTACTCCCGATATTTCTCCCTCTGATTCTGTCCTAAAATATTTCATTTGGAAGCCATGTTTATGCAACCATTCTGTTGTGTTGTGTAAGATGGGAGCAAGCCTTTCTCTAATAGAGACACTTTCCTTTTTAGACCATTGTAGTGGGGGTAAGGGTCTCCTAGCAATTTCATCTTCTTCATAAGAATAATTTAAGATGTCGTCGGGATCTTTGAAATCCTCTAGTAAATCAGCTACACCAAGATATTTGATTTGCTTTGTCATCAGCCTGCAAAAATCCATTCTATGGATGTCTTCTTCATCTCTACATTTTGCCCATATGTCTTCAAAATGGTAGACATGTCAATGATCTTTCTTCAGTTTCCTATTCACATCTTGATAGTCAAAGTCAAATCTATATTTATATGTTCTTATAGTCATGATTTTCATTTCTACAACAACTAACTTTGCTTTTTGTACACTGTGAATGGTATATCTCCTGATTGTCAGTGGAAACCTAAAACCTTGCTTGTGAATTCTCTAGCATTCCTTGTGAACCGAGATCAACTGTTTACATAGCTCCACTAGTATCCACTTATCTTAGGGATATATGGGAAACATATAAGGACACCTAGTATAGCAATTGACTCTCATATAGGTGAAACTTGGGAACTACAAAAAGATACATCCAACCTTACTAACCACTTTGTATGCTTCATCTGATACTCTTCTCTTTTCAAGAGTCAAATCAAAAGTGAATATCTAGTGTGAAAATAAGGCATCTATGACTCTTCTGAAATGATGAAGAATTTCTCTTAATTTCAATTGGTAATAAAACTCATACACAGGTACAGCATGTTTCTTTCCTTTGGTAGACAAACCTAGAAATTGCCTCATTACTGCAGCAGCATATAACAAATAGGAAGTCATGTAAAAGTTCAAAATAGTAGGCACATTGATCAATTATTCATACATCCAATCAATATGTGTTTTCCTTCTCCTGATGATGCGGTGTACTCATACATCCAATCTTGAAAATTACATGAAATAAACAATCCTTTAACCCTGCTCAAGAGAGTTATCATATCCCTAACATCCTCTTTGAAATCACTTCAAGGAAGCCCTTTAGGTGATCTTGAGATAGTAGGCCTTGGATTTTTCAACTATTGAGTATTAATCATTGTTTTATCTTTATTGGAATATTTATCATAGACCTCCTGTGCTTGTTGAATTGGAAATATTTATATATTATTCCATGTGGGGAACACCGAAAACAATATCAAAAAATTCAGGATCTAATCTCATCATCACTTGTCCCGAGGAATCTCTCACACTTCTGTCATCTTGGATATAATGAGATGAAACTTGGAGAATAAACTTTGTGTTATGAGTAGCAGTTGGGAATGTAGAGACCAAGTGCAAGTTGCTATGAAAAATAGATCTGAAATTTTCCTCTAATGGTTTTATCTTCATTCTTTTTGCAAAATCTTCCAAGTCTTGATGACCAACTTCGGTGTCTTTGATTTCATCCACCTTTGAGAGAACAACAGTAGACAAGAAGACACCTTGGTATTTGTACTTCATCTTTCCTTCCTTTTTGAAGGTGATGGAGGATTTTCTAATGTCATATGAGAGTGCCAAAGGCCTAGGAATGTCACCTTCAAATATCACTCGATGAGAGATTGAGAGGAACTGCAAGAATAATGAATCAGTAGATGTTAGGAGAAAAATGCAGTGTTGGAAAGTGTGAAGCGAGAAGGCAATTTAGAGCAACTACAAATGAGCTATTTTGCACAAAAAATGAAGCATTAGAAAAGATATGAGGTTCAGAGCACAAGCGGAGTGATTTCAAAGTGTTAGAGAAGAAAATTTATTTTTGTGTAGGATCGCTGAAAAATCAGCGCCCCTACATCTTGAGATGTCAGTTTGCATGTAGGGGCACTGAAAAAATAGTGCTCCTACATGCATTCAACACATGGGAGGTAAAGTGTTGAGGTGTTGAAATATAGTTCTAGTGCATAATGGGAAAGGACATGGTTTATGTTTAGGCACTAATTTTTAGTGCTTCAACATGTTCTTTATTTTGGAGTCAAGTGTGGGAGTGGTGAATTTTACCGCTTAGGCATTTGAGATAGGACACTCCATGTAGGAGTGGTGATTTTTAACACTCCTACATCTTGGAGTTAGAGGAAATCCTCAGTGAAATGGTGGACATTTTCACCACTTTGGAAGGTAAATTCAATGTTTTAGCACTGAAAAATGTTGCTCGAACATTGAGAGGAATGATCTCCAAAAAATATTGAAGCTTCAACATTTTAACCTACTAAAACTAAAATCATCACTACTTTGATAAGTAGGAAAACTTGGTGAAAATTTGTGGGAATTAATTTTAAGGAAATGCGTAGGGAGAAACATACCCAGGGCACCCAAAGAAAAATGTGTAAAAGAAAAACAAAGAAAGGAAGGGCATGATTTGTTTTTACAAAAACTTAACAAGCCACTTAAAGAAGAAACACAAAGAGTAGGGTTTCAAAAGAAAAAATGAGAGAAACGGAAATGAAGAAGAAAGAATAAAACATACCTAATAAACAGAATGCAAAACATCAAAACCCTAGCTTGAAAACTCAAAAAATCTTCAGACATCGATCACTGGAGGTTGGAGAATGATCACACGAGGAGGGAGAGAGAATGACGGTTGAAGAATGAAGAAATATTAGTTTAAAAATACTTTAATCAAGTCATTAAAAAGGATCATTAAGGAAATTTGAGTTGCATTAATTATGGAAAACCTAATGGTAAAAAATATGCACTAGCAGTTATTTGCACTGCTTGTGCATGTTAGAGACTTGTTAACATGAGAAATGCACTAGCGGTGAATATCACCACTTGTGCATCTTAGGGTGAGTACAAAGTGTAGGAGCACTAAAAAATATCACTCCAACACTTGGAGTTGAATTTTCCAACATAAGGCTCATGTAGGAGCACTAAAAATCACTGCTCTGACATGAGTCAAAAATTGACTAACTCCCAAGGATTGGGAATTAACGAAAATACTCGTTTCGAATCTCTTCGAAAGATGAACGGAGGGAATGCTCAAACAAAAATTTTGAGGTTTTACAATACGTGTCGAGGTGAATTGAAATTTGCCTCGTTTTGCATGCTTGAAATACATGGGACTACAAAAGGGACAAATTTTGTAGGGGGTTATCCTGTGAATCTAACGCAGCTGGATTCGAGGATAACAAACTTACTTGCAATTTATGAAGTAATGACTAATAGAAATAAATACCATACAAAAATAAAATAATTATAAATGTGGTGAAGAACAATTACCTTGAGTGGCCTGCTTAGGTGGTTTTCTTCACTTAAACTAAAGCCAAATCTAAATCTTCAGATTCCATGCAACCATATCAATTGAACTTCATTCATTATGCATTCTAAAAGATCACATAAAATCTTGCTAAAAGATTGTGTTCAAGAAAACCATTTTTGAACAATCAACATGTCTGTAGATTACAAATGAAAACTAAGAAGTAATTAATAAAAAATCTACCAGTGTGAGATTAATCAACTAACTATACTAAAGACTCAACCATCGACTATACATAGGCATGGGGGAGTTTATTATAAACACAACTCTAAACTAAAATCATCAACTACAACTCCCTAGATATCAGAGTGTTTAATTAAGATTGAGTTATTCAAACTACAACTGGAAAGAAACAAGAGTTCAAATAGGATTAAAACTCTACAAAACAAATCTACAACGTGGAACACATAATCAATTATCTAGAATCCTATCAATAAAATAATTCTTCTTATTCAACACCTTATTAACTGTCATAATGATGCATGACTAACTCCATCAAGTGTCTCTACACGATAGTTATTACACTCAGCTTGTTCTAGCACTTCCCCTATTTCACTGTCCAAGACCTCCGTTGGTTGCGGACTACAACTTCAGTTGTTGCAAGATGTGGTGTATTCTTGGGCTGCAAGAGGTTAATACATAAAACATATACACAAATCTAACTACCATGATTAAGAACATAATTCTAATCACATTCCATACATATCCACATATAAATCATGCAATGCTACTATAACATAACTATATTTCCATTACTCTAATTCAGGTCCAAGATTGTATAATAAACATAAAAGATAGCATAGCATAGGAATATGTCTAAAAGGATTGTCTGATAATGTCTATAAACATGTATAAAAATATTAGGAAATGGACTAATAAATGGAATCATCAATGATGTGGTGAATTAATTAAACAATTTGAGATTATCTAATTAATAGAGGAAAGTAGGGTTAAATAATGAAAATGATGTCAAATGCAATAATGATAATGAAGATGATGTTGCTAATGGAAAAATCCCATTCAAGATGTCTGATATGCATTAGTCCATTTTTACATGTCTACAATATTTCATGATCAAGGGTGGAAGTTAGATCTCAAGATGAAGGGCTAAGAATGCTTGAGACAAGAAAAGTCAGACATTTTTGAAAAGGAATATTCCTCAAGAATATGCTTTATGGAGGGAAGTTAGGAGAATTAAATAATTAGAAATTATTTAATTTTGGAGGATGAGAACATGGTCTTTTTGAAAAAGATTATTCTATTGAGATGAAAGACTAAAGGTGCGATAATTAAATAATTAAAATTATTTAATTATATAGTATTAGAGGAAATATTAAATGAACCTAATTAAATAATTAAAAATTATTTAACTAGGGGAATGAATGGGATAATTACTAATGAAATGATGAATTAATTAAATAATTCAAGATTATTTAATCAATAGAAGAAATTAATATTAAATGGTGAAAATGATATTAAATGATGTTAAAAGGGGGTTAATAATGCAAATTAAATGAAATGATGAAAAATGCACTAATATGATGGAAATGCTACAAATGATGGAAAAATGTAGTTTTAGGATGTGTGATATGCATTAGGCATTTTTACATGTCTATATTTTAACCCTCTTTAACACAATGTACCTATTGTGTTGTTTCAAAGACATTCGATGCTTAGATCAGGATTGAATTTTTTTTAAGGATGCCCCACTATGCCCCGGTGATCAATAGAAGGACAATAGGATGTTGGGCTGCCCCCTTGAGAGGTCAGCCAAAAAAAATACTTTTTTAGGTCAAGCTCATGAAAAGGTTTAGGAATAGTTCAGATGTAAGAGCACTAAAAATTAAGGCCTAGGGGTCACAGATAAAGATCAAGATGATTCAAGATGCTCAAAAATTAACCCAAGAGGGTGGTCATGAGAAAAAACCTAGGGTTTGGGGGGCTTAAATAGGAAATTAGGGTTCAAAGGCTCCTCATTTATACACTTAGCCTTTCAAGATTCTTGCTCTCTAGAGATCTAGTGTTACGAACATGTATTTGTTATGGTGAGGATTATTGGAGCTCCACACCATCTTGATGTGATCAAAAAGTACCATAAGACAGCCAATGCATGAGATGTGTTATGCAAAGTTCTAACTTACACCTTCGCATTAATTTTTTTCATGCATTTATTAGCCAAAGGTAGGACTTCCAAACATGATAATATTTTAGGAGAGCAATAATATTGTTCAGGGAATTGGCACCTATCGATTGGGGTTGGGCAGTAGGTCCTGAAGATCCAGGGACTACACTAGATTATCATGCATGGTGGGGTCATAGAAGACCATTCAGATTCACTATCCCATCAGGGGGTGTAGGTGCAAGCGATGTAGCCATTGGGGGGAGATGGCGAGGAGGTACTGTAGGAGGCTAAGACACGATGAAACGCATGAGGATCGATTATGAGAAGTAGTATTACACATAACATGATGATGGTAAGAGACCATGAGTAGAGATAGGATGGTGATCAGGGAGATGGTCACCAATAACAGGTACAACAAGGACCTCAAGGTCACCAAGCACACCAGGAACCTCCTCTCCCACCTGATGGATAGGGGGATTTAGCAACATAGATCATGTAGATTACAATAGAGAGAGATTAGGCTCATGCAAAGTGTGATCAGGTCATCATTGACAAGGATTTCAGGGTTGGAGAGCGAGATGTTGAGATAGCACGGAGGCAGCCTCAAACTCATAAGTTGTGATACTTATTGTAGAGAGGGACCAGTCCAGGTTAGAGAGAGATGCTCTCATCCTCAAAAGAGATACAAAGAGAGGAAGGAGGATCTAATTAGATATTTCTCATGCCTCAACCATCATCCATGCTTAATTTCAGTAGGAGTGTGCCCAGTTAATTTATAAGGTCACGTACTATTGGATTCTATATGAGGCTCAGTTTCTTAGAGTGCAGACATGACCTTGATTTGAGGCTAGGAGTACTACCACAAGTGCAAAGGTGAATGGATCAACAAGGGGTTCAATGCATAGACTCTCACAACATACACCCTATCATATCCTATGGTCACATAGACCTCCTTTTGTAAGCTAACACACAGAGAGGTCCCCACATAGGGATTATTAACATATGTCACTTTTGAGGTATGAGCAGCATTAATCACCTCCTAAAGATGAGCAACAGGGTTGAGAGGCTCATGATCTTTTTGTTTATTTTGTAGACATTTAACATACATTCATTGGCCAGTTTGAGGCCTCGTATTTATATGATTTGACCCTTTTGATATCTATCACACATACTTATTGATGATGTACTATGACACCTTATTTATTTTTAATGATATATGAGAGATGGTGATTTCTCATGCGGCATTATTATGTGTTATGAGATGTTCTATGATGTGGATGATTTTTATGATGATGATTGATTTCTGATATGAAATGATTATGCATACATTGATGTTATGACATGTGATGATATTTTATGATTATATGATTATGATGATGTTAGAGATATGAATTATGATGTATGGAGAAGCTCATTTTTTTGTACTTTCTAATGCTTTGATATTATATGCATAATGTAGATGATATATGATGAAATATGATGCTATGTTATGACTGATATATGATGTAT
Organism: Sequoiadendron giganteum; assembly: GCA_007115665.2. Lineage (NCBI taxonomy): Eukaryota > Viridiplantae > Streptophyta > Pinopsida > Cupressales > Cupressaceae > Sequoiadendron > Sequoiadendron giganteum. The sequence continues at coordinate 454,662,962 of CM021104.1, read as the reverse complement.
GAATGGATGCATTAGGATATGATTAGTATAATATGTTGATGAGTTTGTGGATACAGGATGCATGAGGTACTAATCATGTTATGATGCAGGATGAAGATGTTACTCAGAAGAAATGTTAAAAATATTAAAATATAGAAGAAAATGATGACATTAATCCAATTATTGAAAATCCATAGGTTATTGATTATATATGTGAATGTATGCATGAATGTATGATAATGATTGATGATGTATGAAAATGTGATGAATGTTATTTTGCTTCATGGAAAAGACTAAGTAATTGTCATCATTGTAATCCATATTAATGTAGAAAATAGACACTATGCACAAGGGTATTAATAACCAAGGCAGATTTGTATCTATTGCATGTAATTTGACTTTGAAAACAAGGAGTGTTCTTGCTCATACCAAACATATAGAAACCTTATTATGAGTGTACGGGTTAGAAGTTTAGAGAATTTCATAATAGTGCACAGAGAGGTATGAAGAACCAAACATGCAAGGCCACTTTAGTTGCCTGAAACAACTTCCACACACACAAGGCAAGTATTCAACATGGTTGTATTGCAAAAATATCCAACAAACCCGACATACAAAATCGATAATCATGCCCCATTACTTCCTCTCTAAATCCTTATGGACATCCTCAAGAGGTCATCGAGATGAGATGATAAGATAAATCAAAATAAGATAAACAAAGTTGTATCACTTGCCAGAGATATTTTTCTATTTAAAGATGATATCCATCGGTAGTTCCCATTGTAGAAATTATTTATCCATTAAGGCATACATCAGGAAGTCTATATTGAGTCTAGTGTTGATAGATAGGCAGCTAACACTTATGCATTGTTTTAGTTTAATAATGATCATGTCCTTATGATTTTTGCTTGAATGCTTTGGGATTTTGATGTTTGCTTTACTTGTTTGATTGCATTGTCATAGGGTGAAAGTGATGATTTGTTTATTATGGATGGATAGTTTAATATGGATAGACAATACTGGAGATAGGATTTTTGAGATTTTTCTGAATTTTTTTATGCTTTTGAGGTTATTTGAGTCTATTTTTGGTATTTTTGGTATGTTTTGATATTTTCGATAGTTTGAGAGATTTAGAGACTAAGAAGGGGGCCTAAGGGGACTAAACTAGTACCTCGGGGGCTCATCGATGATGGTCTTTCCTATGTTATACACACAAATACATCATATTTTTCTTGTTGGACTCAAGGAAGCTTGTAACAAGACAACCAACAATGTCTTTTTTAGGGTTTTGATGTTTTACAAAAAAAATTGGATTTTTTATGTTTTATGTTTTTGGGGATTTTTGATGTTTTATGATTTTTTTGAAATTTTGGGATTATTTGGATGTTTTTGTGTTTTTAAAGTTATGTGGATGATGGTATGACTAAGGATCCAATCCATCTACCAGGTTCAAGGGGTTGTCCCCAGTTCATAACGTGATTACATTTATTACGGATGGGTGGATGATGTGGAAGAAGGATAGCGATAGGACAAAAAGGAGATAGTGCAGCAAGGTTTGACACTTAACAAGTTATCAAGTCATGATTAGACGCATGTTTATTATGTGATAGAGGGAATGAAGTGGATGGGATAGAAGGATAGATGGATTAGAAAAGAAGTTTGGATAGATGGATTAGAAAAGAAGTTTGGATAGATGGTGATGCAGGACTTATTCAAATGTGGCACTTGTTTACTAGGTTTCCACCATGATACTTGTCCTAGAAGCACTACAAGAGTGGTTTTCACTTAAAATATTATTTATTTCTCTTTACTATTTTTTTGATATTTTACTTTTTTTGATGTCACCAAGACACTTGTTTGCCACATTTTCATCAAGGTGACAATTTTTTTTACTATTTTTTTGTTTTTTTTGTTTTTTTGTTTTTTTACTCAAGATATTCTGATGAGTCGAGTATATAACTTTTTGAAACATATATTGTTGATTGATTCTACTAGGGGTTCACCTTCTAGGGTAGCCAATTGATATTCCCTAGAGCCATAACTTGTTGTGATGACAAAGGGTCCTAATCTGTTTGGCTCAAATTTCCCTTTTCTATCCTAGTTAAGCTGATTTTTTTTATTCTCTTTCAAAACTAAGTCACCAACTTGAAAGGTTATATTCTTGATCCTTTTTTTGTAGCTACATTTGAGATGGTTGAGATAGGCTTGGAGATGGTTCAAAGTGCTCAAAAATATTTCATCCAATATCTCAAGCTCATTAATTTTGGATACTTGGCAGTCTTCATTGCTGACAAGATCTTTTGAGGATGTCCTGGGGGAAGGAATCTTGATCTCTATAGGAAAAATGGCTTTGGTTTCATATACAAGGGAAAATGGTGTTGCTCTCGTGGGTGTGTAGATGATAGTTCTATAAGCCCACAAGGTAGGGTTCAATTGAAGGTTCCCATCATGTCCAACATAATTAACAATCTTCTTAAGGATATAAAGGATTGTTTTGTTAGATGCTTTTTCCTGGCTGTTTCCTCGAGGGTAATACGGGTTAGAAAAGCAATGTTGGATTTGGAATTTACTGTACATCTCACAGATATCTTGGTTCTTAAATATAGTTTCATATTGATAATGATGTTTTGAGGAATAACATAATGACAAATTAAATAATTAAGAATGAACTTCGCTATTTGTTTGTCAGTAATATAGATTAGGGGTATGGCTTCTATCCACTTTCTAAAATACTTTGTGGCAGTTATGATGAACTTATGTCCATTGGATGAAGTAGGGGATATCTTGCCTATAAGGTTGAGTCCCCATTGTGAGAAGGGCCAAGGTGTAGTGATCGGGTGCAATTCTTGTGTAGGTGCATGAATGAGATCACTATGTTGTTGAAATTGAAGACATTTCTTTGCAAAATAAGTGGCTTCCTTTTCCATTAACGACCAATAGTATCTAGTTATGAGTAACTTCCTAACTAGATTAGGACCACTAGAATTAGACCCACAAATACCTTCATGCACTTCCTATAAGGTCATTCGATCTTCTTCCAGGTTGAGACATCAGAGCAATGTACCATCAAGGCTTCATCAATAAGGTATCTTTGAAGATAATAAAGTGTGTGGTTTAGTGGATGAAATTTTTCTTTTGGTTATTGGTAAGGCCAGGGGGTATGGTTCCATGTTGGATATAGGCATAGATGTATTGGTACCAAGGTGAATTGGGGCCAACAACATCACACACAAGTTTGGATTCTAGGATCTCGAATGCAGGTATAAAGAGTTGTTCCACATAGAATTCAAACTTAGGATTATTCTTTGGCACATCAAGAAGAGATCCAATAATAGCCATTATATTGACAACATTATTGTTGACTCTTGGTATCTGCTCAAAGAGAATGAATAGAAAATATTTCTTGAAGTTGTCAAACATCCTCTTATAGGGAAGCAACTTACCATATTTTGTTTGATATTCATCATTCACCTATCTAATGACCAACTGTGAATCACCATAAACCTATAGCTTTTGATTCTCCATTCAACATCCATCCTTAATCCAGTGATAAGTTCCTCATATTTTGCTATTTTTGGTGCAAGGGAGTACAATCTTGTATGCTTTAGGTATACTATCTCCTTGGGGTGTGACAAAGAATAGTGGCTCCTGGTCCATGTTGGTTATGATATCCATCAAAGTATAGTTTTCAATGGTTTACTTGAGCTGCCAAAAGTATGCCTTCATCAAGGAATTATGATATCAATGGTTGGTGATCATCAATAGGTGTTTCTACTATTTGTTCTACTATTACATGTCACTTGATAGATTTTTGGTCCAAATATTTTATGTCAAATTCACTAAGTATCATGACCCATTTTTCCATTCAACTAGTGAGAGTTTCTTTAGATAATAGATATTTCAAGGGGTCAACTTTGGAGATTAGCTTGGTCTATCAGTTCAACATGTAATGGATAAGATTTTGAGATACAAAGATAATTTCTAAACAAGATCACTCAATAGGTGTATAGTTGAGCTCATACCCAACCAAGATTTAACTAATATAATACATCACTCTTTCTTTGTTGGTTTCATAAATTTGTGCTAACAAGGCTCCTAAAGCTATTGTTGTAGCTGATATATATAAGATCATAGGTTTATCCTATATAGGAGGCATCAAGATAGCAGGAGATGATAATTACTCCTTGATCTGCTAGAAATCTTGTTCATATTTTTTGTCCCACTTGAATACTACATCTTTATGAAGCAAGTGTGTAAATGGATTGCACTTATCAGCTAAATATTCTATGAATCTTCTAATTAATTAAATTTTTCCTTGTAGACTACATAATTGTTTCAATATTTTCAAAGAAGGCATTTCCATAATAGCCTTAAAAAATTTGGGATCTACCTCTATGCCTCTTCGGGACACAATATAGCCCAATAGTTTTCCTAATGTTACACCAAAAACATACTTCTTAGGATTAAGGTGTAGCTGATACTCTTCTAATCTATCAAAATATGTGTGCCAAGTTATCTAGGTGTCCTTATCTTGTTAAATATTTTTCCAATAGATCATCTATGTAGTCTTCCATGGTGATATGGAACATGTCTTGAAATATAGTAGTCATTTCACTTTGGTAGGTGGCTCCTGCATTCTTAAGGCCAAACATAATAACATTCCAGCAAAAGGTTCCCTAGGGATAAGTGAATGTCATCTTGTGTTGATCCTAAGGTGCTATCTTGATTTGGTTACATTTGAAAAACTCATCCATAAGAGAGAGCATCTCATGTCTGGGTGTCAAATCTACTATTATGTCTATTTTTGGAAAAGTAAATTCATCCTTCAAACATGCTTTGTTGAGATCTCTAAAATCTATGCAGATCCTTATGCCCCCAATGGTTTTTGAAATTGGTACTAGATTCGACACCCAATCAAGATATTCAATAGGTGTAATGAATCCCAAATCAAATAATTTATGTAGCTCCACTTTGACCAAGTGTGTTATTTGAGGATGGATCTTGTGAAGCTTTTGTTTCACATGCTTAGTTATAGGAAAAATTGTGAGATGATGAATTACTAAAGATGGATCTAAACTAGGAATATTTGCATAGGTCCAAGAAAAATTGATCTTTCATTCTTCTATGAAGGTTGTGAAGTTTATTCTTTCCTTGGGATCTAGAGAGGCTGCATAATAGGTTATCTTTGGCATATTTGGTGTTTCCACATTTATCGGCTCAGACTCTTCAACCAAAACTATTGATCTTTCTTGATATTATGTGATTATAGGGAGATTTAATCCATCATCCTTGTGTGCCTCAAAGAGGTTTTCACCCTCGGATACATCCTTTATTTTGGCTTTTTCTCAATCCGATAGAACCACATCATGTTTTTCACCAAGGGATCTAATTTTTTATTTTATTTTTTTGACTAGAAGATTCAATCTCCCTCCCAAAATATGCTTCTTGTACAAGTTCAATGTCAAATCCAACTTTGTGATCATGAAGTGGATACCATCTTGAAGTCCCATAAACTCAATGATGGCTTCATCATTTTGGAATATGTCCAAAGCAGGTGTTTTTTGTTGTTGATCCCAATCGATTAGTTGTAGATAAAAAAGTTGAAGTTCATGTGTTTGGGATGGTTGGTCGTAGCAAAGGGTAGTGATGGCATTTATGAAAATGTCTTGAAATAGTTTTGTATAAGTGTGAATTTGTACTCCTAACCCAAATTCCCTTTTACCCCCTTGCACTTTAGAAAACCTAAGGCAGAGCCTTAATTCCACTTAAGCTCGTTGTCCACATCACACTTGGTGCCTGCTTTGTGTGTTGGTGGAGGCGTTTATGTTGGGGATACCTATGTGGCATGCAAACGTCCACATGGCACGCTTATGTCCCTGGTCGATTCCTGCGGTTGGAGTTTGTAGAGACATTACACTTTTGATTGGAAGTCGAAGTGTAACACCCCTCTTCGGCTGGCCGAACTGAATATGGTCATTTTTCATCCCTTTCTTCATAATCTTCACTCTCTCATCCATTCTCAAGTTTAGATGGAATTTTGCAAGATATTGAATCCATCTCTTCACATTTTCTCCACCCTTCCAAGCATTCACAAGCTTTGTAGCAGCACTTTTCACTCCATTGCAACAATCTACCACTCCATCACTCTGATAGTGCAAGCATAGGACAGACACCATTGTAGTAGAGGCTTGAGTTCCTCTCATTTTATGCTCCACAAGCCTTGAGTGCTTTGGACAGAGGTGGTAAGCTCCTCTCATCTTCTCTATCATCTTGGTTGAGTAAGCACGTACTGTATTGTAGTGTCTTTTGTTTACATAGCTTGTATTCCTTTCTTTATCTTTATTCCTATCGTTCCAAACTTGGCTATCCGTGGAGGTGGAAACACCAAAATGGGGGTCTAACTGAGGCAAGCCCCTAAATAGCCCCAACACTTCCCCTTTTTTCTATGTGCAGGTGGAGAGAGCTTGGAGGAAGCTGGTGAGAAGATCGTTCTATGAAATTATCTTCATCAGCCTTGTGGTAATACACTTCTTTAATAATATTAGTATTTACACTTCACTCTTCTTAATCTCATCCTATCACTTCAGAAGCCTCTAAACTAGGCTGCTAGTCTCTCCTTTAGAGATTGAATCTCATCTTTCTAGTTCTCTAGCCATATGGACACCAGTGCACCTGTGAGATGCCAATGCACCATGCTGTCATCCTCGAACCGCGCTTCTATCCTCATACAAAGAGCTACTTGAGACACAAAGTTGACGCTGAAGGTTGAATCATCTAGTCTCTTCCCATTTCTCGAGATTGTAGAGTGATCGAAGGACTTCATAGTCTTCATCATTCTCATCCCTTCTATCCTAACCTTCCTTTTAACTGAGGTAAGTTAGGGCAGCCTTTCCGCTCTTGGCCTTTTGTGACCTGGGGCCTTGCAATGGTTGGTCCTCCTCTCTTACAAGTTTTATGATATATAGGTCATCATCAATAAGGTAATAGTCATCCAATGTCTCAACCATGGGAGAAGGAGAACCCTCCTCACAAGAGGCATTTCTAGTGTTAGTAGGAAAATTTTCTAATGAATCGTAGCCTAGTCCTTGATTTTTCTTATGCTTTTTCGTGATAATGGGCTCCCTCATACCTTGATCATTCAAGCCGAGGCCACCTTTTCTTGGATTATAAAGGATTGGAGGTTTTTATTTTTCTTCATCTTGTTCTTCTTTATATAGCCATGTGGAAAGGTCTTCTTCAAAGAAAATTTCATCTTTCATGTCTCCCCATTTAGTAAACAGTGTAATTTTCACTCCCATAGTAATAGGTGGAGCTTCCTTGATTTCTTTTGGTTTACCATAAGTTCTTGGTGAGGGAGGGAGCTTCCCAATGCAAAAATATTAATTGAAGTGATAATATCCACATCTATTGTCAAGTACTTGAATATTGATGTCAGGTTGAGGTGGATTGGATGATGAGGATGGAGTTAAGGATGATGAAGGTTGTGAGGATGATGTGAGGGAGGATGGATCAATGTATGAGAATGAATGGAAGGAGATATCATTCTAGGAATTTGAAGGATTTTCTTATATTTCTCTTTTAGATTCTTACAATAATGAAAAGGTTATGGATCACCATATATCATAACCTCCTTATCATTGTAAGTAAATTTGAGGCAATGATGGCATGTAGAAGGAACTAATTGCATTGCATGGATCCAAGGGTGTCCCAAGAGAAGGTTGTAGGGTAGTTCAAGATCTAGTACTTGACAAGTGGTTTCTTCTATAGTCGGTCCCACCTGAATAGGAAGTCTAATGGTACCTTCTAAATTTATTTCATTGTCATTATAAGATCTTATAGTGATACATTTTTTGTCTCAATAGTCTCACCAGAATATCCAAGTTTTTTTACCAATTTCAAGGTACAAATGTTTAATTTGGCACCACTTTCTATCAAAAATCTTTTTATTTTATGCTTTTGGATACAAACTTCAAGATATAAAGCTTGGTTGTGGAATGAATGTGCAATAAGGTATCTTTCAAAAAGGACTAGAAGATGTGTAGAGGAAGCATTCTCAACCATGGCTTGAAATTGTGTAGTGTTTATATCATTAGGTACAAAAGAGTTGAGAAGAGTTTTTTTCCAAAATCTCTTTGTGTGCGGGAGATATCTTAAGGAGCTCAAGAATAGAGATTTGAGATGGAGTATTCTTTAATTGGTTAACGAGGTTATAGTAATTTGAAGTATTTGTAAGGGATTTAGATTGAGGTGGGGCTCCTTGGATGGAAATCTTCCCCTGTCATGTGGTAACATTACACTCAGGATTCTTACCAACTATTTTGACAACTCGGATATGGTTATTGGCTTTGTTGGGAATTTATGTTAGTGTGAGGTAAAGTGAGTTAAATTAATAACTCACATAGTAATTATGAGTGATAGGAATATTTTTAGGTTAGTTAAGTCATATGTATGAACTTATTTTGTTGTACGAGTGTGTTTGTTTGAATTTTTTTACAAACTCGTATATTTAGAGGAGTTTTTATAGGAGGTTTCCTAGAATATAGGAAATACAACTCCTATATATATATGTAAAGTGTATTGGATAAAAAAAATGAATTGAAGAAATTTATTATTATTGTGTAAAAAAATTTCTACCTCTGCCCATATTTTATAATATGGTATCAGATCCAATCATTGCAAGTAATATTTGTGAGAAGGCCTTGCTTGAATTAATGTTCTCATAATCTGAATGTGTGAGGGTCCTTCTAGATTGAGCGATCTAATATTGAAATAAGAGTAGATTGGGAGCATTGAGGAAGCGTGAGAAATCAATCTAAAGTGTTATATTTGAGATCGAATATTAGTCTATATTATGTGAGGTAGTTTGGGTCGCCACACTCATCTTATCCCATGCTTACTGCATGCAAATACTACTCTTCATATATATATCATTTCAATACCTCGTCCATAGTGAAATATCAATGGAAACATAGATCATGAAGTAAATTTAGATTATTAAGGGTTTCGGTATTCATTTCCTCCCCATTTGATCAAAGGTTGGCTGACTTCTTCGAATGTTCGGTATATAAAAGAATTATCTTCTTCATAGCCTCCTTGCAATGCTATGATAATATGGTCGACGTCGTAGAGATCCATCTAGCAAAATTCTAGTTTGTACAATCTTTGGGTGTTGTTTTTGATAGATGGTTGTCAATAATGAAAGTAAGTCCTACTCATCCTATGCATTACTTATCCGGTTGGCATCTAATAGCTTGCTATGAGAATGCAAAAAAAGTGTTACAAAGAAAAGTTGAAGATTCTTAAGTATCTTGTCATTAGTGTTTTGACTGCATTGTGATAAGATATAGCTTTTTTTTTTTTTTTTTTTTGAAGGAAAAACAAAGAAAGGACACCTTTTTCCATTTGGGTTTACATTATTGTTACTATTTATTATTCAGTTTTTGGTTGGGTAGTATAATTTATAAAATCAATTATCCATTTTAATATTTTCAATCTATGAAAAGTAGTATAATCAATCCAAGGTGCATTGTCGATGGAACTTGACACCTAGATATTATTTAGATTTGGGGGGACTCTAATAGTTTTTTATGAAGAAAAATAGCATATTGATAGAAATGTTTCAAGGTTCAAAGTTTCACACATGGTAGATCAAGTTATAGTTTATCCTTATTCAAAAGGATCTGTGTGGTGTGGTAAGTGGAGGAACATCAAAACCAACTGATATTGATGAAATCACAAAGTGGACAGCAAAGGATAGAAGGGAAATAGCTTTGATTGATCTTGGATTGTCAGATGCATACCTCCATCATATCAACTTAACAAAGACCTTAAAGGAAGTATGGGGTAATTTGAATGCTTTTTTTGGATCAAAAGCATCAAGTGCAAAGACGGGTCTAAAGAAGAAAATTTTCAGGCTGAAAATGATGGAGGGTGACAACATTGTTAACATATTAGTAAGTTTTTCTCTCTATTGAATCAATTAACTCGGATAGATTCTAAAGTAGTTATGATGATTCAAAGGCTATATTGTTAAATAGCATGCCTCTAGTTATGGAAACATTGTTTTCACATTAAACAAAGTAGATTCTACAGTGGAAGAAATAATATCCACTCTGATTGATGAAGGAACTAAGAAAATTGAAACAACTATAGAAGAAACTACAATGTATGGAAAAAATAAGCCTAACCATTCCTCCAAATTTGGTTCTTCTGCATCAAAGGAAAATTGTTTCTTCAATAACAAAATTGCATGCTACTATTGCAAGAAGAAGGGATGCGTCATTATGAATTGCATTCAATGAGCCAAGGATCTCCTTGATGGAAAGCTAAATATAGATAAGGTATTATCTACATATGATGATAAAGAGTTCCTTCATTGGGTGACTACTGAAGACCCTCCACATGAAGATAATGAGGAGGAATATGTTTTATAAAGAAAAATAATTGGAGGACAGAGGCACAAGAGGTTGGAGGACATTTAGTGACCTCTCATTAGTCACTGGTGATGGGGCTGTGAAATTACATTGGTGACCTAACAAATTGTTCCAAAATTACTAAATCCAAGATCGATTTCTAGGTGGCAGCAGGAACCATCTCATATCATTTGTGATCAGAGTGGCAATGATCTATAGCGGTGGCTACATACGTGAAAATGAGGGCTTGGTGCTCATGATTTTATGTTGTGGTTGGATGTGTATGTCCCCAATGACATTACTTGGTTGTATTTGATTGGATGTGATTTTCCCCATTCACAAGATGATATAAGTGATTGGAAGTGTTTGTCCCCAGTCACACAAGTTTGTGATTGTGATTATATGTGTGTTTCCCCAATCATAATTGTTGTTACCAAATGTGTGTGTCCCTGTTCATAACCTTGATGTTGGATAGATGTGGTTGTCTCTATCCAATCTTGATGTAATACCTTGGGTAGATTTTTTAGTCCCTATCATTGGTTCCATGGGTAGATGTGTTTATCCTTATCCTTGGATGAAAGTATACTAAGCATAGTGAGGCCAGTTCCACTATTGCTTCTCATGAGTAGATGTGTATGTCCCTACTCATATCTTATTATGAGCTATTGTATGTGTTCATCAAGTATTGTGATTTACTTTCACCCCATGTTGACACTAAGGGGGGTGTTGGGAATTTATGTTAGTGTTCACATGTTAGTGTGAGGTAAAGTGAGTTAAATTAATAACTCACATAGTAATTATGAGTGTTAGGAATGTTTTTTAGGTTAGTTGAGTCATATGTATAGACTTATTTTTTGTATGAGTGTGTTTGTTTGAGTTGTTAAAAAAACCCATATATATTTAGAGGAGTAATTATAGAAGGTTTCCTAGATTATAGATAATACAACTCCTATATATGTATGTAATATGTATTGCACGAAAAGATGAATTGAAGAAATTTATTATTATTGTGTACAAACAAATTTGTCTCTACCTATATTTTCTAATAGGCTTCATGGATTTTTCCCACTACATTACCATAGGTATAGGCCACTTTAGTGTAATATCAACATTTTCCTTTGTCATTCCCCTTAGTATGGTCAGGGATTGGATCCTTGTAAATACCCATCATCATTTTCGAAGGTTCCAAGAAGTTGATCAATGTCAACCTCTCCCTTCTTAATTAAATCTTGAATAAGGTTATCCGGTTTCATGTAGTTGTTAGTCTTGTGACCCTTTATTCAATGAAATTCACATTGACCATTTTCATTGTACCATGGAGATTTAAATTGTGGCTCTTCATAATTATTTTTATCGAGAAGCTTGATGAGATTTGTTTGAAGTAATTTTCATAAAAATACCTGAAAAGGTTCCCCTAATGGAGTGTACTTTCATTTTGTTTGATTGTTTTGTCCTGGAGGTCCTCCTTGATGGTTTTGAGTTTGATTTGTTTTTTTATTGTTCTTAGGATAGTTCATATAATTTCTTTGGACATTTTTTTTGGGATTATTAGGAGGTATTTGTATGTTTCAAATAAATTAAGCATCAACCACTCCATCATTAGCGGTGTTTTTGTTCTCCACCCATATGCGAGGTTTATCATTTGAACCTAATACTTGATATTTATTATTGTATAGTTTGATGACACCTTAGATATGATGAGAGCTCTCTCAATAATCAAACCCTTTTCAATGATGTCTTCAAATTTGTTAGGGCATAACATCGTCAATTGGAAGCTTATATCAGTTTGAAGATTCGAGATAAATATTTCAACAAGTTGTTTCTCAAGAACGGGCCATTTTCACCTGCTCTATGTCTCCATCATTGTAAGTAAGAAGAAAATGGCTCACCTTGGCTTTGTTTTATCTTATAAAAATCATGAATTGTGATGTCTTGTTTGATATGTTGATGAATTTTTTGGATAGCTCATCAAAAGTTTCAATTCCAAGTGGGAGATGGGGAAACCATTAAATAGACACACCTCCAAGAGTTATTGGGAAAAGTCTCATTAGATAAGAGTTATTGTTAGCAACATCCATGCAAGCTATAGAAAATTCTTGCACATGTTCAATTGGGTCCCCTCTTCCTTTGTATTTGTCAAATTTTGGGATTCCAAAGATTTTTAGAAAGGGGATCATTGGTATGCTACAATCAAATGGATAGGGACATATGTCTTATAATGTGTATCTCTTCTTGGGCTTCCCAAGTTGTATTTCCAATATCCTTTGACTAAGGTTTTGAATTTGTAAGGCTATGTTGGTACTTGGTGTGTTTGATTGAGTATTAGGCATGTTATAGCTTTGTTATCCCACAATGAATGTTTAATCATATAATGGGTTTTGTGTTGATGTGGGACCTTGAGGAATGTTATGTGTATGTAAAGAAGGGTTGGGTTGGGTCCTTTTGGAATGTTATGTGTCTATTATGGATTGATAGTTTGATTTTTTTATTGTGGTTTAGGATTTTGATGATGTGGTGCAAATTTTTGATGTTGTGGTGTAAAGGCTTGGCATTGTGGTGTAAAGGTTTGATGGTGTTGATGTATGGTGTTTTGTTGTTGAGGTATGAAATTTTGATGTTGTGGGTCTATATTTTTTTGTTGTGGATTGGGATTTCGAGTAGATGAAGATCCATATTGGTTTTGCGTGGCATTAAGATCTTGATTTTGGAATTGTAACCCTCATTGGTATTGTACATTGTACGAAGGGTTATAATATAGAGGTTGTTGTTGCATGTATTGTGTTCATGTTTGATCTTGAATATTTTTTTGATACATGCCTTGATCTTGAGGAATGTTGGTTTGTGTATTTTGTTGATAGATGGGTGGTTGTTGTGTGTGAAGAGACAGATTGTTTTGTTGTGTTGGTGGATTGTTTTTTGTATAGATGAGTTGTTTTTTTGTATGGATGGGTTGTTTTGTTGTATGGATCAGTTGTTTTGATCATAAATGGTATAAATTTAAGATTCCATGTGTTGTTTTTGTGGGGAATAGTGGCATGTAGTTATGGTTAAACATTGGATTGCTGGTTTGGTGTGTAATGTGTTCATCTAGATGAAAGGTTACCCATTTTTTTTATATTAACATTTAGTCCTTATTGTGGTGGATTTTGTGATAAGGATGTTTCATGTAGGTTTCTTGATACGCTTGGTCTCCATGTATTTTTTGACACTTTGTGAGTTACGAGTGTTGTGGAGAATGGATTTTTTTCTTGTTGAGTGATGTTTTGACCTACCATGATGTTAAGATCCATTTGACTATGTTGGGTAGCATATGCTTGTTCCACTTGAGATGGTTTTCTATATAGATAATTATCAACATGTTGTGTGGAAGATGACTCATTTCTTGGTGCTTTGGACTTAGAAAAGAGAAGAGGTATATTCAAATCTAAATTGGTTTAGGGATTCATCTAACCATTATTTCTTCATCCATACAAATGAGATTAGGGTTTTTGAGTGCTTCAACATTAAATTCCATGGGTAGTTTGGCACCATGTTGTGGAGGTCTAAGGAATTATGTGTTAGGATCTAAGCTGATTAGTTTTTCCATTACCTTTTACAACTTGGGATCTTGGGATATTGTCTAAAGTTTCTAAAAAATATGATGCAAATCTAATTGATTTTTTTCTAAGAAAGTTATGATGACAAACCCTAGGTAGACCAAGTTTGAAGGATTGAACCAAAGGTAAGAAAATTATTGTGTCAAAGTGTAGATCTATTGTGACAAATGTTCCAATAGTAGGATAGAATGTTATGACAATATTTGAGATAAAATTTGATAGGTATGAGCAAGTTTTAAAGCAAAAAGAAACAATAGAGAAAGAAAACATGGTGTCTATGCAAGTAGACATGATAGAATAAGGAAGCAGATGCAATATTTTACAAAGGAAGTTGTGGCAATCGAATCAAAAGTGACTTATTCAGCGAGATGAATCTAACAACTAGCAGTATGAAAAATAGCAACGGAGTTTGCAATCATGACCGTATGTAATGAAAAGGTGATTAGATGCTCAGACAAGTGCGAGAAAATGTTATGCAAGAGTCGAAGAATGCAAAGAAAGATGTGGTAAACTTGATAAAGGCAACCTTTGTTTCTAAAAAATGTGGTTTTGTTTTTTGTTTCAGTGCTTGATAGAAGTTTTGATATTCTAAGCTTTGATGTAGTTTCGTCTAAAAATAACAAGTGATACAAACAGTAGAAAAAGTAGGAAAATTTGACTCTAATGGTAATGAGATAATTGGTAGAAGATTTCTTCCATAAATTTCACTAATAGTGTAATTGGTTTATCACAAAGAAGACATACCAAACAAGTACAGCCTAGCTAGTATTGAAGGAATTTCTCCTCATAGTATTCTTACCTCACCCTTTTGAGTAATTTTAAATCTAAATCCAAGGAGTAGATGAATAGGGTATACCAAGTTCATGTACCACCTTGATACCCTTGGCCTTGAAAGATAATGAACTCTAGAAAGACACCTTACACCTCAACCATGGACCGGACGTGGTTAGTAACTTCTTGTGATGATGTTATCACAATTCACTACTATGACTTGATGTGATGGCCAACTGGTCTTAAGGCTTCTAAAAAATAATGGCTCGTAGTGACTTAGTGAAAATTGTACCCATCTATAATAGCCTAAGATTGGGAGGGTCACTCCTGCTCTCCTCACCAGCTAGTCTTGACAAACTGAGGATCTTGCAACTTGGCTTTGAACAACACTAGAAAACCACATTAAGGTACAACCTTTTCTCTCCCTTCTTTTATATAGCATGCCTAAACACACGTTGGAGGTCATCCCAAGGGTGATGAAATCCCAAGATAGGCCCCTGCTACTAAAATAAAAATGGTGAAGGCTTAAGTGTCTCGATATTTCTTGTCACCCAAGATCTCTTAAGGTGCAAGGGGAGAGGATACGTATATGAGATTCTCCAATGACTCAAAAACAAATGCAAGTCAAATGTGTTTCATGTCACCCAAGATCACCTAATAGCATGAGGGGAGAGGATACACACCCTTCGACCTGCCAAGCACGGTAAACAATTCATTTTAATCACCAAAGTAAATGTTATTTATGCTAGAAAATAAAAAACAATTCTTGGACCATTCAAAACCTACAAGGAAAATATGATTATCGATTTGAAGACTAGTCTTCACCCCACAAAATGCTAGACAAGTCAGTTAGAAAAATATCACAGCAGAAAAAATAGACAACAAAGGTTGGGTTAGGGTTTGAAAATCCAAAATCAAAAGATGAGGAAATGAAAATCATATAGAAAAATAAAAAATCAGATGTGACACTGTTACTTAACAACCACAAACTTCTTCTGAGATAGCCACTAAACTTCTATGAAAAGGTGGCTTTATAAACAGGAAACCACAATCAGATACTATGCAACAGTGACTTTGTTCTACAACTACAGACCTGTAACTTGATCAGTAGAGAAAAATCACAATTAGAAACCTCAAAAGAAAAAAAATATGTAGTCGCATGATGTAAGACCGATAATCTTTCATGTAAGAGCGACCCTATTCCAAATCAGTTTCGATATTTTGTAGCAAACATGATCATTTTGAGAAGCATTCGCAGGTCTATTACCTACAAAATCAAAACACTGTTAAAACCCTAAAATCTGTAGATACAATCGCAACCAAATTGATGATAGTGACCCTTTCTGAAAGCAGTTGTGTCTAGATTCTTTGACAAATGCAACTTTGTGAATGACTGCAACCTCTGTATCTAACAGATGCATTCCAGAAACCTTTAAATCACTCAAACTCACAAGAAATGTTAAATTTAGGGACGTGGGTCCTACCAAAAGTGCCAAGAAATATAAGGGGTAAAAGTGGAATTGGATTAGATATTAAGAATTATTCAAAAGGGTTAGAAATCCAAATATCCAAATCATAAAATGCTCAAAAACCCACTTACCAGTGAGATTTGATTGCAATTCAAGCTATGAAATCACACATAAATATTAGCATATATCAAATCAAACACATGAAATCATAAAACAAGAATACAATCTTACCATCCCATTGTTTGGAAAAGCTTGGTGTTTTGTGACGTTGGATTGCTCAACACTTAGCCTTCCATTATAGTTGCAAAAGCTCATGAATGTGATGACCTAGATGATACAATGATATGATGAATACTCTCAAGAATGATCTCAAAAACTCAAAATGGCATGGCTTAGCTACTCAAATTTTAGGTTTGTAGGTGAAAAATATGAAGGAATGAAGGTGATTATATAGATTTTCATAATTGAATGAATGGTTTGGATTAAGTCTTAATGCCCATAAAGAACAGTCAAGATTGCATATTAACACCCACAAAGGAGAGAAGATCAAGGAAGATGGAGGTATGGGATTAATTAAAACTTAAAATATCTCCACATTTGTAGGAAAATGGTTAGGATATTTCATGATCAAGGGTGGAAATTAGATCTCAAGATGAAGGGCTAAGAATGCTTGAGACAAGAAAAGTCAAAGATATTTTTGAAAAGGAATTTTCCTCAACAATATGCTTTATGGAGAGAAATTAGGAGAATTAAATAATTAGAATTATTTAATTTTGGAAGATGAGAATATGCTCTTTTCGAAAAATATTATATTTCATTGAGATGAAAGATTAAAGGTGGGATAATTAAATAATTATAATTATTTAATTATATGAAACTAGAAGAAATATTAAATGAACCTAATTAAATAATTAAAAATTATTTAACTAGGGAGATGAAGGGGATAATTAGTAATGAAATGATGATAAATGCATTGATGATAATGGAAATGATGCAAATGATGAAAAATGTAGTTTCAGGATGTGTGATACATGTTAGGCATTTTTACATGTCTACATATCCAATGAAGATACATTTCACAACCTTGTTCTCCAACTTTTTTTTCTTCTCCTTTGGCACATGTGCATATGCCTTGCAACCAAAAACTCTAAGATGTCTTAATGAAGGCTTGTGGCCCAATCATGCCTCTATAGAAGCCTTATCAACAAGAGTCGATGTAGGAGACCTATTAATTAGGTAACAATAAATAGCAATAGCTTCAGCCCAAAACCTTTGTTCTAGGCTAGCACCACTCAACATACTCCTAGCCTTCTCCATCAATGTCATGTCCATTCTTTCTACAACTCCATTCTATTGTGGATAATACAGAGTTGTCTTTTTTCTATGAATACCATAATATTTATAGAATCTATCAAAATCATTAGAGAAAAATTTGCCACCATTATAATTCCTCAAACATTTATTTTCTTTCCAAACTGCAACTCAACCATTGCATTAGATTCTTTAAATTGATTGAAAACTTCAAATTTACTCTTCAAAAAATAAACCCATATCCTTCTACTATAATCATCAATAAATAAAACATAATATTTGGATTTACCAATTGAAGTAACATCTTCAAGACCAAACACAATAGAATGAATAAGATCCAAAACACCACAATATTTATGAGAACTCGAGTAAAACAAAACGTGGTTTTGTTTTCCATAAACAAAATTCTCACTGAAATCAATTTCAAGATTATAATTAGACAACCCTTCAACAATGTTTTTATTTTTCAAGGTCCTTAGACCCTTTTCTCTAATGTGGCCAAGCCTCTGGTTCCATAACATAGTTTTCTCTATAGGTCACTCTCATTTAGAATAAAGAGCACCCTTGTGTACCCAAAATCCATGACCATTTGTTGAAGATGTAAGCCTCACCTCTTCTATAGACTTGTTTTTCACAAAAGTATTGTTGCACTCAATAATGCATGCATCAAACTTATACAATATGCCATATCTGACACCTCTAGCAATCACCATAGCACCTCTAACCATCTTGCATCCTACATCATAAAATACCACCTACACACTTGCATCATTATTTTTCTCATAGATAACAAATTTTGCGATAATCCATGGATATCCAACACATCATTAATACTTTTTATTCTACCATTAGGAAACCTGATCTAACTTTACCATGGCCAACAACATTTAAATATGAATCATCACCCAAGTACACCTTACCTCAATCAAATTATTTATATTTTAAAACCCAATCTTTATTAGAGATCATATGGAAATATGAATATGAGTCAATCAACCATGCATCATTATTTGTTGGAACAAAACAATCTACTAAGAGGGGGGTGAATCAGTAGATCTTAAAACTTAGCTCTTAAAACCTTTGTGCAAATTAAAACCTATTATGCAGAATCATTCCTTATATCCCTTTATACATATTTACTAAACAAGCAAAGAGATAAGAATGCACACACACAAAATCCCATAACATATGATATACATGGAAAACCCAAGATGGGAAAAAACATGGTGCAAAAAGTTGCTTGAGTCTACTGCTCAAATCCAGCGTCACAAAGAAATATTTTGTTACAATGTTTAAGGGCACCGACCCTAAGGAGACACCAATCCCCTAGTTTTAGGAGAACCAACTCCAAGGAAGAACCAACTCCCTCCACTAAGTACCAAATCAATTATTTTATGGCACCAACCACTCAAATTTACATTAACAAATACATTTTGTTTACAATTGAATGTTCCAACTTACTTTGCAACTGCACAATACATTATTGCAGTCTCTGTAACTTACTATTTGTTGTTGATGCTACAATCTCAGTAACACATCCCTCTACTTTGCACTCTTTTCACCTCTACACTTAGAAAATTATTTTTTCTACTCTCTGAATATTAACCCAGATCTAAATCTTTATTTTTATGGGTTCTACTCATTCAGAACGTGCACACACTATCTACTCTCTCTTTTCCTTACTGTCTCAGCTGCATACTCAGCAAATTATCACCATGTACAGTTCTCTCATCCTCTACACTTGCAGACACAATACCACTACTCTATCATTCCCAATTAACTTCTACTTTTTCTTAACTCTTTCGACCTACAATCAGTACCTTGAGATGCACACCACCGTCTAGATCATCTTAAAATTTATGTTAGGATTTACTTCATTTACAAGCTTCTCCATAAAGTTGTTTTTACATTGATCCAAACTCCACCATCAGCTTCACATCTAATTCATTGGGTATCATGGTGGTCTACCAAAACCTAAACCAAGAATGCATTAAATTCATTTCCTTCTATGATCATTTTGATCCTGATCTTCATCAACATAGTGATATATGTTGCCGACTTGCAATTCTGATTTCCAATCAGATGGCAACTAGAGCAGTTGAATGAATTAAATTCATTCACTATATCATTCTTTGATTGAAACCCTCATTCACACTGATGCAATTGTTGAAGATCTTCATCTTTTAATTCTAACCATTGATCTTGTCTCTACACACCACAATCCTATGATCTTTGTTCATCACACAACTTTGAAATGTCTTCATCGGATCATACTTCGCTAAACCAACACCATTGATTTTATGTCCACTCTACCCATCACTTATCACTATAACACTTAGGGCATCAACATCTATTTATGTGATATACCAAGACACAGTGATCACCATCTTATCATCATCTTTTGATCTACACCATTGATCTTCACACATACACCATTCACCATGGTCGAGGTCCACCAAGAAATGAATCCAAATCACCACCACACAATGCAAAACAATGATGTGATTTATTCTGTCAAGAAATCACTCTTCACCATCTATCAACATAGTCACCTTCTATCACCATCACCTTCCTATCAAGTCCCACCAATGTCTTCGCCAATATCCTTGCAGCTTTGATTGGGTGGTCCCTACTACTTACGTGTCATCTTTGTCATCATCGTACAACAAACATCACCAATGTGACTTGATATATCAACCAAACACTCATCACCACATGTCCTGCTAACATCATCCTTCATCATCATTTGGTCCCACCTTATCAACATGTCGAAAACGCTAGTCATTTCATCTTGTCGACATCCATCTATCTTCTCAATGAACCTTAGTGACATCATCTCCACTAACTCCTTCCACTCATTGCCCGTCACATAAATAATTTATTCATTTAGCTTCATAACAGCGATGTGAAACATCTGAGCAATGCAATATAACTCTACTACCTATACACTATTGATGCCATCTTCCACTAGCTCTGGATGTCCATCGATCATTGTGCAAAGGATTCCTTTGTCCTACTTCACAACAAAAATGTGAAGCAACCAAGCGATATCCTATCACATGTCAAAATACTATGCATCCTCAAATACCATGCCATAGGTAATCCACCTTTTCATCCTCACCACATGTCACAATCTCGCTAGCATGTGGGGTCAAACTGAGTCAACGCTTCCTTTTGGAAAGATGGAAAGTTGTTGTCACCTATTCATCTATGTTGTGTCATCATTCACCATTTTCAGAAACTTTCCAAATGCTATCCTTTGGGACTCTTAACTTGCTAATCTTCCTTACCTTATTCTTTGAGTGCATCTTGAGTACAACAAGAAAGCCCGAGCCCTTATGTCTGATGCTCCTTTCACTCCTATCAGGATTCATCCATCGGCCTCATCCTTTACCATTTACCTCCTTTCACATTTATCGCAAACCATAACTCATACCCATAAAACTCCAAAGTGTGAAACACCAAATTTGCATTGAGCTTGTCAGATATCAATGTTCTCTCATACCGCTTACCGCTTACCAAAATTTATGGTAATACATAAACTTTCCTATTGACCCGCAAATATCGAAGCCTTTTTGGTGGTCGAAGGTCACTCTTCCTCTTTATCGCATATCTTCCAAACAATTAAGGTATAAGCCTTAAAACCAACTCGCAAGTTACCGAAACCATTTCGGGGTTTGGAGGTCAAGGTTCCTCCATTCCTCCTTCCATAAACATAATCCTAATGCCTAAAACAATTTTGGGTGGTGGGGTTCCTCCATACAACTTACTTCGAACACAAAGATAGTCTTTAATCTTGAAGTATGAAGTCTGAGGTCCAAAATCCTTTGGACTTAGAACATTTCTTCATTCCTTTGCAACCGGTGGGAGGTATAACCGATACCCAAAGTTTGAAACCTTGGATTCATAGTTGAAAATGACTAACTCCAAACACCTTCCTTCTTCAATGAGTGATACACTGCAAGCCCAAAGCGAGAGGCCTGAACATCTGCAATCTCTTCAACACTTTCATAGCAACATCAAACAACCTTCCCGAGTCAATCCATTGGCATCAACCAACACCAAATTCTTTCATAATTAGGTCCATTGCTCTCACAATATCCTATGAGCTCTAATTCATTCAAGAACATAGCTAATCTATCATGCCAACATCTCCCTTGAATGATCAATTCCATCTTGCCGCTAATACTCCTTTGACATCAATGACACCTTTACATTAATGCCAACATTCTCCTTTATAGGATCAGCTCCATTTCACTTTTTCTCCCTCTTTTGACATCAATGACAACTATATGCCAATATTACCTACATGAGTTGAAAAAGTTGCAATGAATGCATCACCATCTTCCTTCTCAAACTCAGAATTAAAATCAAATTTCTTCTTTTTCTTATTCTTTGTCTTATTCTTTTTCTTATTCTTTTTCTTCTTCTTTTCTTCTTCTTTTCTTCTTTGCAGTCCTTACAAATATTTCCAAGCTTACCATAGTTGCAACTAATAAATTTAGACATTCTAGGAGATTTGGATCTCCTCTTCGACTTGGATTTATCACACTTCTCATTCTTCTTTTCTTTTTCCTTAGGTATTCCACAAAAATTTAGGGCCTCCTTGGCATTGATGGATACCTTCCTCCTCATCTCTTCAAAAATTAGAGAACCCAACACATATTTAATCTTCAATATAACAGGAGTGTTCCCAATAGCCATAATAAGAGAATCCCATGAATCATGCAAAGAACAAAGAAAGATCTAATATTTCTCCTCCTCATCCATTTCGACACCAACTGATACCAATTGAGTGACCAACATGTTAAATTCTTCCAGGAAGTCTATAATTTTTTCACCCTCTTCCATTCTCAAGGAATATAAGTTCTTCCTCAAGAAATCTTGTTCACTAAAGATGTGTCTTGATACATCTCACCAAGTTTCTTCCATTGTTTTTGTGCATAGGTCTCTTCATGGACATTGATTAAATTAAAATAGATTCTATTAAGCACAATCTTATTAGACCCTTAGCTTTGTAGTCCATCACATCATATTGAGCAACTAAAGTAGCATCTATAGGCCTTGAAACATTCTCATCAATAGCATCCCACATATCTTGATCTATGAGCAGATCCTCCATCTTCAACTTCCACATTTCAAAATTATTTCTAGAAAATTTATCCACCTATATTCTCCTTGAAGAACTTTCCATCTAAAAATTCCTGCAACAAAATCACAAAGTGTCTTCTACACAAGCTCCCACTCAAATCTAGATTAGTTCAAAAATTCCAACAACCCACAATTGAAACCAAAGGTCATTAGGATTTGATACCACTTGTAGGGAAGCTAAGTTAGCGGAAAAAAATTCTACACTAATCTTGAGAGGAGGATAATAAAAAACTTTATAGATCTTTCCAAAAGTTATAGAAACTTAAACAAAAATAAACATAAATATCATGCATACCACAACATAGTGATTTACATTGAAAAACTCCATGGTTGGGACCAGAAGGTCACTAGGTATTTTTCCAAGGAATGGAAGAATGAAAAAGTTAATTTATTTGGGAGGAAGGTTTCTATAGATGAGCAGTTAATTTTTGAGGTAATGGGGCTGCCCATGGAGGGTCTCAAGTTTTATAGGGACAGGAAACTTTCAGACCAGGCTATGAAGAAGTTTCTAAAGACAGAGAAGGAAAAAGAGGACCTACGCAGGGTTTCCAAAAGTAGTTACAACTCCATGAAGATTAAATTGCTTTGGTGGGAGGTGTTGAAGGTGATCATGGAATACATTACTTTAGAAGGAAGATACACAAGGGTCTTTGGCTACCATTTTTTGTTTCTCAACCACTTTCGGCATTAGGTAAGGGTTTCTTTTCCTTTTTATCTTTCCACCTCTTTGAATTCCAGCCTTCATGACGATAGCTTGAACCCTGTTAGATACCCTATCCTTCATGAGGGCTTGCTTGTTTTAATCTTTTAGAATATCAAAGCTATCTCAGCTCTATCCCATTCATCTCCTTCTCCCTATTTTGTTTCTGCTAAGGATGAATTGGGTACTAGTTACATGGAAATGGATGAATGGGAAACTGGTTTGGAGGATGAGGTTGGTCGGCCCTCTAAGGCTTTGGGGAAGGGTAGTAGCAAAGGTAAGTCTAGAGCTAGTGCCCCTTTTAAACCTAGTTCTATGACCTCTAAAGGCAGAGTTAAAGTTCTTTTCCTGGGTTCTGAAGAGGCTAAATCTAAGGCGAAAGGAAAATATATTGTCTCCCCCTAGGAGAAGGATAAAAGAAAGGATTTGGAGGATCCCTCCTATGAAACTAATCAGGATGATTCTCATTCGGCCCCTTTGTCAGAATATTCTAGCTACCCTACCATTGACAGAGAGGATAGACCTTGTTTCCCCAGTGATCTCAAGGCTGGTGACCATTACTTCAAAGTCGAACACAAGTTTCCTATTGATATCCTTGATATTGCTCGTAACGGGTCTGTGGATTTTTCAGACTGATGAGATGGGTTTTTTTGAGATTAAGGAAATTAATCTAAATCAGAGGGCTATTAGCAGCAAGTTGAAAAGGCCCGATCTGACTGACAACACTACAAGAGACAGAGAAAGGGCCACTGATTTATGGACTGAGGAAGAAAATAAATACATGGTGGATTGCCTCAAGAAAAAAGTTGAAGATCTTCAGCAATTTAAGAGGAACCATGATGACAAGATTTTTTCTATGGAGGACAAGCTTAAGAAGAAAAAAAAAGAGTCTATCTAGATGGTGATGGAAAAGAGCCACAAGATTTTAAAAGCTACTGTGAACACAATGAATATGATGGTTGAAAATCTAGGGAATTTTTATCAAGGACTGGTATGGATCTAGACGCTGAGAAAGAACAAAACTAGGTGAAGGGTGTTGGCTCGAGAAAAAGAACTAGAGTGAATTTGAAGAGGAAGGCTGACAAGGTCCCTATTAACATTCAAGAGATAAAGAAAGCAGCGTTAAATATGAACAATCTAGAGCAGGAGGTGGTGGACATCCTGAGGAATCTAGCCTAGTGGTTGGACTTTTGTTGGGTTTTTGTTGGTTTTTTGTTGTGCTGCTTATGGGTTGGTTCTTTTCTATCTTCTTTATTGGCATCTTACTATTCTCTTATATGTAATTTTTCTTGCTATATATGTCTCTTCTTTGTTGTTAAAGGGTTTTTGGGGCCCCTTCAAAACCTATTTTTTCCTTAATCAAAAACATAGTGATTTACATGGGGCAAACCCTTTCGAGAGAAAAACCCTGCACTCCAAAATCCACCTAATATATTATTCAAAAATCACAAATATTACAATATATTTGCAGAGCAAGCTTCTCATAGGAGTATCACCAACCAGATATCCAAAGGCAACAGGACTGCTATCAGAATATTAGAATACATCACAATACTCAACTGCAATACAACACCCTCATAAAATAGGGTTGCCTTCTAGGGTAAGTCAAGCAAACAAACTATCGACCGTCAGATTTGAGACCTAATGAGGAATGGTCTATATTTACAATAATAAAATATAAATAAAATTTAGCTTTTGGGGGCATTTCCCCCAAGCCCTCATTGGGGCATGTGGCCCTCGGACCCCCTGCTGGTGGAATGATCGATCCATAAGAGGAATAGACAATTGGTAAATTCCTTTGTTTTTATACACATCACTTATGAATTTTGCATCATCTAAAATTTCATGAGGCACAACTTCTATTCTACATAATTTTCCCAGTATTATTCTACATGAGGCACATGCTTAAGGTGGGATCCAACGTAATTTTCCAAAATTCCTTTTAGATCATAAGAATTTCTAGTATCATAACATGCAAATTCAACCTTTATATTTTTTAATCTAATGCCTTCGCATGTAGAAAAGAGGATAAAGTGTAGGAATCAATAGTAATGGGTAGTTAGATTCTATTTTTCTACTTATATACTAGGTCCTTATGTGTTTCATAGAGTTACTTGGTTATCTCTAATAATTCTACTTTTTAGTGACATATTTAGGTAATCTAAATGGTGCCCCTATGAATCCACCTATCCTAATGTATGGGAATCTTGTAAATCGACCCTTTCAACTTTTGAAGTAGATAAAATAAAAAATGCATAATTAAATCTTCTACAATTTGTTTCACTTTCTCTTAGATCCTTAATGCGCAACATTAGAGGAATTAAGAATTCGCATGAGAGTCAAATAAATTAACAAATGTCAAAAATCAATTTCTTTCATAATTCTTGTCGTGTGTATATGATATATTAATATATTATATAAAATTCAAAAATTCAAAACATGTCCAAAGGTTGCATATTTCAATTACAAATGACAAAAACATAGAAATTATGTTGTTCCCCTAAACATCTACAACACTGCATCAAAATCAAAGTTGATTTTAAGTTGCTACCACTATAAGGGGTCAATGGAATCCCAACCAATCTCTCTTATGAAACCTCATCAATCTAGGTGGAATATTTGAGACCAACATCCCACTATAAATTTGGAATAAATTGATAAGTTCAATTATCATGTAATCACAAGGCACTATGCATGACCACCAATTTCTTTATTCATGTAGGAAAACCTATTCCTCTCTACAATAGAGGAACTCACAACTTGTGAAAAGAGGAAAATGGAAAGTTTCCCCAACTCTATTGTATCCTTATTGTTGCATGTCCAATATCTAATAGGGTCAATTTGAGTTAATGTGGCTCTATCTATATTAACTTCTAGTGTGTTGAATGTGGGATTGGGAAGGTTAGTAAAGGAAAGACATTGTAAAAGAAGTATAGTCAACTCCCAATTTGAATAAATATTGTGAAAGGCCTTCATTAACCCTTCTTTCTTCTATTTGTCATCACAAAAATAAAAATTATTAACCTTTGGTGCATACCATTTGGTATTTAGAAAAAAGGATACTACTTGAAGTAGGTTGTTCATATTTTTCCACAATTACATCACAATGGGTTCCCAAATTAGGATCCCTATTACAAATTATTTGTTTCATCAACATAAGCATGTTGTCGAATGTTTCACAAGTCTCTCCAAGACTAAGAGAGTTCATATCACCATATTTAATGGCATCTACAATAAGGATATGAAGGAGAAAATCTATCTACAAAAAAATAAGACTAAAAATTAAATGATAAGATATAAAATTAGAAATAATAAAATTAACAATTTATTAAAAATCAATTTTTTTTAGCTCATAATGGACCACCAATTGTCATAAAGGGTCTTTTATCTTATATTTTTTCCTTCAAAAGTGTTTGAATTAGGTCATCTATGTTGAACAATCTAGATAACTAAGAGGGGGGTTGAATCAGTTATCCCAAAACATTTTTCTTTCTTTACTTAATTCAGAGCAATCATAAACCATTCATTTATTAATTAAAATATACATGAACATTCAAGCACCAAACAACACCATGCAAAATGAACACTAGAAATTATGTGGAAACCCAAGATGGGAAAAACCATAGAGAATTATAATTCTCAATTATAAAACATTTTGTTAAGGTGACACCGGCTAAGGTGATTTTTACAAGGGCTCACTACCAAAATGCTCACTGTCGGGTGGCTCACTTTTGGTGGGCTTACTACCCAAGATACAAAAACCACTAATTACAAAATAGAAAAAACATGAACTGATGAATTTGCATCTACATATGCATGAATTCAATTTCGGTTAAGAGTACAACATCTTATTACAGCAAATCTGGTTAAGAATCTTCTGCCAACCTTCCTTCCACTACTTCAGAAAAATAGATTACTTCTACTTGGCACTTGCCTTCACTTCCTTCTCTAATCTTTGTCACACAATCCTTCACACCTTTATCACTATTCACACATTCCACACTTCTTGTATTTGGATACACTTGAAGTTATTCCACATACATATATATATATATATGTACACCTAGAGAACAAAATGAGTTGGCCTAGAAAACATGTTGGCTTGAGGAACAACCTTGAAGTATTCAATAAGGCTTGACACGCTAGCACCAAACCTAAAAGATAGGTCGCACATAAGGGATCTTCTTACCACATTACACTAGGACCCATACATGGGTCATACATAAAATATAGCATTATTACTAAAAGATAGCTAACATTGAATTATATGAGATATATTCTATATTTGATGGGAACGCCACAACCGAGATCAAATCTTGATCAACATCAATTGATAGGAACACCACAACCAAGAACAAATCTCAATGAACATTCATTTGATGGGAATGCCACAACCAAGACCAAATCTTGATCAACATCAATTTTAGTACCAACCAGAGAAATGCAGTCAAACATACCAAAACTTGTGTCAATCTACATGAATGTCTGGATAGCAAGGATACCCAGAATAAGCTTTAGATACAGCAGCCTATAGAAAAAGATTAGTCTTCAATATTCTGCATTATTTATCTTCCATAGATGTCTCAAAAATAAGTACTACCATTATCCGGATCGAGGATACCATCCATACTACGCAACATTATAGGATATATCATTTACTTATATCATCTGGAGCACAACCTTTTGGATCCTAGGTTTTGACATCAATGACAACAATGCCACATCAACCACTTCTCAGCAATCTCTCCCTTTGGCATTGATGGAAAAACAAGAAAAAATATAAAATATAAAAACTCCAAAAATTCCAAGAACTCCCCCTTAGCAAGTCAAATCCTCTTTTTATTTTTGTTTCTCTCCTCCTTTCCTTTTTTCCACCTTTTTTCCATCAAAGGCAAAGGGCCAAATAAGAACATTTAAAAACTTAAGTAAAGATAACACTTTTCACATGAAAAATTTTCTTGTACCTCTCTTTCATAATTGGAAGAATCTTCTTCCAAGCTTGTACTACAGACACCATTCTTGCACACACACTCTCCTGTAGAATCAACATCCCAAATGAAGATGACCAATCCGGAGACAGGTACTGTTCTTCACAATCCTCGGCATCATAAATTATCCCGAAGAGATGATCCAACTGGACCTCAACAATTTCTTTAACTAACCAAAATATTTTAACCACATCTTCCCTCTATCTCTGAGTAGACAACAACTCAGCTTGCAAATCACCAAATCTTATCCTCTGTTTTCCATCTTTATTTTTGAAGAAGTCAAAATTCTTCCCAATCTCATTCAATTCAAATTCAATGGCTTCAATTCTTCTTCTAAAATTATCAACAATATTGGGGCACCAAAGACAATATTTGTAGATGTCAGACATCTCCTTAAGGAATTATCTTGTCTCACCAATGTGTTTGGATAACTTTCATTTGTCGGTGACACACCTTCTTCCAATCATAGCTTGGAATTTTTCTCCTTCAGACTTTCCTTGTAGCAACCTTTCTTCAACAACTTCTACCAGATCATCCGATAATGATTCAAAAATAATAGAAACTGTAATACCCCTTTTGAGAAGATACTCCACCAAGGCTTCTTCAATTTTAGGCCTACTGATCGGAGAGCGGGAATTCCACATTTCACCAACCTTTTCCATATCACCTTCATCCAACATGGACCGAACTTCATCTAAATTAGGTAGAGACTCTTCTTCCTTCTCCATCTCTTTTGAGATAGTGATGATATCTTTTGTGTTAATTTTCCTCATTTTAGGTTTTGAAGGGGAACCATCAATAACAACCTCTAATTCCCTCTTACCGAAGTAGGAACCCTCCTCAAACTGACTGATAGGCATAGCATTAGACACTATCACACCGGAGCACAGATTCAATTCCAAGGATGAGAAATAAGCTTTGCATGCACTTACTTTATCTTTTAAACATTCCAAATATCGTGAACTTGCTTTCCAATAGATATTTTGGACTTCCACTTAACATTCTCCTTTGACGATAACAAATTCAGAAAGTAGAACACTAAGCACATGAGTAGAGACCCAAATTGGAAGGGATAACTCTCAACTATAGACATTCTAACATTCTCAATTAGGTTTTCTATTACCATACTACATAGATCAAACTATTGATTTTCCTTCACCATCTTATGTGCAAGAAACACAGCAATAGAAGATTTAGAACCTTCATAATTTTGGAAGTAGATTTTGTATGAGATACCATAAGAAAAATACCTTACTGTAGTATCGGCAATGGTATTTATTAGTAGAGCTCAGGGGTATTTGTCGATACCAGTAAGTTCCTCCATGTCTCTATATTTCATGGTTTTCTTCCCAGGGAGGTCAGCAACCCTGCACAACCCGGTAACAACTTCAATGGCTTCCTTCATAACCTAATAGGGTTTTTCCAAAATAATGTTGCCATCCTTGAAACGGCTCAAAAAGAACAAGATAGACTCCTTTTCGGTAAACCAAGGGAATTCTCACCTCAAATCCATGCATACGACACTCACATTCTGAAATTCGCCAAGCTTCAACACTAGCTCTATTTCCTTCATCTTTCGATGATCAAACTCATCCAACTCAACTCCCTTCAACTTCAGAAGAATATAGCCACTAGATTCGCTTCCAATCAACACGGATTCCATCATCATTCTTGACTTCTTCAATCCTTTATCGCTCAATGAAAAACATTTCTTCTTCCTTGCAACAATGAGAAATGATTTTGAAACTCCATTTTTTATTCTTAATTGCTCATTATGACTTCACTGCCAAAATGTGTATTGATGATGCCAATAATTGTACTTCACTTTTTAGTCAGCTAGATTAACCTCCATTATGCAACATCACTTGGATCCAACTTAATTGTGCCAAAAACACATCAACCTTTCTTTGGAGAGGGGGAACCGACATGATATGTATTGCAAAACTCCCCTTGAGCCAAGGTTGTTGGCTCAATTTATGAAAGAGCTAGTACCAAGATCCAGTGCCATAGAAGGGCTCTCCACACATGTTTCCTTTTTATTCCAAATGGTGACGGTCTTCCTTTTAGATTCATCTAATTCTGCAATCTTCTTTTTGTCTTTAGTCCTTTCCAGAGCAACATATTTGCGTGTTCTAGCATAATGTTTGAATTCATTGCACTTGTAACATCTTTGTTTTGACCTAACCGAGTGAAACCTGGATCTGCACTAATTAGCTTTGTGATCATAACTATGGCATAAGTAGCAATAACCATAAAATAGATTGTTCATTTCATTCCTTCTATCCAGATTAGATAATTGACTTCTACAATGACTCGCTTTGTGACCAAGCTTGTGACAATTAAAGCACTGAATATCTGATTCCTCCCTACTTCTAAAATCTACAGCCTTATGTCCAAAAATTTTGCGTAGAAAACAGTGACCATTGAATGATAAGTACCTTTGAGCATTTGGTTGCCTCACTGAAGGTCTTTTTGTAGATCTTCTAGAGTTTCAGACTTTGCTTGTTACACCAGATCTTACTTCAGCTTCCACTGCATTGTATTTATCCTTAGTGTTCAGATTTGAGTTTTCACCTGAGAAGCCAATTCCTTCCTTGTCCTTGTGACATTTTTGTAGGGATAAAATTTGATCCAGAATCATGCTACTTTCACACACTCTAGCTTTTGATTTCATCCTCCTTAACTCTTGATCTAACTTCTCATTTTCTTCTTCTTTCTATTTGATGGTATCTTTGAGGTTTTCTTCAGTCTTCTTCCACTCTTCTATTTTCTGTTTGATGGTATCTTTGAGAATTTCTTCTGTCATTTTACATTCATCTAACCAAATATTTAGATTCACAGTATTTTCCTTTGACTCCTTTAATTCCTTGTTGACCTCTTTGTGTCTTGCTTTGAATTTCTGGATTTCTCCCTTAGCTTTGAGATACAAGCATTTGCCTCCTTGATGTTTTCTTTTAGATCCTCATTCTTAGATTTTGTACTTTCCATATCACTTAATATTGACTTCAGTTCTTCCTCAAAGTAGTAATCTCCTACCATCTATTCAAGCTACCAAGATCTCCCTCAAGCGGTTAAGCTTTATTTGCAAGGGACCAAGCTTTGATACCAATTGTTGAATGGTCTGGATAACTGAGAGGGGGGTGAATCAAATGTCCCAAAACACTTTTTTTTCTTTACTTAATCTGGAGCAATCATAAACCATTCATATATTAATTAAAAAAGGCATGAACATGCAAGCACCAAATAACACCATGCACAATGAACACCAAAAATTACGTGGAAACCCAAGATGGGAAAAACCATGGAGAATGCTAATTCTCAATTATAAAACACTGGTTAAGGTGACACCGATTAAGGTGATTTTTACAAGGGCTCACTTCCAAAATGCTCATTGTAGGTAAGGCTCACTGTCGATGGGGTCACTACCCAAGATACAAAAACCACTAATTACAAAATGGAAAAAACATGAACTGATGAAGTTGCATCTACATATGCATGAATTCAGTTTCGATTAAGAGTACAATATCTAATTGCAGCAGATCTAGTTAAGAATATTTTTCCAACCTTCCTTCCACTACTTCAGCGAAATAGATTACTTCTACTTGTCACTTTCCTTCACTTCCTTCTTTGATTCTTGTCGCACAATCCTTCACACCTTTATCATTGTTCACATATTCCACACTTCTTGTATTCGGATGCACTTGAAGATGTTCCACATACATATATACGTACACCCAGAGAACAAAATGAGTCAGCCTAGAAAAACATGTCAGCTTGAGAAACAACCTGGAAGTATTCAATAAGGCTTGACATGCTAGCACCGAACCCAAAAGATAGGTTGCACATAAGGGATCTTCTTACCATGTTACACCGGGACCCATACATGGGTCATACATACGATATAGCATTATTACCAAAAGATAGCTAACATTGAATTATATGAGATATATTTTGGATTTGATGGGAACACCACAACCAAAACCAAATCTTGATTAACATCAATTGATAGGAATGCCACAACCAAGACCAAATCTCGATCAACATTCATTTGATGGGAACGCCACAACCAAGACCAAATCTTGATCAACATAAATTGCAGTACCAACCGGAGAAATGTAGTCAACATACCAAAACTTGTGGCAAGCTACATGAATGTCTAGATAGAAATGATACCTAGAATAAGCTTTCGATACAGCAACCTATAGCAAAAGATTAGTCTTCAATATGTTGCATTAACGGTCTTCCATAGATGTCTCAAAAATAAGTACTACCATTATCCGGATCAAGGATACCATCCATACTACGCAACATTATAGGATTGATCATTTTTGTATATCATCCAGAGCACAACCTTCTGGATCCCGAGTTTTGGAATCAATGACAACAATGCCACATCAACCACTTCTCAGCAATCTACTCCACTATGAATCAAACATCATCAATAGTAGAGGTTACTTCTCCTCAAGCATCCTCTCGAATAAAACAAATTAATTGGCATACAAAATCTCCATTGGCATACAAAATCTCCACATACTTGAGGAATTCCTTCTTCAAAAAATTCCTAAAGAGAGCAAGGTGTGGAAATGAATATCTAAATATATCTACCTTTTACCCCCACTTGATGAACCTAATCTATCTCCCTTATGTCTTCAATTTATTGTTCAATGCATGAACACATGAGGTCCAAAATATATGTGTGTAAGCACCCTCCACCATCATGCTAGCTAATTTATACGCAAGTGTCAAATAAATGACAACTCATATAATATTTGAGACCCCAGCCTCCTCTATGATCTCTCTCAAAATATTAAATTATAATATTGATCCTTGCACTTCCCTAAATAATCAAAATCTCTAAGAAAATAAGAGTCAATTACATGTTTGACTATAATGTTGGTGAGTGGTCAATGTATAATATCAATACACCTATCCATGACAATTAATAAACCTATCATAATCTAAGTTTGTCTCATGTCCTCCATCACCAAATGGGATGGCATGGGCATAAAAAATTGGTAATGGAAGGCTCTGCCACATCATGTCCTTGCATATTGAGTATACTTTCCACTTTCCCCAACTTGTCACTAGCACTAGTTTTTACTTTTCTTCTTGTGGAAATATCACCACTACCACTAACAACCATGGATGGCATAGGCATAGATGATTGTGCAGATTGTACTCAAACAGCTACACCCTTGGTAATTTTATCCACTTTCATGTGCAATCTATTAGCCTCTACCTTCTCATCAACTTATATATGTAGACACGCCTTAACCCCATGGCCTATAAAGACCAAGAGATGAGAATATTCCATGTTGTAGCTCCTTGTAAAATATGTTGTGCAAATATAACCCAACTACACTCTAATACCCTAAAAAAAAATCCAATTCAATCTCTATCTTTCTTTCATATAGTTCCATATTCTATTTTCTAGATTTTATATCCAATATTTGTCCTAGTTATCAGTTAAGTTGAATCATTGACATCCTTAGCCATTAGAGAGCTAGTTGTTTACAAAATTGAAGTGTAACCACCAAGAGAAAAGGGAGAAGCACTGATAGTGGAATTATAAACTAAGACAACCAAAAAATTATAAAGTTTATAATAGCATGAGTATCACCTCTAGTCACGCATTAAAAGGACCAAGTCTCAAATCTAGATCCAAATCCCATGAATAGGAATAAGAATAAATTCAATCAAGTCACATAGGGATGAACTATCCAACCTATTTTGACCATGCTAAGTAAACTAAATCAAATGTTATGATTTTTTAAATGTTTTCCCATCTTGCCACTATTTCCATTGAGTACATAGGATCTACCTCTCTTTCTATGACCATCTTAGTCTTCATATATGCCCCTCCTACACTCATATTGTTAGACTCTGACTAAATGAAATTTCAAACCCTCAATATAAATGTGACTAACATATAATTGAAAGTTTGATCTTCCAACCATGTAAGAAAGTAATAGGGAAATTATATATTTTTTTATTTATTTATGTCCCCGAGGATTTTAATATTTCAAAATCAATGAGATATTTAAATATGAAAAATAAAATGTATTTACACATCCAAATAGGACATGGGATTTTTGTTGATTTTCCCAAGGTGGATAGAAACTAAAATAGAAGATTCTATGTATGTTACAAGAAAGCTATCCAAGCGTGATTAGATGAGTTATTTTAGGAAAATTATATGTGCAATAAATTTAAACTATAATATTAAATTATTGTTCCCTACATGGTGGTCATGGGATTTTCTAAGTCATTTTTGGTATAAAAAAAATCTAAAAAGTCATTTGGGTTTTATCATACTATTCTCTTCTATAAACATTCTTTGATCATTGGCTTGACAGATCCCTTCTTGGATGAAAATTTGATTAAGGTTGGAGACTATGGATGAAACCCCATTATTTTCTTAGAGTAAATTTCACTAATTATTTGTTATGGAGCTTAAATTTTGCAAAAACAAATAGAGTTGTGTGTTTTGCAAGATTGTAGAGATAGTCGAGAGTGTAGTTGAATATTTTGGAGAGGACTTTGATGTTGGTTTGTTGAGTATGATCAATTTTGTTGCTTTAGGTGATCATTTTTCTATTATTTTGAAACTTTTTTATCATCCGCATGCGTCAAATATTTCTTCTTTCAAATTTTTACAAATTAATGTGCAATTTTTTACTAGTTTTTTGAAGAATATTTTAGTAAATTAGTTTTCTAAAAATAATGTTTTTGTTCTTGTTGGGTTTTTGCTCTCATAACAGCATACTCCTCATGTAATAAGTCTGATTTTTCAATAAGGATGTTTTGGGAGTTCTTGGTTCAAATTCCATAATATTTGGGTGCACAGATTGTTCTAGAATTTAAAAAAACTTGTGGAGATCATCATATTCCTTTTAATTGTCTCAAAATTGGATTTTAAAGGATTGAATTTCTCTCAAATATATATATATATATATATATATATATATATATATATATATATTGTTTAAATTTAAATATTTAAAAATAATAATTTGGGACATTATAATGTTATTAGAGCTAAGATCTTGCCAACCTACGAGGTAAAAAAAAAAAATTATGCAAAAAGGTGAAGACATTCAAAGACTAAATGATGAAAATAATGAAATAATTTCAAGAATATAAAAATAGTTTCACTACATGGGTAAATGATCCAATGATAGAGAAAATATTTTTGAAGATACGAAAAATTCATAAGTGAGAATTTTCCAAGAAAATTGAAACATTGAAGGGTACACCAAAACAAAAATCACAAGACAAGTTAAAGGAAGAAATAATGGAGCTTGACGCAAAGGAAGAAGAACAAATAGATCTATAGGAAAGAGAAGAAATAAACCATGGATGATTTTTCCATGCAAATCAAAGAATTGCAGGTTGGAGGTAAATATTCCTCAGTAGGATAAAATATTTCATTGGTTTTGAATGATTGCATGTGGCAAAAAAATATAGAAGAAGTGAAGAAAAAAAGGGTTCCACATGTTGATTTTGAATAATTCAAGTTGAATGAAGTTGTGTCAAATCATGCACTATCTTTCAAAATTTTGAATAGTGAACCATTGATTGATGAGCATCCACTTGAGGAGATTATTTTGAGTTGCCTTGAGTTGGAAATTTTAAGTCACAAAAATGGAGGTGTTAGGGATATCTCAATAAATTGTTTTCTACCAAAAGAGATTGAGTATTCTATTCACATCCTAAGGTATGTATTTTTTTTAGATTTTTTGCTTCCTATGTCATTGCAAAAAAAATGTTAGCATGGAAAGCATACAAAAATGGGTGATAGAGTAAGGGATACAACTTGTGGTATTATATTTGTGGATTCTTTGTTTCAAGTTTCAATTTTTTTTATATGGGATTAGAGTGATATCTTGAAGATCAAAGAGGAAAAAGGAATTGTTGTTACTAATGAGTTCATGATCGTGCTATGTGGTTTGACTCATGCACTAACCACTTCCCAATTTGAGGTTAATGGGGCATTTAGTGATGATTTGAGAATAAACCACTTTGATTTTTTTTTTAAATTGATGTATAGTAAAGATTTGGAGTTTTTTATGTGACACATGGAATTGAATAATGAAGATATAAAGCAATAGGCTCTAACTAAAAAATAATTTCCATATGACTTTGAGGTTACAAAGCTTTTATTCTTGGGTCATGAAGTATTGGATGCATGTAAGAAAATACCACACTAAAATACTTTGATAAGTGGGAGAAGATATTAAGTTCATGTCATTTTCTTATTGTTTCAAATTCCTCACAAGAACTTTCTAAGGGCATGGATTTTCAAGAAAGAAAGTTGTCATGATTACAATGTATAAATGCAAGTCCGTGAAAATTGAAGGCATGAAGTTCAAATATTCAAAAGAGAGATTCTTTGGGTATGATGAGATATTTTCTATCATATATTATTTTAAAGGATTCAAAAATAATCTATTTTATAGTAGATATCTGATAGAAATCAATTATATGGGACAAAAATATTTCTTGGTCCAATATGGTTGGACTGATGATTTTCAAAAATGGGAAATAGGAAATGTGGTTGTTGGTGTATTTTTCATGATGATTTATTCTTGATATATTTATACCATTCAAAAATATTGGAGGTTTCCCATCGTGCTAGATTATTCCAAGGATATATTTTCCACTAACATTTTAAATGAATTTGTGAAGGGTGGAAAGTATGTGCTAGTGGATGGTCGCAAAAAGTACATCTTTCATTGGAATAAGTTGTTTGCGGATTTGATATTTGAATTTTGGTGGTGTGAATTTTATTGTTGTAGGATTCTAAAAAATATATCTATTGTACTCCTACTATTGTTGATTGGTCCATGAAGCTAAAATTAACATCTCTTAAGTTTTAAGGTAAAGTTTACATCTATTAATGTGTTTTTCAGCATTGAATAATGAAGTAATAAAGCAATAGGCTCTAACTACAAAAGAATTTTCATAATGTGTATCTATTGTTATGGAGGATGCATTGACTATCATAATAGTCCTTCATGCTGAAAAATCATATTTATATCATTTTAATAAGTTTCAAGAGTTTCTGATCTAAATTATCTCTTGCTAGTGCATATACACAAACAAGAGGACAAGTAGTTAAAGGGGGTTATTAATGGAAGATTTTTGAGATCTATTGTAGGCCAACAAGTAGCATGGATCAATTGGTTGTACCTTGAAGATTACTACTACAATATCACTCATCACAATTTGCTATATTTCCTCTTAAGTCACTATGTTTTTTTGGTGCATTGATTCTCATTGGTATAATGTACACAACCAAAAGGATGGAGATTACATGTTTTGGTATAATCATGATTTTTCCACTTCCTATTCTTACTATAGTTTTGTAGATGGGGTGATAAAATAGATACTAGAGATTTTATAGAAGCTCCATAAGAGGATTTTGATCATCTTGAGAATTGGAGAGAAGGCATCATTCTCTTACATATCATAAAATGCATAATAGGTTGGTTTTCTTCATTGATTGATTTAAGTATGTTGGTGTAGGTTTTTATTTTCCTAGTGGGTTAATTTACTTTTCCTTAGTCCTAGGTTTTTCCTACACTTAATTAAGCTTGCTTAGGATAATAAAGTGAGTTTATTACTAGGAGATAATTATGCGATGTCCCCTTCCTTAAAAGGTTGAACCACTTTCCACTTTTGGTGGCATCCTCCACTTTTGGTGGTCCATCTCCACTTTTTGTGGTTGATTCCTATTGGTTGGATTTTCCACCTACCTCCTCTACTATGTTCTATATAAACTCACTACCTATCTTGTATTTGCATACTCTTGCATCCATTCATGCATCTTTGCATTGTATATTTTCAGCTTGGAAGCTCTTAATGCAATATTGTCACATCGACATTGCATAATCTCTCAGAGTCCTAGTTTGCATTCTTATGTTTTTCTTGTTTATGTAACTTTGATTTTCTCTTAAAAAGCTCTTTGGGTTATTCAATCTATTTTAGATTTCTAACATGGTATTAGAGCTTTTGTTTTGAGAAATCTAAGTTTTTATATTCCTAATTGAGAGATTGAGTTTCTTGTAAAAATCTTGTAAATTCATGTATGCTCTTCTCTTGTGTTCTTGAAAAATCTAGAGAATCAGAAAGGATTTGCAAAGATCTAATAACCTCTTCATATTGTATATATTATTTGTGAGATCTCGTTGATTGCAACATTTTTGGTTATACTAGTAGCATTTTTTGTTGTTTCAACGTGTCTAAAAGGCTAAAGAAAGTCAGATTTGGATTTTGTTTAATCCAAATTGGAGATCATTTGACATAGTTGCAAACGGGGGTTCGATGCAAGTCGTTTTTATTGGAGCTATTTTCATTTTTGCTTCAAAACTCCAACTTCCACTCATTTTTAAGAAAAATGATTTCCGAGTTATGTAGTTAGGGTCCAAATCTCATCTTGATATATTTTAGGTTTTGCATATCTTGCATGTATCTGAAGAAAATTGGTGTAAAAAAATTGACGTGTGTCATTTTTCTACTGGATAAAGGTTAAAAAAAAAAAATCTTCTACTTGAGTCAAAAAACAATTTTTGGGTTTTATTCCTAACATCAAAATATTTCTAGGTATTTGTTATTGTCTAAAAATAGTGAGCAGATTTTTCAGAAATCAAATCAAAAGTAAAACCTTTTTTTGCTATAAAAAATTATTTCCTACAAGCTAAATTCAGCCATTTTTTTAAAAAAATCATATATTTTGCTTCGGGCATTGGATTTCAGCAAATAAGATATCGTTGGAAATTTGGAGATGAGCACTTTCTATCTACAATGGTTTTGAAAAGAAATTTTTCCATTTTCTGCCAAATATTGCAGGTTGAATTTGTTGTTTCTTTTTTCTTCAACAAGCCATAACTTTCGCCTCAGAGCTCCATTTTTTGGAAACAAATAGGTGTTGGAAAGGTATTGAAGAGAACTACATAGCTACAGAGCTAATTTTTCCATATTTTATCTCAGATTCACTATGTATCAAAATTTATAATTTTGGTCATTGTGGGCCTATTGAGCATTGTATCTTGGAAAAGGCTTTATAAATGCACTAATCATAAAGTGCCAACCATGTAATATTTTGGGGGGTAATTTTTTAGACTAGTGGAAAGGGGGGTGTCTCTTTTGCAACTTGCTTTCTCTTTTTTTCCACTCACAAACAATCTTCTTTTCTACCTAAAATGGATCAATCAATAGTTCCTATATTAACACGCTACAACTATTTTGATTGGAAAAGTAAAATGTCCCTCTACTTGAAAAATTATGGATTGTATGGGGTAACAATGGAACTAGAAACTGAACCAACAATTGATGCAGAAAAGACAAAATGGTTTAATAAGTGTGATGAAATATTTGAAAAATTATGTGAAGATGCCCTTTCCATTATTGATTCTTTTGTTGAGGTTAAAATTACTCATGTTTTTCAAGAGGCTAACTCTCTTGCTGATGGGTTCACCAATTTGGAGGTAATGGCTCATAATTATTGGTACTCTTATGATTCCATTTCATTTAATCTTTAGATTATTTCTAATAATGACCAAATTTCATGTCATGGTTGTGAATACATGGGGGGATAAGTTATTTTATTTCATATTCCTTTGGGTTTTGAACTTTGAGTTCAAAGCTTGCTTGTTTAATTATTGCATATCTTTTGATTACAAGATCATGGGTTGGGATGTAATGGATGGTGGTACTTGGGGTGTCAGGCTTAAAAGGATTATGGGTATTATTTGGTTTTACTTTTGGACTTTTCATTTAACCACTTATGTGCAGAGGAACAAGACGAAGGTCGTGAGTAGGTTGTTTCAAGTAGCTACGGGAGGGGATCATTGCAAATTTGAGTCACCTTCGTATAAAGAATCAAATGGGAATGAGATCATTTGGGAATATCTGGAGAAGGGTGGTGTTTGCACCTATATGCTCAGTCTTCATGGTTTTGACTTGGAGGTGATGAATTCATTTGTGAATGGTTGGAATAACAGATTTTTGTGCTACCAAGGTGTGGAGGTCAGTATCACCCAGGAATTTATTGCTAAGATTATTGGTTTATCTACTAAGGGCAAGAAGTTTTATAGGGATCGGGTTGTGTCTAAGACTGCCTTAGCTAATTTTTTCAAAGGCAAGAAGTAGAAGAGGCTTAGGTGCATTGGTACTAGAGAGTATGATCAAAAATCAATCAAACTGCTCTAGAGAGATGTGGCCCCCGTGATTATAAAATTCTTCACATTGGAGGGAAGGTACTCTGTGATTTATGCCTATCATTTTATGTTGCTTAATCATTTCCATCACAACAATATAGTTTTGTTTCTCTATTACTTGCTTGTTTCTATGGAAGCTAGTATTGACGCTCATAGAAAAAACCCCAGTAAGTCAATTCTTTATGAAGGCCTTATGAATCTTATAATTGACCACATTAAATTGAAATTGTTACCTAAGATTCCTAAGCTCTCTTCTACTGGTAAAAAGAAGGTCATAAAGCATGGTTATGATACCGGTGGGTTGGCAGAGGAGTGGGATGGTGACTATGAGGAGGAAGATTCTAGAGATGAGGAATCATTGGAGGTTGAGGGGAATTCAGAGGAAGATTCAAAGGCCTCTATGTTCTAGTCGAAGGGATATGAGATAGATATTGAAATGAAGGAGTTTGTTACTTCTTCTCGTAGAAATAATGTGAAGGGAAAGAAAGGGGGCCATAAGAAGGACAAGTGTGCTCTTAATTCAAGGGAATCTAGGATGAAAGGGATGGAGGAGACTCCTCTTCCTTGTTTCAAGGGGTTTCAAGGGAATGTGCGGGAGGGAGATGAGTAAGTTATGGTGGATATTGTTCAAGAGGGAAATGAGTAGACTATGGCAGACATTCTTTAGGAGGAAATGAGCATGCTTTCATGGATAATGTTATGGAAGATGGTGGATTTTTGAATTTTGGGATGGCTCTTCCTAGCCATGGTGGTTTGGAGACCCTTGTTAGCAAAAGTGATGAGAAGGTTAAGCAGACAGATGACAAGGATGGGCAGCTTGAGTTTTTGGCGAAGTCATCTGAGTTCTCAGAGAAACATAGGGTGAAAGTTGAGGTAATTGATTTTGGTCACTCTCTTGTAGATGAGGATGTGGAGGCAAAGGGTGCGGATCAAATGGACGTCCATGAGAATTTAGAAATTCCTAATGTTGAGCAGATCAATTGGGAGAAGATCAATAAGGATCTTTTTGCATAATGGTGGAAGACAGGACCAGAAACCTTCTCTCTCTTGTGAAATGGCTCTTTTCAAAGGTTAAGGACCTTAATACTAGGCTTAAAGATTAGCAAGATGTCTGTGTAGCTTTGGTGAACTGCAATCAAATGGAATGGTCAATGAGAGATAAAGTCAAAACCATGAATGTGATCCTTGATAAGTTAGATGTGGATGTTGATGGACTTGGCAAAAATCATGAGGAGAGGCTGAATTCTTTGGAAAAGGTAGTTCACAGGGTGAATGAGGAGTAGGTTGTGGATATGGAGGATAAAATGAACAAGATGAGCAATGACTTGGAATTTATGGTTAGAATAAGCAATCCTTCCCTAAATTCTAGTGCACAGGGCTTGTCTTTATTGAATGAGAAAGTCATCAATTGGAATGGTAAGTGCTTGGACCTGGGTGAACATGAGGGGGATATAGTTGAGATTAATTATATGAACTTGGTAGAGAAGGATGTGGATGTTGGCTCATGCATGGAGAAGAATGTGGATGTTGGCACTTGCTTAGGTACGAGAAGCAAGACTAAGAAAAGGGCAGCCATTTGTTGTAGTTGTTGGTAGTTAAATCTTGTGTACTGAGGTTTTATTGTCTGTTTGCTAACAGTTTATCTAGTGTTTTCTTTTGTCAGCATTTTTTTGTTTTTTGGGTTGTTGATGCTTATGTGTCTTTTTCTTTAGCAACTTCCTTTTGTTGTGTAGGGTTTCAGAGCCCCTTCAAAACCTTATTTTCCTTATCAAAAACATTTAAAACTTATGTATGTTTGTATCTCCATATTTTCTCTTTCATGTTGAATCTTTGTCTACACCAAATGAAGTTTGGAAAACTTTGGAAAAACTCTTTGGTGCACAAGATGAATTAAGAGGTCATCAATTGGAGAATGAGCTAATAGGTTTAAGTCCTTCAAATTTTGATACAATACAAGAATTATTCACCAAACTAAAGGCCATAAGATTGCAATTGAAATGGTGTGGAATTGAGAAAGATGATAAACAATTGATCTTAAGTATTCTCTCTAAACTTGGTCCAGATTATTCAGTCTTTGTTTCTACATTCTATGCCATAAAAAAGTGCCTTAGGAGCTTCCTACACAATGCCTTCTCTTGATGTGTTTGCTAATGAACTCACAAAAGAACAAGACAAGTTGGTTCAAATGGGAACTATCAAATCTTCTAAGTCTCATGCTTTAGTTGCAAGTCAAGGCATCAAAG
The DNA here is from genome assembly GCA_007115665.2 of Sequoiadendron giganteum. Lineage (NCBI taxonomy): Eukaryota > Viridiplantae > Streptophyta > Pinopsida > Cupressales > Cupressaceae > Sequoiadendron > Sequoiadendron giganteum. Next base: position 454,620,121 of record CM021104.1, on the reverse strand, counting down.
ATCAGAAAGATAATGGCAAGAAAAATAAGAAATAAAAGAATCAAGAAGAGAATGCTTTAGATATATCTTCATCTACTTCTAATGTAGACACGAAACCTTCTTCAAATCAAGGAAAACCTAAGAAGGTAAAATGTGCTTATCATAAGAAACTTGGTCATGATGAACATAAATGTGTGAATAAATAGATTGATCACCTTACACATCTTCTTGAGAAGAGTAATAAATGGGTAATTGAAAATCCATCTTCATCAAACCAAGAATCTACAAATAAAAAGGAAAAAGGCCATGCTATTTATGCTTCTACATTAGACAAACATAAAGGAAAAGCTCTTTGTGCTTTTATTTTTAGAAAAATGATAAAGGAATGGAAATAATGGAAGCTTTGGCAGATTACTATAAACTAGGTTATGCAGTGTAAACCACATGGAGATTTTAAAAACTATAAGAAATGAAAATGCAAATAACAGAAAGCACAACACATAACACACTGTTTATGTGGAGAAACCCTTTCAGGAAAAAACTCTACCAAAGAAGAGATGAATAGTTGTATTAACAAAAATGGTGTTCACAATACAATCACTCTAACTCCTCTTCAATCTAACAGCATTTTTGTACCTTTAAAACATCTCATAGTGTCTCCAACTCAATCTTTCAATATATAGACTCATGGACACTCAAAATACCACCATAAAATATTACCATAGGTCAAAACAAGATTCATAAATATCATGGTAAAAATCCATTCGACCCCTTACATGTTAAACATGGTCTCTAATATGACACTACACCTTCTTACAAGATGTTATAAGAATCCCTATAAAATAGGATATGCTCTTGCATGCATCATAAACCATCAATAGCTATGGAGATATTCGCTTACACATGTGATAGATGATTCTCACGTCCAAAACGATATCCCCCACTTTTAGCCCTTACAGTTGTCATAGAATTTGTCATAACATCCTTAAAAATAGGCTTTCCATGTTATACGACTAAGTTGGCATCTTTTAACAACTAATAACATATTTTTCAAGGCACTGACATGTGGAAAAAGTGTCAACTCAAAATCTCATGCCCCTTTTGATGGAGCACAATTATTTAATAACATAAATGATATTTATCCAGGGAAAATGTAAAATAATAGTAAACAACTTAGGAATTTCCAAGGATGAGACACCTTAATTCTCAACATTCTCCCACTTGTTGAATACCTTGCAAGAGCTAGGGGAATCACACCATCATGGAATCAACTAGGTACAAGTAGTAAGGCCCATGGCCTTCCTGCACCAAGTAAATTTCTATGTGCTCACAAGTTTGGTAAGAACATCTCCAATATTCTCTTGTGTGTCAATATTAACTCATGAACAAAATGATATCAACATGTTTAGTTTGAGCATGATACATCAGATTCTCAGCCAAATGAATTGCACTTTGACTATCATAGTTAACTTGAACAATATTGCAATTAAACCAACACCTATACACAATATTTGCAACCAAATTTCCTCCTTAGAAACATGAGTATCAACCATATACTATGCTTCAGTGGTGGATAAATCAATTGTAGCTTCTCTTTTACTCTTCCAACTCACTGCTCCTCCAAACAAAGTAAACACATACCCACTAGTGGACCTTCAAATATCCAAGTCACCTTCCCAATTTGCATCAATAAATCCTTGTATATCCAATGACTTGACCACATTATCAATACCATGATAAACCAAACAATAATCAGAATTACCTTGCAAATATCTAAACACCCTTTTAACAAAAGTCCAATGCTCTTTACCAAGGTTAGACATAAACTTGCTTAGAACTCCCATTGCTTGGGCTATATTTGTTCTAGTGCAAACCATTGTATATATCAAACTACCAACGACACTAGCATAAGGAACCTTAGACATATCCTCAATATCATCATCAGAATTAGGACACGTATCCAAGCTCAACTTAGTACCAACTGGAAATGGAATACTAACTAGCTTACAGTCATGCATATTAAACCTCTGCAAAATAGTATCAGCATACTTACTTAGACTCAACCAAATCTTTATGTTACCACGATCTCTTCTAATTTCCATTCCAAGAATGTATTTAGCAGCTCCCAAGTCCTTCATATCAAAATCACTAGAAATTTGTTTCTTGAGTTCACCAATCATTACCTTCTTGTTACCAATAAACATGTCATCAACATACAAGATAATAATTAGAATATGATCGTCTTCACTCCTAAGAAATCCCAACTTCAATGCAAAAGCATCAAACTTCTTATATCACATTATGGGTGACTGTTTTAAACCACACAAAGATTGTTTTAACCTGCAAGCCAATTTTTTATTTTCTCTTCACAACAAAACTGTTAAGTTCTCGCATATAAATCTCCTCCTCAAGATCCCCATGTAAAAAAATCATTTTTAACATTCTTTTTCTCTATCTCAAAATCACAAGTATCAGCAATAGATAACAAGAATCTAATAGAAATTAATTTAGGGACAAAAGAGAAAATTTCACCAAAATCAACTCCCTCTCTGGGAGTAGCCCTTAGCCACTAATCTAGCCTTATACCTTTCTAAGTGACCATCTACTCCAAATTTATTTTTAAATACCCATTTACATCAGATGGGCTTTCTTCCTTTGGGCAAGTCAACAAGATCCCAGGTGTTACAGTTTTCCAATACCATCATCTCCTCTTGCATAGCTTGCAACCAAGACTCATTTTCCTTTGAAGAGAGATCATCCCTATAAGATCTAGGTTCATCGTCAGCACTTAATAAAGAAAATATACAATGGAAATCAGGTGGGCTATACCTATCGATTGGATTTCGTTATCTTTTGGATCTTCTGAGAATGGGAGAATGAGGATATTTTTGTTCTTGACCTTGCTCAACCTCTTCCTGATTATCTTCCTCATGTTCTTTGGTTTGATCAGTAACTTCTTATGATTCCTCATCTTCTTCCTCCTCATTGAATCTGTCTCTTTGTTCTTCTCGAGGTGCATCTTCTTGCTTAATTTCAAAATGCACACTCTTTCCCTTATCCTTTCCCTTTGGTTGTCCAAGTACAAGAATAATGCTAAGCTTTTTGAAAATCACATCTCTAGAATAGATACTTTTCTTGGTTAGAGGATTCCATAGCTTATAACCTTTAACATTATCACCATATCCAACAAAAATGCACTTTTCAACTTTAGGAACCAACTTAGTCCATTTTTCTTTAGGCGCATGAACATAAGTCTCACAACCAAATACCCTGAAATGTGAAACAGAAGGTTTCTTACCTGTCCACATCTCATAAGGTTTTGTTTTAAGAGCTTTACAAGGAGATCTATTAATCAAGTAAAAATCAGTACTTACAGCTTTTTTCCAAAAGCATCTATCAAGTCGTGAACCACTTAACATGCTTCTAGCTCTATCCATGATCATTTGATTTGTCCCACACCATTTTGCTAAGGAGTGTACGGAGTAGTTTTTTGTATAACAATTCTTGCATGCTTACAAAATTCATCAAATTCCTTAGAACAATATTCCCCTCCATTATCAGACCTTAATACCTTAATTTTATAATTTGATTGCTTTTTTACTAAGGCTTTAAATTCCTTAAATTTAGTGAAAACTTCAAATTTATGTCGCATAAAATATAACAAGGTAAACCTTGTAATATCATCGATAAAGGAGACAAAATATCTAGATTTTCCCATTGATTCAACATCCACAAGGCCAAACACATCCATATAAATTAATTCCAATTTGACTTTAGATTTTGTACTGCCAAAAGGAAATGATTTTTTGTTTGTTTACCAAACACACAATGTTCATAGAAATCAAAACTCTCATCAAAATAGGATAAACTGTCTAACAAATTTTTATTCAAAATAGACTTTAAAGCAATCTCACTTATGTGACCCAATCTCTAGTGCCACAACATACAAGTGTTTTTTGATTTTTCAGTTACATATGCAGAGTTTACAAAAATAGTGACTTCAAGCTTAAACAAGGTTCCTTTCCTTGTTCCTCTCACTATCACCAAATTCCCTCTTACCAATCTACAACCATGCTTATCAAAAGTTACACTTATTCCCAAATCATTCAACTTTGAAAGTGAAATCAAATTTCTAGCTACTCCGAGAACATGTAAAACAACAGAAAGGGTTTTAATCCTCCCATCACTAAAACACAAATTAACCTTACCCCTTCTGACAATCGATTATGAAGTGTTATCACCAAGGTAGATTTTACCTCCATCATATTTCTCATATGTGGTAAACCACTCCTTGTGAGGAGTCATATGAAACGAGCATCCTGAATAAATTAACCAATTTTCATTAGTCATAACCTGAAGAAAAGAAATCAAAGCTTCACCACCTGAGTTCGAGGATTTCTCTATGGAGGAATCAACTTGTTTCTTTGGATTTCTGCATTCCTTCTTCACATATCTTTTTTTCCCACAGTTTCAACACTTCACTTTGTTCTTCTTTCCAAGAGTTTTAGATCTACCCTTAGACTTGTCCTTAGGCCCATTCTTATCTCCTTTAGACCATCTCTCTTTAGGCCTTCCCCTTATGTTGAGAGCATCACCTATACTATTCATTGCCTTTTTCCTTGTTTCCTGTGACAACAAAGTTGCTACAAGAGCATCCATCTTTGGATTTTCCATGTTAGCAGTGATAGCAAGTACGAAATTATCCCAAGATTTAGGTAAAGAACAAAGAAGCGTAATACGTGTATCTTCTTCTTCTACTTTGACATCAATAGAGGCTAACTGACTCAAAACCAAATTAAAAGAATTTAAATGCTCAGTTATAGATTCACCTTCCCTCATCTTAAGAGAAAATAGTTTATGCTTCAAGTAGAGTTTGTTTACCAAAATTTTCGCTTGATAGATTTCACCTATCCAATTCCATAAAGTGTATGCAGTCTTTTCCAATGACACATTCAAGAGAACAGAATCAGAAAGACACGGCCTGATAGTGCCTCATGCCTTTTATCAATCTTCTTCCAATCTTCATCACTCATTTTCTCAGGTTTCTTTTGATTTGTTACAGCTACCCATTGATCTCATTCTTCAAGGAGATCCTCCATTTTCAGCTTCCACAACTCAAAACCAACTCCGATAAATTTTTCAATATCCAAATGGTTAGAAGTTGCAACCATGGTTAAACACAAAATATTGCAAAAAATAGCTCAACAAAAATCCCACTAAAACTCAAAAAACCTTCATTCTACCACCCAAAACATAGAACTGGCCAGGCTCTAATACCAAGTGTTAGAAAAATGGTAAAGGAATAGAAATAATGGAAGTTTTGATAGATTACTGTAAACCAGATTATGCAATGTTAACCATATGGAGATTTAAACAACTGTAAGAAATGAAAAGCAAAGAACAAAAAGTACAATGCATAGCACAGTGTTTGCATGGAGAAACCCTTTCAGAAAAGAAAAAAAACTCCACCAAAGAAGAGATGAATAGTTGGATTAACAACAATGGTGTTCACAATACAATCACTCTAACTCCCCTTCAATTTGGTAACATCTATGTACCTGTAAAACATCCCATAGTGTCTCCAACTCAACCCCTCAATATATAGACTCATGGGGGCTCAAAATACCACCATAAAACATTACCATGGGTCAAAACAAGATTCATAAATACCATGATAAAAATACATTTGACCCCTTACATGATAAACATGGTCTCTTCCATGACATTACACATTCTTACAAGATGTCATAAGAATCCCTATAAAATAGGAGATTCTCTTACATGTGTCATAAACCACTAATAACTATGGAAATATTCTCTTACATGTGTCATAGATGATTCTCACATCCAAAATGATATCCCCCACTTTTAGCCCTTGCAGTTGTAATAGAATCCATCATAACATCCTTAAAAATAGATTTTCCATGTTATACCATTAAGTGGGAATCTTTTGACAGCTAATAACTTACTTTTCAAGGCACCGACATGTGGAAAAAGTGCCAACTCAAAATCTCACACCCCTTTTGTTGGAGCACAATTATTTAATAACATAAATGATATTTATCCATGGGAAAATGTAAAATAATAATAAATAAACAACTTAGGAATTGCCAAGGTTGAGACACCTTAGTTCCCAACATCTACGAGTATTGGATCAGGAAGATGGATTCTAGATTCAGGAGATTCTCATCATATGGCTTCTTCACAGTCCATGTTCTCTTCTTTTGGGCCTTGTTTTATGCCACCTATTTTGATGGGTAACAATACATATATGAATGCAATTGGGAAGGGATCTATTGATATAGGGGATGGTACTTTCAATGATGTATTGTGCATACCTCATTTTTCTAATAATCTTCTTTCCATCTATCAAGTTACTCATACTGGAGCAGGAAAGACTATGGAATTTACTCTTGATTCAATTCTTATCAAAGATTTGGAGAGCAGAGAAATAATTGCTACTGGGATGGTTGATCATGCATCTTGGTTGTTTTCCTTTTTTAGATTTTGTTCCTGATGATGGCTTTGATCCTTTGGATGGTGATCACACTTCTAGTGTGGATTTTTATTTTGGGGAGAATTTTGGTTAGTTGAACTTAAGTATTCTCACAAGTGATCAAGTTCTTGAACCTTGTATTCCATATCCTCCATCTACTATTGTTACTTCAGATTCTAGTGCTACTTTGAAAGTTTACAATGATTATTTGCAGCAGGACATACATTGTCTTTGAGATTCAGCTTTGGATGATCTCTTGACAGGTATTTCAGACTTTTTTATGGAGACTCATATTGCAAATTTGGGAGACACTATTAATGAAGTTTATCTTCTCTTTGATGAAGTTGATTCTTCTTCAGTTGTTGTGAGGGAACACTTTGACCCTCTTGTTCAATATTTACATGATCATTCATCACAATTTGACATGAGTGTGGATACTTTGGATCAACATTTGGAGGATACATATTCATAGGAGATACTTGAGTCTTTGGATGGTGTTCTACATCAGTCTCTAGGAGATGTTGATTTTTCATCTTCAACGATGTGGCTTAGAGCGTCTGATTTGATTGTGGCAGCTTTCAGCATTGACACGAGGACACTTGAGCCAATTTCAAAGACTCCATACAACTTGAGTTTTCTTCCTACATATTCCTTTCAGGAGTGGGGAGATAGCTCGCATACACCTTTGATTTTTTTTCTTCCTAAGGGGAGGAACGTTGTTCAACAATCATGGACCATCTTCTACATCCAGTTTCGAGCATTTACCATTGGATCTCTTGGGGGGGGCTTCTTTGTCCTTCCATTTCATTTATCTCTGTATTATGGGGGGTGTACTTCATTTTTGTGGGATGGGGATTCTTCTTTGGGGGGGAATTTTATATGTACATGGGTACCTAACACAGCTTCATTTGTCAAGGCCCATCATCTTTTGCATCCTCCTAAGTTGTGCTTAAGGGGGGTGTTGGTGTAGGTTTTTACTTTCCTAGTGGGTTAATTTATTTTCCCTTAGTCCTAGGTTCTTCCTATACTTAATTAAGATTGCTTAGGATAATAAATTGAGTTTATTACTAGGAGATAAGTGCGTGGTATCCCCTTCATTAAAGGGTGGAACCACTTCCCACTTTTGTGGCATCCTCCACTTTTGGTGGTCCATCTCCACTTTTTGTGGTTGATTCCTATTGGTTGGATTTTCCACCTACCTCCTCTCCTATGTTCTATATAAACTCACTACCTAGCTTGTATTTTCATACTCTTGCATCCATTCATGCATCTTTGCATTGTATCTTTTCAGCTTGGAAGCTCTTAATGCAATATTGTCACATCGACATTGCATAATCTCATGGAGTCCTAGTTTGCATTCTTATGTTTTTTCCAATTTATGTAACTTTGACTTTCTCTTAAAAAGTTCCTTGGGTTATTCAATCTATTTCGGATTTCTAACAAAGTCAAGAAAGAAAAGGTTTTATCAATCTTTGAGATTTTGGATATCCTAAAGGTTTGCATATATGATGTTGTGAGTTATTCACATTCATTTTATATTTACTCTCATGAAATCAAGTCGTTCTTCAAAGAGGTTATTAAATTACATGAATTGAAAAAAATATTATGGATAATAGAGAGAGTAGATTGTATGGTGCTCTTTCGAAGGAATTATATCACTTGATAGGCACAAGGTTCGAATTACATGGTTACTACAATTTAATTTATAATATTAGCACAAATACATTTGAGGATTTGGGATTTCGTAGTCTTCTTTAGGAGATACATCATCTATCAAGTATAGTATTCAAGCCATATGGGCAGTATAGCATGACTTGTCACATTGACATGATGGTTCTTGGGCATCATGGTTTGTAATTTATTGAGGACAAGCAATTTTCTGAAGGGTGGACTTGTTATGTCCCCTTTCAAAAGTATTTTAATTAGGTGATTATTAGTCCAATTCCATTCTTTCTCAAGCTAAGGTAAAGTAATAAGGAAATAGTATTTTTTTAATATTTTATTTATGTCCCTAAGGAATTTAATATTTCAAAATCAATTGGGACATTTAAATATTAGAAATAAAATTTATTTAAACCTCCAAATAAGATGTGATTTTTGATGATTTTCCCAAGTGGACAAAAGCTAAAATGGAAGATTATATATCAGTTACAAGAAAGTTATTAAGGCATGACTAGACAAGCTATTTTGGGAAAACTATTTGTGTGGGAAATTCAAAATATAATATTAAACTATTATTCCCTCCATTGTGGGTGTGGGATCCATTGGGTCATGTTTGGTATAAAAAATCATTTTGGTTTTATCAAATTATTCTCTTCTATACATTGTTTGAGCTTTGGATTGACAAATCCCTTCTTGGACAAAAATCCAATGAAGGTTGGAGACTATAGATGAAACCTCATTAGTTTCCTAGAGGATATTTCACTCAAGAGTTTCTATTAAGCTTAAATTTTGTAGAAAAACCATAGTTTTGTGTTTTGTGTGTTTTGCAAGATTGCAGAGATATTCGAGAGTGTTAGTTTGTTTTGTCAAGAGTGTAATTTACTCTATATTTTGGAGGATTTTGGTGTGTGTTGGTTTCCTATGTATGATCAATTTTTTCTTCTATAGGTGATCATTTTTCTATTATTTTTAATCTTGTATATCAACCCCAAGCACCAAAGATTTATTCTTATCAATGTTTGTAGTTTGTTCCTAGTTGTAGTTTCAGAAATATTTTAGTAAAATAATTTTCCAAAATTAATTTTTTGTTCTTGTAAGGTTTCCTGATATCATAACAGCATATTCCTCATGTAATAAGTCTAATTTTTCAATGAGATGTTCTAGGAGTTATTGGTAGAAATCCCATTGTATTTGAATGTAGAGTTGTTCTAGAATTTGAAAAATATTGTGCAAATCATCATATTCCTTTTAATTGCTTCAAGGGGGGATTTTAAAGGATTGAATTTGTCTCGAATTTTCTAATTTTTTTCTTAAAATCGTAATATTAAAAAAAATGGGACATTACAAATAGATAATCTCAATAAACATGGTCTTAATGATCTATACCATTATCATATTAATGAAAGGGCATTCCCTATTGTCTCTATATACATCTTTATGGATCGTAACTTTATATCTTTATTTTGTACAAGTGTTTCTTTTGAGGAGAATTTAGAAAAACTCTCATAAAATTATCCCAAAATTGACAAAATAATAATTCCAACAAACACGCATCAAAATAGTGTTGGCGAGAGCATTTGATTAGAATTCCCTAAAACTTTGAAATGTTTTGTATATAGCTATTTTAGCATGTTCTTAGAGGTCCAAGTTGAAAAAGTGTGTATTATGCATAAATCCTAGGTGGGGGCTTGAATTCTTATCCCAAACCCGTAGAACCAAGCCTTCAATTTTCTCCTAGACTTTATCCCAACCAACCCAAGGAATAAATACATGAAATCATAGATGATCTCAAGATGGGTGGGGGAGAGAAGGGTTAATGGCTCTTGGCTCCCTCTGTGATACAATGTTCACTTATACATCAACCATCTGTTTAATCCTTCTTATATCGTATCTCTTATATTCTATATTGCATAGAGTTTCTAGGATGGGGATGGTAGGGTATGTGGGATGCATTTCAAGGGGAAAATTTTGAGTTGGGGTGGTAAAGGGGACAACTATATAAAAAAAATAGAAAAAATAAAATAAAATAGAGAAATTTCAAATTTCCATATGTTATCATAGAGAAATCATTCATCATATACATTATAGTGTTGAGTTTAAAGTGTAGATAATTAATATCATAACAGCAATACACAAACGGGGATAAAGAGCAAAAACACCAAATTACATGGTTCACCAAAGATTGGCTACATCCACGGGAAAAGTAAGGAAAATAGCTCTTATTATTTGCAACAACTGGATTATAATACATAATCATCTATCACCAAGCAAAATAATATAATGTTCTCTTCAAGGCAAATGAAGAGTCATGAGAAGACGAAGACAAAAGGACAACATTTGGGCTTCACACTCAACAATCTCCCACTTGAAGTCCAAACCATGTTGCAACATACAAAACTCCCCCTACTTTTTCAAGCTTATTATTACTTAATTACTAGACCAACTAACCAGTCCATAGCATCATTCTCTTGCACTACCTCTAACAAGAACTTATTCAACCCAAAATAATCTACCTCTTTTGCATCCTTCTTAAACTCCAGTTTAGTTGTTGCCAACAACAAACCATGTAGTATCTCAGGTGCTTCAATAGCCTTTCCTTGAAGCCCTTGTAGGGATTTGACACTCTCCAAAACAAGTCTTGTCACAGCAAGATAATGCATCCACTGCAAGAAATCTGCACCTCCCTCTCTACATGGCCTTCCTAACTCTGCAACAACAGTTGCGAGTACATCTTCAAATTCAATTGAAGATGCATGTACTTTCTTTGCAATTTCACTAACTACTCTGGCCCATTCTTTGTCCCCACCAAGATTTATACTATCACTAATGACCACATATTTACCATCATCTTCATCATGACATGATTTAGTGGCTCTTCACGACCATTTGCAGGTTTCCTTCCACACTTCTGTGGCTTTTTCTCCACCACAATAGACTTTGATTCTTTAATTGATGCAGAGGGCTCTACATCAGAAAGTTCTGATTCAATACTCGAAAGGAAACTACCCACGACTATTCCAAAAGGATTAGATGGGAAACAAAGGTTATCCTCAGTTCTCTTTGATGAATTATTTTCAGTGTCATTGAATCTCCCGGTATTGCTATTTTGTTTTGGCAAATAAGTGGTATCTGCAGTTCTCATTAGGGTTCAATGCATTGAACCCCAAAACACTGTCATTTTGTTCCATACCTTTTGATGCTTCCATAATGTGGACTGTCGATGCTTCAATGATCTGAGTCTTTTGAGCTTTATGGTGCAATGATGATTGGTCGCCTCTAACAGACAATTCTATCTGGTCCCCAAACGAAGATAATTTATGTCTGTCTGTGACTGAACGAAAGTCTATAAATGTTGATTCCAGAGGAAATGAAGAGCTCAAAGATTGGACTTTGACGTTATTAATACTGTTTTGGCTGGCTCAATATATTGTGCAGATTGAAAGGCATTACCTTGTGTTAAACTCAATGGTTCACCTGACCATAATGACTGGTTTTGAACAGGATTATCACTAGACTGGTTGAAGTTAAGGTTAAATGAACGGTTAACCTACTGAATAAATAACCAGTTCTTGGCAATGAGTTCCATGGATCCAAACTCCACCACTCCACCCTCAATTGGAATGCAAACCAAGGTTTGAATCCCCAGTTGTTGAGCTTGTTTCTCCCTTTCACAGATTGTTGTATGAAGTCTCTCCGCTCCATCTAACCAAACATGAACTTCTCTAGAAAATGAAAATCCAGGTACTCCAAACCCTAATGGAAAGGACTACATCGTAGAAACCAAATAAAACCATTTTGGATCGGTAACTTCTTCATTTAACCCCTTAAATTCCTCATTGTCACTCTCTACTTGCTTATCCCGGAGACACCTCACATACTCGATAGGTATAATGGGCTCCTTCAATTTGTCTGACTTACACTATCCAAAACTCTCCTCAACATCTTGTATGACAATAACCTCCTCTACTTGGGATGCATTAGCAACCTCCTCGGCTGCCTCTATACTATCCGCCTAGGAATTCTGCTTGTCTGCTATAGTGCTATTCTCACTCCCGCCTCTGGGGAATTGAATTTCAGATACCCTGTCCCAATAGCCCTGTTGTTTTCATTGCCTCTCAAAGGAAACTCTTAACTCGACCCATTTTTTCTGTTTCAATCAACATTGTCGTTTATTTCCAGCAAATCCTCGTAGAGTAGCTCCTTCTCGTAGAGTAGCTCCTTCTCATCGAGGGATTCCTCTCTTTTCTCTGGAACTCGATTTAATAAGCCACCTTCATGTATTTCAAACTTTTGAGGAAGCACAACAGGAAGATTGTCAACAACAATGGCATTACCAAACCTCATCTCAAACTTCAACAAGTCTTCTTCTTCCTCTTCAGCACCAAAAGAGCCCTTACCATGCCCTCTGTTGGCCCCTGTGATTCAAACTTCCTAGACCTGAACAATCTGAAAGTCAGATTTGTCCTTCTGATTTTCTATATTTTCTGTAGAGGCTTTTGCACTGTCTTGCACAAACATTTGATCAAATTCCAATAGTCTCAATGACTAAATCAACTACATCATCTAACCTATCTATCTCACATGAAGCCTCAACAAAGGCTTGCTCCAGCTCATTGGTACAAATCTTCCCACGCTTAAATTGCTCCGATGCCCTTTTCTTTGCAGCCAAAGCCTCACACAATGAAGGAGTCTGTGTGGAATGAACAACTCCCACTTTAGTGTGACTCTCTACTATATACAAGATGCCTACTTTGCTGCCCCGAGAAATTATCAAGGCCCCTTTTGTTACTTTCCATCTATTGAATTCATAAGTAACTTTACATCCTTGATAAATCAACTATCCAATTGAAATCATATTTTTTTGAGCTGAGGGACATATCTAACATCCCACAACAGCCAACTATTTCCATTTGTTAATTTTTTAAAAACATCCCCTTTGCCAATAACATCACAAGATTCATTATTTCCAAGAAGAACCTTACCAAAGTCACCGCTTTTCAGATTTTTGAAGTACTCCTTGCACAGAGTGGCATGAAATGATGCTCCTGAATCGAGCACCCAAACATTTGATGTTGTTTCTTCCAAGGCTAAAATAAGAACGCAGGCATCCTCTTCACATACCGAATTTGCTTCATCTTCTTTTGGCTGATTTTCGGCCTTCTTCAAAGACCAACAATTCTTCTTGATGTGGCCTTGCTTGCCACAATACCAGCAACCAGCATCTCTCTCTCTGAATTTTGACCTTCCTTGTGATTTCCTACGACTTCCTTCGTTAGACGACATTGCTCCCACTCAAACTCAAATCTCTCATGCCAAGTGTTCGAACACCACAACTCTAATACCAATTGTTGAGTTTAAAGTGTAGATAATTAATATCATAATAGCAATACACAAACAGGGATAAATATCAAAAACACCAAATTATGTGGTTCACCAAAGATTGGCTACATCAATAGGAAAAGCAGGGAAAATAGTTCTTATTATTTACAACAACAAGATTACAATACATAATTGTCTATCACCAAGCAAAAGATTATATAATGTTCTCTTCAAGGCAAACGAAGAGTCATGAGAAGACGAAGACGAAAGGGCAATGGTTGGGCTTCACACTCAACATATAGATCCTTAATACACAACATTAGATTTGAATTGAGAGTTTGCATGAGAGTCAAACAAATTAACAAATGTCAAAATTTAATTACTTTTATAATTCATTATCAATATGCATATTATGTACTAATATATTATATAAAAATAAAAAATACAACAAAAATCCCAAAGGCTTCAAGTTTCAACTACCAAATGATAAAAATAGAGAAAGAATGTAGTAACCCCTAGTATCTACCAACACTAAATCAAAATTGGAGTCTTGATTCTAAGTCACTACCACTATAAGTGGTTTCCTTATTTAATAGAACCCCAACAAATTCATCATATGACTCCTCATCAATTTAGATGACATATTCAATACAAACATCTTGCCATAAAGCTAGAGTTTGTTAACGCTCTAAAGTTTGAAAATCATGGAGTTGAAAAGCACTATGCAAAACCACCAACTTCTCTACTCTAAAATTAATTTTATTCCTCTGGATAGAATGGATGAAGTTGGACTAATTCTTCTCTACATCAAAGGAACTAGCAAACTATGAAAAAAATCAAATGGTAAGCATCCTCAACTTTGGTGTATCCTTATTGTGCCATGTCCACCATTCACTAGGGTCAATTTGATTTAGTGTGGCTCTATTTATATTCACATTTGGTTTGTTAAATGTTGAACTACAAATTTTAGTAAAATCGAGCCATTGTCAATGAATTATAGTCAACACCTTAATTGAATACTATTTTGAAAGGCCTTCATTAATCCTTCTTTCACCTCTTCATCATCACAAGAAGGTAACCTCCTAGCCTTTGATCCATACTATTTGGGATTTAGAACAAAGAATATTATATGAAAAGGGGTGTTCATAATGTTCCATTATTACAACATAATAGGCTTAATATGTTACTCATATAATCCCAAATTTTGATCTCTATTTAAAAACTTCATCCACCTAAGCATATTCTCAAAATTCTCATAAATCTCTCTATGAATAGGAGAGTCTATATCAATATATCTAATGACATCTGCAATAGAGAGATGAGGGAGCAAATATATCTACAATTTTTTTACATTTTTTTTAAGAATGACTCAAAATCAAATGACAAGTTAGAAAATTAGAAACAATAAAATCAAAAAATTAATAATAGAATTAGAAATATTAATAAATCAACAATTTATTAAAAATCAATAATTTCTTAGCTCCTAGTGGACCACCAATCATCACCGAGGATATTTTGTTTGATATCTTTTCCTTTAGCAATGTTTTCAATATGCAATCTATTCTACTAATAGTAGAGGCTTTTACTCCTCAATCATCTTCTCTATCAAAACGAAATAAATGGCAATACCTATTCTCAACAATTTTAAGGAATTCTTTCTTTAAAATATTCCTAAAGAGAGCAAGTGAAGTGTGGTAGTTTCAAGTGAACATCTAAATATCTCTACCGTCTATCACAACTTGTTGAACGCAATCTATCTTCCCTATTTCTTTCAATGCATTGTTTAATGCATGAACATAATATGAGGTCCAAAATATGTGTGCATAAGCACCCTCCACCATCATGCCAACTAACTTACACACAAGTTGAATTAGTGACCACTCATATAATATTTGAGGCCCCAACCTCCTCCATGGTCTCTCTAAAAATATGGAATTAGAAGTTTGCATCCTTGCACTTCTCTAAACAATCAATAGCTCTAAAAAAATAAGATTCAATTACACATGTGACTATGATTTTAATGAGTGATCAAGAGTGACTATGATTTTGATGAGTGATCAATATCTAATATTGGTGTACCCATCCATGACAATAGAACAACCCATCATAATCCAATTCTACCTTATGTCCTCTATCACCAAACTCACCTTAGAATATTATTTTTCAAGGAGATTAGTGAATAGTTTATGTTCTCTAAGGGTATGAATGAGGGACCAAAATAAGCTACATCATTTAACATTTGTTTCAAGTAAGAACATGCCACATGAAATGGGATGGCATGGGCATAAAACATTTGGCAATGGAAGACTCTACCATATCTCATTCTTGCATATTGAACATACTTGAAATTGTCCCTAACTTCTCACTAGCACTAGTATTTATGTTTCATCTTGTGAAACTATCACTACTATCATTAACAATCATGGATGACATAAGAATCTAGTTAATTGTGCAACCTATACTGGCATTAACACACTTGTAGACCTTGCTTCCACCTTCATATGCAATATATTAACCTCTACCTTCTCATCCTCCTTTATATATGGGCACACCTTTACATCATGTCCTATAAAGTCTAAGAGATTCTAGAATATACCCTAGTGTATCTCCCTCTAAAATATGACACAATCACACTCTACTGCCCCCCAAATTTTTATTTTTGTCATTGTCTAGGGTTGTCACAAATTGGAGAAAATATTTTTAGAACTAAAAGGTTCCTTTGCATAAGGTTTTAAAATGGTGGAAGAGAACTCAAATGGATTTTGTGGTCATTCTCTTTCACCCTCAACATTCCCACACCCTAATGAACCACTAGCTGAAGGTCAAACTCTTAACATTAATTTCTTCTATTTCATATTCACTACTATCATTGTTATTGCCCATGTTTTGTATAAAAATAATGCAAGTGAAAATGAAACTATCACTTACCTCTTCTATTTTTTTGTTATCTCAATACTCAAAATATGGTTTTTTCAACTTAGCTACAATTATTTGGCATGTAAAATTGAATTAGTATTGTAGACATCCCAAATTTACCACTATTTCCTTCATAAACTTTCTCATAAATTAATTAAATAAATCACGAAGTAATTTCCTTCACCATTCATCATTAATTCATTCATTCCTAAGGTTGACTATTTAAATCAATTATCCTTAGTCCCCAATTCCTCCAACAAAATACATCAATTAATACCTACTTAATTATTTGATTTAGGCTCACTAATCTCCATTGTCATTTCTTATGATATTTGATTTCACATCATCATTAATCCTTAGCCTTTTAATCCTAGCCATTAAATCCATCTACATGGATTAAAATCTTGATCATTCTCCTCTTGCCATGTGTCCCCAATCTCCACCATGTGTGAGCATGCAAACTTATCCCATTCTTTCCTTACACATGTGTGAGCACGTTATCTTAGAAGCATTTTTTACTTCCACATCAACTCACTTCATGCTCCCACATGTGTGAGCATGTTAACTCATCATACTCTTTGTGCACACATGTGTGAGCATGCCAGCTTGAAGGCATGCTAATACTTCACCTAATCCCTTGACCTTTGACTCATCTCCACCTCAAATGTTGACTCCTACGCATGCCACTTCTCTCGCATATCTTCAATCCATGTCTCTAAAATCTTACCCATCCATTTAATTTTAACTCTTGACCCTTCATTCTCCATGAGATAATTATATTTAAAGGAGGCTTAACCCTCTCATTTCATTAACTATTCATACACTATCATTATGTTGTCTATTTTTCTAATCAATCATCTCAATGTAATGTCATGTTGTACATTTGAGTAGCAACTAACACAAGAGAAATCGCATACCATCATGGAACACATCTCATATAATGGAGGTTTCATGAATTTTTAGTTTCATTTTGCATTATTATCTTACCTTCATTTTGCTCAATCGGAGTGTTGTCTTTTATTTGAGATTTGGGTTGTTTTATATTACTAATCCATTGTATTGAACTCATTCATAAGGTACACAAGAAAGAAAAAGGGAGGATTTTTGCTCATTTAGGGTTAAGTGTGGTGTGGGGGCTTACAAAAAATAACCAAAGAATATTTTTAATTAATTATAGGCTTTTTTATAATAAAAAATCAAGTGTTCTACCACGAGGATTGTCAGTTGTCCCTAGGATAGTCAAGAGACATCTTTGGCATCCTTAACCATCTTGGGGGGCTTGTGGTCATCCCCATAAAGTCTCTACATTTCTAAGATGGCTAGGGAAAAAATATTAGGGACCATAGGAGGCGTTTCCTAAGGTTTTCACTTCCCCAAAATGTCCCCAGCACAAGATTAGGTTAAAAAAGACCACAATTGTATCCCTAGAGAACATGGCTTATATTCACTCATATATAAACCATCCTATTTCTTATATCTTACATTTTATCTCTTGTTTATATTTAAATACATTTGTATATAAGGGTGTGTCTCTTGTATTTATCTTACATTCTATCTCCTACTTATATTTAAATACATTTGTATATAAGAGTGTGTCTCTTGTACTTGATATGTACTTTCAAGGTGTTGCTAGTCGACTAAATATGCCACATTTCCTTTGTTATAGGTTCTCTTATTTGTTCTTCATAGTTGACTCTATTCTTCCAATATTAATTTTAAAGCCATCTTCAATTATCAACTAAATATAATTATTTATTTTACATTAATTAGTTGTTACAAATGATTAGTACATAGTCTATCATTTATTAACCTAATATAACTTCTTAATTGGATATACTTAATTGGATGCATTTGATTAAACACATAAGAAAAGGAGTTTCATGAACTATATGTGTGTGTGGGGACACATTTATTTTAACTTAGTTTGAGAATTATTTTATGTTATCCATATTTATTTTATATTTTACTTTATTTTTATTTGAAGAGATACTTTTTGTGTGTATCTTTTAGTTTTACTCAAAAAAAAAAATTAATTTCTATTTTAATAAATTGTCTATTTTAATTTTTATTTCGAGAATATTTTTTTCTATAGTAACAAAGTCACGGTGTTGCAATGTTCCTACCAAATGTTGGTAAGACAAAAAAAAAAATTATTTGCAAGCAAATTAAAAGTAGCAATGGTCTAATCAATCTAACAAGATAGCAATTGATAGTTGTATTTTCAAATTAGTTTTGTTTGACAATATAGATAGATAAAGGAATGACCAGGACATAGTTGAATAGGATAGATATTTAAGTGAATTAAATAAAAAAATTATTAATCAATTTATTGTTATGCATTGATAATAACTACTATTGCTAGGACATAGTTGATGATGACGAATATTTAAGTAAACTAAATAATCACTTTGTCAGTTAAGTTATCACTATGCATTTGATAGTTGACTATTATTACATTGGTTGATATGCATTAGAATAACTTAAGTAAATTGTGTATGTAAAATAGTCTTGTATATTTTTAAAGACTAGCAAATTTCAAGCATTAGATTTATGTCAATTCACTTACAACTATATATTCAAGTTCATGTGTCAATTCACTTTCATAGGTGCAAAGATTAAACTTTCAATTGCAGATCTAAAATAAAGTATAACACCAACAATTTGTAGATTCTAAAATAGTTATCTGATCAAAACCCTAAAATTCTAACATTAACTTTTCCATCAATATTACTCTAAGCATTGAGTATCTTATGTCAACATATCATCATCATTTTTTATTAAGGTTTGTGTAGATGTGTCTTAAGCAACATAGCATCACTCTTGTTTACTAAGATTCTCCAAGGTAAACTAGATTAAAACAAAAAAAGTTTTACATTGAGTGTCATGATTGAAAGATGTCCATATCATATGTATTAAAATCCCTTGACAAATTTTGAGGGAAAGAAACAAGCTTGTAAGGACTTGGATGTGTATGGGCCTCTTAAGAAAGTAGTTCTTTTCCAAAATTTTGAAAGGATTAAATGAATTTTTGTACTACCCATCCAGTATATGATATGGCTTGGAGAAGATCACTAAACAAATGCATAAATTGAAATTTGTATATTATATTCTACGAATTTGTGTCCTTAGCAAATCAATTGAGTTATAGAAAATTTAGTATGTGATAAAACAAAGATCTTTAGAAACCAATAAAAAGAACTCTCTTAAAGTAATTAATTAACTTGAAATATATTTGAATTTTTTTTAAAAAAATATACCATGCCTCACAAACTACAATCATACATCAAACTAAACTAATTAATTCTCATTGTTTGGCTTTGTTCCATTTTGATGGTCACTACCAATGTTTTACTTCGCCAAAGATGCAATGGACACTCATTTAATCATCAACAATTTAGACCAATATTAAACCTTCAAATGCGATTTAAATAAAATCAAATGATTTTGCAAGGCACATTAACCTCTAGCTTAAGTGGCTAGTTGCATTAACTCATGCTCACATTCTTTGTGGCTGAAGATTAGTAATCGATTGAATAGAGAATAGTCTAACAAATAAATGACTAGATGAACAAACTCTTCACACTTAAACATTTCCACAAATATTAAGTTGAATTGAGTATGCATACGGATTTAAACTTTATGCCAGCAGCAATTATTTATGAATTTGATTTCATTGTGAAAATTTCAATTTGTATGGAGCTTTTTTATAGCATCAATAATGTTCCCTTGTTGGAATTTTTTCAAGTATATTTGGAAGAGATCCATGTGCTATGAAGACAATTTTAACTCAAGTGACGTCAAGTGACGTCATTTCAATTATAAGAGTAAATAGATTTTATGCATAGTTGTTGATAATCTATTTGTTGTGTATGGATTTTCTATTAATTGATCTATGTAAAGAAAGAAAATTTTCTATCATATTGTGTATGTTAGGAGAAGGGTAACTTGCGATGACAACTAGCAGAAGGGAATGAGTTGGTGTGCGTGTTTTCTTTTCCCAAACTTATAAAATGTAGTTACTTGGCATCTGAGTCTAATGATCTTATTATCATCAACTTTCAGTAGCACAAGATGCAAGTTTTGTATTACAAGGTTAGATTGAAACTAGGGTTTCAACCAAAGACTTGTAGGGAAAAGCTTAAACAACCACTAAGTTGGAATTTTGAATTTAATCAAAACAAATTGACCAAAATATTTGAGTTTAAATCATCTATAGGTGAGTCCGAAAAAGTTGTAGCAAAAGATAGGTCATGGATTCAAATTGTGATAGTGAAACAATCAACTACAACTAATTATTACCAAAAAAATCTCAAATGTTTCACATTCTAAATTTTTGCCTCAATTTTTGTTACCTACATAATTCTCTGATGTTTTTGTTCTCGGTCTCACATATTAAGCAAGGCAATTGCAATGATGCAATATATTACTTTGTGATCATGGAAGAGGGATTGCCAATTATAATACTAGATAGGGCAGGATCGACTCCAACCCGAATCTACGCTTTTGTATTCACAATTGCAAGGTGACAGTTTCAATATGCACATATGTGGAAAGAGCTAAGAAGGATCACTATTTATGCACTCCAAACCGGTTTTAATGATGTAAAAGCAATTGGCCATATCCCCACCCGTGAATAAACTAGATCCTCTTAACACGTTGATACTATCATATGAATAAGATTGTAAATATTTCAAATTGGCCATGCTTTATTTTAAGAGAAAAATAAAATAAAAAATCTCATGGATGTTTATTATTAGTCATCTCACATCGACAACATAGGTTTGCTTCACAAATATGTCAATTGATTTGTCAAGTATTAGTGCTTTAGCTATCAATTTTGATAATTTCAACAAGTCTTGTACATAGTTTGAACAAAGCCACATAAAAATAGCTCAAAAAGTTTGACGCTCCAACTATTTTGTACAAAAAACCCGTTTTACAATCCGTCCATAGTGAAAAAACAAGCCACACATACTCGTTTTACTCTTATTATAAGTTTTTGTGCTTCTCTTGCCTCGTAATAGAATATCTTGTCCAATGAGAATGGAAAGACATTATTTGTTTTCCTATTGTATGTAAAAAGTGATCAATTTGAACCATTAAAATATTACAAACATTGAAGCAAATTTTTGGGAGAAATTTTAATGTATTTGATTAGTCTGAAGCAGAGAACTTCAATCACTAGTTAAAAACTACCCCCTCCATTGTAGTTCCATGGAAAGAACTAATAAAACAAATGATACAACACATGCATACAATTATAAAACAATCGAAAACAATTTAATGAAATAATTTCAATATATTTTATTTTACTTTTTTTGTTTTTTATCATTTTTTTTAAAAGACATCACTAATATTATGTTTATTATTAAACTTCATTAATATTATGTTTATTATTAACAATCTATTATTTAGCTTGTAAATGACTATCAAATTTAAATTGAGATGTTTTTATGCAAACAATCATATCATGATTTTATTTGTTGGCAAGGCCTAAATTTGTTGGTCGTACAAAAGTGTTTAGACATTTTTTCCATAAAATATAATTAAAATTTTAAAAAGATGGTATTGCATGAAAGGAGAGATTTCAAAAACAACTTTCAAAATTTATATAGAATTATGCCACTACAAACACATACATGGCCATATTTGGACAATTTTAACACAAAATATAATTAAAATTTTAAAATGTGGTATCTCCTAAAAAAAGAGATTTTAAATAAACTATCAAAATTTATATAGAATAATGTTAATATATATACATATACTAAAGTATGACTTAATATTTTAAAAGAACTTTCAAATGGATAACCATCATAAAAATTTGCTTGACAAACAAGGTCAACCATCAAATTTAGGCCCTGCTTGCTGCCACTCTAGAACACCTCTCAATGTAATAAAAAGTGTATCATTTACCAAATAGACAAAGTTAGTCCATTATTAATTGTGCCTTTGCTTTTATCGATGCACTTTGTTCAAACATATTAAATCGTGATGTAACATATTCTCTTGTATTAATTATGTAAGAAGCATTTTACAGTGCCAAGACAAACAACAAGACAAAATGTCAGCATCAATCTTGAGACCGAATAAACAAAAACTAAAACATATCAGACATGTTTTGAAAAAAAATTAAAACTACAAAAATAACTCTTCAATAAATAAAACAAAATAAAATGACTCTTAAATAAATAAATAATAATTATGAAGTAAAAATAACTCTTAAGTAAATAAAGATAACTCTTCAAATACAAATAATATAAATAAAATAAAATCTTTTATAAATAAATTAAAAATAAAATAATTCTCAAATATTTCTAAATAAGATAAAATCTTTTATAAAATAAAATAATTCTTAGATATTTTTAAATAAAATAAAATAACTCCTTCAAATCAGTATTGATATCTACTAAAATGAATGCCGTAAACAAGCTTGCTTTCTAAATCAAGCATGAATCCATCTTGAACTTTTATCTTTGAAAAGCAATACCAATAATTTACACGAGCATTGAACCCAGGAATAACGGTAAGACTGTAACTAACAGTTAAAATTTTGCAATACCCTGTCAAGCATAAAACAGCTGGAAGGATGATAGTAATGTTGAATAAAC
The DNA here is from genome assembly GCA_007115665.2 of Sequoiadendron giganteum. Taxonomy (NCBI): domain Eukaryota; kingdom Viridiplantae; phylum Streptophyta; class Pinopsida; order Cupressales; family Cupressaceae; genus Sequoiadendron; species Sequoiadendron giganteum. The sequence goes on along the minus strand of CM021104.1, from coordinate 454,597,138 downwards.
TAAATAACTATTCCAACAAATAAGTCATATTATCGATATAATTTCATTTTATAATCAAGCATGAATCCATCTTGAACTTTTATCTTTGAAAAGCAATACCAATAATTTACACGAGCATTGAACCCAGGAATAACGGTAAGACTGTAACTAACAGTTAAAATTTTGCAATACCCTGTCAAGCATAAACCAGCTGGAAGGATGATAGTAATGTTGAATAAACTAAATAACTATTCCAACAAATAAGTCATATTATCAATATAATTTCATTTTAAGTATAAAATGATGTTAATAGATGTGAAAGTTTAGTCCTTCCATCAATTTGTGATTGTTGGCATTTATTTTCAAATTATAAAAGGGGGGAAATGGTGATAAATAAGGTCATTACATTTAGGTTAATGAACCTATTTTTTAAAATTTGATATATGTGAAATCTCTTAATGAGGTATATAGATAGCGAGAGGGCCTACTGGTTGGGTACTTAGAACCACTCAAAATTATATATAATAATTTTCAAATTTAACCAAATTTTTATAGCAACTTATTTCATAAATCACTTGTTCAATATAAGGTGTCAATTCACATCATCAAATATGACGTCTCATAAGCATATGGTTTTTTGTTGCATGCTTTTTCAATTGAGGTATCCCAAAAAATCCAAAAAACATGGTAGTCCAATAGTTTTGCACTAAATAATAGTAGTTGTGCATTAAATCATGTTTTGTTAATGCGCAGATCTAGCATTGCATGATTTGTTGCTTTTTGGATCAAATGAACATATTTGAGAAATATTGGGCTTTAAATGTACAAATACAACTGCAACTGTAAGACTACACTCAAATATGGGATCCTTTCACCTAGAGTCGGTTTCAACAATGGGTTCGTATACACATCTTTAATTGATTGTGATGGATGAGAACAGAAAAAAGGATAGAGCAATAGATATTTTGCTTCATCTACAGGCCTCAAAATTTTGCCCTTTCTATTTCATGTTGAGCTCTCTTCAAAATTGAGTGGATTGTCTCTATTATATTCCCTCCCTGGTTTGACATGCACAAAAAAATAGAGAATAGAGCATAGCTTTACTTGTATGCTCATAAAACTTCTTACACGCCCATCAAAACTAATCTTTGGCAATGGGTAGCAAATATAACTTCAGCCTTCTTTCAAGAACTTAATTCAGACACATATCATCTGCATCCGAACTACACATCAAATCCAGATGAAAAGTACATACTGGAAAATATTTTAATCAATAACACCTCAAAAATACAATTTCATTGATGAACCATGCAAAAGACCTATTATTCGCAAATATCATTTTATGGACAATTAATTAAACAAAATTGAGCTGCAGAGCTTTTAGGTTGAATCTAATAGTTAAATTCCAGTAGCATGATGCCTTTTGAAACGACTGCAACGGCATGATTCCTAATTCATAATCTTCATCATCAATCAATTATTCTTAATGCCCCAACCCAATGTGCATGCCGATGGACAGGTCCAAATTCATAATCTTCATCATCAGTCTCATATTCTTCTTCAGAATCATAGTAATCACCATCATCATCATCATCATCATCATCAGAAATTGGTTCACGAATAATGTTATGCTCAACCCATAAAACACACTTGCATGTTGCACTCTTGTTCTTCCATGGTGCCCCACAAAGATAACAAAATTCAAAGCCACACCTGAAAATCCCAATCTACTTAGTATTAAACTATTTCATTTATATTTTAAAAAGCACAAGACAATATAAACCAAAACAAAATATCATTGAACATAATTAGCCAAAAATTGAAGAAACTCATCAAATACTTTTAAAAAGGATTCATGGTCAATGAGAACATGAAGGGTAAGCATTATTAAGACTCCTTGGATGTTTGATAATTCACACAGCAAACAAGGATTACCTCCACAATTCATTTCAGATTTGTTTTAGAATTAGAAATAGATTTACATTTGTACTAATTCATACCTGTGATCGAGGAAAATCTTCATATATGTTTGTCCAGAACACACACTCAGTTGTTTGTGTACTAGGGAGAGAGAGGAGAGGTAAAAGTTTAAAGAAAAAAGATTTGAAATGCCTTTCTTTAAAATAAAAAAATTGGCTCTTGGATGTACCTTAATCGGCCAACTGTAATTGTGAACACATATTGCAATTGTAATTGTGTACTGACAATAAGAATGCTGCTTGGAAACATTGGCATATTGTGTTCTTGGAGACTCCATGGCAGCAAGTACTTGTTATACTGCTGATTTTAGTTCACATAACAAGGCACAGCCACGAGTTCATAAAAAATTTCCGAAATTGGGTTTGTCCATGGTAAATCTTGTGTTCCTCATGTATTTGTGTCCAATTGCTCGTTTGTTCATTTCCAATATTCTGTTTTTTTCCTACCACTTACGCAAGTATTCAAAGTCTATGCTAAGCTAGCTTTAAGCATAGATCTTATTTTACAATAGCAATCAGCAGTTAGACTAATGATATACCATTGAGTTTTTGTATTGAAGAATCAAAAGTATATGAGATTGATCTTCTACAGTATAAGGCAAGAATTTGGGCATACACATTTTAATTTGAAAGAAAGATGTAGTGTGCAGCCTGTAGCTATAACAAACATCAATTTTCCACCTTAAGATAGTCTCGGTAGTAAATTGCATTGGATCAGCAAAAAAGCACATTTAAATGTGTGCTGAGAAATTGCACAATGGATATACACTAAGGGGAAACATTACAATATGTAGTTGCAGCTCACTCGAAGTATCAGCCAATGGGATATTTGTATATTTTCCAGCCCCTCCTTGCCCAGAGGGTTCAGCAATCTGCAAATTATATGACTATATGCTAAGAGGAAGATCCAGTATTTCTGCCCAGTTAGAGCATAGGTTAGAAGCAAAATTGTCAGCAACCGTAAAAGTAGGGTACTGAAGATTTGCAGAATCATTTAGAGTTCTGCAGAGCATTGGTTGTTAATTTACCTCGAAAATATTTAGATGTAGCAGAGGATGTAATATCCTACATAAGGCACTATTTCAAAACATATTTGAAGCCCATCTATACTAATTTTAGGTCAGATGTGTTTTCAGCTGATGATAAAAATAGGTTCACCTATATATACTAAAGTTTAAATGCATGAAATAGCGATTAAAATAAATTAGTCATTTAAATAGATAAGATATTATACATCCAAGGAAGATGACAAGGGTCGCTAATTTCTGTATGACTATTAAATAACAGTGAAAATTTAGGAATTACAGATATAAAAGAACTGGCTGCACAAAGAAAGCTAGAAACTTTGCTCACAAAAAGCAATGAACAGTACCTGCAAGTCATATGATGGCAACCTTCAGCCAGTTCAATCATGTGTTTACATTTTGTACATCGTTTCCACCTGTTGTCTGTTGCAAGCAAATGCAGCTTTGCATCTACACCATGTAATTGAGGAAGATGTTTTTGATAGTCCTGACATGACATATTCTGGTGCCAAGGAACCCGACACTCTATACAGAAAAGTCTGTTACATTTCAGGCATTTGGTGTGCATTAAAGGATTTGAAGATGAGCAAGCTTGTGGCAAACTATTTATGGCTGTTTTAGTCATCAATGCCGAACAATCAGAATATGGACAATATACTTTGTCTGATTCTGGAATAGCCGCCTCCTCCAATCGTTTTATCAAAACCTCAGTCCACTTAGTTGATAAGAATTTCTTACAACCATCTATAGTCAGCCTAGTATGACACCCTTCATGTGGGCACTCCGGTATACAGCCATGTTGCAATTTGACCTCTACATGTTGAGCCATGCAAGAAACGCAATACCTATGGTGACAAGTCATGACTTCATACATCTGATCCATCTCATTGTCCTCCAAGCAGATTCTGCAGTTTTCCTTGTATGTTTGCTCCCTTTCATTATGACATTGATCTTTCCTGCTTAGCTGACTGTCAATAGCCTCTCTAGCTAACGTCAATGCATATTTATTGTCACTTCTTGTGAGGAGGACCATGAACACTTTATCCAATTTTCCAAACTGAGCCTGAACATCTTGCAAATATTTGGAAATTTTACGTTGTCTGACCCTCCAAGACCCTAAAACCTGCAAGATAGAATTAATCTGTCTCAGAACAAAATACACCATTAAACCAATATGGCAATATCTATTTTAACAAGAACATGTCAGGAGTTGTGTCAAGTGTGCTGCTACATTCTTCCATATGAAATCAAGTAACCATAAAAACAGAATAAACAATCGAAGGAATACTCAGAGCATGCATTGCAACAGAAGTAGAGTACCAGAAAAAGAAATTATATTAATATCCAAAATGACCAAGATCAGGTCAATGGCACTGGAACATCCCACTATAGCAAAGTACTAGGGCAAAAAGATCCCTGACTCAAAACTAACAAATAAAGCAAAGAAAAGCAAAAGAACAATGAAATAGACCAGTGGGCATAAACCTAACCTATGTCACAAGATTCACCAAATATCAACCATTAAATTCAAAATCCTGTGAACATCATTGCAATTCCACAAAATTGTTTAAATTTGCACAATATTTGTCTGTATGAATGCATAAGGGGGCCTTGAGTATATTGTGTCACTGCTCCCAATCAGAAACCCTTGATATATGTGCTTTTTCCTGCCACCGTCATCATTCGGCCATTGTGCTGGCACCACCCAACGAGCAGCAACAGGTTCCACTGGCAGAAAGCTCCTTTCCCTTGTTTCAAGTTTCTGAAATTGTATTTCATTTCAAGTTTCTGGACATGCATTTCACAGCCACAATGAATTCTTTCTAAATGGATCCAAACCCACAGCATTTATATATTAAATAAATATCACCATATTCCCCCTAAGTATCGGTGCTTTATAATTTTATCATGAAACTATACATTAAATAAACATCACCGTAGGCACATAAGTATGAGTGTTTTATAATTTTATTATAATGTTATCTTAGAATTATAATATAACAATTTAATAAATAGTAACTTAGCAATGTTGAGGACAGCATGATATACAAAAGCAGGAACTCAACATAATATTATTTTATTTTTAATAATTACATTTAATTTTTCATTATATTAATTTAATATGTTTTTAAAAAAATTGCAAATTTATATTAGTCGAATTTAATCATCAATATTTTTTTTCAAATTTTATCTTTGTTGAATTTAATCTGAAATCTATCTTTGTCGAATACAAACATGAATGCAAAACATGTGACATAGAACCTAACACAAACCCCAAAACAAGTGCAAGTAGCCGTGTGAGGGATAGAACCCCTTCAATGAGGTGAAAGCTGATGGAGAGATAACTACCAAAAAATGATCCAATTTCAATGACAAAGTAAAGGTACGAAACATTGATGAAGCTAAATAATGTGGCTAAGTTCAGATGCAATGGCTATTATAAGGACAATATGTCAAATGTATGCAAGGGCTTTGAATGTGATTCAACATGGAACTACCCCAAAATGCGTCCAATGATGAGATTATCATCTATGAAGCTATGCAGAAAAGTTCAAATATCTCACTTTCCTTGCTTAACCTTACCATTGGACTTCATAGAAACCATTAACAAAGTTTAGCAGGCAACTGGAATTCAGGGACCAACTAAACAAGAAGTGTGGAGTATGATGTTTAGATAGCAGAAGCAACAAGAAAAAGCCAGGTTGAAAACTGTAGCACCATTATGAACAACTTTCCATCAAACATAAGGAGAGAACTGTACATTACCAGCCTAGCAGTCACAACAACAATAGCTGTAAATGTACGCAACAGCTCAATGATAATTATTTTCTAACAGAACACAAACCTGAATTAGATTTGCTATAGATTGGCAGGGTGATCCCTCATTGTTCAACAAGAAGTTTAAACCTCAATGGGGGATTCTGTCAAGTGACCTACAACACATGCAAGCATTGGAAATGTATCAAGCTAGATCATAGCAATGATCCACTGGTTCAAATACTAGAAGTTTAGCAAAACTCAACAGATCCCTCTTATTTTGTCCCACCAAACGATAGTGTTAGAAATACTTTAACAAATGAATATTGAAACTTGAAGCTCTTGTTGGAGCCCAAAACTGCTGCTCCACAATCCTACAACTCTTGTTACCTCTATGGCTATGGATTTGTTGTCAAGAAGGTAAAACAGGAATTCATCAACAGACTAAGGAGAGTTAAAGGCCAATTAACAAGAGTGGGTAGTCTCTCCTACGCTTTGGTCTCAGCTGGGCCCATGAGGATATTCCCAAAGGTATCATTAATAGGGGTTTTAAATGATTAAAATGTGGAATGATTGCAACAATCAGCAGCTATACCCGATGTACACTTGACCCCTATATTTGTCACTAGGTCAAGACAAACTAACTGCATAAGACCTCTTATAAAGAGGATAAAACCTCTTCTACATGCACCTATAGATAATAGCAGTATTTTAATCCCTTTAGATGATTTCATTTATCATTGCATACACAATGGCAAGGTGCAAACATGCATGACATGATTCTCTAGAGATTTGACAGTTGGGGGTTTAGTTAAGATTGTTCCCTAGTTTGTAATACTGAATCATGAACAGCACGTATGAATCCTAGTCTAATCCTACTTCTAACAAAGATGGAGGGATTGTTTAAATGTAAAGCATTTGGTTCTCAACCAATATGGACCGGTGCCTACTCCATTGGGCAACAAAATCATGAACAACAATGAGGGAAGCGACCCATCCAACAAAATATCAATAGAACTAGATTGCATTTGCATACAAATCAAATATTACATCCTATAGAATGGACATACTTAATAATCCATGTCAGAACTACATTGCATTTGCATACAAATCAAATATTACATTCTATAGAATGGACATACTTAATAATCCATCTCAAAACTGCAATGACCCATATGCAACAAAGGAATGACCATTACAAAGCATTTGTAGTGCATTAGATGCAGTCACACATACATCAAACCCTCATTACATTCGTACCAGTGACTGTGGTAAGAGAAAATACATAGCTGCAATTACAATATTCCCCTAAATCATTACAAACTACCATGAAGACATACCATTACATGCAAATGTGCTTCACAAAACCTTCCTACAATTTACAAGATGCATTCCAACATTTGCAATCCAAACATTCAACATTTGTTGCCCTAGAACCTCTTATAGACGTTTCTAGACCAAATAATTGGCTCAACAACCAACCCTTTGAAAGAATGAAAAACTGGTATTTATATCATTTGGTCTTTCATGCCCTAATCCATACATAGAAAGCCATTTCAAATTAACATTCCACATTTATGGCAATCTGTGTGATTGACAACTAGGAGCTAGCATGAGAACCATCAAGAGCTAAAATCTCAACCACTGCATTAATGGCCGCATGGGTTGCCTTCTCTTCTATCGCTAGAAGTGCATGTGAATCCATACCTTTGAGATGAACAATTGTTTCTGAGCAGGAAAAAAATAATTGGATAGTTGTAGAGTCAAATCTGATCATTAATGGTGCTAAGGGTCATGTAGGGAGGTAGGTGGGAGTGAAAAATGCAAAACATGACAGTTTTGGAGTTTTAGGGATCGTGGGTACCTCGTGAACCATACCATTGTCAAGAATTCGGACATTGAGAGTCGGGGATGACAAGGAATTCATCTCTTTATGCATGCACATAAGAATAGGTTTGAACTCACGATCCTAATAAGGTAATATAATCTAAGACATTGAGGTACCCAAATAAGGACACGCCACATCCGAACCTGTAATCTCAATGAGATAGTATAGTGAAAAGTGTCAAGGATTAGGTTTGAAGATACTTCATACCTTGTACCACATTAGAAGTATTCCTATATCATCGCCTCCAAAAAAGTGCATAGAGGAAAACATCGAAAGTCGGGGATTAAGGATACCGAGGAAAAGGTTCCCAAGAAAAAGGATGGTCAAAGCTACAACCCTATAAGATAACTTGGTGTAAAAGATCAAGGAGTCGAGGTTCCAATGAAAAGCAATGCAAGTAAGACATAGTCTGAAACTCCGACAAAGGCAAGGGAAAAGAGCAGGGGTTGGAGGAAATGGATGCCAAGAAAGAAAACTCCAAAATTCCAATAGGGGACAAGGGATGAAGGTAGAGAACAGATGAAAGGTATGCCAACATGGGAAAGTCTAATATCCCAATAGGGGAAAAGGAACAAGGTGCATGGAGTTGGAAGGAGAGGCATGCCAAGAAGGGAAACTCCAAAAGAGAAGCCAGGAAGGAAAACTTTGAAACTCAACATTCAACACAATCCTTGGAAATTTGAACACAAAACCTCTGCACCTAAACTTTTTCGGGATTTTTGCAACTTCTAACACATGTAGCCACATGGGGGATGAAGAGGGATAACACTTAAGAAAACTTAGACCAAGGGAGACCCATTAGGAATTATCTTAGATTGGTGTTATGTAATGAGAAAAATGAGGCCTAAGTGCACAAAGGAGCTAGGACTCGAGCAAAATTTGGCAGTGTCAGATTGAGTCCCAACACCTCCCCCCATAGGATTTTAGAGGGCATCTACAATTGTCGTGACAATCATCTTTAACTTGCATTATGATATGATACTTCCACAAGAAATAGTAATTGAGGACTTCCAAGTTTCCAACTCCAAACATTACAGAATACAGCTAGACGCTAGGATAATAAATTCATTGAACCAATAATGATGAGGCAAAGAGGGTGTAGTGTTTGTTGTGATACCATGGTTAATGCATTTTTTAAATGGAGAGGAACCAAGGGCAAGGTGTTGATGGTGATTGTGCTGGGTAAAAAACTACACTTGGAAATGCAGAAAGGCAAGCATGGAGTGACTATCAGAGAATTGTAGGTGTGAAAAAAACGCATAATGTGGCAGAAAAATCTTGCACCAACATGTTGATAGACTTGGTCAAACAAACAACAGAGAACAATGCAACTAATACCTGAGTTCAACAACATCCACACAAACTCAAAGACAACAACTCCTCAAAATAAAATAGTGCAGATGGATATGTTGTACCTGGTTCAGACCAATTTCAAAAAAAAACATCTGAGAAGGTGAGAAAAAGGCTAGAACATCCCAGGGACTGGGTTCACTTAGGACCATTTAAGTCACAATGCATTAAGTTGAGATGTGCTGTACCTCTGCAAATATTCTCCCTTGCAAGGCATGCTTCCCATCATTCAGCCTTAACAAGTGTTGAAACCTACCTTGAGTGTTTCTAGTCCTTGAACCAAACTCTGCTTGCTAAGTAGAACAAAATTGCAGTCAAAATATCCATAGCTGTGATGCCATAGAGAACTCATGGTGTACTCTCTTCCCACGTACCTTGAGTTTAATAGGCCTAGCACCATATAAGTAAAAGAAAATTGCAATCAAGATACCTATAACTGTGATACAAACTGGTAACTTATGGAGTCCTATCTTGCCATCCAGCATGAATATCAATAGACCTTGCACCATATTCCATTTGCTAAGTAGAAGAAGATTCAAAACATCCATACATGTGATGCTGCAGATAACTCATGGAGTCTACTTTTGTCAATAAGAAATGCTACTCTACAGAAGATTCCAGGAAGTAATAGAGGCCATCTTCCTCTTATTTTTTACTACAGCATTGGATTTTCTTCATTAATCTTGCAATTATTTGTTGGTTCTACTGATAGATATTCCATTTGCTGAGTGGTAGAAGATTGCAATCAAGATATACATGCCTGTGATGCCACAGACAACAAATGGAATCCTCTTTTGTCAATATTAAACGTTACTCAGCCAAAGATGCCAAGGAGTAATAAAGGCCATCTTCCAATATTCCTTTGAATACAATGTTGGACTTTCATCATTAGTCTTGCATTTTTAACCACCAAACTTTAAATAGAATTTTTATTTGGTGATTGAACCGACAGATATTACATTCTACTTTATAAATTATTCTGAATAAATACAATACCTTATCAATAATCCTAATCTGAAAAAAGCCAAAATACTCTAATTGGGGGATAATACCAGGCTTGCAATCCAAGGCATTGAAAGCATTTCTATAAAGTTATCAGAAAAACAAAATACTCTACTTGAGGAATGACACCAGGCTTGCAATCCAAGGCATTGAAACCATTTCCATAAAGTTATCAGAAAAACAAAATACTCTACTTGAGGAATGACACCAGGCTTGCAATCCAAGGTATTGAAACCATTTCCATCAAGTTATCAGAACAATTGCTATTAAGGATGTGACAAAATGATAATTGTATTCAAGTTACCAGCACACTTCTTTTGGCATGACTGGTCATATCAACACTTGATTAAAACTATTTTATGATGCTCACATTACACACAGTAGAACTAGGGTAGAGAACCAAATGCTTGGGCAACCTATGTTAGTGGTCTGCTATGCTCACATGGAGCCATGTCAACAAACCATTTTTTTATTGTGGGACTAACAGCAAGTGCCAAAGCTACAATTTTCATTTCAGAAATTTATATCACGTGGAAACCTGTTTTTTAAAGCATTTACTAGAGATTTGAAGTACAAAGGGAAAAAGGTTGGTCCTGTTAGTGTTTGGTAGCTTCGGGAGATATTTTTCCTTAATTATATCTTGCTCAAGGCAGGTCGGCTTTCATCTTTTATAAATAAAATATATTTGCTCTAGGTCGGCCCTAGAGAGAAGGCCACCTAGTTTGGTATTTATAGAGGATGGAGTCCTCTCATTTTGATCACCAATTCATTCACTCTCCAATTCGCATCTTCAGTAGCAGCAGCAGTTTGCCTCCTAGCAGCAGATTTGATTCTAAGAAGAAGTGTCATCTTTTGTATTTCGCTTCAAGGAGAAGTGTCTCCATTCATTGTATTAGTCTCGGCCTTGTGTAGGGCCTGATGTTGTATGCAGTTTCTGCACTTATTATTCTGATAGAGAATTTTTTTTGCTGGGTTTTTCTCCCTCGAGTAGGAGGGTTTTCCCAGGGTAATCATTGTGTTCATTGTCAATGTGTTGCATTTTCTGCTTGTTTGCATTTCTGATCCTAAAAACTAACATGGTATCAGAGCGGGTTTAGAAGAGATCTGATCAGATTTGTTTAAGCAGTCTGAAGGAGTTTGACATACACTGTGATTACGAAGTTCATAGTTGCACATGTGGTCGATTCACCAAGGTGATTGGTGAAGAGATGAAATGTCTATCTTGTTGGCACTGCTATATGCTGACAATGAGGCTCAGTGGTAATCTGGAGGCATCGGGCGTATATATTCATAAGTCATTCGTTATATTGCTGGGCATAAATAATCACTAAAGATGCAAGGAAATATGGATGTCGGGAATGTTCATTTGTGAACCTGATATAAGGAGAATGGCATCTCTCAAACAAAACAAAAATCTGGTAACCATTCAGGACATAGCCCCTGAAATGGTTAATTTTCATGATCTTAGCAATTGATTATTTAATTTGGTCGACATGAATCGGAGTTTCACAAGTCAAGTTGAAGCACAGTTTGGTAGAGCGTGACTTCCAGAAACCAGGACATATGTTACCATTGTTGCTCTCATATTCTCCTAAGTGGAAACCATAAGCAGAACGGGATTTATCATTCGGAAATATTGTCGAAGATGTTTGTGGTATGTAGCGGATCCAATACAAATGACTACAAGATACAGAACCTGAAAACGAATTAATCAAATGGGCATCTAATACACTTTCCCGATGTTGGGATCCCATGGTGGATGACATCTTCGCATTCCTCCTTGTGCGCATTGGCTTCTATTCATCAGTCGTTTTGTCTCCTTGTTGTCGGCTTTGACATTTCCGATCTAATACTGGAGTCAGGAGTTCTATATTGGTTGTCGGGAAGCAATCTACAAAAGTTGAGTTCATATCTGCTCATACCGACCAATAAGGAGTTGTTGAAATAAACATTGGAGTCAATTTGAAGTCTCAATATCAAGTATAGAAGCATTCACCATGTCTGGAGCAATAACTCTATAATATTACTTGAGGATCACACTGCCAGCAACATTATCGTGGCATTCTGGCACTGACCGAACATCTAGAGATGACGGAATTTTTTGGAGCAAAAGGCATACCCATTGTTGAAGGGCTTTGGTGAATTTTTTTAGACTGGTTAGTGGAGTATCCCAAAAGTCTCCTTGTGACGAATCCTGCAACCTCTCCAGAACATGAGTTCATTGCTCCAGATGGTCAAAAGGCTTTTGTAAGCTATGCAACTGCGATGGACATGGCTATCATCAAAGAAATATGTAATGCCACGATATTTGCAGCTAAGGTGTTGGGAAGCACAAATGATGATTTAATTCAAAAAATGAAGGCTGCACTACCCAATCTCTTTCCACCAAAAGTTGCTAGAGATGGTACTTTAATGGAATGGGATGAATCGAGGAGCAAAAGGATGATGGTTTAATTATCAGAGATTGCATAAGGAATTCAAAGGAGGAAGAGCTTGAGGCATCCGATGAGGAAGTCATGCCAGCTGGAGAGATGAACAAACATGGAGACATAGCTTGCAGCCTTGGGACTGAGTTGGTGGTGCATAACTCTCATGATTCTTCACTGGAGACATCTCTCGAGGGCACAAGGTTGGGTCAGCCTTGGATGGAGAATTTGCATCAGCAAAGAAGATTGAGAAAGATGAAGACACTAAACAACAGAGAACCTATACAGATTGTCATTGCGATCAGCTACTTCGAAGAGGAGGAAATGGCATTCAGAGGGAGTTAAATTCCGAGAATTCAAGGCAAGAGTTGAGAGCATGTCCGGGAAAAGGATTAAGGTTCTGAGATCTGTCAATGGAGGGGAGTTCACTTCCAGAGGATTTCTTTGCAATCTCTGAGGCAAGGATCAAGAGGGAGTTTTGTGACTCGCTAAGAAGAAGTGAAGGTGTTAGCTAAGTGGGTTGCAATGCTGCAAGGCCAGGTGCTAAAGTCCTTGGAAGACCTCTTCAGTTGTAGAGAACATAATTGCACAAGACAGTCAATCTGGATTTGACATCGGTAGCTCCGCAAACCTATTCAGAATAGGGTGATCTGGGATGAGGTCAAGAAGGACAGTCCTGAATTCTCACAAGTCAGTAGTGCCGAAGGTGTGCGTTAAACCATTCCTCTAAGGCAAGCATTGCAAGCAATCTTGGACGAGGAGGTCAGGAGGTTGATGCAAGTACTTGGAGCTTCAAAGGGAGTCACATCATCATGAAGATTTGTTGCAATGTATATTTCTCTGAGACAGAGAAATATGAGGTGAAAGCCCTTGTAGTGTATATTTCTCGGAGACAAAGAAATATGAGGTGCAAGCCCTTGTTCATCTCTGAGACTAAGATGAGACGTCATGTTGAGAGACTCCATGACGACGTCTCGTTGAGAGACTCTATGATGAACCCTTGTACATCTCTGAGGCTGAGATGCTTTCCACACATGGGAATAGCCATTGTGGACGTCATATTGAGAGAATCCATGACAACATCACGTTGAGAGACTCTGTGATGAACCCTTGTACATCTCTGAGACTAAGATGTGTTTCTTTCCGCACATGGGAGTAGCCATTGTTGACGTCATGTTGAGAGACTCCGTAATGAACCCTTGTACATCTCTGAAACTGAGTTGTGTTTCTTTCCACACATGGGAGTAGCCATTGTGGACGTCATGTTGAGAGACTCCATGACGACATCATGTTGAGAGACTCCGTGATGAACCCTTGTACATCTCTGAGACTGAGATGTGTTTTCCACAAATGGGTGTAGCCATTGTGGACATCATGTTGAGACTTGAGAGACTCCATGATGAACTCTTGTACATCTCTGAGACTGAGATGTGTTTTTTTACATATGAGTGTAGCCATTGTGGGCGTCATGTTGAAAGACTCCATGACAAGGATATTGGAAAAAAAATAACTCCCTAGCTAAGAGGGAGTGTTAGTGTTTGGTAGCTTCGGGAGATATTTTTCCTTAATTATATCTTGCTCAAGGCAGGTCGGCCTTCCATCTTTTATAAATAAAATATATTTGCTCTAGGTCGGCCCTAGAGAGAAGGCCACCTAGTTTGGTATTTATAAAGGATGTAGTCCTCTCATTTTGATCATCAATTCATTCACTCTCCAATTCGCATCTTCAACAGCAGCAGCAATTCGCCTCCTAGCAGCAAATTCGATTCTAAGAAGAAGTGTCATCTTTTGTATTTCGCTTCAAGGAGAAGTGTCTCCATTCATTGTATTAGTCTCGGCCTTGTGTAGGGCCTGATGTTGTATGCAGTTTCTGCACTTATTATTCTGATATATAAGAGAATATTCTTTGCTGGGTTTTTCTCCCTCGAGTAGGAGGGTTTTCCCAGGGTAATCACTGTGTTCATTGTCTATGTGTTGCATTTTTGGCTTGTTTGCATTTCTGATCCTAAAAACTAACGAGTCCATATCTTATACATTATGTAACATTGTTTTGGTGTGCCAATGTGTTGTGACTTGTTCAAATGAGTAATTTACAAGTTTTGAAAGTCACGTCTAATAATTTTTTTAAGCAATGATCATTTAATGTTCAATACTCTCTCAAGTACATTGGACCCCACTCAACTATTGGGTCTTCTCCCTACCTACCATTTTAATTCCCACATTTCTTATTCACTTGCATGTTGTAAATACAATTTTTTTGCTTGGTTGAAATGTTCTTTTATGCAAGTCAATTAGTATGTAATGGAAGTTAATGAAGGTTTTTTGAGTTGTTTTCCCTTAACCTTGGCTGCCAAGACAACTTGTGAAGTGTTCTCCAAGTACATTTGTTTCTAAATTGCTCCTCTAAAGTATCCTCCAAGCTTTTCAAATGAGATACTAGTGATATTCTTGACTACTATGAAATTTGTTCAAAAACTTAATAGCGACATCAGTTATTTTCACCTTTTCACCTACAAGTTACAACTACCAACTTCTCTTTAATAAGTTTGACCCTTGTGAATTGTTCTGTAACAAAATCATTCCTCTAAGATAATCAGCCCACTTCCACAAGCAAGTTTTTCATTCCAAATAAACCAACTTGTCAAGACTCAATCAATGTCTTGAAATAGAAAAACAGTGTGTAACTTAGTTAAAATTATTTCCTTGCTGGTATCACTCCAGCAAGTCAACGAGTGAGGAAGCAATTCACAAGCACATTAGATATTTAGAGTTATGAAAAAACTTATTGGAAACTTTTAATAAGGGACAAGTACTATAGCTCTCTTGTATGATTGGGTGTTTGTACTCTAATGTTCTTTTAACATAAAAACACAAAAAGAAGATGAAAATAAAAGGACAAAAAGAATAAGCAAGAAAACTTGAGTGGACTGAAATACAAAGGGCCACCCAGATAACTCAAAAGAGAGGGGAGAAAGTAAATCAGATCTGAAGTTCCTCCTTAATGCCAAAGGAGATTTGTATTCGTTTTACATAATGGAGCAGCTGTAATCTCTTAGAAATACAGTTTTCATTAGATTTGGTTACATGCAAAGTGCTAACTACAATTCACCATTCAAAGCCTAGCATCACGAAGTATGGAGGAGGAGGAATACATGACATGCAAATGAAAATGGGTACATGATCAAATTCCATCCAACAAACAAAAAATCAGGTCTCACAAGAAGATCACCACATCCATTTACAAGAAAACCTAAATTCCATTATTACAAAAACTGCATTCCATTAACATTAATAAGAAAATTACAAACAAAGTTGCAGAATAATAGAGAAGAAGAACCTACTACCTATCTGGATAGAAAATGACAACTCCAGCAGCCCCTGGAAAAGCTTCCAATTTCCAAGGCTTATTACATCATACTTTTTCTTATTCATTACATTGCACGGTGAAAATTGTTGCATGACAATTTCCACCTTTTCCTCTAGTCACAACCTCCCGTTACAAAGTAAAATTACTGCATGACTCAGTCCATCTACAATAAAATACTTTGCACACTTTAGTAATCAATTAATTCTAAAAAGAACAAAAAACCCTATTCATGTGCAAAGATTAATAAAGTTTAAAAGTAGGCCCCTTTTAATGACATAAAGTACATAAGAAGACTTTCCTAGAGACAATAGGCTAACTCAATTTGACTATAGGACAACTAAACTAATTCATGATACATGAAGATCTACCAATGTGTTATGTGAAGTAGTGTAACTCTTATGATTGTGTCCTATGAACACTTGCCATTGTCAAATCAAATATACAAACCATAATTGATGTTGCATGTCTTTGTTTGAAATGGGGCCTCACTGAGAATGAATTTGACCATGATGAACAATTAAATGGTGATTCTATTTGGGGAATTCATAATTGGTAAACACCATGTGCTTCCCAGAGTGTCATTTCAAACCTAAGTTGAAAGATATAAGCTTCAAAATTGTAAAAGGTCTTCAATTGCTTCAACCGTAGGTGCTATCCCTGTGTGTATGTAAATAACGTGAATAAGCAAATAAAACCTATACAACACACCAATGAAACATTACATCAAGGAATTCAAATAATAAGCAAACTAATACAACAATTCCTCAATGGTGTCTCATTGTCCTCTATCTCCAAGGATTTTTTAATTCATTTTGCTCTCAGATTGTTGTGCACATGACTTTCCAAATGACAACCTGAAGAATGAGAGATGCTTGAAATGCAAGAGATGTTTCCTACATTACATGATGATGAACTAGCTGTAGATGATATGCAAAGATAATAATGCTGCTATGAAGCTGCTGTATGAAAATGATATGATGAAAATGCTGTAATTAGGATGCTGCCAATGAAAATGCCATGATTAAACTACTTGATGCTAAAATACTAATACTAAAATGCTCACTAGAATGATAATGCTAATTAAAATGCTGCAGAGTGTAATTGCTACAAATGCTTAGCTCTCTCTCTCTTTTGTTGTGTAAATGAGGGCTTATTTATAGATTTTCCAAGGCATGAGCCTAGGTGGCAGGAATCAACGATCTGAATTCAATCTAGAGAGATGGACGGTTGAAGATGAAGAGTTTAGAGAGAAAGGGGAGGTGTGTTCCCTTCATGAGATCAAACTGCCAAGTGTGAAGGGGAATAAAATGGAGATGAAGGCCAAGTGTCCCAAATTAGTTAGAATTTGTTGATGATAAATGCCAAATTAAATATTAGAAATATTTAATTCTTGAGACACATGATGAGGTGGGAGGTGGGAAGAAGTTAGTAGATATGTGCCTAAATTCAAATTTAAAATTCAAATTTAGTAAGAGGAAGTTAATTAAATAAAACAAACTAATTAAATTTGTTCATTTAATTAAAATATGAAGAAAATGATCTAGGATAAAAAGAATTAGAGAAAAATGAACTATATAAATAAATTTTTCAATTTATTTATAAGTAGAAGAATTAAAAATTATTAATTAAATAACTTGTATTTAATTAATTCTCCAAACCAAATTTGAGTGTATACAATCCCCATTTGCATAAATAGTGGGTAACAAGATGAATTAGAGAAGATCTGGATGTCTTTGAAGTTAACTTCTTGAGGAATTAAAACCAAAAAAAAAAACGTTTTTTTCTTAAATTATATATATTTTGAATTTTGAATTTTCCAAGACCTAAATATGGTGCCCAAGTTGAGTTGATGTATTGCCAAGTCCAAGTCAAGATGCCATACCCCTACCATTTGAAGTGTAACCAAAATGTTACGTGCAACCAAAAATATAATACTATAGAAAATATTAACATTAAGATGAGCAATCATGCAGAATTGACCTAGTATAGATGGTGGCGTATCATGCCAAAGTAAATGGAGATGTGCTTAGTTAGTGCCCCTATTCTCTAGTGAGTTGTGAACAGACACCACAAATTGTGTGTCTGAGATAATCATCTCGCTTCCACAATAGACTTAGAACAAATGCATTTTGATAAATCTACACACTGACTCCAAGACAACAGCAACTCATCAGATTGTTGATGGCAACAATCTGTTGAGGTACAGGGCTCATATACTAACCAACATAGAATAACACGTGTTAGTTGAAAGCTTGACTGCAAAGAACCTTCCAGCATATAAAGTGCACTAGTTTCCAAAAAGAAAAGTATTAGTGTCAAACAAAATTCCATCTTAGGATTATGTCACCATAGTTGATATAACATAAATTACAAACATCTTATGGATAATATATTAATAACCACAAGCTAGACAGGTCCAACATAGCATGACATCAAAACCACCAACAATGTTAGTCCAAGAAAAGTGTAGATGCTAACACATTCACACAACCCAAGAAGTTTTGGTCCATGCACCTGAAAGGCTACTTTTGGATTGGCAAAGCTTTTGGTGCAGTTAATGCCTCAAAATATTGATATTTCTCACAATTGCTAGCAGCGGGGATTAAACACACATACACTTAATTATGACTATCAATGTGTTACAAAAACCCATCATTGGGATATGCCATCATAGAAAGTTATTTGTTCTTTCACGAAATACACATTATTGCAGAGGAATCACAATGCCTCATCATCGAAAAAATCACAATGGTAAATGGACTCTAACCATTATGTAATCAAGTTCCCAAATCTAACAATTCGTCCATTCTTTCTCAGATACAAACGACTATTTTTTGCTGGAGCAGACCTATTGCTACAGAATCCCATAGCCTCTATTTCACTGATTTTCTCTTTTTGAAAATTTCCAAAGTAAATGGAGTCTATTATTTTACCAAATGCCATAAGGATGCACTACTGTGGAGGAGGATAACACTTCCATTTTCATTGCTTATGTAATCCCACAGAAAAGGTGGTAGAAGGGAGGAATAGGCTCTGTCACAGAACATACAATGCAGTAATTTATTTCTTAACAGATTTTGTCATTTGAGTGAAGTGAAGAAAAGTGTCTTTTAAGGTCCACAATGCAATGCACATTCAAAACCCCTACACAACTAACTGTGCTTAGACTACAGGTGCACACATTTTAACCCTTCCAGTTCAAATCATACTTAATGAAGGATGCAGGAAAATAGCTTTGTAACAGCATCCCGTGCCAGCAGAGCAAGGATAACAGTGGTTACAAGGCAGAAACACAAGATCGTCACCTTTAGGAGCACTCAGACATGAGAAAAAGTAGAGAAGGAGGATATAAGTTTCCAACACAGCTTAACATGTTTGCAGTTAATTTGTTTCTACAGAGTTTTTCAATGTGTTTTTCTACAAAAGCTTCCTATCTTTTCTCAGCAAGTCACTAGAAAAAATTCAAGTAGTGCATCTCATTTTGTAGTACTAATGCAATAATTATGATTTCAATATTCTATTCAATCCAGATGGGCATTGCTGTATCAAGATTTCAATCATAGAGATTAACACCAACTCCTCAGCCTCCTCAAGCCTACAGGCCTATCTCCTCACACTTAACATCGAGTACACAAATGTCCTAAAAACCATTAAGCTTCAAAGGAACCATTTCTTAGCCAAACAATCCATAAATCACTCAAAAACTGACGGCACCTCCATTGACCACCAGGTTATTTTCCATGTACCCTAGGGATGTGTCCCTGGAGTATTTTACCACCCCCCGAAATGGTGACATGGATGAGAATGAAACATGCCCATCTCATCCAAAAAAAGCAGGTACATCACCACAATTTGGGGTGCATTTCTAGGTAAATTCTCTCTTTTAGGAATGCCACAGGGACACCATGATGTTGCAAGGATGTAAAGACATCCCCAATGGCCTTTGATTTTTTACCATCAGAAAAAAGGTCCATTCCTACAATCCAGGTAATCCCATCGACTACTAAAATTGGCTGTACATTAAAATACTAGCATTGCCTTTCATTCCCATGGTCTACTATTAGTTCCTTAGGACAACATTCATTTATCGATGTCATTTTGCTTATTTATGCAATTTGTCTCACTTATGTGAAATGGTTACAGTTGCATGCAGATGAAATTACAGCAAAACAGGAAGCAAAAACTTGATCCAAGTAAATTATTGGACACCAAGTTATCATCAAATTTAAATCAACTAGAGTTTCAATCAAATTTAAAATGCAGTACAAAGACATACATCAAAAGAAATGCATAACTCAAAGCCCACAACAGTTACAGCATTCCATCCTTTGTTTGCATCTTCATCGTTTTGATGTCCTTAAACCAGTGTGCCCAGTGTACTTTGTAACATTGACTGATTAAACAAAATCAAAATTATGATGATGATATGTATTATTGGATCAATGGAATTTCATTGTAAATTCAACACATTTGTATTTACATTTTAAAATTCCAGCTTCTTTTAATTTGTTTAGGTTATCTTATATTTTTATTTATTTAAATTTAAAAGTTTCAAAAATTGATTTCATTCTCGACATTATATTCTAAAGTACCAACCTACCACCCCCAAAATCTGGAAAAACTCTGTTATCCCCAAAATCCGGAATAACTTCTGGGGATAATAAATTTTGTCGTCCCCAAAACCACATCACTGTGTACGTCCATCCCCTCTCTCTCAAAAAATTCAGAGAAAAACGAGCATTTTCAACCCAAAATTACTTAATTTACCTCTGATATCCATTTCTCCTTTTCTTAAACCTAGAATCGTAACTTCAGCGCATTATGTTTATTTTTTTTAAAATTCAGTTCCTTTAGTTTGTGGAAGTTCTTTTTATTTTTTATTTTTTTATATTTCGAAAACCAAAATCTGAAACAAAATTGCCCTCGGAAAAACACTGGTTATTTTCAACCGGAATTTACTTGTTTCACCACATATGTCCACTTCCCCTTTTCTTGACCCTAAAATCCTTGTGCATTGCATGCGCCTGCAAAGGGATGTTATCTTAAGTGGTAGAAATATGTGGTTTTAAATTGTTGAAATTGAATAATCACAACATTCAACATGCCGTCTGTGGATTACCCAACGGATGTAAGAGATATCCTCAGTCATGGCAACTAAGCTTAAGCTATCCCATAAGAGAAGATTAGCAGATGAATAAAAATACACAAAATTGCTTGAAAAAGGGTGGGCAATACAAGGCGACTTACTTGCTTATGGACCTGCACAGAATCTCCGAAAGCAGTGACATTCTGTATACCTAAAGAACAGGCAGTTTTGAGGCCTTCAATCAAAGCTATGTACTCCGCAGCCGCCCTGCTCAAGCCAGCCTCCAGCGGCTTCGCCATTTGAAATACCACCTTATCATCCTGATCATAAATGGCAATTCCCGCTCCGGCAAAAACATCCCACTTATCAATTCCTATATACTCGCTATTGATCAATCCTTTGAAATAGAGTTTAAATTCCCTCTCCTCCTGTGCAGCATCGAAGGGCTTCTCATAGTCATCTCCCACGTCCTCCCACTGATCATCCGGCATGTCCTGAATACTTCGAGCGAATTGGGCGTCATGGTTTCTCCTGTGGATTTCTTCCGAGAAGCGGCGCATTTCCGCGGCCGCCTGTTCATGATCGGCGACCTCCTGCTGATACTTCTCCAACTCGAGCGCCTGCATTTTCAATAAGACTTGCATGTCGTCTTCTTTCTCACCAACAGAAGCCTGTGTGTTATTTTTGGAATCGGCAGCCACCGAACTAGTGGAACTTCCAGGTTGCGAGGTAATCATGGATACGGCGAGCGCCTCATGTAATTGCAAATTGAAGGCCAATTCGAGGTCGCTGCAAGCAGACTGTGCTGCATTTAATTCCATATGCTGAAGAGAAACGGTCTCTGCGTCCAAATTCGCCATCGCTCTGCTCAAATATTGAAATTGCTTAATTGAGGATAACCTCAATTCTCCTCTTAATGACAATTTATAGAGAAGAAACGCCTCACCCTCGCAAACTTACCGTCTAAGCTTCACGAATCCAAACAGGGCAGAGGTATTTGAAATAAATAAACGGTACAGTGTCGGGCCTACCCTTTTTCCCGGCCTATCGCTGAACTACAACACTGTACGTTTATCACCTAGACTTATGACCCCCAATTGTTTTTTTTAGTATTAATCTACTTGTTTGCTTCTTCTTCTTTTCCTTAAGAACAACTGGTGCAATTCTCCTCTTTCAAACAAAATCAAGGGCCCCATGTTTAGGGGCGTTGAGGAGGAAAGAGCATACTGTCTTTTTTTATTCTCTTTTATCTTATATACTTTTATTAAAAATATATCATCATGATTCAATTTGTGTTATTTTATTTATAAATTTATTTCATTCATAAATCTTTTACTTAAATTTAATATCGTTTTCTAAAAGATGATTCGTCATTTACTTATTCTTTTTTTCTTAAATTAAATTTTAGAGGTACTTGTCGTTAATAGTATAGTGTGATGGTTAGATTGTGGCATTGTGATTTTTGTAATCAAGATTCAAATTCGTGTTGGGTTGTTAATGTTGAGTGTTCAAAAGGCCATAGATTTGTGGCCTCTCTAGTTCATAGCTCTAGTCAAAAGTGTTTACCCTAAAAACTGAATTAAATTAAATTGCAAGGGCAATTGTATGTTTTAGATAGAACAACATTCATGACCTTGCCCCTATGATACAAAATATATTTATGCACCTTCTTGATCCAGCCATTTAAAATATTTAACTATTACATGATAGCTTGTCCGCTAGTTGAACACCTACAATTGTGAATTTAAAAGCAAGCCCTAGGTCATTAGTGATTATTGAAAGTCATTATTGAAAATCCTCATCTAAAGATCAACAATCGAATTGGAAAGAATTTTTCAAAAGCACCATCTACACTTCTACATTACCATTCACAAATACTAAAGTAGGTGTTTGCATTTTCTATCTAATGTGTCTTCAATCATGACAAAATCCACAAAAGGATGTGACTCATTATCAAGGAATTTTTATACTTTCATCTTCTTATAGTGAATCCCTAGGTGCTTATCGACACCCCATTTTGTCTCATATGTAGGTACAAATGAGGGCAAACAAATACTAAAGAATGTTTCATCTCTAAAAACTAAACATCAAGCATGCCCTAGTCTTGAGTAGGTCCAAACACATAGTGATAACTCATCACAATCCCATGAACACAAATCCAATTCTAAAATTTTGATTTATTTATTGAGTTATAGAATCATTCATCGACATTCACAAATCAAGATAGATCTAAGCCCCTTTTAATGTCACATCTCAAATTGTGCTTACATTTAGTAATGTTAAGTTATTTAAATATTTATAGAAAATGAAATTTATCAGCTTTGACTTGTGAAAGATTTAAGATTTCAAAGTTATTTGAAATATATATCTATATCCATATGATTGAATACAAAGGATGAATGTTATGATGTGGAATGAAATCTTTTTGTTTCAAGCATTGATTAATGGCTATTGATTGTAAAGGAGGGGGACCGACCGCTCAGCGGTTCTAGGTCACAAAGAGCCAAGAGTTGAAGGTTGCCCTAATCTACCTCAAGTTAGACAAGTGTTTGATGCTAAGGGTAGAGAATGAAGATCACTCTTAGTTCTTCTATCAATTTACTAACCCAAAGGTTATATTTGGACTAAGCGAGCAGGTTTCTAGAACCCAGACTACGACTATGTCAGCTCTCTACCACAGGACAACAACGTGTAATAGGGACGACGACACGATGTGTTGGCGTCTCACAAGTGTGATGTCATCTGGATGGACAAATGGTGAAAAAGGACAGTCAAAAGTGTTAAAAACCTACTAACAACTTAGCTACTAAAGTTTGAAGTGATAATGAAAACAAGAAATGACTGAATAACTAAAATATTAAGAGAGGTGTTATAAGAAAGGACAAGAACAAGGAAGGTAAGAACTCAACTCATGAAGGATCAAGTTCTCCTGCAAGATCCACACAAATGAAGTACCTACACACAACAAAGCGGGGAAAAATGTTGGGGTTGTTTCGGGGCTTGTTGTAGTCAAACCCCCATTTTGGTGTTTCCACCTCCATGAACAGCCAGTATAGCAACAGTATAAAGAAATTATGCTAGAAAGGAAAATATTGAACACTACAAGAAGCACTATGCTACTCAAATCCAACAATAATGCAATAGTAAGCAAATAATAATAGCCTCAACAAAAAGGTGCTCAAGGCCAATGAGAGAGGAATGCAAGTCTACAACCATGACAAATTCGACGTGGCTGCAGCGACGTCGAAGGAAGTCTCACAAGACACCAAGTTGCAAATTTTGTGGTAGATGTGAAGAATGATGTGATGTTGGAGTAGTGGAGTTGATAGTTCAGCAAGAAGCCAAGAAGTTGAAAGAAATTGCTCAAGAGTGGTGTAGAAGCATGAAGATTGTCCAGAATGTGTAGAGAGAGTGAATGATAAAGAAAGATAGTCATTTGAAGGTGAATTAGGAGGGAAAGAGTCATTCAAAGGTCAGTTAGGAGGCGCAAATACATTACATTTTGGCCCCAATGGTGAACGTAACACCTCTACAGATTCCAGAGGCAGGAATCCTATCAGGACAGTAGCGCACCACACAGACATCCATGCATTGTGCGAGCATCCTCAATATAAATTCCCCCACTGACACTACAGACAGGCACCAATTGGATGGAGTACAGATGGAGGATGTGGAATTACATTGTCAAGTTTGATTTTTCTAAGGTGAAGGGTGTAAAATGGGAACTTGCAAGGGAGGTGCGAATTTGTGCCAATACACTGATGAAACTCTGTGAGTGCAAGTGTGTGAATGCAAGAACAGGTTGAAGACCAAGAACATGGTTGAGGTAGGAGTATTTATCCGGATGATGATCAATAAGCATGTTGGAATGTGGAACATGCACACACCACTAAAAATCATAGCATCTACATTTAACTTGCAATTTGGTAAATATTATCGTGCTTGTATGAAATGTATAACAATTACATAGGTAAGCTTATGGAAACAAATTCATTACAACATTTTCTCTACCTTGTCCATTCGATGCTAATTTCAATTTTTTTAAATGATGATGTTGGAAATATATATTATAGTGGTAAATTATTTGTTTTATTTGAAATGTTGACCATAATTCTTTATTTAAAATTTAGAAAAATGATAACGGATATCACATGAGAAATAATTTAAATAATCATATGGAAAAACAATAATAACACTTTTAACAAATGAAATCTAACTGATGCCCATACTGGAAAGAGACTTTATGCACAAAAAGCATGGAGGAGTGGGAAGCTAAGCGTGAGGAGGACGTGGGAGAGTAAATACTACCTCCAATTTTAGAAAATGCTTGAATCCTTGGTTAGAGGGGGTGATCTGGAATGAAAAAGGGGAATTTTAGCAAAAAGAAGAGAGGATTTTGGGGTATAGACCACAAAAAGGAGCAAACCAGGGGAGAGGAGTTGTTTCCATATTCAAACAAACCAAAAATCAATGTATACTTGTAGCAAGGAGGTAATCTCAAGCTTTTTGGTTTAAATGTTTTTTCCTTCTCTGCAAAAAGGATGGCTTTTTCTTGCTCTTACTTCAACCCTACTAAATAGTGTAACAAGTGTCTTGATCTTGTTTTTTTGAATGATTGTGCATTCATTTTTCTTTAATCATTGGCAACCCTTATGTTGGAACCTATTTTCTATGTGAATCGAACCAAATGCATCCTTTGGTCACTATCTAAGGTGGAAAAAACCATTGTTTATCTGTTATGTTTCATTGTTGCCATGTAAGTGTTTGATCTAGTCGAACTTATCCCTGCCAGTATTCAGGTCTTAGTCTACATGCTACCCCTCTATGGAAGGCCATTATCGTTAAATTCCTTTCTTTGTTAATGATTCTACCCATCATAATAATTTGTATATGTTTGCCAAACCCCCATGTGGGGTGACGTCTCTTAAATGGCGTTGACAGTGTTGCATGTCGAGTTAAAGAACCCACAAAGAGATGGTCCTTTGTTTTCTTGCAAATAGAGTAATGAAAGCATGTGAGATCACTGTATTTGGTGACGATTTTCCTTTTAGATAATAACCAGTTGAACAAATTTCTTTCATTCTATCTAAATGTATGATGTGAATAATTTTATTCATTTAAGTTTAAATGTAAGTTGAAAAACAAATTCTATTGTTCTGAGTAAATACATGTTTTGAATGATTTTTTTATCGTTATGCTTAATACATTGAGGAACAATCCTATCATTTTATCATACCCAATTATCGAATGATACCATCGCTCAAATATTTATACTTACTGTTGAATGATCCTATCATTTTGTCATAGAAAACTATCGAATGATTGCCATCATTTTGAGATTTAGCCTACTGATGAACGAATATTTTTTATCCTAATTAGAAGTTAACACATAACAATTGATGACGTTTTGATTAAAAGGTATTAAAATGAATGTTACATTTGTTATGATTATCAATGTCGCAACCTATGCTAAAGGCCTTAGTAGGCCGAGGGATGTTATTAATCCCATCGATACCCTCCAAGATTCTCAATTCTCAAAAATTATGTTTATGTATGTATATATATGTGTGTGTGTATAGGTTTGTACACTCGTTTGATTGAGTTGGTATTCAACAGTGTCGAATGATAAACTTACACTGATCTCTTTCTGGATTAAATGGTGCCTCTGATATGAATGATTGTACCATCAAGCATTTAGATAATTAAAATATTAATGGCACGTAATGTTGATCAAGAGCATGCTTTTTGTTCCAATGATAGCATGCATATCGACCCATATTGTGAAATTTTTAAAGGATGATAAGTACAGAACGATATTCAACATATCATTATGATCAAGAATAAATAATTGAGTGATGATTTAATCTGAACGACAATGATCACATTGTATTTTTATTCATAATTATGGTTAAAAGGAATAAATAGAAATCAAACGATATGTAATTACCTTTGATGATCTCTGATAAAACATAGAATGATACTTTATTAATAAGTTGAGAGGGATGATTCTATTTTTAAACCAAACTTAATATTCCTTTGACTGATTATTTAATGACTTGGATTTCAAATGAATCAGAACATTCATAAAGATCAGAATGAATAAGGTTTAACTTTTTGTTTCACCGAACAAGTAAGTTAGAATGAAATGTTTAGATTTTGATTAAACACGGATTAATTATGATGTCGATTTCAATTTGTTTCTGTGTAAAATGAACTTATGGCATTCTATTTGGAATTCAAATTCATACCAAATTCTAGAGATTGCTTGTCATTTATGATCCTTATATTTTCATTTGAATCTAATTATGCATCTAATGAAAGTTGACATCTTTTTAAACATGGAAATCTTCATGTAGAATGGATCTTTCTTTTTCAAAAGAACGTATACGCATACACAATTTTTGATAGAAGGCCATATATGTGTACATGCATAGATATTTCATTTATGCATTACACATATATGTGATATACCTTCTTTAAAATTTCTTATTCTCTTTATCTAAAAAATATAGAATTCATTCCAAGTAAGAAGGAATAAAATAAATATTGGTAAATCTGTATGTTGATGCATTTACTATGATATTCTTATCTTAATCGATGAAATGGATCATGTATTATGAATACATGTTTGATTCATAATACATGTTCCATTGCATTATTATCAAATCTGGTCTAGCTCCTTACATATATTTATTGAACATAAATAGCCAAGATGAGACATGTGTAGACTATGTTGTAGATTGTTTGATTCTTTATCATGAAAAGATTGGCTAGCAAAAACTACTAGAAACCAGGTTAAATGTTTTGCAAACTATGTAATTCAAATAAGATGTATGTTATCTTATGTATGTGGGAGGTTACCTTCTAGGACGGGTGTTGAAAATGGATTAACAGAGAGTATAGGTTTTTCTTTTTCCAAAATCTATCTTTTCTAGTTGTATACAGCATATGCTTGGCCAAGTGTTTGTAGTCCATTATGTTGAAGGGTCTATTTTTTATGATGTAACTCTCTGCCATTTCCCAACATTGATCTTGCATGTTTTAAATGTAGATAGAAATGCATATAGTTGTTAGGCACACACCAGATTCCACCTTGCATATCGTATTCTCTTGTTAAATATTTCATGTAGGGTTAGGTATTCTTTGAGTTAGGAAGAATTCCAGGGAAGCATAGCTGCATGGTTGCGTGGAAAAGCGCCTGGACCATTTTCTCATCCACCAAATGTAGCGAGTGTTGAAGAGGAATCACATGGAATTCTATTTTGATTATTGTACTTTGTACTATATGATGTAAACTTGAGTTGACTAAGTGGCGATGTTGGCCTAAGTCAAATTATGTAACTTGTAAATTAACATTTGGAAATGAATGTGAATTATTATTTTTGGACATATTGTGCTATGATAGAAAATAGTTGATTGATTATGTCTTTAATTTATTATTCATAATGTCAAAATTGATTTATTTCATGCTATTTAAGTATGACACATTATATTTGGTATCAGAGCTTAGGGTTTAGCTCTAGGCCTATGAGTCCACGGTGCTCGAAATTAGGATTATTTGACCCTTAATTCGATCTTGAGTTTAAAGAACCTGAATTGAATGCAGGTATGGGAAGGTCAAAGTCCATGAAAAAGAAGGGAAATCCAGTTAGGACTACAAGAAAGAAAGTTGTTTTTGAAGAGAACCCAACACTTGAAGTCCAACCTGAGATTCTCGATGATGAGACCTTAGCACACACCCTCACTCGACTTAATTTAGAGAGGGGCAAGAAGATAGAAGAGTCTAAACACACTGTTAAAACTAAGAAACATTTTGCAATTTGAGATTGGCCTTTAGGGTGCAGACCTAATGCACCCATTCTGACTAAAAAGGAAAAGGAGTGCTTGCATGCACATCCTTCCTCTTCCAAGAAGGTTGTGATAGACTTTTATGAGGACCCAGAGGAGTGTCCTCTATCTGATGATGAATAGCCCACCTAGTAAGGGGGAAAATTTTGTAACTCGAGATCTTTTTAATTCGTTATTATAATAAATAGAGGGAGTCTTTCTTTTTGTTCAAAGTTGTGAGCTTGAATGACTTATCCTTGTTATGAATGAACATGAATATATTTTTAAGATTTCATGTCATAATACTTAGTATTATGTGTTGAAATAATTAAACATAGCAAACTTGTGTTAGTTGCGCTAAACACAGGTTGTGACACAAGTCATTCGTGAACCATCATGGTGAACACTAGGAATGGAGGTTCAAGTGGGGGTCAAAATGAGAGGTTGAACTAAATCCTAGATCTTCTAAATTGTCAAGAAAACAAAATGGATCATTTGGAAGGGGAATTATGAGGAATGCGCTAGATGGTCAGAACCTAAGGAATAAGGAGCAGCCATGGGGAAATAGAGATCAAGGTGGCAATAACTGAGGAAGAATCAAAGGAGAGCTCGACAAGCACCTGAAAAGGGTAGCTCTATCAAAGTTTGACGTCAAAACCATCGAAGACGGAGCGAAAGCATGGATCATTGAAATGGATAAGTACTTCGAGCTCTAAAACTTATCAAATGAAACTAAAGTTGTATGGGAAACTTATTAGCTCTCTAGTGAG
The DNA here is from genome assembly GCA_007115665.2 of Sequoiadendron giganteum. NCBI lineage: Eukaryota > Viridiplantae > Streptophyta > Pinopsida > Cupressales > Cupressaceae > Sequoiadendron > Sequoiadendron giganteum. The sequence goes on along the minus strand of CM021104.1, from coordinate 454,567,682 downwards.
GCAACCACTTGGTGGGAAAATGAAACGGTAGAACAAAAACTACAACCTAGAGAGACCACATGGGAACAATTTCTTCAACATTTTTGAAAAAGGTGGTTCCCTCACCACTATTTCGATAAGAAGATGACTGAGTTCAAAACCTAGCTCAAGGGAGCATGTCAGTGACTCAATATTTGGAAAAGTTCACCCATTTGCTTAAGTACATGCCTTAGTACCAGACTGGTGAGTACTTCCAAATCTGAAAGTTCATACTAGGGTTACGACCCCAGATTGGAGCGGAGGTGATATACATAATCCCCTTACCATGGAGGTCTTCGAGAAGCCACCAAACAAGAATAGAAGTTGCAATAACTGTCCAGTTTTTGAAAGAATTCAAAATCTAAGTCTCGGTTCGGGAATAGGAAATTTTAGAAAGGAGACAAACCCCGTAAGATCAGGAATCTAAAAAGGGGAAGTGAATCTCAAGAGAAAGGAGAGGGTAGCAATAGTAGAAAGAATAAGAAGGCCAACAACAACAAAGGCAATTAGGATAATAAATAAAAGAGCTCCAAGGAAGATAGGTTGGGAGGTCGAAAAGGGCCTCATGATGGGTGTTACACCTACAAAGGTGATCATTATGCCTCAAGTTTCCCACAACATTCAAAAGCATGAAAGGAAGGAAATCAACATCAGATCCATGTAGTGGTGGATAATAAACATGTTGAATATCAAGTTTCACCAATCCAGCTGTCAGGTAAGCTCTTTGGTGAATCTGTTTCTATTTTAATTGACACTGGAGCCACTGAATGTTTTGTAGATCCAAGAATTATTTATAAATTTCTCGTTAGACCTGGACACATGGCAAATTCTTGGATGGTCTAGTATGGAAATCGAGCAAATTGGAGGGTGGATTCATGTCTCTATTGCAGTGAGTTAAAAATTTATAGTTTCCAAACCCAAGTTGATCTTTATGTGGCACCCCTAGGTTCATATGATGTGATCTTAGGGATCAATTGGCTAACTGAACATAAGTCCATTATGAACTATGGATAAAATTGTTAGTTGCATGGACTACTATGGGAACTTGGTTGAGATACATGGGTTACAGAGACCACTAAAGCTTAGGCAAATCTCAACCATGCAACTCAAGAGGGCTCAAAGGAAGGGGTGTACCATCTATGTGGTACATGTTAGCGAACTTGAAAATATGAAGCCTTATTTAAATGATTACCCCATTCTCAAGGAGTTCTAAGATGTATTTCCTGAAGAACTCACAGAGCTACCTCCTAAGCGAGAGTGTGATTTCTCTATTGATTTAGTGCCAAGAGTCGAACCTCTATCCAAGGCCCCATACCAGATGACTACCACTAATTTATTTGAATTTAAGGCCCAGTTGCAGGAACTATTGAGCAAGGGACTTATTCGACCTAGTGTGTCTCCTTGGGGTACGTTGGTTATCTTTGTTAAGAAGAAGGATGGAACCTGCGTCTATGTATTGACTATCAGATGTTGAACAAGGCGACCATCAATAATAGATATCCTCTCTCGAGGATTGATGAGTTATTTGATCATATGAAGGGAGAAACAATATTCTCTAAAATAGATCTCATATCCGATTATCACTAGTTGAGAATAAAAGAAGAGGACGTCCCTAAAAATTCTTTTCAAACTTGGTATGGACACTACAAGTTCATGGTGGTAACTTTTGGTTTGACCAATGCACCAACAACTTTTATGAATCTCATGAACAGTGTCTTCAGAGATTGTCTAGATGATTTTATCTTGATCTTCATTGATGACATCCTGATTTATTCCAAGTCCATTGAGGAGCACGATAGGCATTTGAGGATAGTCTTACAACGTCTAGGAGATAAGAAGATTTTTGGAAAGCTATCCAAGTGCTCATTTTATCAAGATAGGGTGCATTACCTAGGTCACATTATAACAACAGAGGGAGTCTTTGTGGATCCTGAAAAAGATAAAGGCGATAGTGGAATGACTAGTGCCTCAGAATGTGATGGAAGTTCAGAGCTTCATGGGACTTGAGGGATACTACAAAAAGTATTTACAAGGATTCTCTCAAAGCACAACCCCAATCACATCACTTCAAAGGAAAGGGAAAAAGTTTGAATGGATAAAGAAGTGTGAACATGCTTTTCAACTCCTGAAGGAGAAACTCACGACAACTCTAGTGTTGAGTATGCCTAATCCCGATGGTCAATTCATAGTGATCACATATGCTTTAGGAGATGGTGTAGGAGTTGTATTAATGCAATATGGGCAAGTGGTGGTGTATGAGTCAAGGAATATAAAGTTGTAACAACCTCGGTGTTCTACTCAGTAAAATTCCAAAGATTTCACATTAAGTGAATATTCTATGATGCCATGATGTAGCAATAAAAAAATTTCCTTCCATAATGTAAATTACATGTACATTTGAAGTAACACTATTTCCAAACTTCCATTGCATTTTATTGTAATTTCATAAAACTTTCCAAAACATAGATTTCATATTGAGTAAACTCAAGTTTATCATTCAAGATTACATCCTTCCATATAATGGGTACATGATACATACATAGCTCCTCTGAGCTTCATCTGGCAATAGATATACAAACTGGTCTTGATGTTGTTGCAATGGTGCATACCTTTTGAATGCCCCTGCTCTCTGGTGCATACACTCCAACTATCCCCAATGCTGGTGCAAACATCTGCAAACCTCAACCACCATTTGATGAGGAGAAGCATCACTCAAGTGATTTTCTGCCAACCATAGACTCAAATGTGGTCACCCACACATCTATCACATATGACAAGATGTCCCTACCCTTTGATGAAGAGATTGGTTGGTAAACCTCATAACAATAGCCTATATGAGCTTAGTGTTGTGTCCTACAAACTAGAACCTATTCATATAGTCATCATGAACTATGAGTATGAAAATCCTGAACTAGATCGCATAAAAGGAAAACAGTGAACTGATAGTGTAAATAGGGGCAACTTGCACTACTTTGGCCAAAGTATTCTCACCCATACTTTGAGTGACAGTCTCCCTATTCACATACACTTCTATAGCTCAGTTTGGACTATGACCATTCATATTCTATGCAAGTAGTCCCTAACCTTAGAAATAACCTATTCCCTTTTTTCCCAAAATTCAATGGTATTTCTACCAATTAAGCCTAAGCATAAGTTACCCCCCCTTCAATGGATATTCCCATCCTAGGTATAACATATGAACTTTCCTAGTCTACAAATTAACTTTGCATAGACAAGCTATTCACTTAAAAGACAATCTAGTCCCAAGTATGACTTTATAATCTAGAGTATAGCTACGCTTCTTCTATTCATAGATTAAATATTCATAAATAATCGACTTCAATCGGTACTATATCACATTAGTAAGTGGTTCTCATCAAGAGAATATCCACACCAACGATTGACCTCAATCACAGAATAATCATAGCAATAGATGATTCCATTCGAGAGTGTAATCCCCTTAGTAAAAAGAGTTATTTAAAGTAGAATCTTGTCAATAATGTGACTTCATTTTAAGGTGTAAAGCAACTAACCAAGTAGCCACTTTAACTCAATAGGTAATCACACCTATAGTTCTAAGCATATAGTATTCCATAAACTCAAGTGATCAACTTAATCACATAGGTGAGTTTTAACCTTGATATATCCTAATCCTAGGATTAGACACCATCCAATGACTAGTCCATTCATATCGATTAATCTAAACCTATATGTTCCAAAAAAGACCAGTTAATCTACCTAACCATTTAGATTAATCCCAAACTATAGGTTTCAATGGTAGACAAGTAATTTTGTCAACCCAATAGGTAACTCTTAACCTAGGGTTTCCTCAAATAAACTTCTCGACTCATTAGGTTATTCCTAAACCTAGGATTTCATTCGAGAGTGATGTATGACCAAGTGATCATTTCAGTAAAGATAATTTATGTGGTTTACATAACGTCACATCATAATTTTCATACCTTCACCTTTGTTGCAATGTTATCCCTATCATTCCCTAGGTTTCCCTAGCATAATAAGCTAAAGTGTCAAATTACTTCATGGCATGATATAATTCACATTATACACGTAGTCTAAAATATCTATGTATAGAACATCAATATCTAATCCATGTTTAGGATGTATAGGAATAATAAGATACTTCCTTTAATCATATTTCATTATTCCTGGTATATAATGCCACTGATAAACAAACACTCTTATTATGGAGCAAATACAAGCACTTTCATAGATAAGCATAAAACAACTTCATTTTCCTTTCCAAGAAAATGCTATGACTTCCTAATGCAAGTATTCTCTAGCAGAAGCAAAAAAAGAATTCAAATCTCATTATTTCATAAATAAGACAAATACGAGAAAACTAGATCCTCATTCTTGTAATATTCTTGACCAATTGATTGACTTGACACATAGCCTTCCAACAACAACTTCCTAGCTTACTTTACCAACTCACAACAACTGTTCACTATAGCCTCTTACTTAAGATAACACTATACTCACATAAAATAACTCTAGCTCTCATAAATTACAGCCCTTAGAATATTTGCAGTAGAATAGAATTGTAGAATAATACATCCAAATGAGAGAACTAACCTCTTAATTTATACAAGAAATTGAGACATTGCAGCCTACAGAAAAAGCATGCAAGTCAACACCTTTCTTCATGCACGTCGACTCACTTCACTCAGCTAAAAGGTGGAAAAAATCTTAGTGTAAACTCATCATAATATGTTATAGATCAACTCATTTAGTTGACAACAGCTAAAGACTAATTCAAAGGTGCACATGCCCAAATGATGACAGTCAAATTCCAACCAAAATAGACTTCTACATGTTATAGAGTTTCATAAGTTGGCACCATGTTGCAGCCAACCTCCCTATCGCTTTGGCGTAGATTAACTCTCTTGAAACAGTCTTCTATTACAATCAACACTTATATTATGTCGACTTGGTCATAGCTTTGTTGAGCAACATAGGTAAAATGAGTTGCTTCATAATAATAGCGTATAAATGGTGCTTTGAACAATTCATGCCTTGTTGTTCACTTTTCCTATTATTATGCATTCCTAATAATTTATGAAGTTGGCTTATTACTCCATGGCTTTATATCATAGATGTTGGCATTCTAAGTTTGGGATAAATCACTACTTAATACTAAAGATTCATTTTCATATAGCATCGACTATGGTTTACCTCCATATTGGCCTTTATTGTTGCATATTACTTTTGCATTTAGTTGGCCTTTATCTTATATCATCATATGAATTATTCGACCTATAGTACTTGCATAGCATATATACAATTCAGCCTCTATTTAATACTATGTGTATATAAATATATATATTTATATATGTACATATACATATATACTAATAAATATATCCCATGTCAATCAAGTATGTATTTATTCAACATACAAATGAATATGATCAAGTTAACATTCACATAATAAATGTATTGACTATATATATACATATATATTCCTCTATGTACATGTATACGTACATATACATATATTGATATACTTGTATGGACATTTCCATTTGTCACTCATACGTATGTATCGATACATGTATACATATGTATATATTATATATATACATTCCATTACAAAATCAAGCACATACACATTTACTATCTTATCGATAGGAGATATATGTGTGATGTATTTATACATATAAACATACATGTCATATTGTCCCTACGATAATACCATACTTATAGGAAACTCAATCATAATTGTGCATAGGTACATATACCTAAGTATTCTAATGCACATGTTCCTCCATGTGTATGGTCTATTGTTGACATGTGTATGCATACACATATATACATTCAACGTATGCTCACCTCATTAATCAAGCATAGTAGTATAAGGAAGAACTCATAAGCTCCAAACATATAAACATCATCCAAGAATGCATTCAACAGTAATCAAGACCCTTACTAATGCAAACCTATGATACTAAGGATGACTTACCAATTCCCAATGCTATAACTTGACTCAACCGTTCTACTGTGAGTGTATATAAGGTCAGATGGGTTTCATAAAGGTTATCTGACCAATCACTTCTCTTGAGTGATACTTCCTCTCCACCTGGAGGATTGAACGTGTCCCTGCAACCAACTTAACACATTTGCAATGGTAGTTAGACGTTCATAATAAATCCATATGCATCATAAAACTTAAGCATGTTCATATAGTAATCACTATAAACATATTTACTCTTTCAAAGCTGTATTAAGCATTTATCAACACTTTCACATAATACCTATTTCAATATTCCATTCTTTTAGCAAGTATTTCCAAATCATGATTGCATTTACCATCCTATTTACCTGTGAAGGTAAAAGTAAATCAGTAACAACAAGGCGGGGTGTGACATACTTCCCCCCTTGTGAATCATCATCCCTAATGATTTAAAGAACTTTAACATATAGATAAAGTCAAATAAAGGTTTATACTTACCTTTTCCAATTCATATAAAAATTATAAAGTAATCGTCCCTCATAGCATCATTCCTTGCAATCTTGTCCTTCTCGGTCCTTGTTAACGTATAGGGAGATCTTGTGTGTCTTACACATACTTTCTCTCTCAAAGAGTTTTATTTACTATAATCGTATTACCTTGTATGTGCATCCTAAGTACAAAAGTAACTATATATCACATGCACCTATGTCACAGTGACTGGAAAACACGTTCTCATTGGCTAATGACTTATCCTTAGTGTAATCCAATTAGATAAGGAATGTCGATGTATTGTACACTACATTGTGGGTCCCATTCTTCTCTTCGGCATTTACACCTATAGACAACTTAGAGGTCGACTTTGTCCATCACTTACACATCCATTTTCCCTAAACATAAAATTAATTCTCTTGACTACTTGTCCATCTTGAGCATAACATTGCTCTTGGACACTTGACAAATCCAAACATAACAGTATTGCTTCATATTTCAAGCTTTGTATCAACAAGGTTTTTTCGATCATTTCAATCTATTATTCCTTTTTGAAAACCTTTCTAGTCTAAGTTAACCCTATTTATTAGCCTATTTCTGCTTAATAGAGTTTTTTTTCTTCCTTTCCATATGGATGGATCAAACCTCAATAAAAAAAGTTTATAAGTATTGTACAAAACATTCAAGATTTTATTTATCAGTTTTCCCTATTCGGCTACAATAATATATTGAGCATTTGTTCAATTGAATTTTTCTCAAGATCATCATGGTTTATAAAACCTTACCATTATTTTCTTGTTCACAACTGAGATAATCTTCTCAAGAATACTAGACAACTATTTCACACAATATATTATTTAGGACCAAAATCCCATAAATCAAATTTCCAACTAGCGTTGGTTACCTTGGCGAGTTTGTTCACCATAATATTATGTCAGTTCCACTAGCATAGACAGATTAAACTATCTTGTTTCCTACCACTCCCCCTCTAGAATCTCAAGAGAGTATTCATGTCCTACCGATGATGAAATATTGTATTCATTTCTTGGCACACTAGACAATAACTTGCTACATTCTCTGCAACATCTTACTCCATCTTTCCCAGATTATAGTGGTTCCTAATTTGACAAATAATTTTGTCATTCTATTGTTCTAAAATGGACATCAATTCCCTCATTTAATTCCTTAATCTCCCAAAATTTTGGGTACATAGGTTCTCTTACATTCCTTATTAGTCTATTCTTTGACTAAATGAAAACCTTTTTTGTGGACTTATGCCACATAAGCATAATGCTTAGATATTTTGAAGAGATAAATATCCTTCATCTCAAGACATCCATACCTTGGATTTTTTCTGTCCTTAAGTCATTTCCAAAATTATAATCCAATTTTCAGCTCAATCTATCTTTCTTGATGAGCATCAATACCTTTTCAAGTAACAATTCCTATTCAAGCATGTTGGTTCTCAACATATATCAAATTTAATTGCATACCTAACTACCAAGCACAAATGTTTCTCAATAACTCCAAATCATGAGTAATTTAGATCTCTCCTTACCTATTCTCAGGCAATGATCTTCCCTTTCATGTTCAAGTAATCTGCCTATCCTTTTCTAAGGCATCGATGATAATAACAATTGATCTTTCAATAATTTATATAGATAAAGTATTAAGTGATAATATTCCTTTCTCATTGGTCACAATCCTTGACCTTTTCCTTATCTTTCAATAATTCAAATACTTTATTCTTATGGTCATGAAATATATTGAAATTATGACTTATGAAGAAGTCAAAAGTTCTTCCAAATTGAAAATATATTGATGAGATTCATTGTATAGGGTACTTTATCTGAGTCAATCCACTCTCTTTCTTCCCCCCTTAGTGTTTCCACGATGTTCGATTAACTCAAAGTTGAACTCCTAGAAAAAAATTTATTTCTCAAAATGATTTATCATTCCTTGTTGTGGGCTTTCTATTGCCTTTTTCTTGCCTCCATGGCATACCTTGAATATACTTATTCCCAAAGTTAGATTCATCACTGATCTCTAATCTCATAGATTCAATAAATAGATTGTCAATAAAGAGATCTATTGAATAATTAGCAACTTTACAAACTAAGAGGCTCTTTAATATTCCAATTCTCTTTTCCATGTATACCAATATCCTTTTTGTGGAGGAATTTCCATATCCACAAAGCCTCTTTTGTTGATGTGTCCTCAACTTAGAGCATTGTTTCCTTACAATTTCATTGATTTGACACATAGTGTCACATTGTATCCCATTTCTTTTGGAACCCCTAAACATAAGTTTATTTTCATTAACAAGTTGGTGTGCTTATTCCAAACTTCTACCAAACTTAGTACTAACCGAACCTTGGTTGGGCCAATCCAATTTACCTTTTTAGGTTTCTTTCTTACATTCACCTTTCGAAGTGACTTTGTCCCAATTATTGGGAACTTCATAACCTTAAGTTCTATAAAGTTGTTTGGTTTCTATTTCTCATCTTAATCAGAACTCCAAATTGATCTCATCAATTTTGGTTGGTGGAATCATGTCCACTTCGTTAATTAATTCATTTCTCACCATTCTGGTCTCTTCCCCTTATTCCAAGGTACTAACTCCTTTCTTATAAGTTCTTAGCCTTGCACAAAAATTAGATTCTTGTCAAGAGTTCTCCAACTTCTTGGATACCTCCTTCGTTGACTATCTACTTCATTTGAAGTTTCCAATTTATTCCAATAATTGCATACTCATAGATTTGTAGTAGATTACTAAATCCAAAAATCCTTGACTCCTTGCAATTATAGGTTGCTACTAATAATGGGGTTATCTCATTTCTTCCCATCCCCTTAGAGTCATATAGCTATTCCATTGGGTGAAGGTTCATATTGATTATCCTTCATATCCTTCCTACCTAACCCAATTGCATAATCTTTCACAATTCAAGGGGCATATCATAATTAGTTATTGATTTAGGATTTTTCAACTCCTGGGATGACTCTTATCCTATCCCAAACTTTAAAAAGTTTCCAGGAATCTCATCTTCCTTTTCATTTCCCTTTTTCTTTCCTCTTGCCATCTTGGCATAAGATCTTTTCAACCATTATCTTCTGATTAGGTTTACACATTGTTTGTGTAATGAGCTCATAGGCTCTAGAGCTAAACCTAGTAGCTCAGATAACACATGTAACAACCCCGGTGTTCTACTCAGTGAAATTCCAAAGATTTCACGTTAAGTGGATATTCTATGATGCCATGACGTAGCAATAAATTATTTTCTTTCCATAATGCAAATTACATGTACATTTGAAGTAACACTATTTCCAAACTTCCATTGCATTTTATTGTAATTTCACAAATATTTCCAAAACATAGATATCATATTGAGTAAACCCAAGTTTATCGTTCGAGATTACATCCTTCCATATAATGGGTACATGATACATACATAGCTCCTTTAAGCTTCATCTGACAATAGATATACAAACTAGTCTTGATGCCATTGCAATGGTGCATACCTTCTGGATGTCCCCGCTCTTTGGTGCATACACTCTAGATGTCCCCAATGCTCGTGCAAACATCCGCAAACCTTGACCGTCACCTGATGAGGAGAAGCATAACTCAAGCGCTTTTCCACCAACCACGGATTCAAATGTGGTCCCCCACACATATATCACATATGACAAGATGGCCCTACCGTTCGATGAAGAGATTGGTTGGTAAACCTCATAACAATAGCCTATATGAGGTTAGTGTTTTGTCCTACAAACTAGAACCTATTCACATGGTCATCATTCTACAAGTATGAAAATCCTGAACTAGGTCGCATAAAAGGAACACAGTGAACTAACAATGTAAACAGTGGCAACTTACACTACTTTGGCCAAAGTATTCTCACCCAATACTTCAAGTGACAGTCTTCCTATTCACATACACTTCTATAGCTCGGTTTGGACTATGACTGATCATATTCTATGCAAGCAGTCCCTAACCTTAGAAATAACCTATTCCCTTTTTCCCCAAAATTTAATGATATTTCTACCAATTAAGCCTAAGCATAAGTTACCCCCCCTTCAATGGATATTCCCATCCTAGGTATAACATATGAGCTTTCCTAGTCTATAAATTAAATCTGCATAAACAAGTTATTCACTTCAAAGACAATCTAGTCCCAAGTATGACTTTATAATCTAGAGTATAGCTACATAAGCTTCTTCTATTCATAGATTAAATATTCATAAATGACTGAATTCAATCAATAATATATCACATTAATAAGTGGTTCTCATCAAGAGAATAGCTGCATCAATGATTGACCTCAATCAAAGAATAATCATACCAATATATAATTCCATTCGAGAGTGTAATCCCCTTAGTAAAAAGAGTTATTCAAAGTAGAATCTTATCAATAATGTGACTTCATTTCAAGAGTGTAAAGCAACTAACCAAGTAGCCACTTTAACTCAATAGGTAATCCCACCTATAGTTCTAAGCATATAGTATTCCATAAACTCATGTGATCAACTTAATCACATAGGTGAGTTTTAACCTTGATATATCCTAATCATAGGATTAAACACCATCCAATGACTAGTCCGTTCATATTGGTTAATCTAAACCTATATGTTCCAAACAAGACCAGTTAATCTACCTAACCATGCAGATTAATCCCAACCTATAGGTTTCAATGGTAGACAAGTACTTTTATCAACCCAATAGGTAACTGTTAACCTAGGGTTTCCTCAAATAAACTTCTCGACTCATTAGGTTATTCCTACACCTAAGATTTCATTCAAGAGTGATGCATGACCAAGTGATCATTTTAGTAAAGATAATTGATGTGGTTTACATAACATCACATCATAATTTTCATACCTTCACCTTTGTTGCAATGTTATCCCTATCATTCCCCAGGTCTCCTAGCATAATAAGCTATAGTGTCAAGTTACTTCATGACGTTGATACAATTTACATTATATACATAGTCTAAACTATCTATGTATAGAACATCAATATCTAATCCCTATTTAGGATGTATAGGAGTAATAAGATACTTCCTTTAATCATATTTCATCATTCCTAGTATATTATACCACTGATAAACAAACTCTTATTATGGAGTAAATACAAGCACTTTCATAGATAAGCATAAAACAAATTATTTTTCCTTTCCAAGCAAATGTTATGACTTCCTAATGCAAGTATTCTCTAGCAGTACCAAAAAAAGCATTCAAATCTCATTCTTTCATAAATAAGATAAATAAGAGAAGACTAGATTATAATGCCTTTAATACGCTTGACCAATTGACTGACTTGATGCACAACCTTCTAACAACAACTTTCTAGCTAACTTTACCAACTCACAACAACTCTTCACTATAGCCTCTTACTAAAGATAGCACTATACTCTCACAAAATAAATCTAGCTCTCACAAATTGCAGCCCTCAAAATATTTGCAGCAAAATATAATTGTAGATAAATAATGCAGAATAATACGTCCAAATGAGAGAACTAACCTCTCAATTTATACAGGAAATTGAGACATTGCAACCTATAGAAATGGCATGCACATTGACACCTTTCTTCATGTAGACACTCACGTAGAAATCTGAGTGTAAACTCATCATAATATGCTACAGGTTGACTCATTTAGTTAACAATAGCTAAAGACTAATTCAAAGGTGCACATGCCCAAATGATGACATTCAAATTGCAACCAAAATAGACTTCTACAGATTATAGAGTTTCATAATTTGGTGCCATGTTGCAGCCAACCTCCCTATCCCTTTGGCACAGTTTAACTCTCTTGAAACAATCTTCTATTACAGGTGACACTTATACTATGCCGACTTGGTCATATCTTTGTTGAGAAACATAGGTAAAATGAGTCACTTTATAGTAATAGCGTATAAATGGTGCTTTGAACGATTCGTTCCTTGCTATTCACTTTTCCTATTATCATGTATTCCTAATACTTTATGAAGTTGTCTTATTACTCCATTGCTTTATATCATAGATATAGGTGTTCTAAGTTTGGGATAAATCACTGCTTAATACTAAAGATTCATTTCCATATAGCATCGACTATGGTATACTTCCATATTGGCCTTTATTGTTGCATATTACTTTTGCATTTAAATTGACCTTTATCTTATATCATCATATGAATTATTCGACCTATAATTCTTGCATATCATATATACAATTCAACCTCTATTTAATATCAGGTGTATATAAATATATATTTATATATGTACATATACATATATATATATATGTATATATATATCCCATGTCAATCAAGTATGTATTCATTAGGCATACAAATGAATACGATCAAGTTAACATTTGCAAACACATAACAAGTCCTAATTGATACCACATATCTGATTTTGATTAATTAACACCACTTCTTCTGAAATCACTTTGAATTAGCCAATTAATTGAATAATAAACATTATTTAATTAAATTCAACAAATTCAACTATTAATCAAATAATTAATTTTATTGGATTAATTCACCCTTCTTCTAACTAATATTCATCATGTTTAATTAAATCAAATCATTTAATTAAATCCCCTCAAGTCTTCTCATTTGATTAAATAAATCAAATCAAATGTCACAATCCCCTAACCCATTCAAATCAATTAATTTTGAATTAATTAATCCTAATTCACTTTATAAAATCATCATTAATAAATCTTCCAGCTTTTAACTCCTCACAAAAGCATATTCTAAGGAATATTCTTCTCAACCACCCTCTATTCAATTTCCCTCCAAGGTTTTCTAAAACCTTTCACATCCTCAATAACTCCTCTTCCATTTTCATTTACTTCTCTTACATCCTTTCAAATCCTCAACCACATTCAATAAGTTCTTCTTACAACCTTTCAAATCCTCTTACATTCTCATTTATTTCTCTTACATCCCCCATTCCTCAACACATTTCCCAAATGTGCTCCACCTTCCTCCAATAGAATTGTGACACTTGACACATTCTCATTGGCTCTCATTTTATCCCACATTCACCAATTCTTCTCATTCTTCAACCCTTGAGTTCTACAAATAGAAGCATTCTCTTCACAATATGGATCCACAACTTTAAGCATTATCACTATAGCCATTTTTAATTCATAGCAATCACCATCTTCATCATTTTTAACTAAGTCATCACCATTTGGAGTCAATTTCACAGTTAGAATCACATTCAACATCAAAGCTTATCAAAGGGATTGGGAAAGGTCTTCCTTTTCACATCAAAGAAGCACCACTCCCCCTATGGGATGGAGGTTTGCTTAAGTTAGACTAGATTACATGCTTTGTTTGGTTCATTTCAAGTTTTTATCATGTTTTCTTGTCTTCTTGGTCAAAGAATTTCATAAGGGATGTTAGATTTGACTTTCTAACGTGTTTAACAAGCGTTTGTTGATCTTATGTTATCTTATTACAAGTTTGGTGTTCACATTTTGGCACTAGAAGGAGGTCTAACCACTTTGTTTTATCAAATTTTGCCTTACAATTCTATTTTTTGTAGCTATAGGGGAATGACGTCGCACTTTCCAGATACAACATCGCCTTTTCTTTAAGTGTCATGTTTGCAAACTTCCAGAGCATCACTTTCGATTTCAACATCGCATTTTCTGTGTCACACCGCATTTGCTCATTGTTGTCGCATTGTATCTAATTTAGCATCGCCTTTGACCTTTTTGTTTTCCGTCTTCTTTCTGGTTTGATAAAGCGTCACTTTTGAAACCAAGTCGCGTATGCACTCTCTACCTTTTGCAGAGCACCACTTTTGCTAATCAATAGAGCATCGCTTTTATTTTTAGCGCCACATTTTCCAGTTGTAGAGCGTCACATTTGCTACCTAGCGTCGCCTTTGCAGGAAAAAGAGGAAAAATGAGTTGGAAATGTAAAAACATTTTTTAATGCTCATTGTAATAGCTTAGGCTTTCCAATTCTACATTTTATTTCCTATTTTAGGACCAACTAGAGTTATTTTTTGGGCTTAAAATTTATAAACAACTCAAGCTTTGTCAAAGTTGGTTAAAATTGAACATTAGGAACTTACTAGACTTTGATTTTGGGCTAAAATTGAGCAAGGAAAACTCACACTCAATTTTGATGCTTAAAATGAATTCAGTATTGCTTTGAAGGCTAAAATGAACAAGTGATTGATTTGTGTGATTTTGTCTTTGGTGCATCTTAAGTGCATATCCTCTCCCCTTGTGCTTCATGTGATTTGGGGTGCAAGAGAAACACTTGAGGTATACTTTATTTCTTTGAGTCACCCTTAAATGAGGGTTTACTATGAGACACACCCCGCAACGAGAAACTCATTAGCAAGTTCTTGGAGCACATTTACCAGTGGGCTATATCAAAGGTTGAGAAATCATGAGAAATTACCTTCTATCCTAGAATGTATGACATACTGCACCTAGTACCATGCCTTAAGTGGAATGGGAATGGTATTAATAACCTTAAGTGGCAAAGCGGGTGCGCATACAACTAGGTGTTCTCGGTTTGTTACTAAGAGCCAAAATTGTTTAGATACCAAAATCCTTAAATACTTTTTGGTGCAAGAACGGTCATTCTGAAGCCGCTTCACATTTGTACTATTCAATAGTACAAATAGAAAAATCCTTTTGATCTCTAGATTTTAAGGATTTTGAGATTTGGTGGTCCCGAGAAGTGTGTGTTGTGGAGGGGATCCAGTGTCACCAAATCTCTAACTGTTTGCCTTGTCTAGTGTTTGGAGAAATCCAAGTGAGGACTCAACAAAGTATGGCCATTTGTATTCTAGGATTGTACAATCTGTGAGTCAGTTAAATACATTGCTTGGATCTCAAACTTTGAAACAAACATTCAACAACTCATCAAGATTTTAAACCCTTTAGAAAGAGAAAATATCCTTGAAAAGTCCAAATATTACTGCTTGTCCCTAGGGATTTTATCCTTAGAGGCTTCTAAATATTCGGGCCCATATCTCAATTTGTTCTCTCCAAAGTCAACCTAGGGAAACTATAGCTTTAACCCTTTGATTTTCACATAATGGATCTTGTGTAATGAAAAAGAGTTAAGACATAGACATTTAGTTTGAACTTAATCAAGACAAGTGTTGATGTGGTAAAAAGAATCCATTTAATCAAGATAAAAGATAATTGAACCCCACACATGTATTTTTTCTAATGATTTCCTGCAAAATCAAGATCCCAAAGCCAAAGTCCATCAATCATCATAAGCATATTAGTCCTAAAGCTCTCAAGAAACACCTTTTATCACTTCATGAAACCAAAGATAGATTGGTTTACAAATTTTACATGTGAGCTTCAAGAGATAATCCAGACCTGTATTCATTTTATTATTGCCAAAATCCAAGTCTTTTCCAACGTTTTGAATTTCTCACATAGGGTTGAAAGTGTTAGAAGTATAGCATGTTCTTCAATATCTTGGTCTTGTCAATAAAGTCTCTCTAGGTTCATCTAGGATCAAATCAACACTCTCATCCATCCCAAACATCAATCAAAATCCTATCTCACAAACAACTCTTGGAACATTGGAAAAATCATCTCTACTAGACTTTTGGTAAATCCTTCAACCAAAATCAAAATCACTTTGTTTGGCTAAGTGTGTGTGGATGAATCCTTCTTCACACATTTAGTCAAATTATCAACTTTGTTGACAAGTTTACCCCAAGATAACATCTAACATCTTGGGATCTATATGTCCATTATCCAAATCAAAATCCAAAAAATCCTAAAGTCTAGTATTCCTCCAAGGTCCTCAAGAGTTCAAACATCCATATCATTCACCCCTCATCATTTGCACCACCATCATTTGATCCTTAACATCCTAGACTTTCTTTTTACACCTAAATTTTAGACCAACCCAACGAGTTAGAGGTTTACCTCCTATTCCCAAAAGTTGATCCTTATTTTATGGTCCAAACAAGATCTCAACACAAGAAGATCATGGAGCAAAATAAAGAAACATCCACTTCAAGTGATTTAAGCCAATTTGCATCAAAATTCAACCCCAAGGAATCAATCAACCCTCCACTTAATCCCTCTCAGATACCTCAAGATCCTCAAGAGGGAGGTTTCCAAGTGGAGGATGTCACCAACAATTTCCAAGGGATGAACCAAGATGAAATACTTGAATTAATCCAAAATCTTGAAACACACAAGATTGTCAACATAGTCATGAGGCTTAATCCCACGCAATAGATGTTGGCATTAGCAAAGGAGGGGGCTAAACTCCCTTCCGATTTTGATGTGAGCACTATTGTGGAACAACCTTTTTGGAGTATACCTCAAGCACCATTCATGCCTTCATTCCCAAATGTCATCCAACCCATCATACAACCAACATCATCTCATGCTCCAAGTCAAGCAATGATCACCAAAGGGAGTTCATTACTCCAAGCTCTTCAAACACATCCACTTGCCAATAACCAAAAATTAGAGGCAAACACGTTCTTAGTCATGCCTAGCACCATCCCGCAAGATCCAAAACATCCATATGTGCCACTCATGTTCCATGATACGAACAACCCCTCCACCTTTTACGTGACACCGACATACCCTCTTACACAAAGTTCCCTCCCATTGATATCACAAGGACAAGTGGATTTGCTTACACAAGTTAGAAATTTTGATGCATCATCCTCACTTTTTCAAGGGGACACACCACCAATATTCCCATCATTCCCACTATTGCCATTATCATGCACACCTAATCAAGGTATGGGGAAAATCCTTCCATCCAACACACCAATCCCAAATCAAACAAATCAAATCAATCCAAATACAAGTCAAATCAACAAATCCATCATACCAAATCCTCCGACTATGCCACCGATATTGCAACACCAGGTGGCACCAATCCAACCAATCATTATACCATCTACAACACCCCAAACATCTCAAAATATAGTCTCACAAGGACTAAGTATACCAACCATCAATCCAAACCTACCATCCACCACACAACCCCTTGCCATCACTCAAAAAATACCACAACAACCACCTTAATAAAATATTGCTAACTCATCTCACACCATTCCACCAAATCCTCCACCTCCACCACTAAATCTAAACGTATCAAATCAATACAACATCACATTGCAAGTAGCCCAACAAGTGTACCAAAAATCACTTCAACAATTCTAAGCTCAATAAATTGTGCAACAAGCCACCCAACAAGCACAATAGGTAGCACAACAAGCTGAAGCATAGCAAGTTGCCCAAGCACAAGCACAGACATTACTACAAGAACAACAAGCCACACAAGTCGCATAAGCCGCACAAGCTGCACAAGCTGATCAACAAGCTCAAGCTCAAGCACAAGCACAATACCAAGCACAAAAATCACAAGAACAAGCTTTGGCCTATCAACAAGCCTTGCAACAATACACACAACAACAAGCATTGATAGCACAACAAAAAAAAACCACACAACATCAAGCCCAACAACAAAAATTATTGGACCAACAACAACAACAAGCATTGTTGGCACAACAACAACAACATGCATATCGACAAGCATTAGTTGTGCAACAGAGCTTTCAACAACCTCTCGCAAATGCACAAACCATCCCACCCGTTACCCAAGGAACCATACCACCATCTCAAAACACATTCATTTGTGTGCACAAGTTAAGTTACTCTCGCAACAAATATTGGACATACAATCAGGAAATACAAAGAAATTAGAAAGGGATTTGTGCCCCTATCTATTTGACAGAAGCATTGCCATGGTTCCATTTCCACCAGGCTTTGAAATACCAAAGTTCGATAAATACCGAGGGACTGGAAATCCCGAAGATCACATTAGGGAATTCCATGTACACTATATGGAGGTCACATACGATGATTCTTATTTGATGCGACTCTTCCCTCAAAGCCTAGCTAGTCTAGCAATGGAATGGTTCTCTCGCCTTCCCCCAAGTTTCAAGAAATTGTGGACAAATTCATTGAAAATTATTCATTTAACTTGGGTATATATGGAGGTGAGCTTGGAAGAATTGTCCAACCTAAAACAAGCCAAGGGAGAAACATTCACAGCCTTCTTACAACGATGGTGATCCAAGGCCAACAAGAGTAAATGGTCTATGTCAAAAGAGCAAAAAATCGAGACTATCAACTCAAACCTTTAAGGGACCTTGTCCTTTCATTTGAAAATGCAATGCATAACCACATATGACCAATTGATTCACATAGCACTCAATATCGAAAGAGCCCTTATAACACAAGGGGGAAGACCCACATACCAAGACAATCGACCATCAACAAGTTACAATGATAAACCTCACACATGGGCTAAGAACAAGAATGCCACCAATGATGGTGGCATTGCTACTAAATTTGTTATCAATGCTCCAAGGCTAAATGTGCAACAAAAAACATACCAAAAGTTTTAAAACAACACCCTAAACACTCTACAAAACAACACATCACAACAAAAACCCAACAATCAAACTTTCAACAACCTAAATGCTCAAGGGGGACCAACCCCAAAGAACAAATATCCCCCTAAAGGAAAATATACACCCCTTGGGGAACTAATTGAATCAGTCATGCAACAATTGGTACAAGAAAATCTCATTAAAATCCCTATTTACAAATTTTTTCCAAGAGCCTCAACTTAAATTGCCATGGTATAATGAGAAGCACCTTTGTGACTTTCACAAAATAAAGGGACACACGATAGCCAGCTGCATGCGACTTAAAAATCTAATCTAAGATCTCATTGATGATAATACCATAACCATTCAACAACTTGTTAGGAATAAAGATCTTAAAATATACATGAATCTAATGCCAGATCATAATAAAGGAAACAAAAATGGCAAAGGAAAGTATGCCAATGTGAACAATGTCTATGACCATGTTGTCACATCCTTGGATGAATGGGTAACAGTTGGCAATATCAAAGGATCTAGAGTTGAGTGTGGAGTCACCACACATGGTGGAAAAATTACCATTCTAGGACCTTCATAACCATCCATGGCACCCATTGCAAATCCAAAATCAATCCCTAATGGTTACAATGTCCTAGATCAACTGAAAAAGACCCCCGCCCAGATCTCCATCATGGAGTTGTTAAAAATATTGCCCACACATAGGGATATCCTAGAGACAGCATTGGTTGCATCCTCCATCCCCACAGACCTTGATGTAGACCAGTTTCAAGCTATGGTCAGACAAATCACTGCACTGCATCTTCTTACTTTCTTTGAATGTGATCTCCCAACCCAACCCTCTCATAACTGTGCACTCCATCTTGAAGTCCTAGTACACAAGAACAAATTCAAAAGAGTCTTGTTGGATGGAGGTGTGGGTTTAAATATTTGTACCTTGATGTTGGTAAAGAATCTGGGATTCTCAAAAGATATCATAGAGAAGGGAAAAGGCATCACAATCAGAGCCTATGACGATCAAGAATGGGTGTCCCAAGGCACCATTCAACTCCCCATTCAAGTGGGACCAACAATAATGGAGACTACCAGGTTCTTGACCTTGAACTTCCCTATAATATTCTCTTAGGGCACCTGTGGATCCATGGGATGTAGGCTGTTGCATCCACATTCCATCAATGTGTCAAATTCCCCTATTAAAAACCAAGAAGTCACAATCCACGGTGATCTTGAGATTTTTTATTATTGCAAAAATCTGGAGGTGAAGTAATATAAGATCCCCCTAGTCCCGAAAAATTACGAGGGACCCACATCTCCTTATATTGACCAATGCACCTTAACCTCCACTTCTAAGACAAAGACACCCTCCATTCTGAACATCCTAGATATTAAGGTTATTATCCAAGATAATGGATGTGGAGACTATAAAATGAAAAAGAGTTCCTTTGTGATAAGAGAGTTACCTCAATCTCCTAGATCTCATGGATCCACAACTGATTGACATGACATATTAGACCTTCAAAGTAGACCCTACTACCTTCAAAAGTGGGGAGACCTAAGTAAATAGGTCATCGACAAGAAAGATGTATCAAGTATGTTATATCAAGATAAAAGGTCCTTGCCAGATCTCCCCATGGACGAAAGCAACAAAGGTTTCCAACCAATTCTTGGCATGGGCTACAACAAAAATAGAAGGATTGGGAAAAATGATAATGGTTGGCTTGAAACTATCATTATTGAAAAGTGTCTTAAGAATCTTGGCCTTGGATGTACCCATCAGAAGATAACCATACTTGGCAAAGGTGCTAAGGTTAAAACAGTCAAAGCTCCTCCTCAGTTACTGGTATCCATTGGTCTTCCCCTAGACAAATATACATTCAATATAACCAATGCATGTGACAAAGATCCCATCTCTGAGCTACCCATACTATTTAAGGATTCCTCCCTTTTTATGATCACAACCATGTCTTTTAAGTCAAGTAATCGAACCACTGAACTAAAGCTTGTTTACCCCTAACTAATAGACTGTGACCAACGAGGACCACAAATCTTAGACACATTCAAAAATGATGAGGCTCTCTCAGAATTCATGGGACTCAGGGATACTCTATCATATGGATATCATAAATCAAGGTTTGATATTGAGCTAGACACACATGCATACTATTGGGAAATGATTGAATCTCTTAGTCGCAAAATAGAAAATCTAAGAATAACATGTAGATCTTTAAGTGAAAACCACACTATGGAACTTTTTGATCCAAAAATAGTAAAAATAAAGGACGCATATGATGGTGAAAACCTCTTTGAGGTGCCAAAGGATGAGGTATTCAATCTTCCACTTAGTTCCATCCATCAGGAAAAAACAGCAGTACTGGCAAAAAAATGCAACACAGTCGATCTAGGAATTGAAGAGACACTAGAAATCACTTTTTATGCAGTCACTTTTGATTGAGAAACAAAAAATTCTAGCTGCATTTCTGAAAGAAAGGAAAGTAAATTTTTTAAGGACCTATGTTAACATGCCAGGTCTTGATCCAGAGGTGGTAGTCCATCATCTAGCCATATATCTCGAAGAAAAACCAATAAGATAGAAATTAAGAAAGATGCATCCATAGATCACATTGTTGGTCAAACTTGAGCTACAAAAACTCCTTGACGCTAGCTTCATATGACCCATTGATTATCCTGAATGGGTTTCCAACATGTACCTATTTCTAAGCCCACTAGGGGCATCTAAATCTGCACTGACTTTAGGGACTTGAACAAAGCATGCCCTAAGGATGATTTCACTCTTCCCAACATAGACATGATTGTAGATTTAACAACAAGACACTAAATGCTATCATTGATGGACAAGTTTTTAGGGTATAATCATATTATGATAGCAAAGGATGACCAACACAAAATAGCTTTCACCTATCCATAGGGCACTTACTGTTGGAAGATGATTCCATTTGGGTTAAAGAATGCTATAGCTACTTACCAAAGGGCTATGACTAATTTTTCATGACATGATTCACAAATTTGTAGAAGACTACTGGATGACATACTAGCCAAGTCAAGAAAGCATCAAGACCACATAGAAGCACTAGGCTCTATCTTTGACAAGCTAGAAGAATACAAGGTGAGACTCAATCCTAAGAAATGTGTATTTGGTGTCACATTAGGAAAATTTCTAGGGCATATTGTATTAATGAGGGGAATCGAGATAGACCCTGCAAAGGTTAAAGCAATCCTTGAAATGGAGGTACCACAGACATTGAAGCAGTTAAGGGGCTTGCAGGGAAGGCTTCAATCCATTCATAGATTCATAGCACAATTAGCAGAAAAAGCCATCCCATATTCTCATTTACTCCACAAGGGGGTAGCATACAAGTGGGATGAGGAATGTGACCAGGCATTCAATAAAATCAAAGAATACTTGTTGACACCGCTAGTCCTCATGCCACCGATCTTGAACAAACCACTCATCCTCTACACATTAGCTACAATGATAGCCCTTGGTGCTCTGCTAGCTAAACATGATGAAATAGGAAAGGAGAGAGCCATTTACTATATCAACACAACCTTGGTAGGGCATGAGCTAAACTACACCTTCATCGAAAAAGCTTGCCTTGTAGTAGCATTTTCCTCACAAAATTTTAGACACAACATGCTTGCTCATCAAATAAATCTCATTGCCAAAATAGACCCTCTCAAGTATCTACTCTCTAAAGAAACACTCACAGGATGAATGGAAAAATGGGTTATGATATTGAATATGGAGAGCGAAAGGAAATCAAAGGATAGGTAATTGCAGATCAATTGGCCAAGGCACTGATATATGCAGAGAATCCATTGGTGTCAGAGTTCCTCAATGATTCAATTTTCAATCTTAATGTAGTAGATCATTGGAAGGTATATTTTGACAGGTCATATACTTAGCATGGGTCAAGAGTCAAAGTCTTCTTCATCACACCACAAGGGGGTTGTATTCCAAAATCATACAAATTATCTTTCCCTTGCATCAAAAATATCACCAAGTACAAGGCCCTTGTCATAAGACTCTGAATTGTAGTACGTCGGCAAATAATGGCACTTAAGGTCTATGGAGACTCACAACTTATCATCAACCAGGTCAATGATGAATACCAAATGAAGGACGATAAAATTAATCTGTACAATAAACTGGTGGAGGATCTCAAAATATTCTTCATTGAAATCACATTTGAGCAGATACCGAGGGTAAACAACAAAGCAGCGGACACCATGGCTACAATTAAATCATTATTGGATATCCCACATAACGTCCCTAAACATGAATTCCTGGTAGAGCAGCTTCTCATACCAACTTTCAAGGTACCAAATTCTAAGTTCATGTGTGAAATCATTGGTCCCAGTAATCCTTGGTACTATGACATATACACCTACCTGAAAATAGGAGTCCTCCTCACTGATATCACCCCAAACCTCAAAAGAACCTTTATCAAGAAGTCATCCCATTTTGTTATCTTAGGTGACACCTTGTATCGTAGAAGTATCGAATGAACCCTTTTGAGATGCCTTAACCCTGAGGAAGCTTTTACTACTTTAACCAAGGTATACAAGGGTATTTGTGGTTCGCATTCTAGTGGTATGACCTTGGCTAAGAAACTATTGAGGACTAGGTTTTACTGGCTTACAATGGAGAAGGAAGCTCATGAATATGTCCAAAGATATTTACAATGTTAATAACATGGGGACCTCATTCATGCACCAACTCAGGAGATCCAACCAATTATAACACCTTGGCCCTTTTCACAATGGGGGCTCGATCTCATCGAAAAAATTTCACCCACCTCATCTAATGGACATAAGTTCATTATTACCACCATAGAGTACTTCATGAAGTGGGTAGAGGCCATTCCCATGACCTATAGCATAAGAAAGCAAATTGTGAAGTTCATCCTGAACTACCTTTTTTCCATTATGGTGTTCCATAAGCCCTTATCTTAGATAATGGAACACCTTTCAAAAACTAGGATTTCCGTGAGCTATGCCAAAAATTCAATATCCAACATCGCTTTTCCATCCCATACTACCCCCAGGGTAATGACCAATCTGAGGCTACGAATAAAACCATCTTGAAAATCCTGAAAAAAACAACCAATGAAGCTGGTCATGACCGACACCTACAACTAAATCTTTCCTTATGCACCTACTGAATGAGTATTCGCACGCCTACAAGTGCAACTCCTTTCTCCCTAGTCTACAGATCAGAAGCCATCCTTCCCATTGAGATTGAGCTCCCATCCTTAAGAATATCATTGCAAAATCTCATTATTGATGAAGAATATTGGGTGTCATGGTTGAATGAGCTAGAACTATTAGATGAGTGGCACATAGATGCTCTAAACCTCTTGCAGGTACACCAGAACTGCCTCAAAAGGAGCTATAATAAGATAAAGAATTAGTCATTTCAAGTAAGAGAGCTAATGTTGAAAGAGTGTGAATGCTTGGTCTAGAACTGCTCCAACATCATCAAACAACATGATGTTAGTCAATGAACACATATAAAATAAATATTCCCCATGAAATTCATTCAAACAAAATGAACAAGAAACAAAATAAAATGATTAAATGAAAGCTAATGAATCTTATTCAAATGCTCAAACCAACATCCCATGGAGGAATTAGTGCTATTTTGATGTGGAAAATAGCCCTTTCCCAATTCCTTGCAAAGCTTTGATGAATATTTGTTGATGATTTGTACTCCTTTATGAAAATTTGACCATAACCTAGCTAAGATTGATAAAATATCACCTAACCTTGATGAACAATGGATGGGATTGCCTAAAATCTGAAGATAATGACTTTGCATAAAGTTGTGGATCCAAAACCAATAGAGAAGCTCTCTATTTATAAGAAAGAAGGATGGAGGAATGAGAAACATGAAGGATGTGGGATTAAATATTGAACCAATGACAATGTGCCACTTGTTGACATGCCATTGAAGAGAGGTTGTACACATTTTGGTCAATGTGCAAATAAATGCAATTAGGTGGACATTTGAAATTTGAAAGATTGCTTGTGAAAGAGGATGTGGAAGAGGAGTTAATGCCACTTGGCTCAAGAAAAGGACTTGTAAGACGCTTAAATGCCATGTTTGGAGGACAAGTCCTTTTAGGAGGGAGATTTAAAATTGAAAGAATATTCCAACAAGATGCCCTTTTGAATGAAAATAGAAGAATTTATAAATCAATTAAATTGATTTACTTGTGCAAGTTGCAAAATCTAGAGGATTTGATGGATTAGAGTTAGAGTTAATTAGGATTTAATTAACTTAGGTGGAGATTAGTTATTTGAAATTTGATTTAGATTTTTGGATTGATTTAAATCAAATGAGAGGAATAATGGACATTTAATTAAATAAAGTTTGATTTATTTAATTAAAAGGGAATATGATGTTAGATTTAATCAAATAAGGGTGATTTATTTAATCAAAGGAAGGAATATGATTTAACTAAATAAAATGTATTATTTAATTAAGAGGGAAACATTAGGATTAAATAAAATTGATTTATTTAATCAAAGGGGAAATATTAGGATTAATTAAGATAATGATTTAATCAAATAAAGTCGATTTATTTAATTGAAAGGAGAAACTTGATGAATTAATTAAATAAGGATTATTTAATTAACTGGTTAGTAAAGACATGACTTAGGAAGAGATGGTGTTAGTGGATCAGGATCGAGTGCACAATATCAATCAGGATAATTTGAACGTCTACATTTTGCCCCTCTTTGAATTAATGTACCTATTGCGTTGGTTCAAAGAATAACCTGCTGGGATCAAACTTAAAAAAAAAATATGACTTTTTGGATGCCTCACTATTGCCCCAGTGACAAGAAATATGCTGGTATATTGCCCCCTCGAGAGATCGGACGAAAATTAAATTTGGATTTTTGGGGGAGATCATGAAAAAAGATGACAAATTGCCCGAAGGGTCCAAAAAGGCTCCAGGATATGCCAAAACATGAGAAAAGGGCTTGAAACAAGCTTTGGTTGGGCAAAAATAGGATTAGGAGTACAAAACCCTAGTTTGAAGGCTAAAACGAGGCAAAAAACCCTAATTTTCATGGTTAAATAGCCTTGGAGGGGTCACTTTCCATTCATTTTCGCATTCACACCTTGAGATTTGCAGCATTTTGAGCTCTGACCCTCCTGCATGATGGCGCAAAGAGTGCTTCCCCGACACATTTTCGAGCGAGTTTGAGTTTACCAGTGACCTCCAAGCATAGGACCAGTGGTATGTGATCCTTACCTGACTTTTGATTTCAATTTTTAGGTGCATTTATTATGGTTCAAAAAGTCAAAACCTTTAGCGTTGCTATATAGTGACACTAAAGGTGCTTAATCGATGACGCTAGGGGTCAAATAGTGTCGTTATTTCTTATTGTGATGCCGCGTCACAATTTGATCCTAGGGTTTCAAAGGTCAAAGGGTGACGCCATTGCAAATGGCGACGTCGTAAGTCTATTAGGTTTCTAGGGTTTGAAGCCAAATAGGGTCACGTTTGCAAATAGCGACATGACGGTCTTGGTTTTCAGTTTAGGTTCTAGCATCATTGTTTGGAGTTTGTAAAGAGCGATGCCTTTGCAAACAATGACACATTTTATATTTCAATGCTGACAATTCCAAATGTGGTCTAGTATTTTTTTGAAACCTGACGTTGTGGCTTCATGGGTGCAAGAGGATAGAGAGCTCGTGCATTCACACGAGCACCAACCCTTGGTGCTGGGCTGATTGACCGAATTACATGAGTTACTTCAAGATCACCTTGGTGTGATCAACCTATGGTATATCGCCTATGCACCCACCATGAGGACCCACTTGGCCATGATGATTGCGTTGTCTAAGAGGTGGCACAATGAGACCTCATCATTCCATCTCCCCATCGGTGAGGCAACTGTCACACTTGAGGATGTGTGGTGGATCTTTCTGTTGCCAATTCATGGCTACCATGTCATCTATGATATGGATGTCGACACAAATGTGTGCTTTGAGATTATGGGGAATGACGAGATCATTTTCACTGAGGGGCAGATCGATCTCAAGTACTGTAGGGGTTAAGTGTTTACCTTTCGACTAATTGTGGTTGCTATCATTTCAGGACTAGTAGCTCCAGATTGGCGAGACTGATATTTCAGTCCGAGATGAGGTCTGGCTTGGGAGTAGATGCTTTTTAGGAGGATTTTTTTTGCTTGGGGGCCAATGATGTTGGCCTCTCTTTATCATGATCTGCAAGAGTTTTCTTACTGTGACAGTCGAGCGATTGGGACCAACTTCACACTCTTACACATTTGGGCCTGGGAGCACATTATCATACTTTGACCTATTGTTATAGTTGTTGATGTTGAGCCCGATGACTTAACCATTTGGAGATATTTGGGTGGCATTACCTTGAGGCATACATGGTAGGTTGGTCTCTCTGACTGAAGGAGACTCTTGGATGAGATGAGAGTCATCACCTAGAGACCTTGGTTGCAGATGTCAACCTGATATGATGATGTACAACAACTTTTCTATGCCAGGTAGGATAGGTTGATGCAAGGACATGAGCATACCATGATAGAGTGCTACTTTCCAGATAGGGTAGCCTGGTAGTTTGGTGATGTCCACAACAAGCCTGATGATCAGTATGTGGCCATTTTTGCTTGGTCCACTAGAGAGATGACATGGAGTCAGACAATCCCCACAATAGAGGCAGTGGACAACTTTAGATAGCTGGTGGCTAGACCATGGGCCTATGCACAAGGACTAGCACATCCAGGCACAACACATGTCTATGATGATTGGTTCAGGCCCGCACTTTGAATGACAATTCTAGTGGCGAAGCCCCTGCGACGGAGACCCTGGGGTAGGATAGTAGGTCGAGGATGAGGAGGACAAGTTGGGGCAGGGGGATAGGTACCAGGGGGAGGAGGAGGAGGACCACCTCCTCACCAACCAGGCCAAGGAGGCTAACAACCACCGCCTAGAGATCAATAGAGAGACTAACAACCACAACAACCACAACAACTATAGTAATCACCATAGCCAGACGCACTAGACACCCAGATACAACAACTCTAGGGGCATATACAAGGGCTACAGGCATAGGTGTAGGCACTCACAACTGAGAGGGACTAGGCCAGACAACAGGTCCAAGCCCTCACCATAGAGCGGGATTAGGAGAGGCAACAGAGACAGGCCTCTAAGATATAGATGGCATAGGAGGTGGGTCATCAATAGCAGTTAGAGAGCATGGTTGTTTTATCACAGGTTAGGAAATTCTTGGTGCAGATGTATCATGAGGCAGTGCGAGAGGCCGAGTATTATCGGCTTCACTATTGGTAGGGCGTACCTATAGCAACCCAGGTTCTAGAGTACTCCCAGTAGACTGGGATGAGATAGGCGGAGGACCAACCAAAGAGGCAGGTTGGCGAGGGGAGCAGCCACCAAGGCTAGCTACCACAACATTTTTTTTCTGATTGGCATCATTCTTTTTGAGATCCACGAGCTCCATTTTTTATAGCCTTGTGGGCACTGTATTATTTTGATTGATACACATACACATGATCCTGATTTGTACCATGATAGTTATATTTTGATATATATATGATATGATCGATTCATTATGAGATGCATCTTATTTTTTTTATGCATTATGAATGGATGTATTTGATGATATGATGTATGATTATGCATATGTTTATGGATGTAAATGGTTATGGATGTATTTCTTTTCATAATTTTTCTATGGAGTTTTATGATGATGTATGGATGAAAAATGTTTATGTTATGTAAATGACTTTAACATGCTTAGATTAATTTATGATATGATATGTAAATGCAATGTTCTTTGGTATCTTTTTCATGCATATATGATATGATGATGCAGATGTATGATTTATGGGATGCTTAGAATGCCAAATCTATATGATATCCTAAATGCGAAATGGATTGATTATGTGTTTATGAGATGACATTATGGTATACAGATATAATGTTTTTCCATATCCTTTCCTTATGTGTTTATGATGGATGTATATGGATGTATGGATATGAGTGCTATGATATTCATATGTAATCATGATATGCAATGATTTATGTGATATGATTGTGATGTGGAAATGATTTATGATATGTAAATGATTTTTATATGGAAATGGTTTATGTTATGCAATGATAATGATATGCAAATGATTATGATGTGAAATGACTACGATATGATTCAATGAATGTAATGCAATGATGTGATATTGATATGCAAATGATGTGTAAATGATTATGGCATGATAATGATTTTATGTTATGCAATGGTTATGATTTGGAATGATGTAAATGCAATGTTTGTGATATGCAAATGATTATGGTTTATGATATGGAATGATGTGAATGCGATGATGATGTGAATGCAATGATTTCTAGGACACCTAGAATAACAAATATCTATTATCCTTTGTAACTTAAAAAATGTTTATCGAGAATGTGATGATGTGATATGCAGTATTCATGATATGTGGTAATATGAATGTAATGATGCTATGTAGTGATATGATATAACTATGTGATTATTTATGTTTTGCAGTGTAATGATGTGATATGCAATGATGTAATATGAAATATCCATGATATGTAATGATTTGTAATGATATGACATGCAAATGATTATGATATGATTTATGTTATGCAATGATATGCGATGACTATGCTTTTATGCCTTAAATATGAGATGTATGTATGTTGATGATTTGTGGATGCAGGATGAATGCATTTAGTGATGTTTTTTGGTTAACTGTCATGATACCATGTTAGCGTGGAGAGAATAAATAAGAAATAAGATGATGAGAGGAGGATATAACAAGTCCATGATCTATGAGACTTTATGAATGATGATGTATTGCTTATCAAGAATTGGGATTTTAAAAGGGCTTACTTACCTTATGTTTGATAATACACCTAGGTACGATGCATCAAGGTATAAAGAACTAGGATGGCATTGCACCTAGTGTGATGGACTTTGACTCGACAAACAGATAGGAGTACTCCTGTTCACACCTGGCATACAAAAAATTATTTAGAATTCACTTCAAATATTTCAAATGTCTCAAACCAAAACATAGAAAGGAAAGCCTTCCTATGTGGTCAACAAGACACCTAAAACACCTTCCCCACAAACCAAACAAAGCTTGTATGACCAAGGTTATATTACAAGAACATCTAACATACACAATAGATAAAAGGATAATGATCATTGCCCCATTCCTTTCTCTCTAAATATTTTTATTTAGACATCATCGAGAGGTCATTGGAATGAGCGCAATAAGATAAATCAAAAGAAAAAGATCAAGTAAATAAACAAGCTAATGTTCTTCATACCGCTAGCTAAGACTAAACTACAGTGATGCCTGATGTTGATGTCCATTGTAGGAAGGATGCATCCTAGGACATGATGTTATTAGATGATTTTGGATTGATTGGATGATGGGCTATTAATATCAAGAGTTGACCAACTTGCTTACCTATTGACCTAGACTTGAGATCCTTGATGATTAAGAACACATTTTCAACTACTAAGCTTGCTTCTAATTGTTTTACCGAAGGTTGAGGGTGATGATTGATTTATTATGAGCGAACGTTTATTTTGGGTGAAAGAGAGATGTGACAGATGGATTTTTTTCAAATATTTGGATTTTTTGAGGTTTTGAAATGTTTTAAGGCTATTTTTGGTACTTTTTTGAGATGTTTTACAAATGTTTTCTTTTTCAAAATTTCCAATGCTTTTGGGTTTTCTAAGATTTTGACCGAAAGACTAACCTAAAGACCTACCCTAGGGGTCTCAAAGGCTAATCAAAGATTATAATTGCCTCTGTTATACATGAAAAGACCACGTAGTTCAACTGACACAAACTCGATTATTGATGAGATATGAACAAATAGATTGTCAGTTTATTATGACAAACTTTTAAAGGACTGACCTAAGTGTCTTAGGGGTCGATCAAAGATTAGCCTTGCCTACGTTCAAGCTTAGAGACAACGTAGTTCGATAGGATGACTCTTATTTTTGATTTCTTTGGATTTTAGACCTATTTTTGGATTTTTGATTTGTTTTGGATGTTTTTTGGTTTTTTATTTTATGTATGTTTTTGGATTTTTTGATTTTTTGATGTTTTTGGATATTTGATTTTCTGATGTTTTTGGATTTTTGATTTTAAGGAAGACTGCAAGAATATACACAAATCCAATTTGATGTAGGTATAGGAACATGCCCCTAGCATGATGCAATATAATACTTCAATATAGGCAGGACAATTTGACCTTGGGAATATGCCAAGTAGTACTAGGGTGGAACATGATACAAACACAGGATCAAGCCATGGTGCAGACATGAATGGGTGATAGGAGGATCAATGGAATGTGATGGGTGATGCAGACGATGATGGTAGGTGGCATAGATAAAGTTGTATAGATCATGGTGGATTAAAAGTGCTTTATTTACATAAGGTGCCTGTTTGCTAGGTTTTCACCAAGGTACTTGTCCAAAGTGCCACCGAAGTGTTTTTCATTAGAGGACAATTTTTATCTTTACTGTTTTCAATCCTTTTTTTAGATTTTTATATATTTTTGGATTTTTGGGTTTCATACCTTGAATGTTTAGGCATAATTTTTTTTAAGATGGGATCTATTCATGGGCTCCTACAAAGGCTCACCCTCAGGTGTTGACAACTGATATGCCCCTGACTTGTAGCTTGTAGTGACGAAAAAAGGTCCTAACCAGTTGGGTTGAAACTTGCCCTTGCTATCTGGATTTGGTACATTTTTTTGATTCTCCTTCAATACTAGCGCTTCAACTTGGAAGGTCTAACTCTTGATCTTCTTGTTGTAGCTCCACTTGAGACGGTTTTGGTAGACTTGTAGATGGTTTAAGGCATCCATGTGCTTCTCATCTAGTAGTTCTAGCTCATTCAATCGTGATACTCAATATTCTTCATTTGTAATGAGATTATGTAGTGATATTCTTAGAGATGAGAGCTTGATCTCAATGGGGAGGATGGATTCTAATCCGTAGACTAGGGAGAATGGGGTTGCACCTATTGGCGTGCAGATGCTTGTTCGGTAGGCCCATAAGGCAGGGTTCAATTGTAAGTGCCAGTCACGACCAACTTCATTGACTGTCTTTTTAAGGATTCTAAGAATGGTTTTATTTGTAGCCTCAACTTGGCTGTTACCCTGGGGGTAGTATGGAGTGGAAAAATGATGTCAGATATTGAAATTTTGGCATAGGTCTTGGACATCCTAGTTTTTGAAAGGTGTCCCATTATTTGAGATAATGGCCTGTGGGACACCATAGTGGAAAATGAGGTAATTCAAGATGAACTTTGCGATCTACTTTCTAGTGATATAGGTCATTGGTATGGCCTCTACCCACTTTGTGAAGTACTTCGTAGCAGTGATAATGAACTTGTGTCCATTAGATGAGGTGGGGGTGAGTGATTTTTCCAATGAGATTGAGGCCTCACTATGAGAAGGGCCAAGGTGTTACAATCAGGTGGAGCTCCTGAGCTAGCGCATGGATGAGATCCCCATGTTGTTGACATTGCAAGCACTTCTTGACATATTCATGGGCTTCCTTCTCCATCATCAACCAACAATACCCCATTCTTAGTAGCTTCTTGGCCAAGGTCATACCACTTGAATGTCAACGACAGATGCCATTATGTACCTCCATTAAAGCAGTTAAAGCTTCCTCAGTGTTTAAGCATCATAATAGGGTTCCCTCAATACTCCTACGGTATAGGGTGTCGCCTAGGATAACAAAATAGGTCAAATTTTTGACAAAGGTTTTCTTAAGGTTCAAAGTGATATCAGAAGGGAGGACTCCTATTCTCATATAAGTGTATATGTCATGATACCATGGGTTACCAGGACCAATGGTTTCACACACAAATTCAGACTCTGGTACCTCAAATGCTGGTATGAGAAGCTGCTCTATAAGGAATTCTTGCTTTGGGATGTTGCATGGGACATCTAGTATCGATCCAATTGTTGCCATAGCATCCACTGCTCTGTTATTTTCCCTTGGTATATATTCAAATGTAATATCAATGAAGGACTCCTTGAGGCTTTCAACCAGTTTCTTGTATGGAGTCAACTTATCGTCCTTTGTTTGGTATTCATTATTGACTTGGTTGATGATAAGCTACAAATCTCCATAGAATTTGAGTGCCATGATCTTCCATTGTACTATAATTCTCAGCCCTATGACAAGAGCCTCAGATTCTGCAATGTTATTTGTGCAAGGAAATGACAACTTATATGATTTCAGTATGCAATATCCTTGTGGTGTAATGAAGAAGACTCTGGCTCCTGACCCATGTTGTGTATAGGATCCATCAAAGTGAATTTTCTAGTGATCCGCTATGCTCATGTTAAAGATGGATTCATCAGGGAACTTTAATACTAGTGTATTTTCTGAGTATATCGGTGCCTCTGCCAACTGGTTTGCAATTGCTTGTCCTTTAATGGCCTTTCATTCCACATACTCAATGTTGTGTTCTATTAAGATCATAACCCATTTAGTTATTCACCCTATGAGTGTTGCTTTAGAAAGCGGATACTTGAGAGGGTCTATCTTGGTGATGAGTTTTATTTGGTGTGCCAACATATAGTGTCTAAATTTTTGTGCTGCGAACACGACTGCTAAGAAAACCTTCTCAATGGATGTGTAATTTAGCTTGTTCCCACCATGGTTCTACTGATGTAGTAAATAGCTCTCTCTTTCCCATTTTCATCATGTTGTGCTAAGAGAGCACTGAGGGCTGTTGTTGTTGCCGATATATACAGGATCAAGGGCTTGCCTGGAATTGGTGTTATGAGAACTGGTGGTGTGAGAAAGTACTCCTTGATTTTATTGAAAGCTTGGTCACATTTCTCATACCATTTGTATGCTACCCCCTTGTGGAGTAGATGAGAATATGGGATAGCCTTATGTACTAATTGCACTATAAACCCACAGATGGATTGGAGTCTTCCCTGTAATCCTCTTAATTGCTTCAATGTCCTTGGTGCCTCCATCTCAAGGATTGCTTTGACTTTGGTGGGGTATATCTCGATTCCTCTCATGGACACAATGTACCCTAGTAACTTGCTTGATTGTACCCCAAAGACACACTTATTTGGATTGAGCCTGACCTTGTATTCTTCTAGCCTATCAAAAATGGATCCTAAAGCTGATATGTGATCTCGTCCCTTTCTTGACTTAGCTAGTATGTCATCCACATAATATTCCATAGTTTTTTGAATCGTATCATGGAATATTAGCATCATAGCTCTTTGATAGGTAGCTCATGTGTTCTTTAACCTGAATGGCATCATATTCCAGCAATATGTCCCCCATGGAAAAGTGAAAGCCATTTTGTGTTGGTCATCCTTAGCTATCATGATTTGATTGTTTCTTGAGAATTTGTCCATTGGTGATAGAATTTCATGTCTCGCATCATATCCACAATCATTTCTATGTTTGGGAGAGGGAAGTCCTCCTTTGGGAATTCTTTGTTTAGATCTATGAAGTTAGTGTAGATATAGGTGCCCCCAGTGGGCTTTGAAACAAGTACAAGATTTGAAATCCACTATGGATAATTAATTGGTCATATGAAGCCAGCATCAAGAAGCTTCTATAATTCCATTTTGACCAACAGTGCGATCTATGGGTGCATTTTCCTTAGCTTTTGTTTCACTTGCTTCACCTTTGGATATACAACTAGATGGTGCACCACAACTTTTGGATCAAGACGAGGCATGTCGACGTAGGTCCATGCAAAGTTCACCTTTATTTCCCTTAGGAACACGGCTAGAAGTTCCTATTCTTCTATCAAAAGTGATTCTACGTAAAAATTTATGTGTGGTGTTTCTTCTATCCCCAAGTTGATCAGATTGCAATTCTCTGCTAAGAACACTGACTTCTCCTGATGAATAACACTGAGAGGAAGATTGAATCCTCCATCCTTCGATGCCTCAAAGAGGTTTTCACCATTGGATGCATCCTTTGTTTTTACTATTTTTTGGGTCTGAAAGTGCCATAGTGTGGTTTTCACTTAAAGACCTAGAGATTATTCTCAAATTTTCACTTTTGTGACTGAGGGATTCAATCGTTTCCCCATAATAGGCATGTGTGTCCAATTCAATGTTAAATCCAGCTTTGTGGTCCCCACAAGGTACATTATCCCGTAGTCCCATGAATTATGAGAGTGCCTCATCATTTTTGAATGTGTCCAAAACTGGTGGTCCTTGTTGGTTGTAGTCTATTGGCTGGGGGTATACTAGCTTTATTTCATGGGTTTGGTTATTTGGCTCAAAATATACAGTGGAAATCATGAATAAGGAATATTCCTCAAATAACATAGGTAGGTCAGTAAGGGTATCCTTGTCACTGTCACTACACACATGAATTATATTGAAGGTATAGTTGTCTAAGGGTAGACCTGTGGATATCGGTAACTTAGGAGGAGCTTTGACTATTTTAACAGGAGACTTTTGCCAGGTACCGTTATCCTCAGAGGAGTACATCCAAGGCCAATATTTTTTGTGTTTCTCGACAATGATGGGTTCTAATCGACCGTTGTTATTTTTCTTGAGACTTTCATTCTTATTATAGCCCATGCCCAATATTAATTGTAGACCTTTGTTAGCATCATTCATTGGAAGGGCATGCACAGGTCTTTCATCTTGGTATAGGAGGCTAGATATATCCTTTTTGTAAACCACCTCCTGACCTAGGTCTCCCCAAATTATGAATTGAGAGGAGTCTGATCTGAATGTTTGAGATGTTGTGCTAGCCAGTTGTGGTTATCCATGGGACCTAGGAGATTGAGGTAACTCTCCTATTATGAAGGAAATTTTCTTCATTTTGTAGTCTCCACACTTGTTATCTTGGATAATAACTTTGATATCAGAGATGTCAGGAATGGTGGGTGTATTTTTCTCAGAAGTGGAGGTGAGGGTAGATGGATCTACGTATGGAGTTATAGGGCCTTCATCATTCTTTGGAACTTGAGGGATTTTGTAGAACTTTGCTTCTATATTTTTGCAATAGGAAAAGGGCTCAAGATCACCATGAATTGTGACCTCTTGGTTCTCATAGGGGAATTTAACACATTTGTGAAATTTGGATGCAACAACTTTCATCCCATGGATCCATGGGAACCCCAGAAGAATTTTATAAGGGAGGTCGAGATCAAGAACTTGGCAAGTAGTTTCCATGATGGTTGGTCCTACTTGGATGGGAAGTTGAATGGTTCCTTGAGACACCCTTTCTTGATCATCATAAGCCTAGATGGTGATACCTTTTCCTTTTTCAATCATGTCTTTAGAAAATGCCAAATTTTTTATTAGCTTGAGGGAACAAATATTTAACCCTGCACCTCCATCCACCAAGACTTGTTTAAATTTATTTTTATGGACAAAGACTTCAAGATGAAGTGCACGATTGTGAGATGGATGGGCTGGGCTAGGAAGTCTTGTTTAGAGAATGTTAGGAGATGTGGCATGATGATGTGCTTGACCATAGCCTAGAATTGGTCTGCATCAAGGTCCGTGGGTACAAAAGACTCAACAAGCGCTTATTCTAGAATCTCCCTACGTGCAGGAAATTTTTTTAGCAACTCCATGATGGAGATCTGGGTGGGGGTCTTCTTTAGCTATTCCAAGACATTGTAGCCATTGGCAACTAACTTTGAATTTGTAGCAGGTGCTCTAGCTTGCACAGATGGTCCAGGGATGGTGATTCTTCCGCTTCATGTGGTGACTCCACAGTCAACTTTAGACCCTAGGATATGTACAACTCCTACCCATTCATCTAAAGATATGACAACATGGTCATAAACATGGTTGACGCTACCATAATTTTTACCTTTTCCATTGTTGTTTGCCTTATTGTGATCTAACATCGGGTTCGTGTATATCTTGAGGTCTTGATTCCTAGATCCTGGTGTGTGATGCTCAACAAAAATAGTCTTATATTCAATGAGGTCTTGGATTAGGTTTTTAAGCCTCATGGAATTGGCTGTTGTGTGCCCCTTTATCTTATGAAAGTCACATAGGTGCTTCTTGTTATTCCATGGTGGCTTAACTTGAGGCTCCTAGTAATTTTCAATGATAGGGAGTGTGATGATGTTGGCATCAATGAGTTGCTTCATGACAGATTCAACCAATTCTCCAAGTGGTGTGTACTTTCACTTTGGAGGGTACAAATTTCTTATGGATGAACCACCTTGATCATTGACATTATTAATTGTCTGCATGATGTTTTTTTGCCGGGGTGTGTTGGATCGAGGGGTTTTTTGGTTGTTATTCTAAGGTTGTTGATATGTTTGTTGTTGCATTTTTGGATTTGGAGCATTGATTACAACATTAGAATCAACAACCCCATCATTAGTAACATTTTTGTTTTTCACCCATGTTCATGTTTTGTCGTTGTAAAGTTGTGGATGGGTGATTATCTTGATAAGTGGGTGTCCCATCTTGTGCAATGAGGGCTCTTTCTATGTTTAGAGACTTGGGGATGAGTTGATCATAGGAGGTGATGCACTGTACTTTGAGATGGAAGGCTGAAGTTCCTTCAAGATTTGCGATGATAGTTCTGACTTGTTGTTCTTCTGGCATGACCTACTTGCTTGTATTGGCCTTGGATCACCATCGTTGTAAGAAAGATGCAAATGTTTCTTCCTTTTTTTGCTTGAGGTTGGAAAATTACTCCAAGCTTACATCCATGCCCATGTTGAATGCATAATTTTGCATGAAGGCGTCCACAATTTCTTGGAACTTTTTGATTTTAGGTGGAATATGGGAGAACCATTCCATGGATGGGCCAGCCAGACTTTTGGAGAAGAGCCTCATTAGAGAAGAGTCATTGTAGGCAACCTCCATATAATGTACATGGAATTCCCTGATGTGATCTTCAGGATTTTTGAGTCCACGGTACTTGTCGAATTTGGGTATCTCAAAGCCTTGCAGGAATGGCTTCATCACAATGCTCCTATCGAAGGGATAAGGGAATAGATTCCCTTGTGATTTTGGGGTCTTTCTTGATTATATGTCCAACACATGTTGTGAGAGATTTTTGATTTGGGCGAACAAATCGCTTTGCGGGTCAGGTGGTGGAATGAATGTGTTTTGGGTTGGTGTAGTGACTTGCGGATTGGGGGGTGCGTTCGTGAGAGTTTGTTGTGCATCCAATGCTTGTTGATATGCTTGTAACTGTTGTTGTGCCAACAAAGCTTGTTGTTGGTCTTGTTGCTGCTATTGCAGCAACAACGCTTGTTGCTACTATTGAAGCAACAACACTTGTTGTTGGGCTTGCTGTTGCTATTGTGCCGACAATGCTTGTTGTTGGGCTTGCTGTTGCTGTTGTGCCAACAACACTTATTCTTGGGCTTGTTGTTGCTATTGTGCCAACAATGCTTGTTGTTGGGCTTACTATTGAGCTTCTTGTTGTTGTGCCTGGTATTGCTGTAAAGCTTGCTAATATGCCTGTTGCTGTAACAAGGCTTGCGCTTGAGCTTGTTTCCCTTGATGTTGGGCTAGTGCTTGTGCTTGTGCAGCTTGGGCAACTTTGGTGACTTGAGTGGCTTGAGTGGTTTGCATGGCTTGTTGTTGTTGCAATAAAGCTTTTGCTTGTGCTTGTGCTTGAGCAACTTGTTGGGTTTGTTGTGCAACTTGCTATGTTTGTGCTTGTTGAGTGGCTTGTTGTGCAACTCGCACAACTTGCTAGGTTTGGAATTGTTGTAGCACCCTTTGATAGGCTTGTTGAGCAATTTGTAATGTGATGTTGTATTGGTTGGCCACGTTTGGATTTGGTGGTAGAGGCGGGGGATTTAGAATGGTACGAGATGGTTCTATGAGATTTTGTTGGGGTGGTTGTTGGGGTGTTTGAGTGATGATGATGATTTGTGTGGTGGGGGGTATGGTGGATGAGTTGGGTCCTTGGGAGATTAAATTTTGAGATGTTGTAGATGGTGTAAGGGTGGATTGAGATGCTTGGATTGGCGCTACCTATTGTTGTGATATTGATGGTACACCCGAAGGATATGGTATGCTTGGGAGATTGATTTGATTTGATTGATTTTGGAGAAGTAAAGGGGGTTTCCCTAAACCAAGGATTAGTGTGGATGTTGATATCAATGGGGGAAGTGGTGGGGGGATAGGTGGTATTCTTCCTTGAAAAATTGATGATGAGGGATCAAATATTTCCCCTTGTCCAAATAAACCCACTTGCTCTTGTGATACCATGGGGAGGGAGACTTGTGCTTCAAGAGAATATGCTAGTGTCACAGAGAAGGTGGATGAATTATTGGTGTCATGGAAGATGAGTGGAGCATATGGATGTTTTGGGTCTTGAGGGATGGATTGATCCAAGATGTTGTTTGCATCCAAGTCTTGTTTGGTCACAAGGGGATGTGTTTGAAGAGCATGAAGTGATGAAATCCCCTTGTTGACCATTGGTTGAGTTGGAGTGAGAGATGATGTGGGTTGGGGGATGGGTTGAATGATGCTTTGAAAGGATGGTGTGAATGAGACTGGTGGCATAATCCCAAGAGGTTTCTCCATAATAGTGTTTATGTCAAAATTAAAAGGGAGTTTAGCCTCTTCTTTTGCCAATTCTAGCATGTATTGTGAAGGATTGAGTCTTATCATGGCATTGACAATTTTGTGAGTTTCGAGATTTTGGACCATTTCTATGATTTCATCTTCAATCATCCCCAAGATATTATTGGTGATATATTCCACTTGACCTTCCTCTTGAGGATCTTGTGGTAATAGAGGAAGATTGGGTGGGGGTTGCTAGATCCAATGGGATTGATTTTGGGTGCGGTTTGACTCAAGTCACTTGAAGTAGGTGTTTCTTTGTTGGATTCCATGTTTTTCTTGTATTGAGATCGAGTTTGAACCATAAAATAAGGATCAACTTTCGGGAATATGGGAGAAAATCTCTAATTCCTTAGGTTGGTCTAAAGTTTTAGGTTCAAAGAAGAAAATCTAAGTTTGTTTTAAGGATCAAAAGGATGGTGATGAGATAAGCAAAAGATGGATGGTGTGAATGATTAAACTCTCAAGAATCTTGAAGGACACTAGTCTTTAGGACTTTGGGATTTTTGATTTTTGATTTGATTTGAATTTGGATAATGAACTCCTAAACCCAAAGATGTTGGATGTTTATCTTGGAATAAATTTGTTCACAGGTTGATAATTTAACTAAGCATATGGAGAAGGATTCATCTACACATAGTCAAACAAGATGATTTTTGATTTAAAGGATTTTCCAAAAGTCTAGCATGAAGGATTTTTCCAAGATTCTAAGAGTTGTTGGCGGGATGAGGTTTGATTGATGCTTGAGGGATGGATGAGAATGTTGATTTTGATCCTAGTTTGGACTTAGATATACTTCCCTTCTACAAGACCTCGATATTGAAGAACATGCTTGGAATTCTTATGTGAGAAATTAAATTCTTTGAAAGAGACTTGGGTTTTAACTATAATAAAAATCATACAAATTGGGATTGTTCTTTGAAGCTTTTTTGTAAAAATTATAGACCAACCTTTCTCTAACTTTGTGAAGTCTTGAAAGACGCTCCTCACGAGCTTTTGGACTAAGGTGCTTATGATGATTCGACTTAGGAATTTTTATTTTACGGGAAATCATGAGATCAAGCACACGTGAGGTCCAATTGTCTTTTATCTTGCTTAGATTGAATTTTTTACCACAAACACTGTCTTAATTTAGTTTTCAAACTGAATGTCTAATGTCTTGATTTCCTTTCATCCCACAAAGTCCATTATGTGGAAATCAAGAGAATCAAGGCAATAGTTCCCTAATGTTGACTTTAGTTAGAGAAAATTGAGATGTAAATCCAAATGCCTAGAAGCATCTAAGGATGGAATCCTTAGGGCAAGCAATAAAACTTGGATTTGTCAAAGGTATTTTCTCCTCCAAAAGGGTTTAAAATTTTGAGGATTTTGTGGTATGTTTGTTTTCCAATGTTTTAGATCCAAGCAAAGTTTTTTTATTCCAAAATGATGCACAACCCTAGGATAGAAAGAGACAATATTTATTGAATTCTCACTTGGATAAATCCAGTTGTGCTTATTCAAAGCGGATGGTTAGAAGTTTGACCACACTGGCTCCCCTCCACACCACACACTTTTTAGGTCATCCAAGCTTGAGTTCTCATGAATCTACCATGATGAACTTTTCATCTCTACTTTGAACCACAAGTACGTGGGATGGCTTCAGAATGACTGTTCTTGCACCAACAAATAGATAGGGTTTTGACTCACTATAACAAAAGGTTCTAGTATAGGCATTCCGTTTGTGGGGGATCATCCATACAAAAATAGACCATTACTACCCTTCTTGTTGAAACAATCCTCATGATACTTGAACTTTCCTCAAGGACCCACACTTATATACCAGGTGGAAGTTGCTTGGATTTAGCGTGTTCCCGGTTGGGTTGTTCCCTAGGGTAATTACTTTTTCCTACTAGGAAGAACCTCTAAAGGTGAACAATAGCAAGCAAGCACATCTGTAGTTTGATCAATCTTTGTTTGTGTGAACAAAAAGAGAACATACGTGATATACTTAACTCACACTAGCAAGATTTGTTCAATTTTAAGAAACCCAAATTGAAGTGTGGAGGCAATCTTGTATACAACTTAATATCACCAAAATACTTTTGATTCTCAAGTTCTCTATGAAGCGTGAGAGAAGTGCATACGCCTTTTAAATGATATTAATTTGTAAAAGAGATTACAAAACAAAAAAAGACACATGTTCATTTTAGATGTTAAAGCAGAATGGATTCTTTTTAATAGCACCAAGATGAAGTGTGAAGTTTGTTTGTTCAAATTTTTAAATCCAAAACCAAATTTAGTAAGTTCCTAAGGTTCTTTTAAACCTTTTTCTTGTTCTTTTTAAAACCCAAACAAAAATTATTTGAGTCCTAAAATCCTAAAGATAACAATATCCTTAAAATGGGATTATAATTGCTCCCAAAGTGTTTAAAAACACTTGTTACAACTATGTGATAATGCCATACTAAAATTATCGTTGTTTCCTCCTTCTCTTCTTGATCACCTCAACCTACAAAATCTGGTTAATCCATAGAAAACAGAGCCACAAAATAGGTTAAAAGCTCACGGTGATGAAAAATAAAAAGCACATGTTAAATTCAAACTAAAAACCTAACTTTTACCCCACCCCAACGTCACAATCCACAAAGGTGTCATTGTTTAGAGAAGTTCAGCGGTGCTCTGGTGAAGTCAACGTCACTCTGTGGAGAAACAAAGACCACGAATGCATCGCTATTTCACCAAGCGTCGCTCTTTGGAGTTTGACTGGTCAGCCCAAGTGGAAAATGACTGGAGCGTCACCCTTTGAAATAGATGCAACATCGCTATATAGCGATGTTGGACTAATAGCATTGCTGTTTG
Source organism: Sequoiadendron giganteum (assembly GCA_007115665.2). Classification (NCBI taxonomy): domain Eukaryota; kingdom Viridiplantae; phylum Streptophyta; class Pinopsida; order Cupressales; family Cupressaceae; genus Sequoiadendron; species Sequoiadendron giganteum. The sequence goes on along the minus strand of CM021104.1, from coordinate 454,525,292 downwards.
TGTTTTGCAGCATCACTCCTTCTTGTAGACACAAAAATTTGAAAAAAAAACAATGAAATTTTGGAGAAAAACGTGTCAATTTCTTGATATTGGCCCTCCTTCTAGCGCCAAAATGTGAATGCTTGGTCTAGACCTGCTACAACATCATCAAACAACACAATGTTAGTCAATGAACACATATAAAACAAACATTCCCCATGCAATTCATTCAAACACAATGAACAAGAAACAAAATAAAATGATTAAATGAAAGCTAATGAATCTTATTCAAATGCTCAAACCAGCATCCCATGGGGGAATTGGTGCTATTTTGATGTGGAAAATAACCCTTTCCCAATTGCTTGCAAAGTTTTGATGAAGATTTGTTGATGATTTGTACTCCTTGATGCAAATTTGACCATAACCTAGCTAAGATTAATAAAATATCATAAAACCTTGATGAACAATGGATGGGATTGCCTAAAATTTGAAGATAATGACTTTGCATAAAGTTGTGGATCCAAAACCAATAGAAAAGCTCTCTATTTATAAGAAAGAAGGATGGAGGAATGAGAAACATGAAGGATGTGGGACTAAATATTGAACCAATGACAATGTGCCACTTGTCGACATTCTATTGAAGAGAGGTTGTGCACATTTTGGTCAATGTGCAAATAAATGCAATTAGGTGGACACTTGAAATTTTAAATATTGCTTATGAAAGAGGATGTGGAAGAGGAGTTAATGACACTTGGCTCAAGAAAAGGACTTGTAAGAGGCTTAAACTCCATGTTTGGAGGACAAGTCCTTTTAGGAGGGAGATTTCAAATTGGAAGAATATTCCAACAAGATGCCCTTTTGAATGAAAATAGAATAATTTATAAATCAATTAAATTGATTTACTTGTCCAAGTTGTAAAATCTAAAGGATTTGATGGATTAGAGTTAGAGTTAATTAGGATTTAATTAACTTAGGTGGAGATTAGTTGATTTGATATTTAATGTAGATTTTTGGTTTGATTTAAATCAAATGAGAGGAATAATGGACATTTAATTAAATAAAGTTTGATTTATTTAATTAAAAGGGAATATGATGTTAGATTTAATCAAATAAGGGTGATTTATTTAATCAAAGGAAGGAATATGATTTAACTAAATAAAATGCATTACTTAATTAAGAGGGAAACATTAGGATTAAATAATATTGATTTATTTAATCAAAGGAGAAATATTAGGATTAATTAAATAAAATGATTTATTTAATTAAAAGAAGATAATGATTTAATCAAATAAAGTCGATTTATTTAATTAAAAGGGGAAACTTGATGAATTAATTAAATAAGGATTATTTAATTAACTGGTTAGTAAAGATGTGATTTAGGAAGAGATGATGTTAGTGGATCAGGATCGAGTGCACAATATCAATTAGGATAATTTAAACGTCTACAAAGAGAATCAGAAAAATGTGCCAAATCCAGACAAAAAGGGAAAATTTGAACCCAACTGATTGGGACCCTTCATCATCATGACAAGTCACAAGTTAGGAGCATATCAACTATCCACACCTAAATTTGAGCCTCTATAGGATCCCATCAATAGCTCCCATCTCAAAAAGTTTTATACCTAAGATTGCAAGGTATAAATCCAAAAAATCCAAAAATTCAAAATATATAAAAAAATCCAAAAAAATCAGAAAAAGGATTGAAAATAGTAAAGAAAAAAAATCGTCCTCTAGTGAAAACCACTTTGATGGCGCTTTGGGCAAGTACCTTGGTGAAAACCTGACAAACATGCACCTTGTGTAAATAAGCACTTTACATCCACCGTAGATTCTTTGACTTTTTCTGCATCACCTTCCATCACATTCACCCATCACAATGCATTGATCCTTCCACCACACATCCACATCTGCATCATAGTTTGATCTTGTGTTGGTATCATGTTTCCTCCTAGTACTACTTGGCACATTCCTAAGGTCAATTTATCTTGCCTATATCGAGGTAGTCTATCGCATCACACTGCAGGCATATTCTTATACCTACATTGGATTGGATTCGTGTATATACTTGAAATCTTCCTAAAATCCTTGAAAATCCAAAAACATTCATAAAATCAAAAGAACCGAAAACATCCAAAACATATCAAAAATCCAAAAATAGGTCAAAAAGTCGAAAAAAGTTAAAAAAAGAGTTATCATGTCGAACTACATTGTCTCTGAGCTTAAATATAGGCAAGGTCATCATTGATGTGCCCTTGAGACCCCTAGGATAGGTTCTTGGTCAAAATCTCAGAAAATACCAAAATATTGGAAATTTTGAAAATCAAAATATTTGTAAAGCATCTTGAAAATCCCAAAACAACCTCAAAACATTTCAAAAATACCAAAAACATTAAATAAAACCCAAAATCATCCATCTCATTTCATCTTCACCTACAATAAACATCCACTCACAATAAATCAATCGTCATCTGCAACCTTTGGCAAAATAATCGGAAACAAGTATAGCAAGTTAAAAGTGAAAATTCAAACATCAGGGTCTTAAGTCTAGGTCAGTAAATAAACAGGTTGGTCAACTCTTGGTATCAATAGCCTATCATCCAGTTAGTCTCAAAATCACCTAATAAAATCATGTCCTAGGATGCATCCTTCCTACAATGGACATCACCATCAGGCATCACTATAGTTTAGTCTTGGCTAGAGGTATGAAGAACATTAGCTTATTTGTTTACTTGATCTGTTATTTTTGATTTATCTTATTGTGCTCATTCCAATGACCTCTTGATGATGTCTAATCAAAATGATCTAGAGAGAAAGGAATGGGGCATTGATCATTATCTTTTGTTTGCTGTGCTTGTTGGATATTCTTGTAATATAACCTTGGACATGCAAACTTTGTTTAGTATGTAGGGAGGATATTTTGAACCACTTGTTGACTATTACATAGGAAGGTTTTTCCTTTCTATGTTGTGGTTCGAGATGTTCGAAATGTCTAAAGTATATCCCAATAAGGTTCGTATGCTGGGTGTGAGCATGAATACTCCTATCTAATTGTCGAGTCAAAGTCCATCTCACTAGGTACAACACCATCCTATTTTTCTATACCTTGATGCATCGTATCTATGTGTGTTATCAAAAATAAGGAAAGTAAGCCCTTTATGTCCCTAATCCCTGATAAGAAACACATCATCATCACTCATCATTAATCTAATAAAGTCTTAATTCTTCGTAGACTTGTTGGAATCCTACATCATCTCGAACTCAAGGGTTGATCTCTCTTTCTTCTATCTTCTCTATATACTAATACTAACATGGTATCATGAAATTCAAAATAAAAATCCATTTGCATCCATCCTGCATCCACAAATCATCAACACACTGCATACATATCATCATAATAGGAAGCATTATGTCTAAGCATCTCATAAAAAACACATTTTGCATTGTTTCATCCATCACATAATCATTATTATCGCATCACACATAATCCATCATCATATCACATATAGAAAATATACTGAAAAAGGAAATAAACATAGCATTACATTGTATCCACCTCACATGCATTATCATCAGCGTAATATAGATTTGTTATTCTCAACATATTAATCACCTTATTTACATCGTCATTATCATATAGATCTGATAGTCTAACCATCCATCTTGAACCTCTTTGTCACGAGATCAACCCTAAAATCAAAGTTTTTGCCCGATCTCTTGAGGGGGCAATGTACCAACATACTTCTTTCTACTGGGGCATCCGAAAAAAATAGATTTTTTTTGAACTTTGATCGCGACGGTTTTATTCTTTGAACCAATGCAATAGGTACATTGCTTCAAAGAGGGGAAACATATAGACACATAAGAAGTCCTAATTGATTGATTTGAGTGTTGTTGTAGGGATTAACAGGTCATCATGCAACTGTTGTAGAAGTTTAGCCAACACGTGCCTCGAAGTAATGCTATGAACCCACTCCTTGATGCCTGGATGATGCGCCGAAGATTGAGTTTTAGTTCTTTAAAATTCAGCTATTCAAAAATTTATGGCTCTTCTCGAGCCTTCTACATGTTTTAAAAAGCTTTAAAGACATCAAGTTAGTTTTAAGTTAAGGAAGACTTTTTCAATGGCTATCCATGCCATCATAAATTTAGGATCTAGTTAGAAAGTTATCTATAAAACTGTAATTTCATAAGTAATAAAGGAGACAGAGAAGAAGTATCGTTATGCTGTTTACATGGATTTGCAAATCACTGTTGAAATAAGTTATCTGATTTCTATTTATTGGTAACTGTTGAATTCGAATGATGGCGACTGTATGTCGTAAGAGGATTTGAGAATCTGTAGTTTATGTGAGTTAAAGATGAAGTAGTAGCCCACGAGCTGGCCACTCGAGGGGAGTTAGCCTAGAGAGATAAGTATTTTATTGATTAAGTTATTCCCTTTGTTTAGGATAAATTGCTGTTCAGTAGGAAATAACAAGTTGTTGAAGAGCCAAGTTAGTTGTTCCGAAGCACCATTGTCTTTAATTTGTATAAGTTTTCTTCTGTAGTTGATAATATTCCCTTACTATTTAGAAGATGCTTAATTGTTTATTTCCTTACTTTTCTATTTTCATAGTTTACTAGTTATTTAGTTTACTTGTTTCCATGCTTTCTAGTTTAGTAGTAATATTTTCTAAATTAGTTGTGTTATGATTTTTAATTTAGTATTCCTTGATTTTCTTAGAGTAAGATCATTTTCAAGTTAAGTAGTAATGGCTTTGGTTTAGTCTCAAATTTTGTAGTTTAAAAGAAAAACTAAAAAATATAAAATGGGTTGTTTGAATAATCTCCTTCTGCAAACTGCCTTGGACACTACCTAGTCAACAATTGACATTCAATTATTCTAAAGTAGTAGGACCTAACAACAGCCTATCACTTCTCTTACATCATTTCAAATCCTCAACCACATTCAATAAATTCTTCTTACAACCTTTCAAATCCTCTTACATTCTCATTTATTCCTCTTATATTCTCATTTATTTCTCTTACATCCCCCATTCCTCAACACATTTCCCAAAATGTGTTCCACCTTCCTCCAATAGAATTATGCCACTTGGCACATTCTCATTAGCTCTCATTTTATCTTGCATTCACCAATTCCTCTCATTCTTCAACCATTGAGTTCTATAAATAGAAGCATTCTCTTCACAATATGGATCCACAACTTCAAGCATTATCACTATAGCCATTTCTACTTGATAGCAATCACCATCTTCATCATTTTTAGCAAAGTCGTCACCATTTGGAGTCAATTTAACACTTAAATCACATTCAACATCAAATCTTATCAAAGGGATTGGGAAAGGGTTTCCTTTTCACATCAAAGGAGCACCACTCCCCCTATGGGATGGAGGTTTGCTTAAGTTAGATTAGATTACATGCTTTGTTTGGTTCATTTCAAGTTTTTATCATGTTTTCTTGTCTTCTTGGTCAAATAATTTCATAGGGAATGCTAGATTTGATTTTCTAACATGTTTAACAAGTGTTTGTTTATCTTATGTTAGCTTGTTGCAAGTTTTGTGTTCACAAAATTCACATAATAAACACATCGACTATATATATATTCCTCTAAGTATACATATATTGATTACCCGTATGGACATTTCCATTTGTCACTCATACGTATGTATTGATACATGTATACATGTATATATATTAAAATCAAGCACATACACATTTACTACCTTATCGATAAGCAATATAGTGTGATGTATTTATACATATACACATACATGTCATATTGTCCCTACGATAATACCATAGTCATAAGCAACCCGTTCATAATTATGCATAAGTACGTATACCTAAGTATTCTAATGCACGTGTTCCTCTATGCATATGGTCGATCATTGAAATGCGTATGCATACACATATATACATTCAACGTATGTTCACCTCATTAATCAATCATAGTAATATAAGGAAGAAATCATAAGCTCCAAACATACAAACATCATCCAAGAATGCATTCAACAGTAATCAAGACCCTTACTAATGCAAACCTATCATACTAAGGATGATTTACCAATTCCCAACATAATAACTTGACTCAACCATTATATTGTGAGTGTGTGTATAAGCTCAGATAGTTTTCATAAAGATTATCTAACCAATCACTTCTCCTGAGTGATGCTTCCCCTCCACCTAGAGGATTGAATCTGTCCCTGCAACCAACTTAGCGTAGTTAGACATTCATAATAAATCCATATGCATCATAAAAATTAAGAATATTCATATAGCAATCAATGTAAAAATATTTAATCTTTCAAATCCATATTAGGCATTTATCAACAATTTCACATTATAACTATTTCAATATTCCATTCTTTTAGCAAGCATATCCAAATCATGATTGCATTTACTATCCTATTTACCTGTGAAGGTAAAAGTAAATTAGTAAAAACAAGACGAGGTGCGACAAAAGCAACATGAAATGAATTACGCACCACATGATTTGGAATTGGATGCAATAGTAGATGCCTTGTAGATGTGGAGGCATTACCTATTAGGGAAGCCATTTGAGCTTAAAATGGATCATTTGGGACTGAGATATATCTTCACCCAGCCAAATCTTAATTCATGTCAAAGAAGGTGGTCGGAATTCCTTAATGAGTACGACTTTGAAATTTAGTACATTAAAGGAAAGGAGAATAGAGTAGCAAATTCTCTTAGTAGAAGAAGACATCTAGAAGCTATGACCTTGACAAGGTTTAATCTAAGGAAGCAAGTGATGCAAAACTTGCAAGGGGATGGGTACTATGAAAGAGTAAAGAAAGCTCTAAAAGAGAATCCCTCAGACCATTGATTTGATGGGTATGAGATTGAAATATATGGAATCCTAAGATATCAAAGGAGGATGTATATTCCAGATTCTAGAGATCTCAAAAGTTGTTCTTGGAGGAAATTCATAATGTACCTTATTCAAGACACCCCAAAGTTGTCAAGATAATTGTAAAGTTGAAATCTTTGTATTTCAGGCCTAAACTCAAGAAGGATGTAGTTGAATATGTAGTTAGATGCTTGGAATTTCAGTGAGTCAAGGCTGAACATGTGCATCCAATAGGAATTCTCTATCCTCATGATATACCTGAGTACAAGTCGCAAGTGATCAACATGGACTTTATTCAGGGGTTACCATTGAGTAAAAATAGGCATGATGATAGAATGTCATCAGGTCCTATCTCTTTAGTTTGAAAAGTGCATCAAATGTCAATTGGGTAGTGTTCAAGGCTATATGCAATAGGAAACCCCTTAACTAACTCTCTCAGATTTTCTAATAAATGAAACAACTAAAGTAAAAATTAAACTAGAAGGCCACTAAGCTAGAAAGATTTTGAAATAACTAGACTAGAAAGTAGGAAATTATTAGTCTAAAAAGAATAACAACTAAACTAGAAAGCATCAAAATGATTAAACTAATAAGTGTATAAATTGTTGAAGAAGAAAAACATGTAAAGAAACTGTGAAAGATTTAACTACTAATGGACTAACAAACTTAACAACTAATAGAAAATAACCTATCAACTTAAAACTTAACAGTAAGGTAGGTGCACTAGAAATTTAATTAACAGTGTTGAAAAGAGACTCGACTTCACACTTTATCATTTATAGAATAGAAGTAACAAAATTCTAAAAGTAAAAATACTTATCTATCTATTCCTACAATCCTTGGAGTGGCTAGCTCACGGGTTCTGTGTCTAACTTAGGTCACATAAACTTAAGAACTCCAAAATTACTCCATCTAAAATAATTCCATTCACAACACTTAGCAAAACAGAATGAGGCAAAAAAGATTCAGTTTATTCATATTAAGAGTGTAATACATAAACATAGCTCTAAGATTCATTATGACAACATAACGATATTCTCCAGTTGTTTTTCATTTATGAAAAATTACATATTTATACAAAAACTGTTAACTAGAATCCTAAATTTTAGTTGGTGGAAAATACCATTGAAAAAGTCTTCAACTGATCCTAATAGACTAACAAACTTTGAATCCATACATAAAAACATTAAACAGGCTCGTAATGAGCCATAAGTCTTTAACATAAAATAATGAAACAACTATAAAAGCTCGATACATCAAATGCCCTATAATTCCAACGCCTAAAAATTTTGATCCTATCTTCAAGTTTATGGAATCTATGTTGAATCTTCAGTGTTGAATTATTCCAGCGGGCATGACGACTGATTATTCAAAAGAAACCTGTTTATTTCTACAAAATCTAAACTATTAAGTCAATGCGGGTTAGTTTATTCCAAGCAATTCCAAATAATAAAGTTTATACAATTTCCTCAAAAATAAAGCACTTATTAATCCTAAAGATAACTAATTGATAGAGTAAAGGGGGCTAGAAAACATGAGGTAGGGTATTTAGTCACTTATATTGATGAGGTTACTTTTACCTTATCATTTCCTTCCCTTCTTAAGCCTGAGCAGGTCCTCTTGCTCTCTACTATGGCCCCTGACTTGAATTTCCTTTATTCCCATTTTGTTCTTCACATTTGGCACTGTGACAATACACACTATCTTCCTCTTTGTCGAAGTCCTCAGGTTCCTTTAGGAAACCTCGATGAAGAGTAACTCTAGCCTTCCATCTTTCAAAATTATCATCATTCTGATTTGTATTAACATGTAGGGCAGGAGGTGGTGAAAGAAGCAGAGGAGGTTTGTACCTCATACCAATCCAATCAGTCTTCAATTGTGAAAGGATATTAGCTAGTGCCACAACTCTTCTATATGACCACCTGATGTTAAGGGGTGAAATTATCTCTCTTTTTTTGAGATACATGGGAGGAGGGGTATACCTTTCCTCACACCCATGCCATGCTTTCCCTATAAGATTTGGACCCTATTCTTGGAAATGATCATAGCACAGCCAAAGATTATTATTATATTTATTATTTATAACCTCATGGAGCTTAAAACCCATAAATTGTGTCTTAAAGGAAAAAGGTTTCTTGTGTGGATGTCTCATCTGCAACCCAATGGTTTTCTCTACTTGTAGATATTCTTTTGATATTTTTTGCCACTAAATTTGAATGTGTATGGTTGAGAGAAATTATCTTAATTATACTTCCCCAACAAAGAGATTAACATAAAAATATGTACAATCTTCTACAAGCAAATTATGGACAAAGAATTCACACAACATATCTTGTTGTTCAAGAGTTGATTCAACAAAGATTTTGACAAATTCTTTGTCATCAGGGTTATATGGCTGATTATTGTAAATTTGAAGCAATTTCCATCTCATAATTTGTTCATTAAGAAACATTACATATAATCTAGATGGTCTTCTACAAGTCAGCAATAACTCACCAATTTGACAAGCATCCTATTTAGCTCTGTAAACCCTGTCAAATGATTCCTTTAGTAAATAAAACTCCTTTTTCAACCGAGCATTGTCTTTAGCCATTTCTTTTAGAAAGTAACACCTATCCATCCACTTCATGAGTAATGGAGGTATTCTCACCTGAAACCATTCTGTCACAACTGGGTCAGTCTGTATTTCCTTGGATTCCATGATAGGTTCAGTGTTGCTTTCCTAAAGATCCCATTCTAATTCCACAATTCTACTCATAGAAGCATTCAATTCAATTTTCTGTCTATTTCTCTCTTCTTCAAAAGCAAAAAATAATTGCATGAAATTATTTGTTAAATTCTTAATCTTTTCATCTCTTTCAAAAATACAAGACACATAATTTTTATCTTTATCATGTCTAAATGTTGGATTTGAAATTGTAACTATTCAATAATTATGTCTCTATGTTCAATTTGCATTTTTAAATTCATAATTTCTTGATCCCTTTTTCCTATGATTGCAATATGTGCCTCATGTTCTTCCTGTTTTTGATTTATTTGCTCCTTGTTTTCTTGCAATTGACTCTTCAATTCAATAATTTTTGCATTCAATTTTTCTAATTCTACTTTTCTCTGCTTAGATTCTTCATCTATTGTGTTACTAGAAGGAAAATTGGGGTTTTCTATATTTACATTATCTTCATCATATAGTACATTCTCTTTATCAGGCATATCAAATGAGTTGGAATCAACAATTTTATCAACATAGGAGGAAAATTGCCTTATAGTTTCAACGTCAATGTTTGCAACATGGGGTGACTTTTCCCCTTCCTCTTGTTTCTTTTCTGGGGATGATAGATCCTCCACTTCCACCCTAGGAGATTGATCAGGTTGTTGATCACTTCCTCTTATTTCCTCATTACTAGGTGGGGTATCAATATCCACGGTTTGATCCGTAGTCCTATATTTTCCCCTTTTAGGGACATTCAATACATCAGGAGGCATAGTCTCACTCGACTCAACAAATAATTGTTTACTTCTTCTTAAAGGAGGGGTTATTTGTGAGGTAGTTTTAGTTTGCTTCCTCCTCCTATGAGGAGGTTCCTCTTCTTTAGAATGTATAACTTCTACATTCGGCTGTTCTGGAGCTTCTCAGACACTAAGCAAGGTTTTCGATGCATTGTCACCAAGAGCAATTGAGGTCTGATGAAACTAAAGAGAATCAAGAGCCTCAGAGGAGGGTTACCCTACATACTAAACCACTTGTTTTGATGACTCTCCTTCAAAATGTTTATCAGACTCCTTACTTTTAATTTTTTGTAAAAATTTCTGCCATTTCTCTTCTAGTTTCTTACAAAAATGGTATTTGCAAATCAATTGAATTAGGCCATGATGCTTAAGTGGCCCAATACCAATCTTATACCTTTCCATCATCCCAATAACTAAATCAAATAAAAACACAGGGACAATAACCCTGAGAGTAGGGTCTTTAGCACCATGGTGCAAATGGGTCAGCAACTGAAAAGGGGGCCCTACTACAGTAGCTACTTACCCTTCACACTTGAAGTAATTGATTATCCATGCTACAACAGTTCTCCATGGTTCAGGAATTGACATTCTCTGGAATCCCTTATTTTTTCCCCTAGTGCTTATGGTTACTAGAGGCTGGGGTTCACCCTCCCTATGGAACAATTCTACCATCTTTTGATAGGCAATTTGTGTAGTTTCATTTAAATTAATACCCTTATTTTATAAACCAAAGAGATGGGAGATGATATTTGAAATTAACCAAAAACACTTGCCTCGTACCATTGTTTTCCTGTCTACAAAGTTCTTTATGAATTCCTTCACCAACTACTTCGAATATCCCTCAATTTTTTTGATGAATTCCAGCCACCCTACTTTCTGAAACAGGCTTGCAATATTTCCCAATGCAAGCAATTTTTCTGCTGAAGTTGGCTCAGACTTTTTCTTAGCTCCCCCCATCTTTTTTCCTTGATTTCTTTGCTCAAATTTTATAGAAATGCTTCAAAAATACTTGGTTTAAGCCATTGAATTGCATAAGAGAGAGAATATGGCTTCAACACAATCGATGGAGGGAAATAATTAATTCATCTTGCTTGAGTTCTACTGTATAATTATGGAAATTATGCATGGTAAAATGAGCAAGTGTAGCCTTACTTCATGTGATCACTTAGTGACACAATTTACTAAATTAGGAAAGGAAAGGTCTCGTGCCAATTAATTAACCTTTATTCAAAATAATTACTAACTTTAAGTGAAAATATACTTACCAGGGAAAACTTTAGTGGCGAATCTTCGCCAATTGGCAAATTCTAGAAATCAGGCAAGTCGAAATTGGCGAATTTACCATACCCAACAGGGTGTCCATATCACCCAAATTTTACAAACTATCGGTCCAATGCATGTCCATTCGCCAACGGTTAATTTTACGAGGCATGTTTAGGCAATAAATTCGCCATAATAGACTACGCATTTCCAATGGACCGATTAATATATTTTCCTGGAATCCCGGGAGCATGTCATAAAACACCTACATATTCACCAATACTATTAAAACAACATTATATGAGGACCCATTTCACCAACTAAAATTTACAAATCGTTGCTTGTGAAAACCATTTTGCCAATTAAAATTTATAAATAGTTGCTTATGAGGACCTATTTCGCCAATTACATTTGAGGACACATTTCGCCTTGAAAATTACAAAGTATCGTTGTATAAGCACGCGAGATTTGCCAAATTTTTAACATACCATTTAAAAATCCCACGGAATTCACCAAATATGGATTGATATGAATACAATTGAAATTTTTATTTATTCTTACACATTTTTTTTGGTTCTAAGGTTCTATTTCTCGATTCAGAAGTCAACGAAAGCTGAAAATGTAGAATTAAAGGTGAGTGATCATTTCTTCATACTTTTATTAGTTATTAGTTATAATAATAAGATTTTTTTATCTGTTTTCCATTCTTGCTTCAGTCTTAAAGATGATTTTGAGTAGGGAATGGGATCTATATTCTTTGTCGGTATGTCCTTAAACAAGAAGACATTTTTTTTTAGCTTTTATTCGAAGTGAGAGATCAATATGTCGAGCAACAAGCGTAAGACTCCTCAAGGTAATGAAGAGACTGGGAGGCCATCAAAACACCCAAAACGTGGAGGTACCATATAGTCTTACTTTGGAATTGGAAAAGCTTCTAATCCATTAGATCAAGGTGGAGCTACATCATCAACTCTTCCACCAAATAATATTGAAGAAGGCATTCACAATACCTCACTGCCACATGAAGGTCAAGGTGAGATTGTCATTGAGTTAAATCAAAATGTATCAAATGAGGATAAAAATATTGCAGAAGATGTTCCAAGGGATACCCTGGTTAGCCAGAATGAGATAATTGAGTTGGATGAGGATGATGTTGGTAGCAAGAAAAGAAAATGAAATCAAAATCGGGGCATGAGTGGGAAATGACAAGGAATTTTCAACTTGGTTGTCGAAGTACCCATTCATTGTACCAGTGGGGGTAGCAAACGAAAATGATATTAAAAGGGAAACAAAGGTCAAATTTATGATTTTTAGTTGGAAATGTGAAAGTTACAAGACGTTGCAGCTAAAGCTTGACACTATAGAAAAGCATATTGGTAAAGCTTACGAAAAAAAAATCATAGATAAAAAGGAACAATCAGTCGTATGATGGAAATCAAAGGAAGAATGTCTTCATGTTAAGTATGCTGCGGATTATTAAGAGCATAACCACAAAATGCCGAAGCTTCATAAATGTCAAGGTACACTTGAGGCTCATTTTGGAAAAGACATGGCAGCAACAAATCTGTCAAATTTTTTTTAGATGAGTGTTGTTTGTCATATTTTGTCCAGAGGGTGTCCTATGACAGACTACCCAGAATATTTTGATTTATTATCTTATTTGAGTGTTCCCCACTTTCCCTTCTCACATTGGTCAGTAAACACTGGATGGGAATGGGCGAACTGTCTTTCTATGGTGGAAAAGGAAGATTTAAAAGAGAAAGTAAAAGAGTCAAATTTCATTGCATTATCTTTAGGTGAAGTTACTATGATAGAAAATACTTCTTGGGTCTATATGCATTTTTATACTATAGAACAACATGTTCACCAAGCTCATCTTCTTTGTGTTCATAAAATGAAGGATAGTTCAACATCACAAAATCTATTTGAACTAGTCAAAAAATATTTGAATGAAATTGCAGGTATGGATGAGTTAAAAATTGCCAAAAAGTTGGTGTGTGTAGGAGCTGATGGAGCTGTAGTGATGCAAGGTCAAAGGAGAGGTGTTTGTACAAAGTTACAAAATACTTGTGCACCATACATGCTTGGAACTCATTGCATGACACACAAAATGAATTTAGCATTCAAAATTGTAAGCAAGTTTCCTACAGTATCAAAAGTTGAAAATCTAGTTCGCGAGATCCACACATACTTCTACTGAAGTCCCAAATGTTTCCTTGAATTTCAACATTTTGTTAAGGGAATAACACCAAGAAACAAGCTTCTCAAGGATGTCGATACTAGATGGATCTCCCTGCATGGACCAACGCAATGAGTTCTTTCAGAATATCAATCCTTGATTGGAGTGATGTACGAGTATCACAACACAATAGACAAAGCTCCTGACCTCTTACATAGGTTAAGCGATATAGAGACACTCTTGACTTTAGCTAGTCTTCTCCCCATGCTCGATGAGATGAACAATCTTGTGAAGAAAGCCCAAGATAAAACTATGTATATTTATGAATATGCTAATCTACATAAACTTACATGCTTGGCCCTCGATCATCTATATCTAGATCTAACAAAAGAATGCACAAATTATTTCATGTGGTGGAAAATTACTGATTTGAATAATCCTGATAATTATTTATAGTTTAATGCAAGTGAGCACTTATGTATCTGTGTATGTGGATATGAGATACCAATGTACCATTGTAAGACAACCAAGTGCTCTGGTAGAGAAGTAGTTGTTAACAAGGAAGATTTTAATGATGTTTTTAAATCTGTTAGTGATAATTTGAAGGAAATTGCAAAATCTCTTTCCTCATAGATTCATGAAAGATTCCCTTAACATGAAATACTTGAAGCCATGGGTATTGTGTATCCTCAATTTTGGGTAAACTGAGATAACCCAAAATATTTTTATTATCAAGTAAAAATCTTGATCAAACAGTTTTCGAAAAAGGTAACATACAATGAGCAAACAATAGAAGGAATTTTAAATGAAAATAAGCTTAGACAACAATGTAGGAGTTTTGAAACAACTATTAGGGACCCATATAAATCCATGGGCAAGGAAAAGGCCTTTGAATTAGGATCAATAAAAAAGGTTTGGACAAGCTTAGGTTAGAGTGAAATATTGTGTGGTTTGATATTAGAACATTTCAAACTTGCTGATTTATGTCAAAAAATGATATTGGGGTCAGTGGAGGAGGAGAGATGTTTTAGTACATTAGGGTTTTTGAAATGAAAGTTAAGAAACAAACTGGACAAGAATTTGGAAAATTGCTTGAGGATGAAAAGAATTGCGTATAATGTCAAAAAAATTCCTTTTCAAAGGGCACTCACAATCTGGAGGTCCACATGTGAAAGAAGAGGGACCGAGTTATGCAACACAGACACTCCAATTCCAAGCACTAGTACTTGTGGTAGTGGTAGTGGCAGTGGGACTGGGACAAATGACAATAAAATTGAAATTGACACAAATCACACAATGAATGTTGAATTTGAGACACAGGCCGAAGAAAGTGAAGAGCAGACTCAAAATCAAGATGACTCTTTTACCTTATCTCAAGATGAGAATCATTTTGAGGACCCTGACTCCATTTGGGAAATGGAAGAGAATTAGCAGGTTTTAGGTATTTTTACTACACTTCATGAATCAGTTTCCATTGTTCCAAAGTCCAAACTGTAGTTGATGACATTTTATATTTTATTAAATGAATATTGAAATTGTGAATCATTGCACTTCATGATATCTTATTTTATATTGCACTGCATGAATCATATTCCAAACTATAGTTGATGGTATTTTATATTGTATTCAAATAAATTGTGAATCATTGCATTTCATGATATTTTATTTTATATTGCACTTCATGAATCATATGCCAAACTGTAGTTGATGATATTTTATATTTTATTCCATCATCCATGAAATTGTGATATTAAAATTTAAATTTGATCTCTTAAAAGGAAATTTATTTTTTCTTTACAAAGAAACTAGCCTCCACCGAGTCCACCCCACTTATCTTCCACATATCAATAATCACAAAAATATACCACACTTTGATTTTATGAACAATGCAAAATGTAGAAATTTGTGTGACAAGATCCATATTATAGCCTACATTACATCCATAAAAAAATTTGAAATTATGTAGTGACGTAGTGCTTCCCCCATTCCTAACAAAATTCAATACCATCGGCCTAACAATGCTTCATCGGCAAAACCCCATCACAGCCCTACCGATGACCTGATGAAAATAGCTCACAACCTAGTATCAGTGTAACAATACTCTATCAGGCTGACTCCTAAGGTGCTCTCCCCAATATACCGATATTGTCAAGTTGTCAAAAAAAGTAACCATGAATTATCGAATGCATAAAGTATATCAGGGGAACTAGGGTGCATCAAGGAAAAATTATCTAGCATCCCACCGATAGAATGAAGGAAAGGTGTCCATCAGTGGAGAGGATGGCTATCAGTGAAAGACTAATGTGACATCTCAGGGCATCGTCGAATTCAAGATATTTGAAATAAATGTTCTTCTACGATGACAAGATTGAAAGACAGTCCACGGATGGTGCATTTATGAACCAGAATTGAAGTGCATTATATCACAAGTTGATCGCATAGTTGTTACAAAATCCTAGAAGATTTCACTTAGGGTAAAAGTAGAAAGGCAAAACTTGGAGTTTTGATGTAGCAAACACTGGTGGACTGTGGAGGCGACTCGGCGAGACTCATGTAAGTACTTCAGACCCAGCTAAGAAGCTATTTTCATCAAAATCTTAAGATTTAAATAATGGAAGAGAGTACAGACAAACCCAAAGCTAAAAAATAGAAAATCGAAAAGACTAAAACTTTAGATCAATTGGACATTAAAAAGCCTAAGAGACTCCTAAATGAAGACCTAATAGATCAATGCCCTAGGTCAAGGCTGAGACCCAAGAGGAGTGCTCAAATGAATCCTTGAATGGATCGACTATAGGAAAAACATAAGGGCTTAGGAGATATTTGGACATTGCAACGAGGGTATGACCTCTTCATGTACCATTACAAAAAACAATTTAGGTTTCAACCAGTCTACAATCCATGGAGGTTGAACTTGGAAAGACTTATGGTGGCCAATGTGTTTGTGAACACAGAGCTAATTAAAGCTCTTGCTATTAGATATGACCCCAAGAAAATAACTATTCAGTCACATGGCGGGGGTGACATGCTTGTTATTTCTAGGGATCTCATTTCTAATGTATTTCAGTTAGAGTGTTCACTGAATTTATCATTCACGGTCAAAGACCTCTTGATAGAGTATCGCCACATGGATACTGGCTATAAGAGATGGAAATTACCTTTGCATAGGCCCAAGGATGAAGGAGGCCAACTCAAGAGGTTCTCTAGTAGTGAAAACCCTCCTTTCCATGAAGATTTATTTGAAGAGTATTTTCGATACACCTATTATTCAGCTGGTTAGGTTTTGAGAGTAGAGGTTCCACCTCTCATGTCGATTGCCCCAATGGTCTTAGCTATAGACATATAGAGGAAGGATGCCAGACCATTTGATTATGCTAGCTACTTGGCCAACGCCCTACATCGAGGGCTTGAAAAGATTAAAAATAATAGTGATAATATTAATTTTGAACACTATTATTTGCTTTTGTACGAGGGACAAGTCAGAGGGGTCTGGAGTGAAGAATTAAGGATAAAAGATACAGATGAAAATGGAGATTTGAAACCTATACAAATGTGGAATTCATTTTGGGACAACTGATTTGGTAGGTCTAATTACCTTTATTTTGAAGAATTTTTTGTAAAACCATTGATGAAGTTGCTAGAATATCTGTGCAATTACAACCTATCCCTAGAAGTACAAAGATTTCGAAGACCAAAGGAAAATGACCTGAGAAATAAAGTGAATCATAATTGGGGAGACTGGTATGATTTCCCTGATTGTACAGTGATAAGGGTTTATGGGTTTGAAGGATCTCCACACTTGATGCCACGAGTAGTTCTTGACCGAATTTCTTATTTAGAAATTATGAGGCAATTGGAAAAATATGTTGCCAAACACCTCAAAGGACATAGCAAACAATCAATTATGCCCAACACCTTATGTTTTGGAGACTTTACAGTGGTTTCCAATGAAGGATATGAGGAAATTGATGGTAAATTAGCACAGTACAACCTACCTTTAGGTGATGTAAGGAAACAATTTGATGCAGAAGGGTTTATTCACAAGGCGAGATTATCGCAGGGGCTATCAAGGTATGAAAATATATTCTCAATTGAAGATTTGATAAGAAACCATGATGAGGATTCCACCAAAGAAAGAATGGCTGCCTATAACAAGATTATGCTTACAGAGGAATGGAAGAGAAAAAATGTCCCATCTTATTCAAAGGCATTTGGTGAGATACAAGATCCTTTAATAAGAATTGAGCAACTCATCGCTCATGTCAATGAACTGGTAAAGGATGTTCCCCCAGTTGTTTTTGATGCGCCTCATGCAACCTATTTAGGAGTACAAGATAAAGACATAGAGCCCTTGGATTACATACCTTCACAACCTACTCTTGAGGTATGTTTTTCTATAGATACTGATATAAGTGAAGAAGAGGAGAGTGATGAAGAGGGTGAGCAGGTCAAAAAAATAAGTGCTCCTGTGATTGCAGAGTATGAGCCCCCTCAAGAGCATAATATTGTAATATTTGAGGCATAAAATGAACTATCTGATGATGTGAGGGTTAGGGCTGGACAATAATTTATTTTTTATTGTGATTTTGTTAAATATTCTAAATTTAAATAATTTGTTTATGAATATAAAGGCAGAAAAATGAGACAAAAGATACTAGATATCACTCCTGAATAGGAGGCAACCACTCTGTAGGAATTGAAAAGGGAGGTAGATAAGGAAATGGAGTCCATCACTCTTGAAAGAGGAAGGGAATTACTTCAAGAAGATGAAGTGTTGCTCCTGCCAGGGTGGGATATTAGCTCTTCAATTGTATTTGATAACTTCAGAAAAAGAGGGGATAAGGAAATGAACTTAACGAAAGAAGCAAGTGACAAAATGTATTCAGGATCTGGGTACAACCTAGACAAAGCCACCTTGCTTATTTGGTCACTGTATCCCTATGATAAAAGACCTAATATAATTAGTAAACCAAACCAAGTGTTTGGACATATCTTGGTTCAACGAGTAGGGGGTAGGAACCCTATGGAGACAACAAAATTGAACATAAATGTGGAAAATTTTTACCAAAGCACAGATCAAAAAACTGATTAAGGAAAATGACAAACTGAAGGAGCTAACAAATAAGAGAGAAAGAACATATTCCTCCTCCACATCAGAGTTGTACTCCCCATGGCTTGAAAATGATAAGAGAGTGCTTGATGTATTGGCTGATGCAACCTATAGGAAGAATTGCCATCTGAAATCCCAGGGGAAATGCAAAGAATTGGAGAAAGAAGTGAAGACCATCAAATATAACATTGTATTTGAAATGATAAAAGAAAGATTCAACAAAATGATGAAGTGTGCTAATGAATATTGGAAACTATTCAAATAGACACGCATTGCATTGGTGGAGAATGAATGATTGCAACCTAGGATGATGGAGAAAAAAAAGGAGCTCCTAGATAAGAATATCATGAAAGGACAAATATTGCTGACATATAACAAGCTGGTAGAATCACATAATGGATATCATAATAGGCTTAGGGAAGATTTCAACTACTTTGATTCAGTCTCGACACTTCATAATGGCATTGGAAATCCGCAAGAATATGATGATTGGAAGGAAGAGCTTGTTGGGCTTCTAATTGTTGCATTGCAAGAAATAAATGATGAGGATATGGTTTTACAAAACACTCATAAGCAACTCAAAAAATAATGTCTATGGAATATGATATGAAACAGTCGATCTCTAACGTGGACACCTATACTAAACAAGAGTACATCCATCACCTCTCTGCAGTCAATCTGTTTATTATCCAAACTATAGATGTGTCAGATGCAATGGGACAACCATCAGATTCAGAGTAAGAATGCCAGCCAACAACATGATGAGTGCCCTATCATGGAGTAGAAGCTTTGAACAGATCTTAGGTGGTCATGGGCTTCTTCTTGGAGATTAACGGATCGGTGCATTCACCTACGACATTATTTTATTTGAGTTATGTTTAGTTGTCAAATGTCATGAATTTTTGTAACGGGTTTGTAGCTTGTTGCCTCTCATATATAAGAGAGATCAAGACCCGAATAGGAGATCATCACATCATTTTTAATTAGACTTTAGAGTAGAAAATAGTAAGAAGATAGATAATAGATTGCACCAATTCACCCATCATCTCATATCATAAACTATTGTTATAATTCATATCATTTGAAGATAAATACAATGGAGAAGGTTACACATAATTACTGATTTGCTTTCGAGTGTTCAATTGTTGTGGATTCATATGCTTATATGTTATTAACTTATTTGGCTGTCTCCAAAGTGGCTGTTTATGTTATTCAAATTGAGTGTGTGGAAGTACATTTAATTTATCAATACATTGAATTTGAATTCTTCAGGAATAGGGGCTGTGACCATGGGGTTTAAGATTTATTTATGGATATGATCAAGTAGTAATGTGGGCTAAAAAATGGATTTGGTCACACAAATCTCTGCAATTTGTGCTAATCATAAAATAAAATGTAGTGTATTTTTGCAGTATGTGGGATGTGGGTGAGGTGTAAGTTGGTGTATATTGATTAGGATTTTTAGTCCCAACATAACATAAGCTAACATTTCAAGTTCAACATCCATAACTTAGAAGCTCTACCAAGAAGTAAATATAATGAGCTAACAGTTCAACATCCATAACTTGGAAGCTCTACCAAGAAGTAAATATAATGAGCTAACAATTCATCACCTTATAGTTCATATTTTAATTGTGTTAAAAGTAAAACTTGAACATGTACTCAGTGATTCATCACTCAAATCAATTCTTAATAAAATTTTAACAATAGTATTAGTAGCATATACAACAATAAACATCAACAATCATTTAATCATTAATGTGTATCTGATATTTGAAACCACATAATTTTTCTTCAAATGATAAAATAAATAATACAGGTAATTGAACATCATCACATTACTGAAGTGTGAATTTGAGATTTTTTATTTATTTTCACATGAAGGAGTACATATAGGCATTGGAAATGCAAAATCTTGCCAATTCCCAAAGACAACCCTGCATAGAGCTGAGTTGGAACTTGGAAACTCATATTATCAAAGATTAAAAATTAAAAATCAAGTCACTATATCACCTTTTCTAGCAACTTCCACTCTTCAGGTGGTGGAGTTTCCATTTGTTCTAACTGATGTTGTTTGACTTGAAGTTTTGTTAACATTTCATGATTGTAATTGGAAGTGGAACCTGTCTTGAATTCTTTAGTCAATTTTGCATTCAAGGTTATCAGTGTTCTGATGGAATCCAAATAGTTCACCACATCTGGGTTTTGAGGAAACTGGTCCAAATCAATCTTCCTTGCACCTTCCATTTTCTTTTTGAAATCATCCTTTCCAATGAATCAGTCATTTGTGTCAAAAGCCTCTGGAAAACCAAGCTCTATGAAGTTCCTTACCTTTTCATCCACCACCTTCATCTTGTCTACAACCAAATGCAAATATTCCTTTGTCCCACACCTTATTTAACATTTTTCAATGATAGATGACAACTTCATTGAGGTATCAATCCAATTAGTAATCCCTTTTGATTTCAAATAATTTTCACTGGCTTTGTAGACTATTTGTAGAACTTGATTTGCATATTTCTCTAATTCCAACATATTTTTGTTGTCCACTAAATATTTGTCAAGCTTCTTATAATGTTGTCTGATAGCATCAATCATTTGAAACATGTCACACAAATGATCAAACCTCTCCATTATTTCATCCCAAATATTTTGTTTCATATGACTCATTGTATCTCTACAAAATGGAGATAACTTATTTTTACAAGAGTTAATTTCTTCTTTTGCTTCTGTCAGCTCTGTCTCCAATCTTTCATTTGTTTTTTTCTGTTTCTCCAATTTTTGTTCCCACTGTGCATTTCCATTCACAATGCTTAGTATTAAATTTTCGGAAGTGAATTTTTCCTCATCATATTTCTTAATGCTCTCATTTATCCTTTGCTTCAGGTCATTCACTTCTCTCTCATTTGGTTTATCCTCTTTACTTGTTGATGTAGAGGCAGATTTTTTAATTCTTTTTTCTAATTCATTGCTCTTGTTATCTGCTGCTTTCCTCTTTGCTTTCTCATTTTCTAGGTTTGCCTATAACTTTTCTATTTGGGTCTGCAACCTTTTCTTCTCTCTATCTTGCTTTAGCAATGATGTGTACACCAATCCATTGTTCTTTTTTGATACACTAATTTTGTTAGTATTTTTTAGGCTAGAAAAATCCAATTGAAAATTGGTTACTTGGTATTCAGATTGATCCATCGGATTTGTTAGTTTGTTTTGAACTGTGGGAACAACAATTGTGTACTCCATGATTTCTTTATTTGTGTCAAATGTGGGTAATACCATGGTTGTTGCAGGATCTGAAGTTACAACAAACACACTCTCCATCAGTTGCTTCTTTTCTTTTTTATACAAGTCTGATTTCTTTTTAAACTCTTCAATGAAATCATAACCTAGGGATGCAGGAACAATGGAATGCTTGAATGGAGAAGGAATATGAGTACTTGTAGTTGCTAATGATGTTGCAGCCACACTAACTTTCAATGGGGGAGTGCCTTGAAATAATTCCTTTGTCATGGATCCACTGATAGTGTGTCTTGGACTTGTCATAATCCTTTGCCTCTTCTATATGCCTTGATCACTTGGTGTTTCTATGGTATCTTGTATTGTTTTCCTCTTGTGTGTAGTTTTTTGTTGTAGCACATGTTGACCACTACTAGTACTACTACCCATACCATCACCACCAGAGGTAGTTCTAGTTACATTAAGCTCTCCAACATGGGCATGTCCTAGTTGTGATTGTATCTAACCATGAGGATGAGGATTAGAAGTTCTAACAAATTGAATTATTTTGGCTCTACTCATATGCCCTTGGTATACTGTATTAGCTCCAAGGCTAGATCTATCAATTGGTTTTCTATGTTGTACATCTATTACTGTAGGAACTCCTTGTCCTTGGGACCCCAAACTACACCCTTCATAACCCATTTTTTCAGCTATGACTGCTCTTGAAGTATATGCTTCTTTTGTGGCCTCACTTAAACTAAGTTTGTAATTGACATGGATTTGTTCTACTTCTTACCTATCATCATTAGATTCATCATCACTGTCTTTGTTTCCATGTTCATCAAGATCCTCTATATTCCACAATTTGCTAAACTCTTTATCTTCTTCGTTATCTCCATACTCTTCAAGAGCTCTTGGTTCACCTAGCTCCTTCCTCATAGACCAAAAGGTAGTAATTTTTGATCGTGACCAATTTTTATCTGTAACTTCCTTCTCTAGAGAACCTAGAATTTTTACTCTACTAGATGGTTTATCACTTTTTTCATAAAAAATGTTGTATGTTCTGATTGCCTTTCAGTGCAATGCCATAATTTCTACTGATAATTGTTCAAAAGAAATACCATTCTCAACAACACTTTTCTCCATTGCTATTTTGACCTCATCCCAAGAATCCTTGTTTCTGAAGTTTTCAAGAAAGGGTTTACTTTGATGATGAATTCTTCTTACAACATTCCTATTGGCCACAAACATTGATTTAATGATGCCACATGGATCATACTGCCAGTGACAGATAGCATCAAAATAAAAATAAATTAAAAGATTATGTGTTACAGTAATTTCTTTTCTCTCGAATGTGAACCCTCCACATGAAAAAGGTAAAGAAGGAAATAAGGTCTTCTTTTGCTGACTGAGAAAGTGTAGTTCATTAGCACTCTACATTTGCCTTACATATTCCAATGCAAAAACCCTTTCTGTCACATGTATTGAAAGTTTGTATGGCTGTACTCCTGATCCATAAAATCTTAGCACAATATATTCTTCCATTAAGTACCAATCAACCAATTGTATTTCTTTTCCTAATTGAATGCAATTTCTACATGACATAGGAAATCTAGGCATTGGAGTATTTGTAATTGCTTGATGTAATAGATCCAAAAATTAGTCTACAAAATTATTGTAGTTCCTTCGAGAATCATGCATCCTTATCTCACTAGTCCATTCATATACTGGAGCTATTTTATTTTCCCTAGCATTACTATAGGGCTGAATATGAAGCTTGTTGGTTTCAAACATTCCTCTAAATTTGAATAGAAAAAGATAACACAAGTAGGTTGGGAACCTAAATGTCTTGGTGGAACCTAATTTAATCATTAAAAAATGTTTATGCATGGATTCTACAATGTGCTGAATAAAATTATATTTGACATGTTGAACACCATAATGGATATTAAATACCATTTCAAGGAGGCTTGCACCCACTTCCAAATTGCTATCCAGACCAAGGCAAAATGCTAGCATGGAAATAGTATCCTGAACCCATGGTTTAAAAATATCCAAATCATAAGGAGGCTTATGATCACCTTTTAGTTTGTTTCTATCCTAAACTATTTTATTTAAGAAAGCATCTTTCTCCCTTTCTTCCACTGCTTCATAATCACTAGCAAGCTTTTCTAGGTCAATGTGGACGTCTCCAAATTATTCAGTTGTAAACCCCAACACTTTTCCAAGTTCTTCTGCATTAATGGATAACAATTCTTCTTTGCTATCTTTATTAAAAATTGCTCTTTTTTTATCATCATAATTTTGGGCACAAACCATGATAAATTTTGGGTAAGGGAAAACCTCATGTAACATCATGTTCCCTAATCTAGTTACCCACGGTGCACTAATACTATTAACTTGCATTCGCTTTGTAGCCTTATTATGAGATGAAAATCTAAGTTCTAAGGTACACCTACCATATATTTTAAGATCATAAATATCATGGCACCCATCAGTGAAACTTGGGGTTTTAAGCAATTCTGCATAATGTATTTTTTTATCGGACATTGCTTAGTGGTACTGGTGGTAGACATGCTTATACAATGTGAAGTTATGAAATTTGAATTCCCTAATACCTATTAGTCCTCCTTAATTATTCTTAATTATAAGTCTCTAAACCCAAACTTCAAAGTTTGACAAAATAAGATTTTAAGAAATGTCAAACGATGAAACGTAGCCACAAGAATTCTTTCAATTACCCGAATTTTGAGTCTTGACTCTTGAAAAGATTAATGTTGACAGTCGTGGAAACTAGAATGGCTTTGTTGGAAGTGGAACTATGGAATCCAAAATAGGGTGGTGAACTGCAATGAGCAATCTAAAGAGTGAAGATTGAAATCTCCCTGTGTGCTGACCCTCTCACTTAAAAAAAAATCACTTGACACTTAGCAATACAAAATGCTTTAAATGCTTTTTTTTCTCAAAATTGGAACATTAAAGTGAATGAAACGTCTTAGGTCTACAAGTTGCAAATTATTAACCATTGATCTTTCTAAATCTAACGATTATAGGGTGATTCCAAAGGTTTAAGTTTGCAAGCCTATCACTGTGTGCATTTCATTACAGAATGCAACTACAACCATACATCAAATGTTCATCCAATGGTTGAAACTTGAGTAATTTATGATATTAACTCAAAAAAAAAAACATGACACGTGTTTTAAAGTTGTTTTAAACTTTTGTGCACTAGGATTGGCATCAAGGCCAAGGGGCCGATAAGTTAACGTTGCAAAGGACTTACAAAAATCTTCCCATGTGTTGACCCTCTCACTTAAAAAAAATCACTTGATAGCTGACACTTAGCAGTACAAAGTGCTTTAAATGCTCTTTTTCTCAAAATTGGAACATTAAAGTGAATGAAATGTCTTAGGTCTACAAGTTGCAAATCCTTAACCGTTGATCTTTCTAAATCTAACGGTTATAGGGTGATTCCAGAGGTTTAAGTTCGCAAGCCTATTGCTCTGTGCATTTCATTACGGAATGCAACTACAACCATACATCAAATGTTCATCCGATGATTGAAAATTGAGTAATTTATGATATTAACTTAAAAAAATAAACATGACACATGTGTTTTAAAGTTGTTTTAAACTTTTGTGTGCTAGGATTGGCATCAAGGCCAAGGGGGCAGTAACTTAACGTTGCAAAGGACTTAAGAAAATCATCCCGTGTGCTGAACCTCACACTTAAAAAAAATTTACTTGATAGTTGACACTTAGCAATACATAGTGCTTTAAATATTTTTTTTTCTCAAAATTGGAACATTAAAGTGAATGAAACGTCTTAGGTCTACAAGTTGCAAATTCTTAACTATTGATCTTTCTAAATTTAACGGTTATAGGGTGATTCTAGAGGTTTAATTTCACAAGCCTATCGCTCTGTGCATTTCATTACGGAATGCAACTATAACCATACATAAAATGTTCATCCAACGGTTGAAACTTGAGTAATTTATGATATTAACTTAAAACAATAAATATGACACATGTGTTTTAAAGTTGTTTTAAAATTTTGTGTGCAAGGATTGACATCAAGGCCAAGGGGCCGGTAGCTTAACATTACAAAGGACTTAAAAAAATGAATAATGATATGGGGAACCGAGGGAGAAGGTCAACGACAAATTATAAATCAATAACGACAACATTTAGTGTTTATAATGTTTTTTGTCAATTTGATGACAACTTTCTTTTTTCATTTGTATTGCTTTATGTTTTACTTTTAAATTTGCATGCATTTATTTCTTAAATAGATATACCACAAAAATATACCACACTTTGATTTTATGATCGATGCAAATTGTAGAAATTTGTGTGACAAGATCCATATTATAGCCTACATTTCATCCATAAAGAGATTTGAAATCTCGTACTCATAGTCCTTCCCCCATTCCTAACAAAATTCAATACCATTGGTATCAGCCTAACAATGCTTTATTGGCGGAACCCCCATCATAGCCCCGCGATGGCCCAAATAAAATAGCTCACAACTTAGTATCGGTGTAACAATACTCTATCAGGCTGACTCATAAGGTGCTCTCCCTGATATACCGATAGAGTCAAAAAAAGTAAGTACATCGCTGTAACACATAAAAATCAGTGGAATGAATGATTGCACTCCCCCAATGGCCCGATATAACCATGAATGATCAAGTGCATATTGCATAAAGTATATTACTTAATTTCTCAAAGGAAAAAAACTGATTTGAATATATTAATAGACACTGAAGTTCTGAACTCAGAAAATCACTCTTTACTATAAGTGTAAATGAATAACGAAGAATAAAACAACACAACCATTTATTTTATTGCAACTCAATTTCAATGTCAAATTATTACATATCTTTTTAAAGACGAGTAGCTGTAGAGCAGGCAAGCTCCTATTTTGTATAAATAACATATGTCAGTGTGTCACTTTATAAATTTATTCCAAGTTGTTGCTCGTGACAATGGATTACAAATTGATTCCAATTTCCAAGCTTCTGTTGGTGACAACTTAATACAAATGTAACTCTAAAAATAAATACATGATTCCAAGCTTCTGCTCATGACAATGTAATACAAATGTGGCACTGAAAATAAATGCCGGGGGAAAGGCAGTTCTAATCATTCTAGGGAAATGGGAGCTATGAAGATGCAAAATGTGCTTATCCCCTTTGAGAACCAGAGTCATGCAGAAGATGTAATACAAATGTCTCTTTAAAAGTAAATGCATGGGGCTTGCCTAGCCAAACATGCTGGGGAATAGGGAGTTGTGAAGATACAAGAGGAGTAGAAAATCTGCTCCCATCTTTTGCATGTAGCTTCCATGCAATGGTATAACACTTACCTCCATCAGAGCTCCTCATCCTGGTTCAAAACCTGTCTCAGAAGTTAGGTTAACCAAATCAACTTCTTTCCAATTCCACCCATTCTGAACTTGAAGGAAATTTGTCTTTTATTGATTACTCTGTAACTACATAACTGTAGGTAGGAGAATTTACAGTATCCCCAATAATACCACATCATCTTCTTCGCGAATCTTTATTAAGCCTAGAAAATGAAAACCCTTATGACACTATCCACTATTCACTATCCCTATTTATGTGCCACTAGTGCTACTACCAGCTTGGGTATAATGATAATCATGATTCGTGTACAATTAAAATGTTTAATTTGATTGACGTCTAGCTACATGCCAACTGTACCTTAAGTTGAAAAGCTGTCAAAATCACCACTGCCACTCAAATGATATGAAACCATTACAAATATTGTTTCATTAAAGCTATGAGTTGCCCAAGAAATTGCTTCAGATATTCATATCACATTTGGAATTAATTGTTGCCATTGCCAGCACTAGTAGTACGACAACCACACTTTCTTCAAAAAGATTGAGAATTTCAATTAATTGAAATGTACAATGTCGAGGCATTGAAAAGATAGAATGAGTGATGAGTGATGAGCCTTAATCTGACCACATGTCTGCATCTAATGGTTCTAGTGTTATTCTTGAGGTTTCAATCCGCAAGTCTAGTGCTTCAAAGATTTACTTTTGGAATGCAACTCTTTTTGCTTGTTGGTTTACAAATTTGTCACTTTAACCATGAAAGTAGAGGCAGGATATTTTAAAACCAATGACACAAAGTTCGTTTGTCTCACAATCAGTGATCACATGCAAAAAAAAAGTAAAAAAAAGTGATAGTTTCTCTTTTAACAAATGAATTAATCCGAACACAAAGTCTCAGAGATGAAAATATACGCATTCTAACCTAATAGATAAAAATTGAAGAATAATCATGAAGAAACACAATTCTTTCATAATTAAAATTAAGCATTAATAAATAGATAGATTTAGAAATATATTCTTTTATCTCTCTAATGCCAAAAATGTGGATTCATAGACCCGTCACCCCACACCCCACACCTTGTACAATCAAAAAGTGCTCAAAAGTTGAAACTACCCCCCCTTATCATTACATGTCACAAAAGGATTCATGCATGCTGTTAAATCACTAGAGGTGTCGAGACTCTATACAGTTCTATCTGCATTTCCATAACTAAATTGTGAAATTCAACACATTTTCTTCTTCTTCTAAAATGAAAATCACCCTGTTGTACTCGACATTGCTGATTTTCTCTTTCCACACCATTGAACGCAACTGGGAAATGAGGTCGAGTTGCTCTTCTTCACGCCAGTTCAAATCTGGTTGCATGACGAGCACAGGTTCATCTTTCCATTCCCTGATATCGCCAAGAAGTACCATTTTGAGGAAACTCTGAGTTTGGAGTTGAAAATGCTGCCACCTTTCCTCATATGCAGGCTCACTTAACTTCACTGACTTGAAGTGACCATTTATTTGCCAAGAAAAAAGTGCCAATATTCTACTAAAGATTACGTTAAACCTCAAGTTGGCATTTGAAAGCATTTGAGAAGACATCCCTTAATGACACTGTACAATTCATTAAATGAGCTGACACTTCAAAAGTTGTGCATCTCGCCGAGGTCACCCCATCATTGAGAAACAAAACTCTATAACCTATTGTACAGTAATAAAATCTCAATCATCGATTTCTAGAAATCTAATGGTTCTAGTGATATTCTGGAGGTTTCAATTCGCAAGTCTAGTGCTTTAGAGATTTACTTCTGGAATGCAACTAGAGTCGTCCATCAAACATTCATCGAATGGTCCCTATGATTTTTTATTGGCATACTAGTTTATTTTAACATTGAGATTTTTTATTAGTTTGAGATTCTGTTTAATTCGCTAATGAAAATATATTTTTTGCTTTGAAAAAAGGTTTTAATCGTGAACAATTTTTTTTTCTATTTTGAAAACAAGATTAATTCTTCAATGGAAAAAAAATTTCTGGTTTGAAAAATGGTTTTAATCACCAATGAAAAATATTTTATTCATTTTAAAAAAATTGCAATTTGCCATAATTTTCCATAGACTTCTAGGGATTATAAAAGATTCATCAATTGGGATTTAATTTTTTTCCCGAAAAATGAAAAAATTGCCAATAAAATTAATATTTTTTTCAGGAATTATACATGATTCGCTAGGATTTTACACCTTCCGGGGTTTCTTAAAGTTTTCCATGGTACTTACCTTATGTCCCATCGTTAACTTGAATTTCACTCACCTTTGCTAACGTAACAGATTAGCTGTACAATTGGCGAGGTTGGCAAAAGACTTTTATTATGAGATGGATGAGAGAGCAATCAATGGAAAAATTCATTATGATGAAAATATTTTCATAATAATTTCATTTATTATGAGAGGATATGATATTATCGGGTGAAATGGAAATATATGGTGTGGATTCCACGGTGAATAACAAAAATTTGGGTAATGAGCATGTGTGAAATTTTGGAAAAATCAAAGCATTGGAGAGGAAAAAGAATTTACAAAGTTCTAGAGCATCGGTGGAGGATTCGACCGAAAAACGAAGTGGAAAAAGTTTTGAAGCATCGATGGAGGATGCAGCCAGAAAAGGAAGGCAAAAACTAGAAATTGAGGATGAATTAATAGAACTTGCAACAATGCATGTTGGGACAACCAATGAAAATGCTAAAGAATAGGAAGAGGAAGATGCTGAATGCCGTGGGGCATCAGAAAATGGTGAAGAAAGCATAAGTGACATAAGATTAGAAGAACTTTCCTCCATGAATGAAAGTGATCAAGCATCTAAAAATGAGGATTTAGAGGAGTGGGAACAACCACATGTCACGACTGTCTACCATCAAACTTCCTTCCCAACTGATGATGAAGACCCCATGATTGAAAGATATGACAATCTCAATTCAAGACTCGCAAGGGATTGGTCCGAGCTGAGACACCAAGTGGATTTGGAGGTGTTGTTGCTCCCGAATTGGTCTAGACTCCATAACTTGCCACATTTTGAATTCACATGTGAGCTATGCCAAGAGGCCATCGAACAAGTAAAAGAACAAGTGGAGCAGCCAAGGGCATTGCCTCCCACCACTGCTTCAAGGATTGAGCTAGAGGACCAAGGGTTGGAACCAAGTGCCAACCCAGTTGAAGGTAGCCCTCAAGAGGGTGTTAGGACAACAATGGTAGAAGAAAAACACAGTCTCGAGCCTCCGAATGATGAAGCAAATCAAGTGGGCGAGCTATCCATCAGTCGTCAAGAGTCTTTCCCTCTCGTAGAGAATCTATACATAATGGATGATAGGATCTATGGGGAATCCTTGGAGGGAAATAACATAGTAAATTTTAGTCCCCTTGAAGGGGTACCATCAATTAATGACTTCTTTCCCTTGGGAGTTGTACTACGGAGATATGCCAATGCTGAAGAAGAGTACATTTTAGAAGATGGAGGTGATGAAGATATACTACTTGAGCCTCCAGATGGTGAAACATTAGAGCTCCTGGATTGGGAAAGGAACTCCTTCTCCATCTACGATGATAGTGAACAAGAAGAAATGAGAAAACATGATGGTGAGCCACATGAACTATAAGGAGAAGAAGACCAACGCATGGATGTCTTGGAGGCTGCTCATAGGGGTGACATAACATTTCAACTGCAAGGGCAGGCTATAACTAGGAATCCTTCTGCCTTGACCTTTGTTGATCCTCCTACACCTACCAAGACCTATAACATGACAGATTCGTCCATGTCATGCTTTATGACATGAAATATAAACAAATTGGGATCAACAGAAGGGAACTGAGATGGGACATCGTGCTTCCTTTTGAAGAAAACAATCAAGCAGAGTCCTGGACTATGAAATATCAACTAGACGAAGTGTATCTCCTCAAAGAACAACCGATGGAGGCTGTGGGTCTCACTGGTAGATTGGAAGAGGTGTTTGATGTCCCATTCCCCCAACCTTATGCAAGTTCGAGATCAGGTAAAAGGTTCCTTGCATTTGAATTTTTTTCTTCACAACGTGTACTGCTTGATCAATTTGATTGTGATCTACAGATTGATAATGCAAGAGGGATGCTACAACATTCATTACGTCCACCTGAGGTTGCTAATGCAATGATCAGCAAGGCCATGCACCATCTCAACTATCTAGTACAACTGCCCTCACGTGACGACATCCAGGTTTTATCTTTCCCTGCTCTAATGATTGTTCATGCTTATCAATTTTATTATGGGAACGAGGGGAGATAGGTGTGTTTATGGATCAACCATGGGTTTAATGAATTACCTCAATTGCTGATTTTTCTTGAATATATGACTAAATTTTAATGCTGCAACATGGAACTTAATTTTTTTGAATATACAGATGAATCTGCATGACTTAGAACTATAACGATTTCCCTTCTTCTTGTACACACATTATAAAATCCAATGGGCATGAGTGTTGGTCTGCCTTGCCTGAACCCCATGCTTTGTAAATATCTTTGTACATAGTTGTTTTGGGTAGTGTGGGTTTCATGTATATACTTCGCTTTCCTTCTTTTGTTCGGTTAGTTGGTTTGCTGTAGGTTTGCTTGCTTTAGAGTAGTTTCCTTGCCATTTGCTTTTGCTTTGCTGCTTTGGTCAGGGTCCCTTTGTTTTTAGTTGGTTATGTTTACGTGCACAACCATAATTTTATTGCCTGGGGCTATTCTATGTATTTCTTCGACAAACTTTAATCAAGTTTTCAGAATGGATGGTGAAGGCCTTCTGTTAGTGTCAAGCGACTTGGATATTTGATTCAAAGGAGATAAGTCATTGGTTGCTCTGATTTTGATGTATTCTGAAATCTTATATCTTTCACACATCTTAAGAATCCTGAGGTTGTGATAGGCTCTTTTGTGAAGTCTCATTAAGTGACAAATCTAAAATTTTGCTTCAACGCCACTATGATTCTCAGCTTTGAGTGCAAGCTTCATTGCTTGTGGGTTGAAACAAAAGAATTGAAAAGAATAAAATAAAAAGAAAAGAAAGGAACGAAAAGAAAATGAAAAACAAAGGGAAGAAAATCAACTTTTTAGGAGGATACGAATAACTCTACCGGGGCTATGGATGCCTAACCGACAGTAGAACAATGTTCGAGAGGATCACAATGACAACCTCATCGGGGCTATGGACGCCTGACTGGCAACAAGAAAATGTACAAGATGCTTTTTGAAGTTAGGATCAATTATGTAGCTTAACTTGACGAAGCTTAGGTTTCTATAGTGACTTAAGGATGGGAATGAACGCATCTACACACACTTGGATTTTCAACATACTGAAGGTTGGGTTGACTAGTGGTTTTGATCCTTTGGTCGAGTGTCTAGTTTGTTTGCCCTAGTATGGGGATCAGAACCAAAGATTCTGGGTTCGTGATTCCAGTTTGTCATCAAAATTCTTTGGAGCATTCCCCAGTGAGTCACCATTTATTGTGCATATTTTGCACACACACCTTTCCAAAGGCAAGAACCCCCCTCTTTTCACCCCCGAGGGGCTGTTTTGCTCCTACCTCATTTTGTGCACCCCTATTCCCAAGCCTAGGTTGGTCATATGCCATAAAATGACTAAATTTCACTTTGACCAAATTCACCTATCTCAATTTGCTAAGTCTTTTGCTTTTGCGAGGCCCCCCTTTTGCTTTTTCCATGCTCCTGTTGATTGGGTCCCTGCTCTCTTGACTTCTCTTTTTCCTTCATTTTTGACTTTAGGGACAAGTTGCCTATGGATTTGGGATGTTTTCCTGATGCCTAAGTGAACTGCCAAGGTTTCGTTAAGTTTTAGGAAGTTGTAGAAATTCCATTGTGGGCCGCTGCCTCTCCGTCGCCATGGGAACTTCCCTTGTAGGCCGCTGTCCCTCCGTCGCCGTCCAAAAAACTTTCTTTGTAGGCCGTCGTATGCTCATTGTCATTTTAAAAGGGCGATGACCCTCCAGCTTCCCCCTTCCAAATCTCCACCTTTCCAAAAAGGGGTGCAAACTTCAAGTTTTCATCATCTAGGGACCATCAAATGAATGACTTCACATGCCTAAAGGGGTATGCATCAAGTTTTCCATGTGTTTAGACATTGTAGAAATTTCCTTGTGGGCCATTTCCCCTCCATCACCATGGGAACTTCCCTTGTGGGTCGCCATCCGTTCGTCATTGTGGGAACTTACCTTGTGGGCTGCTATCCCTCCGTCACCTTCCACAAAACTTTCTTTGAGGGTCACCGTGTGTGGGTCGCTATGTGCTCATTGCTGTTTTAAAAGGGTGACAACCCTCTGGTTTCCCCCTCCCAAATTTTTGCATTTTTCAAAATGAGTCAAATCTTAAGGAAGTATGTCTTGGCATTCTTTCTCCCCCTTTTCCCACATGCTAAAATTGAAAAATCTCAAAATTACTAAGTTTTGTGAAGTTGCGGGTTGTCTTCCCTCAGTCGCCGTCCGTGGGAACTTCCTTTGCAGGCGTCATCTCTTCATTGTCATCTATGGGAACTTCCCTTGTAGGTTGCCATCCCTCTGTCGCCGTCCATGGGAACTTCCCTTGCGGGCCACCATCCCTTCATCACTGTCCGTGGGAACTTCCCTTGCGGGTCATCGTCCCTTCGTCTCCATCCATGGGAACTTGCTTTGTGGGCTGTCGCCCCTCCATCACCGTCTGTGGGAACTTTTCTTGTGGGTTGCCGTCCCTCTATTGCCATCCGTGGGAACTTCCCTTGCAGGTCGCCATTCCTCTGCCGCTGTCCATGGGAACTTCCCTTGCGGTCCGCCTTCCCTCTGTTGCCGTCTGTGGGAACTTCCCTTGCAGGTTGCCACCCCTCTGTCGCCATGGGAACTTCCCTTGTGGGTTGCCATCCCTCCATCACCGTGGGAACTTCCCTTGTGGGCTGCTATCCCTCTGTTGCTGTCCATGGGAACTTCCCTTGCGGGCCGCCGTCCCTCTGTCGTTGTCCACAGGAACTTCCTTGCGGGCCGCCGTGTGCGGGTTTCTATTTGTGGATTGCCTTTTGTAGGGTGGCCGACCCTTAACGTCCCCTCACTTGGTAGGCTTCACATTCGGTTTCTCCATCTGCCTTCTATCTGCCATCCGCCTTCCATCCGCCTTTCGTCTGCCTTTCGCCTTCTGTCCGTCGATCGTCAGCTGCCCGTTCGCCGTCTGCCTTCCAGATGTTGTGGTCGTCAGTGTCGTCTTTACAGGGCAAGCTTGTCGGGCTTCCCATATCCTTGGTTTCACATTGCTCCGGCCCTCAAAAGTGAAATCTCCCCGAAATTTGATTTCTCAAAAAGGAAATTTTCTCAACATGTCAAAAAGGAAATTGTCTTGAAGTGAGAATTTTCCAAAAATGGAATTTTTTTTCCCAAAATAGAAATCTTTCCCGCAATAGATTTTTCCAAAAATGGATTTTTTTCCTGAAAATTCAAATGTTCCCAAAATTGATTTTTCTTCCTAAAATAGGAAAGTTTCCAAAAATGGAAAGTGTTTTTTTTTCGAAATATGAAATTCTTGATGGACTATAAATTGATACATTTTAATTTTCTAAATGATGGAAATTTGTCATTTTTGGAGATCTAAAGCATGATATCTTATGGCACAGGTACTTTTAGGGATGTCTAGGTGAGTAATGGATCAATTCAAGAACCAACATACAGGGCGATGGAGGGAGCTATTTTATTTCACCAAAATGATGATGATTGTCAAGTGTTGTCCATGCAAATCATGAGCAACATATCTACCTCTCAGAAGCACCAATCTACAAAAAGAATGCACTTAATTGGCTACAAGAGTGTTGTGAATACATCAAGCAAAATGGCAGCCTTTGGCAACTCTCAACTATAGCAATGGCAATCAGCTAGAAGAAAAAATTGCTACAATCCATGGGTCACTAGAGGAAGAAATAGGGAAAAGACAAAGAGTATTTTAACTTGCTGAATATTTTGGGGTAGGTGAAACCCTAATGTAAAATGAATCTGGGCCACACAATGAAAGTAAATCCTGGCCATTCATTTCACTTTTGTAAAACTATAAATAGGGGCTTGCCCCTCATTTCTAAAGGGTTGGAGAATTGGTGTAAATGAATTTTTTAGCAATAGAGAGAGGCATTGCATGATTTTATGGGTGTTTCTTTTGATCTTGTTTATTATGCATGCATGGTTCTACTCCCATGTTAGTTTTAGTTGTTAGTTTCTTGAATGGTTGTAATACTGGTGTTTGCTGTTATGGTATCTGATGAATTTCCAGCCCATACTTTTAGTACTTGTTGATGACAAGTTACTGTGCAAAGTTAGCTCAGGCTTCCATATTCCATTTCTGCAACTTAGTTCAATTCAATGTTCATGATGTGCATGTGCAATTTGAAAATCAATAGTCCTTAGAAGATTGCATTGGTTTTGTGTAGCCGTAGGTTCCCTTGGTCAAGCAAAATCCAGTTTAGGAAGTTTGTCTACTGTAGCAGCCTCCATTGTTACTGTTCATTCATGGATTAGATTTAGAATAGCTCTCTTAACCCTTTCCACTTTTTCTATTTCTTTTAACCCTTTGTTAGAGTAGGATTCAAAGCATCAAAACAATGCCAAATCTGATGAACTTGGTGAGTTTCAGCTTGCTGTTTTGAGTGGGAAGCCACTGTTCATTCACTTCCAACGCTCCTGAAGCTCCATTTGTAGACCCAACTTCCCATGCTTTGTAAACCATAAAGGCCAACCTTGTGTTACTAGCAAAACACATCAACCAATTGAACTATTCTAAGCATTGTCATGACCTGATACCCGAGAGACCTTGGGGTAGTAATTTGTAACTTGTTTGCGGATTTCTACCTTTCAAGAGGGGTAGCATACTTGTGTGCTGACTGTGTTGAGAAGGTGTAAAAACACCCATTAACAAGATACAACTAGAAGAAGAAAGGAAAATGTACAACTTGGATCTCGAATTCCAGAGCATCGTTGAGAGATGGCCAAAATGCAGGAGTAAAATGTGAGATGTCACCAATAAGTTGTGGAAGTTTCAGAGCATAGCAACAATAAAGCTAATAGGTTTTAGAGCATCGCAACAATCAAATTACAAGTTTCAAAGCACTGCAACCAAGTGTGCCATAATTTGTTTCTAATAAAAATGAAGTCCTACGAAAATGAAAATGAAAATTAGCCAAGTCCAAGAGATGAAGAATTTTGAAAGAAATGATTTGAAAGGAAAATTATACACATGCTTTCTCTTTTTTTTGTTTTGTTTTAGGAAAACAAGATAATTTTGACTCTGCAAGAACAAAGTCGATGCATTGGATTTCTCCCTACAACTCTTACCATTTCTTTATTGAATAGTTTATGGTAGATGCATAATTGGTGTCCATTGACTAGGAGGGTTTTGATATCACCATTGATGGGTTTTAGCTAGACCAAGCCATTTGAAAATACCTCAGAAATTTCATATGGGCCAAGCCAATGAGTTCTAAGTTTTCTTTGATGATCTTTGTATTTGGAGCCGAATAATAGGGCCCAATCCCCATTATGGAACTTATTTATGCCTTGCATAACCACCCCATCTTTTGCCTTGGTGAAAATGGGTCCCCCTTTGTTTCTTGTCCTTGTATCTTTTCTTTTGGGACTTGGGAGTTGTTCTTTTCTCCTAAGTATTTTTTTTGTTCTTTTGCTCTGGCGGAACCAGAATCGAAACTGAACCTTGACTTGGAACTTATTCGAGTTTAACCTCTTAGATAAGTTTCAATTCTGCTACCGCTTGTTTCTGTGTGTGTTTCTTTTTTGGTTCATCTTGTTTTCCTTTTGCGGAGCCGGAGCCAGAATAGATCATGAACTCGGAACTTGAAAAAGTTCCAAGTCTTGTTCCCATCCCACCTCTGCCTCCACCTTTATATTTTTTTGCTTTATTTTGGGTTCGGTCCTTCTGATTGCATCTCCGCCTTTTTGTCTTTCTTTCGTTGTTTTCCTTGTTTTCTTCATCCTTGGCGGAACCAGAACCAGAACCAACACCAAACCAGGAACTTGTCAAAAGTTCCCTAGTCGATTTTGATCCCGATTCCATGCCCGCTTTCTCATTTTGTTTTCTCTGCTCTACTGCAGTTGCATGATAGTTTTGTGCCTATACCCGCCATGATCCCGCGCTCGACCAACCACATTAATGAAATTAATTGCAGGCTCCTCACACACATGAAATCGAATTTAACCTTAATTAAGGTTAATTTTCTAGTTATTATTATTGTTTTTAAACAGTGATATCAAACCAGAGCCGAGATAGAGCAGAAGAAGCATGATTTGGTCGAGGAGTAAACATCTACGCATGCATTTGGATCAAGTGTCAACCTGTTAGGTAGCGTTTTGAGGTAGGTGGATTTCTTCACCTCATTTCCTTTGTCGCTTTCATTTCTTTTGTTTTGCTTGGTGTTCTTCATGTTTGCGGGTTTTCTCGTGAATCTTTGGTTGCTTTTCATGCTGTTGCTTTCCCTATTTTTTTTTTCTTTCTTTTGTTGTTTTGTTTGCATTCTTTTTTGTCTTTTTGGGTTTGTTCTGATCATCGCGGTAATTTTTCATGTTTGGTCGTGTTCACACTGCCGTGCCCTAGGGTTTAGGGTGTCATTTTCAAAGGATTCTAGGGTTCTTAATAGTCTTTGATCTGTTAAATAGCCTTTCCATCCATTTTTTGGATGTTGGCTCGATGATTTCCACGTAGGGTTTTGATGCCCTAATTTTCTAAGTCGACAGGGTGAGTTAGCTAGGTTTTTTCACATCCCGTGTTAATTTAACATTGTGCCCTAGTTACTGGTTTCCCCTCGGTCATATGAGGGGTGAAGTTCTACTATTATTTTAAGCCTCCTTAGCTTATTAGATGACCTTGTTTTAAAGTCATTATGAGTGCTCACGTAAAATTTCTAAAGATAATGTCATAATGGCCGGAGTCGGATCCAGGAATGGCTTTGTCCATAAAATTTTATTTTAAATACATGTCAGATCTAGTTCTGAACCTGCTTCTGATGGAATTTAGGCTATCCAACATCATTTACTTTGGAAGAAGCGGGATGGTCATGGGATTAGGAATTTCCTTATGTATCGAGTTCGGTTTCCATTCTGGTCTCGGTCCCGATAACCAATTCAACTCCGGTCCCGATCCCGATATATAATTTGTTCAGGTCCCAGTTCCTATGATGACTCTGGTCTTGACCCCGATAATACTTAGAGTTTTATAATGGTGTTCCTATCTTGATCCCACCTCCGGTGAGTATTTAAATTTTCTAAGTATGTAGAGACTACATGGAGGAGCACATGGTAACATGGAAGGTGAGCTCTCTAGTATTGCTTTTATACTTTCATGGATCTAATCTTGGGTTGTCATGTAGGAAGTGAACAATGTCAGAAGCCTCTGTAGGAACTTCACAGATGGAAGGCCAAGCAGCTGAAAGTTCCAAACAAGTAAAGCCTAAGAAGATAAAGGTGGGACAACTGCCTTATACAATGAAATATAAACATTGAATGATCACTCCCATGGCCAACAAGCTAGATTCTGGGTAGGTAGACATCAAAGACACAAACTTGGGGACATTTGATTCTAAAGAGCTGATTGAAGAAACCTTTTTAGAACAAGTTATTGGGATAACAGAGAGGATAGTTCAATCAAGAATTTCCCTTGTCACATTCTTCCCTCTGTTAGTCCAATGCTTAGAGCTAATCTTAGTTGCAACAGGAGCCTATAATGTAGTATCAAGGCAATGCAAGGATCAAAAAGGGAATTCCATAATTGACTTATCCCCAAAAATGATGAGACTGATGTTCAATGCACCTACTCCCAAGAATCCAAGACTGTTGACAAAGGTAGATGCATTACATAGATTTAATGAGAACAAAGATGTCAACAAGAACCACATGAATAAGAAGTGGTTAAGAACTAAAAAGAAATCCTTGACTAAGATGCCTAACCAACCAAAAAGGGGACATTTCAAGAAGAAATTTGGTGACCTAATCCTGATGCTCTCTAGAGTGTTTGGGAAAAAGGATTCTGCATACTTCAAGGAGCAGATGTTCCCATTCATTGAAGCTATTTTTGATGGTAGGCATAAATTTGATTGGTGTATGATTTTGTTTGAGACCTTGCACAATCAAATGATAAATGTGAGGCAAACTAAGACCTTCTATATGACCTCTTATGTCATTTATGAAACTACAAGGATGGGTATCTTCTTAGGATTGTATACAGTAGGAGTGTTGGGAGAAGCTCTTGGACAACAAAAGGTGTGGAACCACTATGATCAATTAACTTTGCAGACATCAGAAGAGCACTATTGGAGAGTCAATGATGCATTTCTATATATTATTATCCTATGATTGACTGGTGATGCTGGTTTCAGATTAAGTATGGATGCTATGGTGTTCATTGCTCAATAGGGACATTGGTATATCCAATACCCCAGGCTTACCTACTTCAGTTTAGCAGGGTTTGATGGAAATCCTCACCTACTCCCTAGGTGTTGCACTAATAAAATGGTCTTAATGGAGTTTATTTATCAAGCATTGGGGGTTAATACAAAATTTGGCATCAAGCAAAAACCTGGGTGCCATAAGTTTCCCATGAAGTTGGGATAATATTGTTGTCTTGATAATGTGGCTGCAAAAGCAATTTGTGAAGAATTGAGCCACTTCAAGTTGGAACTCTACACATCTCAAAATTATTTTGACACAAATAAAAGAATGAATAAGTTGCTTCCCACTGTGTTTGAGAAACACTACAATTTGTTAGAAGATTTATGGTGGGTTTTGCAAAATGAATATGATGTGAGGAAGAGGAACTATGAAAGAATCCCTATTCCTTGGATGATTGAATTTGGAGTAAAAGAAGATATTCCTAACACATTTTCAGATGATGGTGTGACTTTCGATCTTGCATATGAAGTTGAAAAGATTGGTGTCAAAGACCTAGCCCCAATCAATTGGGAAGAAGAGGAATCCATTGACATCAAGAAAATTTTGAGGACTATTTTGGATAGAAGCATCCAATGGGTGATCCTAAGAATAAAAGAACCAGAAGCTCAAGGTTCTAAGAAAAGAAAAGTTGGGGTAACTAAGTGTTATCAAAGAATTGAAAGAAGAGAAGCCCCCAAAGAAATATTGGAGTATCCTCCTCCCATTTTTGGAGGGGATATTGTTCATGAGATACTTGTAGAATAAGCTCTTGAAGCACAAGGTATGGAGACCTCAACATTTGGGGAAGGCTCCTCTTCTCAACCACCCTTCATTCAAGAACCTAGTGAAAAACTACCCACAGGTAGTCTTCATGAGGAAGCAGAGACACTAAAGGGAAAGGGGTGGAGGTTGAAATTCATGATATTGACACAGATTTAAAAGAAACACATTTTGATGATGATATTGTCAAGGATGGCTCTATGCAAAATGTTGAGGAAGAACATGTTCTTACCTCAGAGGATCAGTGGAAGCTGTTTGAAGATGCTAAAAAAGAAGCTGATGCTAAGGCAAAAGTTGAGGAATTAGCAAAACAACAAGAAGCTGATGGTAAGGCACAAGCTAAGGAATTAGCAAAACAACAAGAAGCAGATGCAAGGGTAGAAGAAGAGGCACTGTATAAACAACAATAAGAAGTAGAAATCAATTCCAAGGTAGATCTACTTGCTAAAGAACAACAAGAATTAGAAGCCAAGGCCAAAGATGAAAATCTTGCTAAACAAGATGAGTTGGAGGCCATTGCAAAAGCTAAAGAGTTGGCCAGGCAACAAAAGGAGATGGAAGATCTGCTACTACAACAGAGGGAAGCTGAGCAAAAGGCTAAGGAAGAAAGAGACAAGTTAACCTTGATTCAAAAGATTCATGAGCTGGAAGAAGAGAAGACCCAACAAAGAAGAGAAAGAGAAGCCCTTAAGGCTAAGTTTAAAGCAGTTGAAGAGGCCCAGAGAAAGAAGGATGAGGAAGAACTGGAGTTAAAAATAATTGAAGCAGAAGAGCAACCCAAAATTGATCAAGAAGCTTCTAAACTGTGGGCTAGGATAGGGGAATTAGAAAAACAAAGAGATCATCTACTGAAGGAAAGGAGATTAGAGGAAGAACGGCTAGCCAAAACTAAAAAAGAAAGAAAAGAAAAGGCTTAAGTTGAAGAGTTGGAAAAAAGAAAAAATAGAGAATGAAAAATAGAAAGAGGTTGACTCCCAACCTAAGGTGGAAATTTGGCAACCTATTTCTCCTACCACCTCTTCTTCCATGCAGGTAATGACTTCCCCTGCTTCTCCTACATGGTTAAAGCTCAATCTTGAGAAGAGGCAGAAAGTGCAACCACAACCCCTTGATTGGGAGGATGTTAGAAAAGAAATAGAGAAGGAAAGGCCAAAGAAGAGAGCAAGGGTTCTCCAT
Source organism: Sequoiadendron giganteum (assembly GCA_007115665.2). Taxonomy (NCBI): domain Eukaryota; kingdom Viridiplantae; phylum Streptophyta; class Pinopsida; order Cupressales; family Cupressaceae; genus Sequoiadendron; species Sequoiadendron giganteum. The sequence continues at coordinate 454,483,409 of CM021104.1, read as the reverse complement.
TCCACAAGGTTAACAGATGCTAGAGATATTATGGTTGAATGTGCTAGCCCTATGATTGAAAAAGACAAAAAAGATATGCAGATAAGGGATTACCAAATAGGCATTGTTAATCTAGGAAAGCCTACAAGGAATCAACAAATGAATTTGATTGATATTGTGGTTTCTTCTACTAAATCAAGGATGATATAGGATAAGCAAAATAAGGATGAACTTAAGTCCCAAGTTGATCAATTGCATAAATTATTGAAGGATCTCTCTTCCCCCATTTCTTCACAAATGGCTGCTCCGTAGACACCTATTCTTTTGAAGAAGAAGGATGCTGATAGTTTGATTGAGATGAGGAATAAAGTACAAATGATGGATAGATGGATAAATAAGCTGAACCAGGAAATAGATGATTTGCTTGTTGAAGTTTGAAAGCTTCATAAAGAAGCAATGGAACTAGTTTATGACATGATTGCACATGTTAAAACTCTTGAGAAACAATAGGAAGAATATGCAGGGCATGTAAGGAAACTGAAAGATATTAATAAACTGCCCAAGAAAACCTTACTGGAGCAATCTATCCTAGAAGAAGATAATGTAGATTTTATGGAAAGGACCATCAACATCATCATATTTAGGTCTTCATTCATTTCCACTCACATGAATGAGGTGCAATAGGCCAGAAAAGATCTCAGTGAGAAAATTGAAGAACTAGGAGCAAGTATTACTATACTTGTCAATGAAGATATTCTTGAGACAAATGGCCTCCTCCTTGATAAACTCAAGGAGAGATGGAGTGGTAGATTAGAGGAAATAATGCAAAAGGGGGATGATGAGGATGATCTATTAATGGATAAGCTCATGGATGTCAAGCAAGAAGTCAAGGCTGCTAGGAGGGAACTCCTCAAGCTTAAATATATGAAATAATTTGCTTCTTCTGAGTTGGCAAGGATAAAGTTTGAAGATAATTGGGTGGATGGGCCTGATACATAAATGATTCAACATGTAATTACCGGTTATGACGAGTGTATGGAGGAGAAAAAAATGCAGAGTTAAAGGTTGCTACATACACGTTCTCTTGACAGATCAACATCAAAGAGATACGCTTAATTGGGTAGTCTTCCTCTCCTATTTTCTTGGGTTATGACATCAGTTCCCAAGTCGATATTTCAGCAAGTTTTCTTATCCCTTCTTGGATGCAGGTTTTGACAAGGAGTTTCTAACTAGTAACTGAAAGTCAGGATAAAGACTCTTCTTGGATCGTTCCAATCACCCAATGATTTGTGTATCTGGGTTGTGATGCGACAGATTGGTGCTAGATAGGTTTATATATACAATTTCTCTCCATTTTGTAAAGGTCAGCTCATTGAAGAAAGATTAGCCACCTAGAGAAGACTTAAGAGATAGTTTTATAGTTTTTTAGAAGTTTTCACAGCTTATGGAAGATACACTTAGATACATTTTCCTTTGAATGTTTTCAATACAAGTCATTTTATTTCTGAAATATTGTTCAATGATAATGCTGATGAATCATAGCAATTCATATTCTAGTGAATGTTTTGCATAAGTGTTTCTTATTTGATGCAAATCAATAGAAGACTCTGAATTTAAAGATATTTCATTAGATTATCTGTAGATTGGATTCTTTTATGTTTGTTGATCTGTGAATTAATGATGAGATAATGTTGCGTTCTTGTTTGATTGTTGAGGGTTGATGGTGTACGTTTTAAATTATCACTGTGAATGAATATAGTGGTGCAAAATAGTTTGTGGATTATATCATTTTATAGTTTCTTGGTTACTTGAAAGGCTCATTGTGAAATTTATATGTCCGAATTGAGAGGAGTTTACATTTATGATTTACAGTTCTATGCTTTGATTTATCTTTTTCTATTTATTTTACACCCCCAAATGTTAGATTAGTTCACATCATGTAGTTTGTGTCCCTTTTTACCAGCAAGCCCCTTGAATATTATAGTTGCATGGACTACTGAATGAAACAACATAGTTGAGAACCAACTACAAAGACCTTGGGAGATAAGTGGTTTTGGATTAGTTATCTCTTTCAGGAGAAATAGAGTAGAAATATTTTGTTTAACGTTGTTGTGCTATTTTGACCATAAATAGAACTGGTGCTAGAAGGAGGGCCGTAAAGGAAAAAATTGGAGTGAATAAGGTCATTCTCAGCTGAATGGTTCAGGAGAATTCTAAGATCTTCTACAAACCCAAACCCGTTTGTTGAACTTCGAACACCCACTAGGCCCAGAACCCATAGGGATTTGACACCACCACGGACTCCACCTGGGTTTCAAATAATAGTACCACTGGTGTAGCCACCTCCACCACCATAACCCATGGCATTTTTTGCCAATAACCCTTCACCATTAGGAATTATTCTTGGTGGTATCCATGAGATGCCCAAGAATCCTGAAAAATTCTACCCCAGGTATTCTCATGGGGAGTCTAGGAGTGTTGAGGAGCATATACATGCATTCAAAGATTCCTTTACATGGGCTCAAATTTCTCACCATAATGTTGCATGTAGATTATTTCCATATTCCTTGGGGGATATGACATACAATTGGTATATGAATCTACCTACTGGATCTATACTAAGTTGGGAAAACCTAGAGGATGACTTCATCAATAAATTTCGAGTTTATGTCAATCCAACCATTCTGTATCATCAATTTTCCACAATCAGGAAGGAGCCCCATGAGCCACTGTGCCTCTTGAACACCTATTTTCAATGGATGTATAGATGGTTGTAGGATCCATATCTAGTGGTAGAGAATATGGCCATTTGGTCATACCTAAAAGCCATAGATCCATTGATTGGCTTTTTTCTCCAGAGAACATACCTTGAAGTGGAAATCGATTTGCTATCCAAGGTTTATCACCTTGCTATCCAATTGCAACAATAAATCAGCTCACAATCAACTAACTTCAGAGCTATTTTTCCTCCATTAGGTTACCCTCTGATGCAAAATCCACCACCACTATTTAACATAGTCCCAGGTATGTCAAGCTCTACCTATGGACTTTTGGTTGAATTATAGAACTCCCCGCAACCATGGGTTAATGTGAGAATTATAAATCCATCTCAACAGGCCCAACATTCCCATAATCCTATCGGGGGATCCAATCCTCCAACACACACACCTGTTGTGAATTCGACTGAAACTGAATGCACTACCTAGCTGACCTCTGAGGTAGAGACTCTGAAGAAAACCCTATCACAGGTAACAAACGAAATGATCCAACTCAACTTAAACCCTTCCCAAGGACAAAACCAAAACTAGGGTTACTAGAATCAGGGAGGGTTTTCGAATCAGAATAATTATTCTAACCAAAATTCCAAACAAAACCAAAGGAATTACTAGGGAAAAAATTTCCCTAATCAGAATTACCAAAATCAGAATAGGTGGTACAATTAGGGGTCAAATAACAATAGACAATAGAATACATGCCCTAATAATGGGGGAGTATCTCATAACTATCAGGCCAATGAGGACAAGCCTCACACTACAAATGTTGCAGATCTCAATTTCATGACTAATTGGTGTAGGCTGCATGATAATGCAACACATTCTTAGGTTAATTTCTCAAAGATGGAGAAAATGGTTAAGATTGCACAAGATGACTCCCACCCTCCACAAGGAAATTCCAATCAAGATAGTGGGTCAGTAAGCACAACTATGACCTATGGGACCATTGATGAGCAATACTAATTTCCCATGTAGGGAGAAAACGAACCAGAAGAGGATACTTATGATGCTCAAGCTTTCTAGACCAAGGGAGGCCATTTCCTAAGAAATTAGAATAAAGGCCCATTCACCACATCTTCTCCCCCAAGTAACATATTTCCACCTAATCAGAATGTAGATAACAACCCGCCTCCACCCAAAGGTCCACCTGAATTCCAATATAAAGGTAATTCATCTTTTGTTCCTAAATATCAGATGAAAAATGACATGGAATTTGATTTTGTTTCAGAGATGCAGAAGTAAAATACCTCATTGTCATTCTTTGACATCTTGAAGTGGTGCCCGAACCAACATGACATTGTGCTGATAGCATTGGAAGAAGCAGATCGGTCAAAGGGGAAAAGAAAGGTGACTCCAACTAATGAGATGAACATGACCCTATACGAAGGAAAGGTAGGAACTCCACCGTTCTTGTTAAGTCTGAGGATCTTCAAGAAGAATCTACATAATTGCCTTTTGGATTTTGGAGCCTCAGGTAATGTTATGCCCTTTTCCATTTGTAAGAGGTTGGGGTTGAGTCTAGTTCAAACTCATAAGAAGGTAATACAACTAGACAAAACTGTGGTTAACCTAGTAGGGGAATTAAAGAATATTCATGTATAGGTTGGGTCATACCCAAGGATCCAAACTTACATGGACATCCATGTTGCTGATATTCCTGAAACATATGGCATGCTTCTAAGCCGAGATCTAATGAAGAGTATTGGGGGTTATTTATCCCTGGAATTTTCACATATGTGGCTGCCATGGAAGGGAGTAGCAACACAAATTAGGATTGAAAGTGAGCCTCGTCTCAAGCATATGATTACTAAATATGACTATCCTAACAAGGTAGCCTATTTTGAAACAAAGATAGGAGTATATAAGAAAGAGGAATCCATGACCTTCTCAATATTCAATCCTGATACCCTACAACCTTCAGAACATAGTGATCCAATGAACACTGTTAACCAAAAAGTTTTGATTAGAAGGTTACAACATGATAGGCTGGTTCTGGGAGAAGAGGTTGATCTATGGAGTTTGTTGCTCCCTAATTGGTGCAGAGTCCACTATGAAGGCCATTCTAAGAGGAAATGTCAACCTTGTGTAGATATCCTCAATTACATTTATGAGTCAGAAGAGACTTGTGAACCTCAACCAATAGCAATCCCAAACCAGTTCCCTTTCTAGGTCAAGGATGCAACTATCCTAACGAGAACTAATACCACCCAAGGGGAAGATTCTTCCCAAGATGAACAGGCTCAGATTTTATGCTTTGATTTTCAGAACAAAATTGAGCAATTTCAAGAATCTTACATTACACCAGCCCTCAATAATCTTCTGATGCCTAAGGGGCTTCTTGAAAAGATACCCGATTTACAAACCGTCCAAGAAGAGGTGCAAGAACTAGTTTGTACACCAGTTTTAAATGAGAATGGAATTGCTAAGGAACATCATGAACAACAGTCTCCAAATCTAGATAGCCCCAACCAGTCCGAGCTGCCACCCATTCCTTGTAAACAACCACCTATAGTGTCCAAAAGAAAAGAAATCCCAGCCCCAGATCAGCTGTGGATTCTTAAATTCGATCCTTCTAAATCCAAAACGGGGAGTGGAGAAGGAATTGAACTAACCAACCCAAAAGGGAAGACATACTTTTCATCTTATAGGTTACAGTTTGGTTGTACAAACAATGTTGTAGAGTATGAAGCGCTCGCTAGAGGTCTGATGTTTTCACATTAGAAAAAGGTGACAACCATCACAGTTATGGGAGATTCAAAAGTTATTGTCAAATAGGTTCGTAGTCAATACACTTGTCATAATAAGAGACTGGCTACATATCAGAATCAAATATGGAGTTTAATAGAAGACTTTGATGCTTTTGGCATCAAGTTGATACCTAGAGTGAGCAACCAGATTGCAGATGCTCTAGCTGTTGTTGCAAGCACCTTGGAACCTATGCAAGAGTGAAAACTCAAGAGATTCTTAGTAGAGTTGGTCTCGATTCTAGCCATTCTTGACAATGTCAGGAATTTTTAGGTCTTTGATGATGAACAACATATGCTTGCCTTTCTAGAAAGCTTAGATGTCTTTGAGGGACAAATAATTGATGAATCAAAAAGGGACCAAGGAGATTGGGACCCAAAAATATGCGATGAAGAAGGTATCATGAACCTTAAAACAAACAACATTCCTAAGGGAACGGTTGCATTAGAAACGATATTTGAATCAAATCCCCATGCCCGTGAAAAATTACCCATAGCTATTGATGGAGGGAAATATGAATCAGTTAATCTAGCTAATTCAGGCCCAAAAAAGAATGTGTTTATTGGCAAGGATTGCCCAAAACACATCTGTGATAAAATTGTAACAACATTGAAGGAGGATATTGCAACAATTTCTTAGGATTATGAGGACTTGAAAACCTTTGCCACCTTAGTAATAACTCATACTATTCCCTTGAAGCCTAATGCAAAGCCTTTCCGTCAAAAGCAGTGCCCAGTTAATGCCCTGATTGAACTGTTAATTCAGAAAGAGGTGCAAAAGCTTCTTTCAATCAAAATAATATTTCCAATGAGGCATTCCACTTGGGTTTCTAATTTAGTCCCTGTACACAAAAAGAGTGGTGAGATTAGGTTATGTGTTGACTTCTAAAACCTCAACAAAGCATCAGAGAAGGATAACTACCCATTTACTTCCCTTGATGAGGTACTAAAAATTGTCATGGTTCTCAAATGATGTCATTCCTTGATGGTTACTCAAGATATAAGCAAGTCTTGGTTAATTATGAGGACAAGATGAAAATTTCCTTCACTATCAAGTGGGGGATGTTTTCCTACCAAAGGATGCCATTTGACCTCATCAACATTGGAGCTACCTTTAATCATGCAATGGATGTCACATTTAAAGACTTGGTTGGTAAGTGTATAATCATAAACATTGATGATTTGACTACATTTTCTAAAGATAGGGAAAATCATGCTATAGATTTATCAAAATTTCTCAAGAAATGTGTAAGTTATGGTGTATCCTTAAATCTGAAGAAGTGTGTGTTTGGGGTTTCAAAAGGGAAATTGCTAGGACACATAATATCAGAAAGGGGAATTTCAATTGACCTAGATAGAGTCAAATCCATTATGAAATTGACTATGCCAGGCAACAAAAGGGAGATGAGATCCTTTTTTGGGAAAATAAATTTTGTACATAAATTCATAACTGGATTTGCAGAGCTTGTTAAGCCTCAACGAAATGATGAAGAGGATAATATTGAATGGAGTAATGAGGCTAAGTCTTCCTTTTCACAGATTAAACAATCTATATTAGAGGCATCGGTCCTAACCAGCCCTGATTATCTAAAGCCTTTTTATATTTACTCTTTTGCATATGATCACTCTTGTGCTGCTGTTTTGACATAGAGAAAAGGCGAAGGAGAAGAAAGGCCCATTGCTTTTATGAGTTCTAGACCCTGCTGTTAAGTCCCTTCTCATGCAAAGTGAACTGGGGGAGAGATGAGGAAAATGGATGGACATCCTACAAAAACATGATCTTGAAATTCATCCCATGAAGCTAGTCTGAGGATAGGGCTTGTCTAAAGAAATGGCCAATGTTGATACCAATATTACTTGTCAACAATACACGATGCAGTCATTTATAGGTGATCCTTGGTATTCTGATTTGATCTTTTTATTGCTAAATAACAAGTGTCGAGATGGGATGAATGACACTCAGAGGAGAGCACTGAGACTAAAGAGTGCTCATTACATGCTCAAAGGAGTTCTCTAACGAAGGAAGTTTGATGGTATTTATCTACACTACCTTGATCATCAACAAGAAAAACACACCATTACAGAGTTCCATTGCAAACACAGTACTGGACATGGGTTAGCCGATTCCATGGCTCATCAAATCTTGAGATCAGGTTATTATTGGCCCCATGTTTTTTGAGATGCACATCATCATGTGAGAACATTTCATACATGTCAGACTTCTACATCCAGAGAATACAATCTAGAGATGCCCCTACAACCAGTATACGAGGTAAAACCATTTTCCCAATGGGCATTATATTTTGTAGGGGTAATTAATCCAAATTCATCTGCAGGTCATAAGTTCATTTTGACAACAACTGACTATTGTACATGCTAGACTAAAGCCCAACCTTGTAAGAACAACACCACTGAGGTGGTCATCAAATTTCTCAATGAATGCATCATCACTAGGTGTGGAGTACCATTTGCTCTGGTATGTGACAATGGCCCTGCTTTTTCTTCTACAAAATTTATTTAGTGGGCATATGAGCATAAGATCGTATTGAAATATTCTTCTAATTATTACCCATAGGGGAATGGAGTTGCAGAGTCTACTAACAAAAACCTATTAGAATTAATTAAGAAGTTGTTAGAGAGTAACCCTAGGGATTGGCATACTCAACTTAGGTTTTCCTTATGGGCAGATAGAACTCATATTAAAGTTTCCTTAGGGAATTCCCCATTTAAGTTGGTATATGGCCAAGACTTAGTCTTTCCTATGCACTTACATATACCAATTCTCAGGTTCATGCAGGAATTTTATTCAAATGATGATAGGATAGAGGCAAGCTTAATAACCTACTGAGTTTGGAAGAATAGAGAGACGCTACCTTACAACAGTTTTCCAAACACCAAGCTATTGTCAAACGTTGGTTTGGAAAGAGAGCAAAAATTAAAGCCTTTAGAATATCAGACTTGGTACTGTTGTGGGATAAGGCTAAGGAAAGGAAAGGTGATCACCGGAAATTTGACAGACTTTGGTTAGGTCCATATCAGATCACTAAGATCCTTGGTGAAAATGATTTTCATCTAAGTACTTTAACAGGAGAACATGTTCCATTGCCCGTCAACGGGCAATTTATAAAACATTACTTTGGCCCATGAATGGGTCTGATGATTAGTTTTACTGTAAGTACGTAGTTAATTTTTTTTTCTTTTGGTTTGCATGTTTGTTGTTGTCCTTTCTATTTTCTTCTTTCTTTCTTTCTTTCTTTGTTGTTTTGTTTATTTCTGGGGTTTCCATTTTTATTTAAGTCAAGGATGGGTGAAGTTATTTGAAGTATGCTGAAGGTACTAGGAGAGAAGTTGGTTGAGTTGTTTTCAGGTATGTCTGTTGAAATTTATCATTTCATAACTTGTGACTTGTGTTCCTTTTGTATAATGGTCTGATAGGTTAAACACAAATAGGTATATTGTAAGAGTTCTCATCAACCATGGTTGAATCTGTCACAAAATAGATAATATATTTATTCTACATAAAGGCTCATTTTGTTTCTAGGTGGTTGTATTTTAGATTTGGGTGAAAAATCCGTACCTTGGCACTATCATGAAATCCAATGTAGTTCTCAACCCTAAATTTTAGGATTGATTTATCTGAGTATTGAGAAAATATAATAAAGAATTCCTTCAAAAATCCTAAAGAAATGAGAAAGACAAGCGAATCATCGAATGATGATAAACTCAATACAAGAAGGGTAATTCAAGTATCTCTACCAGGGATATGGATGCCTGACTGGCAGTAGAGCAATGCTTTGTGAGAACTAGAGGTATCTCTATCGGGGCTATAGACGCCTGACTGGCAACAAAGCTATGCCTAGGGTATCATTGCACGACATTTCAAAGGGTTCAACTCATGTAGCTTGAATCAAGAATACAATTATTTGGGAATAAAGGGAAATTTTTATTAAATATAGATGCACCATACATGCATACACTCAGATTCAAAGTTGTTAATGCTGATTTACATATGAGATTCCAGCTCAACCTTGTTTGCTATGACTAGTCACACTTGAGTGTAAAACACTCATAAACCAGAGGTTCTGGGTGACTGAATTCTTTAGTATCTTGAAAATGGGTAAACCATTTTCCCAACTGAGTCACCATTTGTCATGCCTTGCCTAACCACCCCATCTTTTTCCTTGGTCAAAATGGGTCCCCTTTTGTTTCTTGTCCTATCTTTTCTTTTTGGACTTGGGAGTTGTTCTTTTCTCCTAAGTCTTTGTTTTTGTTCTTTTGGAAAGGGAAAACTGAAACCGAAATCGAACCTTGACTTGGAACTTATTCGAGTGTCAACTCTTAGATCAGTTCTAATCCCGCTCACACTTGTTTTTGTGTGTGTTTCTTTTTTGATTTGTGTTGTTTTCATTTTGTGGGGCTGGAGCCAGAATGGATGATGAACTCAGAACTTGACAAAGTTCCAAGTCTTGTTCCCATCTTGCCTCTGCCTCCACCTTTGTCTTTTTCTGCTTTGTTCCAGGTTTGGTCCTTCTGATCTCATCTCCACCTTTTTGTATTTCTTTCGTTGTTTTCTTATGCCTTGGTGGAACCAGAACCTGAACCGACACCAATCCAGGAACTTGTCAAAAGTTCCCTGGCCAATTTTGATCCTGATTCCACGCCTGCTTTTTCGTTTTGTTTTCTCTTCTCTACTTCAATTGCATGATAGTTTTATGCCTATTCCCGCCATGATCCCATGCCTGAACAACCACATTAATAGCATTAATTGTAGGCTCCTCACACACGCGAAATCAAATTTAACCTTAATTAAGGTTAATTTGTAGGTTATTATTATTGTTTTTAAATAGTGATATCGAACTAGAGCCGAGATAGAGCAGAAGAAGCATGATTTTGTCGAGGAAAAAAAATATGTGCATGGATTTGGATCAAGTGTCAACCTATTAGGTAGCGTTTTGAGGTAGGTGGATTTCTTCGCCTCGTTTCCTTTGTCGCTTTCATTTCTTTTTTTTTGCTTAGTGTTCTTTGCGTTTGTGGGTTTTCTCATGAATCTTTGGTTGTTTTTTGTGCTATCGCTTTCCCTCTTTGTTTTTATTTCTTTTGTTGTTTTTTTATGTTCTTTTTTGTCCTTTCGAGTTTGTTCTGATCATCGCGGTCATTTTTCGCATTTGGTCATGTCTGTACTGCCGTGCCCTAGGGTTTAGGGTGTCATTTTCAAAGGATTCTAGGGTTCTTAATAGTCTTTGATATGTTAAGTATCCATTCCATCCTTTTTTTGGATGTTGGCTCGATTATTTCCACGTAGGGTTTTGATGCCCTAATTTCCTAAGTCAATAGGGTGAGTTAGCTAGGGTTTTTCGCATCCCGTGTTAATTTAACATTGTGCCCTAGTTACTTGTTTCCCCTCCGTCATATGAGGGGTGAAGTTCTATTGTTATTTTAAGCCTCCTCAGTTTATTATGTGACCTTGTTTTAAAGTCATTATGAGTGCTTAGGTAAAATTTCTAAGGATGACGTCATAATGGCCAGAGTTGGATCTAGGAATGGATTTTTCCATAAAATTTTATTTGAAATACATGTTAGATCCAGTCATGAACCCACTTTCGATGGACTTTAGGCTATCCAACATCATTTACTTTGGTGGAAGCAAAAGAGAGATGGTCATGAGATTTAGAACTTCCTTATGTATCGAGTTCAGTTTCCATTTCGGTCTCAGTCCCGATAACTAGTCCAACTCCGGTCCTGATCTCGATATATAATTTGTTCAGGTCCTAGTTCCAATGATGACTCTGGTCCCGACCCTTGTAATACTTAGAGTTTTCTAATGGTGTTCCTATCTTGATCCCGCGTCTGTTGAATATTTAAATTTGCTAAGTATGTAGAGACTACATGGAAGAGCACAGGGTAACATGGAAGGTGAGCTCTCTAGTATTGCTTTTATACTTTCATGGATCTAATCCTGGGTTGTCATGCAAGAAGTGAATGATGTCAAGAGCCTCTGTAGGAACTTCACAAATGGAAGGCCAAGCAGCTAAAAGTTCCAAACAAGTAAAGCCTAAGAAGATAAAGGTGGGACAACTGCCTTATATAATGAGATATAAACATCAGATGATCACTTCCACGACCAACAAGCTAGATTTTGGGTGGGTAGACATCATAGGCACCAACTTGGGGACATTTGATTGAGAAGAGCTAATTGAAGAAACCTTTTAAAAAAAAGTTATTGGGAGTATAGAGAGGATAGTTCAATCAAGAATTGCCCATGCATTCTTCTCTTTGTTAGTCCAATGCTCAAAGCTAATCTTAGCTGCAAAATGAGCCTATAATGCAGTATCAAGGCAATGCATGGATCAGCAAGGGAATGCCATAATTGACTTATCCCCATAAATGATGAGACTGATGTTCAATGCACCTTCTCCCAAGAATCCAAGACTGTTGACATAGGTAGATGCATTACAGAGATTTAATGGGAACAAAGATGTCAACAAGAACCACATGAATAAGAAGTGGTTAAGAAATGAAAATAAATCCCTGACTAAGATGCCTAAACAACCCAAAAGGGGAGATTTCAAGAAGGAAGTTGGTGACCTAATCCTGATGCTCTCTAGAGTGTTTGGGAAAAAGGATTTTTCATACTTCAAGGAGTGGATGTTCCCATTCATTGAAACTATCTTTGATGGTAGGAGGAAAAATGATTGGTGTATGATTTTGTCTGACACCTTGCACAATTAGATGATAAATGTGAGGAAAACATTTATGCAACTGAAAGGATGGATTTCTTCCCAAGATTGAATGCAGTAGGAGTGTTGGGAGAAGCTCCTGAAAAAAAAAAGGTGTGGAACTAGTATGATCAATTAACTTTGTAGACATCAAAGGAGCACTATATGAGAGTCAATGATGCATTTCTATATGTTATCATCAATCAATTGATTGGTGATGCTGGTTTCAGATTAAGTAGGGATGCTATGGCGTTCATTTCTCAATGGGGCTTTTGGTATATCCAATACCCAAGGTTTACCTACTTCAGGTTAGCAGGGTTTGATTGTCATCCTCACCTACTCCCTAGGTATTGCACTGATAAAATGGTCTTAATGGAGTTTATATATCAAGCATTGGGGGTTAATGCAAAAGTTGACATCAAGCACAAACCTGGGTGCCATAAGTTTCCCATGAAGTTGGGAGAATATTGTTGTCTTGATAATGTGGCTGGAAAAGTAGTTTGTGAAGAATTGAGCCACTTCAAGTTGGGACTCAACACATCTCGAAGTTATTTTGACCCAAAGAAAAGAATGAATAAGTTGCTTCCCATTGTGTTTCAGAAACACTATAGTTTGTTAGAAGATTGTTGGTGGGATTTACAAGATGAATATGATGTGAGGAAGAGGGACTATGAAAGAATCCCTATTCCTTGGATGATTGAATTTTGAGTAAAAGAAGATATTCTTGACACATTGTTAGATGATGGTGTGACTTTGGATCCTGCATATGAAGCTGAAAATATTGGTGTCAAAGACCTAGCCCCCATCAATTGGGAAGAAGAGGAATCCATTGACATCAAGAAAATTTTGAGGACTATTTTGGATAGAAGCATCCAATGGGTGATCCTAAGAATAAAAGAACCAAAAGCTCAAGGTTCTAAGAAAAGAAAATTTGGGGCAACTAAGGGTTACGAGAGAACCAAAAGAAGAGCAACCCCCAAAGAACAATTGGAGTATCCTCCTCCCATTTTTGGAGGGGATACTGTTCCTGAGATACTTGTAGAAGAAGCTCTTGAAGCACAAGGTATTGAGACCTCAACATTTGGGGAGGGATCCTCTTCTCAACCACCCTTCATTCAAGAACCTATTGAAGAAGTACCCACATGTAGTCTTCATGAGGAAGCAGAGCCACTAAAGGGAAAAGGGGTGGAGGTTGAAATTCATGATATTGACACAAATTCAGAAGAAACAAATTATGATGACGATATTGTCAGGGATGGCTCTGTGCAAAATGTTGAGGAAGAACATGTTCTTACCCTGGAGGATCAGTGGAAGCTGTTTGAAGATGCTAAAAAAGAAGCTGATGCTAAGGCACAAGTTGAGGAATTAGCAAAACAAGAAGAAGCTGATGCTAAGGCACAAGCTGAGGAATTAGAAAAAAAACAAGAAGCAGATGCAATGGCAGAAGCAAAGGCACTGGCTAAACAAGAACAAGAAATAGAAATCAAAGCCAAGGCAGATCTGCTTGCTAAACAACAACAAGAATTAGAAGCCAAGGCCAAGTTGAAAAGCTTGCTAAAAAAAATGAGTTGGAGGCCATTACAAAACCTGAAGAGTCATTCAGGAAACAAAAGGAGAAGGAAGATCTGCTGCTACAACAGAGGGAAGCTGAGCAAAAGGCTAAGGAAGAAAGAGACAAGTTAACCTTGATTCAAAAGATTCATGAGCTGGAAGAAGAGAAGGCCCAACAAAGAAGAGAAATAGAGGCCCTTGAGGCTAAATTTAAAGTAGTTGAAGAGGCTCAGAGAAAGAAGGATGAGGAAGAATTGGAGTTAAAAAGAATGGGAGAAGAAGAGCAACCCAAAATTGATCAAGAAGCTTCTAAACTGTGGGCTAGGATAGGGGAATTAGAAAAACAAAGAGATCATCTTCTGAAGGAAAGTAGATTAGAGGAAGAACGATTAGCCAAAGCTAAACAGGAGAGAAAAGAAAAAGCTCAAGCTGAAGAGTTGGCAAAAGAAAAAGCAGAGCAAGAAAAATAGCAAGAGGTTGACTCCCAACCTAAGGTGGAAATTTGGCAACCTCTTTATCCTACCACCTCTTCTTCCATGCAGGTAATGACTTCCCCTGCTGCTTCTACATGGTTAAAGCTCAATCTTGAGAAGAGGCAAAAAGTGCAACCACAACCCCTTGATTGGGAGGATGTTAGAAAAGAAATAGAGAAGGAAAGGCCAAAGAAGAGAGCCATGGTTCTGCATTCCACAAGGTTAATAGATGCTAGAGAGATTGTGGCTAAATGTGCTATCCCTATGGTTGACAAAGACAAACAAGATGTGCAGATAGGGGATTACCAATTAGGCATTGTTAATATAAGAAAGCCTACAAGGAATCAACAAATGAATTTGATTGATATTGTGGCTTCTACTAAATTAAGGATGATATAGGATAAGCAAAATAAGGATGAACTTAAGTCCCAAGTTGATCAATTGGATAAATTTTTGAAGGATCTATCTCCCTCTGTTTCTTCACAAATGGCTACTCCAAAGACACCTATTCTTTTGAAGAAGAAGGATGCTAATAGGTTGATTGAGATGAGGAATAAAGTACAAATGATGGATAGACAGATAAATAAGCTGAACCAGGAAATAGATGATTTTCTCATTGAAGGTTGCAAGCTTCATAAAGAAGCAATGGAACTGGTTCATGAAATGATTGCACATGTTAAAAATCTTGAGAAACAAGAGGAATAATATGTAGGGCATGCAAGGAAACTTAAATATATGAATAAACTGCCCAAGCAAACCTTGCTGGAGCAATCTATCCTGGAAGAAGATATTGTAGATTTTATGGAAAGGACCATCAACATCATCAGATTTAGGTCTTCATTCATTTTCACTCACATGAATGAGGTGCAATAGGCCAAAAAAGATCTTAGTGAGCAAATTGAAGAATTAGGAGCAAGTATTACTATAATTGTCAATGAAGATATTCTTGAGACATATGGCCTCCTCCTTGATAAACTCAAGGAGATATGGAGTGGTAGATTGGAGGAAATGATACAGAAGGGGGATGATGAGGATGATCTATTAATGGATAAGCTCATGGATGTCAAGCAAGAAGTCAAGGCTGCTAGGAGGGAACTCCTCAAGCTTAAATATATGAAAGAATTTGCTTCTTCTGAGTTGGAAAGGATAAAGTTTGAAGATAACTAGGTGGATGGAATTCATAAAAAAATGGTTCAACAGGTAATTACCAGTTATGATGAGTATATGGAGGAGAAAAAAATGCAGAGTTAAAGGTTGCTACATACACGTTCTCTTGACAGATCAGCATCAAGGAGATACACTTAACTATGCAGTCTTCCTCTCCTATTTTCTTGGGTTGTGACATCAGTTCCCAAGTTGAGATTTCAGAAATTTTTCTTATCCCTTCTTGGATACAGGTTTTGACAAGGAGTTTCTAATCAACAATTGAAAATCAGGATAAAGACTCTTCTTGGATCGTTCCAATCACCCCATGATTTGTGGATCTGGGTTGTGATGTGACAAATTGATGTTAGATAGGTTTATATATACAATTTCTCTCCATTTTGTAAAGGTCATCTCATTGAAGCAAGATTAGCCACCTAGAGTAGACTTAAGAGATAGTTTTATAATTTTTTAAAAGTTTTCACAGTTTATGCAAGATACACTCAGATACGTTTTCCTTTCAAAGTTTACAATACAAGTCATGTTATTTCTGAAATATTGTTCAATGATAATGTTGATGAATCATAGGAATTCATATGCCAGTGAATGTTTTGCATAAGTGTTTCTTATTTGATGCAAATCAATAGAAGAATCTGAATTTAAAGCCATTTTATTAGATTATCTATAGATGGGATTCTTTTATGTTTGTTGATCTGTGAATTAATGATGAGATAGCAATGCATTCTTGTTTGATTGTTGAGGTTTGATGGTGTATGTTTTAAATTAGCACTGTGAATGAATATAGTGGTGCTGAATAGTCTGTGGATTATATCATTTTATAGTTTCTTGTTTACTTGAAAGGCTCATTGTGAAATTTATGTCTAAATTGAGAGGAGTTTACATTTATGATTTACTATTCTATGCTTTGATTTATCTTTTTCTATTTATTTTACACCCCCAAATGTTAGATTACTTCACATCATGCAGTTTGTGTCCCTTTTTACCACCAGGCCCCTTGAATATTATAGTTGCATGGAATACTTAATGAAACAACACAGTTGAGAACCAACTATAAAGACCTTGGGAGATAAGTGGTTTTCGATTAGTTATCTCTTTTAGGAGAAATAGAGTAGAAATATTATGTTTAACGTTGTTGTTCTATTTTTACTATCAACATAACTCTCTCTCCTTAATATGCTTGTCAGGCCAGACTTTACGTTGCTATTGTACCAGTTCATTTGATGAAAAAAATTCAAACGAAGCTCATCCAACTCGCTAAGTTGCAAGACTCTCTCCACCTAGGCTCATTTAAGATCTATTCCTAACTCCATGGCTATTCTCAATGTTTGGAGTTCGAATTCAATTTGTAAGAGAGGCTTCTTCCCAAAGACCAGCTTGTATGGACTCAACCCAATGGTTGAATTCCACATCGTGTTATAAGCCCAAATGGCTTTAGGTAGTTTCCTAGCCCAATCTTTTCTTCCTGATGACATAGTTTTTGTTATTATGTTTTTGAGCTCCCTATATTAACTTTCACCCGACTCTTTGCTTGAGGGTGATAGGGTGATGATTTCTTATGACTAACCTAGAAATGGTCGATGAAGGCCAACAAAACCTTGGACATGAATTGAGGACCTTGGTCTATAACAATCATCCTAGGAGCTCCAAACCCAAGGAAAATTTTATTATAGAGGAAATCAGCCACCTGCTCCTCCCTAGCAACTCGTAGATCTTGAACTTTTGCCCATTTAGTTGGATAATCGATGCAAACCAAAATGTACTCCTTCCCTTGTGAGGTCGGATCTTTTGGACATATAAAGTCCAACCCCCATTTTTCAAATGGTTCAAGGACTACTTGGGGTTGAAGGGGCATTTCATTAGATTTTGTTGGTCTCCCTACCCTTTGACATTCATCACAATGGTGGACATATTTCTTGACATCCTTATGCATAGAGGGCCAATAGTAACCTACACCTAAGATCTTATGGGAGGTTCTCTTTGAAGAATAATTTCCTCTAGAAGGATCATTATGGCAAGCTCTTAGGATACTGTAGGTTTCATCTGCCCTAGTACAACGTTGTAGAACCATATCAAGCCCTCATCTGAATATGATCCTATTAATCCATTTGAAAGAGGCTCTCTATCTTATAAGACATTTGTTATGTTTAGATGTGAAAGCAGGTGGTACTTCTGAGGTGGCCAAGTAATTGGCAATATCAACAAACCAGGGAGTTTTAACAGAGATGGAAAACATATTGTCATCTAGGAACTCATCTTGTACCAAAGCACATTCACCATCATCTTGTTTAATTCAGGATAAAAAAATGTGCAACTACATCAGGAAAACAATTGTCACATTGAATTCTTGAAGAAGCAACAACCATCTGATTATCCTCTCATTCACAATAGGTTTATTCATAAGGTATTTTATGGCTAAATGGTATGTATACACTGTTACTTTATATCCTATAATGTAGTGTCGAAATTTATTAATTGCATGAATTACAACTAAGATTCCTTCTTCATTGTTCTGTAATTCCTTTTGGTTGGAGTCAGATTCTTACTAATGAAGTATATAGCATACTTCCCTCTATTCTCATCTTCTTGTCCTAAGACCTCTCTAATAGCATCATCAGATGCATCAACATAAATATGTAATGGTAAATTCTAGTTAGGCCCATGAAGGACAAGAGATGAGATAAGCTTCTCCTTGATAATTTTAAATGATTACTGTCATTTAGGTGTGTAGGTAAACTCCACATTATTTTGGAGAAGAGAAAAAATAGTAGTTGTAATTTTTCTGAAGTTTTCTATAAATCTTCTGTAGTATCCAACATGCTCTAAGAAATTTCTAGCATCAGTCTAGATTTTTGGGGTGACCAGTTGTTTTATCACTTCGATTTTCTTTGGATCAAATTTTATTCCATCAAAAGAGATGTGATGTCCCAACACAATTCCTTGTTGTACCATTATCAGACATTTCTCATGGCTTAGGGACAAACGTTGATCCTCACATTGCTTCAACAATTTGTCTATGCTGTGAATAGCTTCATCAAAAGTTGAACTATAAATAGTGAAGTCATCCATATACACCTCCACACACTCATTTACCAACTCAACAAATATAGCCAAGATGGCTCTTTGGAATGTTGCAGGAGCATTGCATAGCCCAAAGGGAAGGACACTATATGTAAATTTCCTCCTTGGACATGTAAAGGTCATTTTATCCTAGTCTTTTGCTACAACTTGTATCTGGTTGTACCCACTAAATCCATCCAGAAATGAGAAATATTTTCTCCTAGCCAAGTTATCCAAAACTTGGTCTACAAATGGTAGGGGAAAATAATCTCTGTGGGTTTCCTTGTTAAGTTCCCTATAGTCTACACATACTCTCCATTTTCCATTATTTTTGGGAACCACAACCAACGGTGAAAACAATTTTCTATCAGAAATGGGATAAATAAGCCCCACTTATAGGAGCTTCTCAATTTCAGTTTTAACGATATCTTTCAAGACAGGATTGAGTATTCTTTGGGATTGGCGAACAGGCCAAACATTTTCAGTGTAGATATGATGATTGCACACACTGGGGGTGTATTCCTCTCATATCTGTGTAGTCCCAAGCAAAATCTTTAGATCTACTGACTAGGACATCAAAGAGTTTGTCTTCTTTCAACTCGGTCAACCAACTGTTAATGTTCAAAATTTTCTTGGCAGCAACATAATGGATTTAACACCCGAATGGTTGGATGCGATGGTATACATTGGTCTTTTCAAAGTGTTAAGGGGGCAGCTATGAGGTATGGTCTTATGAAGTTTGGAAATATCTTCAAAGAAATGTTATGTTTTTGGAATGATATTCACCAGAGGATAAGGCATTCCCATGAAATTGGTACTATCAAATTTAGTATGTCCTATGTTGATGGGTTGTCCTAAGATTTCTTCTACATCCAACATCTCCTCATCGCTTGAATCCATGGTGATATTTTACATATTGTTTTCTAATTCATCTTTCGATTCTTCACCATGCTGTTTCATGACTACCATGACCAATGAAGCTAAATTTTCCTATCTGTTGGGGCCTTCTAGTTCATCAGCCTAGACTTTATTAAATTCAACAGGCTTGGTGGGGGATACAAGAATAAATTTTTACTATTTGGACCATGTGAGATAGTCATTCCTCCCTCCCTACAGTCAATTTTGGCTACAACCATTGCCAACCATGGTCTCCCTAGGATTATAGAGTAACTATCTTTTGGTGTAAGGGATTGAATGACTTGAAAGTCCATACGATATTCCCATACATCAGCTTTGACAAGAACATTCTCAAGGACACCCTTGGGAATGGCTATGGATTGATTCACCATTTGTAAGACTGTAGTTGTGGGACATAAATCAGTAAGCCCTAAATCTTCTATTACATCAACAATCATTACATTAATGGCTACTCCCAAGTCTACTAATGCATTAGGTATTGCCACTTCATTGATTGTAACTATTATTAGTTGACTACTTAGATCATCATATTTAAGAGTAGTAGTATTTCTAGCCAATAAGTTAGCCAGATAACCATTTATGTGGATAGTGTTTATTTCTTTGGTTTCCTTCCTAGAGTCTTGATACACAACTGTTTGATCAATTGGTTTAGCTTTGAAATATCCTTGATGACTTGTAGTAAGGGAACCTCAATTTGCAACTATTTAATTTCTTATATCAATGTAGTTTTGGTGGAAGAGGACATTTTCAGAGTACCTTTTGCATTGGCTGGTTTAAGACACTCTAGAAAAGGTGCTTGGGTTTTATGTTTATTAGGTGATTTGTTTAAAGTTTTAGTTGGAGACCGACCCTCCCCTTCCCGAGGTAGGTTGGAAGCTCCAGCTAAAGGTGGGGGGGTGGTTTTGTCTTGAGTAATGTCTGAGGCTGGTTCAGTAGTTATGGGAGTTGTTTTTGTGGCCTCAACATATTACTTAATAGATTTGTCCAATATCTCAACAATTGTTGGCAACTAAAGTGTTTTTCCAAATCCCAATTGTAGGTTTCCACAATGTATGGCATTGAGTCCAGTAACATTATCCTTTCCAGTAGAAGACACTGGGGCATTTTGATGGTTGTTCTTTTGGTTTGGAACACATTGCATCAGAAGTTGTGGTTGATTAACTTGCTCAGTTTGTTGAGTATTTTGGGGAGATGGAAAGAGATTCTACTGTTGATTAATTCCTCTCTTAGGGCCGGTGTAAAAATGATTCTGAGGTTGGTTCCATTGAGGAGAAGGATTTTGAGGATACCAATGATTTTGAGGTTGATTGGGCCATTGAGGGTTTCCCCAAGACTGATTTTCCCATTCAGGTGGTCCCTAAGGGTAAGTTCCCCAATTAAGTGGTGCTTGAGGCCAAGGTGCTACCCATTGATTATTGTTCCAGTTGTTTTGTTGTCTCCAGACAAGGTTTGAATTTTGGCCATAGGAAAAATTTCCTGTAGTATTTGACTTCTTCCTCAACCGGGGTTGTTATTTTCTTGGAGTTCTTAATGACATTCAAAAGGTCACACTGGTTGGTAGGATGGTCCTTATCACAAACCTGCCAATTTTTTTTTTGTCAACTTTGTCCAAAGGACATTCCCTTAACAGATGTTTATTCTGACACCTAGGGCAGTAGATGGATAAGGTCTTTGGGTTTCATATTTTAGCCTGTATTCCATCTAATGTGGTATTTAATTGAACTAGGATGTTAGTCTTAAGGTTGGCTATATCCTCACACACTTTTCCTATCTCATTCGAACCTTTGAAAAGGGTAGAATTTTAGATCCCTCCTCAAGTGTGAGAGAAGTTCCGACATAATTTAGTGATTCCATCAAGTCCCAATTGGGACACATCCCCTTTGCCCATTAAATCCAGGCTCCTTTGAGCATCATTGTCAAGACCTTTGAGAAATATGGTCTTTAAAATCTCAAAACTTATGGCTTTTCTACCACATCGTTTAGATAGGAAGACAAACCTATCTAGGTAGTCTTCTAGGCTCTCATCTTTGTTTTGTCTTAGTTTGAACAAATCTTCCTTCTATCACTAACTCTACAGTAGCTTTGGTATTTATCTAGAAAGACAAACTCCATGTCATACCACAAGGTAATGGATCCTAAGGATAGGTCCATGAACCAACACATTATTGAGTCCTTAAAAGTAGAAGGAAAAAGCTTTAGTTTCTGGTTATCATTCTTGTAGTCATATATTTGAAACAAGACCTTAAACTCAAAGAGAAAATAGTCAGGGTATTTAGAAGACAAACCTCAGAAGGCTAGCAAGAAGGCTGGTGAAATATTTGTCATGGTCATGTCATCATCTACATCAATAGAAATAGGATAAGTGAATGTTCATGGTGGTGGTGGTTGGTCAATGTTTCTATGGTTTTGGTCACCCATGACGTTGAAGGGGATTCGTTCCTCTTCAAAAAAATTCTTAAATGGGTGAGGTTCAAGATTTTAGAGAGGTATATGCTCCTCTACAACTATATGTTCTCTTTCTGGAGTATATAGGAAGGTCTTAGGTTGATCTTGGTCGATCAATTATTTAGAAAGTTCTTGAGCTGAAATTTATGCTTTCCCACTTGTGGTTGGTACGTCATTTGGGGGGTTTCTTGGTATGAATCTTTTGTGGGGACCTCATTTCCTGACCATGCAGAAAAGGATGCCTAAGGACCATTTTTGTTTCCAAAAGAGGTATTCAAGGTATCTCTTACTAACACTTAGAAAAAAAAAGTCCCTGACAATGATGCCAAAAAGTGATAGGTTATCATCAAGTCCTATCTCTTTAGTTTGAAAAGTGGATCAAATGTCAATTGGGTAGTGTTCAAGGCTATATGCAATAGGAAACTGCTTAACTAACTCTCTTAGATTTTCTAAATAAATGAAACAATTGAAGTAAAAATTTAGACAATTCATAGAGGGAGATAAGGTCTTTTTGAGAGTCAAACCACTCAAGAGCTCAATTACTTTT
The DNA here is from genome assembly GCA_007115665.2 of Sequoiadendron giganteum. Taxonomy (NCBI): domain Eukaryota; kingdom Viridiplantae; phylum Streptophyta; class Pinopsida; order Cupressales; family Cupressaceae; genus Sequoiadendron; species Sequoiadendron giganteum. Next base: position 454,461,041 of record CM021104.1, on the reverse strand, counting down.
AGAAAATATTCCAAGTTGGCCCCTAGAGATGCGGGTCTCTTTGATGTGCTAGAAGTGATTAACCCAATTGCATATCAACTTTCTCTACCACATGATCTAGCTCGACTCCATAATCTATTTCATGTTTCTTTGCTTAAACCATATCATCTAGATGCAAATCACATATTTGATTGGCATTCCTTATAGGTGTAGGATCCAAGAGTGGTGTTGGTGGAGCCCATTAGAATTATGGAGACGTAATGTCAAGTTGCAAAATAGAGACATTGTCCAATATAAGGTCCAATGGGACCAATATTTCAAGGATAGTGCTACATGGGAGGATGTAGAGGAAATAGAACACTCTTGTTGTGTAGTTTCACAACATGCCCCATTTTTCTCCTTGGCAAAATGTGGAGCCCCCCATTTTTTTTCTGTTCCTCTTTGCTTTTTCTTTCTTTGGCGTTGTTTTGTGGTTTGGTTGCTTTCAACTCTCTCTCTCTTGGTCCTATTGGCCTGTTATATTTTACTTATATTTATTTCTCAGATTTGGTTTTCGGTTCTTTTTATGAAGCTTGATATTTTAACCAGAAATCAGAATCTCAGAGTCCTGTGATTGTATCTTCAATTGATTTTAACTCCACCCGATATGTCACCAACTGAAAATGTTAATCTCGGTGATATCTTTTTGTTCTTGTATCAGAACCCAATAATTCTATTTGTAACCTAGAAATTGGAAGGTCTATTTTGAAGTGGTTTACTTTTCTTGAAGCCCAATTTTCCATCTTTTCTTTCATTTCGGTCTTTGTTCTTCCTAAAGCTAGAAGGTAGTTTACTGGACCTCGATATTTCTTTTAGAAGTTGCTACCGAAAAGTGTTAATCCCAGTGATCATGAGTTGGTCACACATCTTTAATGGTCCATGCCTAATCAGTGATCGAAGTGACACAAGTGTGCCATGTATGATCACTGCACCATTTTTTCCCTCTAGTAATGAGCTCGCACAAAAATCTAGGTGTTCATGATTTGAACCCTAATCCATAATGATTACACCTTTATTCAAGAAAATTAATGCATTTTAACAGGTCATTAATGGAGGTGGAAAACTACTCATGTACTTGGCACTGCAATAGGCATAGAGTTGCTTCTGAAACACTGTACTTCACGTCATGCTGCAACTTCGTGAAGGACATTGAAAGAACAAAATAATTCTGACGTGCACAAAAATGTAAATTTTGAGAAACAAAAAAACACAGTTACCAGGGGTTTTCGAGTCCCATTTCAACAGTTAATTATTAGCCAAGACCAGGTATGTTTTGAATAATTGATTTTGCATTAAGCTATTCTTATATTTAAACATCTCGAAAGATGTTTTCCCTTAAAATGTTCAAATTTGAAATAATGTTTAGTCTCTGATTTTAAATTTAACCGAAAAATGAATGAAAATTTTGTGAAATTGTAAGAAATTTTTGGTTAAATTTAACCCTAACTTGCACAGAAGGCACATATTTGAAAATTGCAAGCAATACTAGTAAAAATGAGTACTTCTAACGTAAGAGCAGAAGATGAATTCAAGTATTACAATTCATAAGCTTGACCAATCAATGTGGTGGTGACATACACTCATATGGGGTGGTCTTCTAATATTGAAATCTGCACTCAGATACAGCAAGAGAATGCTTCTCAATGCATTGGAAATATTATAGAAAGTGGGTTATTTTCCATAGTAGCATTTTCGCTAGCAATGGAGGCCCCTGAGTTGGTCACACAGTGTATGCATTACTATAACCCCGATAAAAGAATCATTGAGAAGGAAGGGAGGATTTATTTTGATCTCATACCGAAAGGAATTACATATACATTTGGGCTTCCTATTTTCACTTAGATGTATAACATTGATATGAAAGCCATGGCCAAGACCTTTGAAAATGCTGAAGCTCATAACAAAGAAATTATGAGTAGCTAATGGTGCCTTGAATGAATCACACCACAAACCAAATTACTCCAAAGGTCCATGTTCAATCAAGAAATTCAAGACATTATTACTCTGCTAAGAAGGATGGCTGGTGTAAGAGATGCTAGTAAATTTAAACCCTGGATGTTCATGATAATATCCAGATTGATGGAAAGCCCCATGCAGATGCACTGGGGAAAGTTGATTATTGAAAATTTATGTGAACAGATAAAGGAATTTCCCAAAAAAAGGTATTTTTATTTGTCTTCATATGTGATTTATTAATGCGCCCTGAGAGCAAGTAAACAAGGGTTGAAAAGGGTTGGTACTCTAGGCAGGGAAGTTGGAAATAGTTTGATATATGCTCATTTACCCTAAATCACTATCCATGGGTATAAAGATAATTACAGGAGAGTTAATGACATGTTCTCCATGAAGTTGGTCAGAACGATGGAGGGTGATAAAGCCAAAATATTTTCCCTGGAAGCACAAAGTGTTATTAGACCGATGGCAGGCTGGTACATTTAGTTCCCTACATTTTCCTACATCAGAATGGAAGGATTTGATGGGCATCCATTTATGCTGCCCAAGTACCCAACATATAAGATTGTTTTATTAGAATTGGTGAGATAGTTGAAGCCATGCCATGCCCTTTATGAGAAAGACCGTAAGAAGGCCTCCTATAGATTTCCTATAGTATTAGGGAATTACAAGTGCAATGCAATAAGACTATCTGACTTATGTGAGGAAGAATTGAAAACATTTAATTTTGAGTTTTTTCCGCTTCAGAGAATGTACTATGATCCTGAAGGGAATATTGCCAAGACTATTGCTGGTAATCATGCTCATGTCCAACATTTAGAATATTATTGGCTTAATTATGAAGATGAGCACATAATAAGATTAAGAAAATATGAAAGATTGTCTTTAGAGTCTACCCGAATTCTAATGATTCATGATGTTCCAGATCAACTGGAAAAAGATGGATAAGTGTTGAATAAGGCCTACAATGAAAATAGGGTGTATGATGAACCTATTCCAGACCCAGATTATGAGGGTGAAGAAATGATGTCAATTCATGAGTTCTCTACACCAGTTTTGTTGCATACTAAATGCTGGATTAATGATTTATGTAAAGCTTTCAGGGAAAGAGGAATTGAACCCACGTTCTCAGAAGACAAGAAGAGAAAATAAAGAAATGAAGTTGCTTTTGAGAGTGGAGAATCTACTAGAAAGAAAAGGAGAACTAGTAAAGTGGCTCCTGGTATAAGAATTGAAGAGAAAACCCCCGAGGTTTCAAGGCCTGAAATTCCAATGAAACCATCTGTTAAATAGAGGGATGCATAATCAAATATGGATAAAAAAAAGGTAAAAACTAAAGGTGAATCCTCCTCCACAATGAAACCAAGAAATGATCTGGTCACTGAAGAAGAAGCATGAGTAACAGACAATGTTGGTACAAAGACAAGGTTTGCATCTCATAGAGTTGCAACACTATTTACTTCTCCATCAGTTAACATGGCTAATGTGAAACAAGCATTGGGAGGAACTCCTATGGCCTTAGATGAAATTTATGAGATAGATGAGGCCAGAATTAAAAAACAAATGGATAAATGGGGTGCCATGTGGGAGAAAGTAAAAGAAAATAAATCTAAAGATAAACCCATGGTACAACCAGTAATGGAAGAAATTATTGATATAGGGTTTTCCCCTATGAATATTGAAGAAGAAGAATTCATACAAGGAACGCTCGCCTCAAAAGTGTGGAACCTTGATATTCTTGAGATGGAAACATAGGAGACTGGAGAGAAGGATCCTATTGATGAAACAATTGTTGAAGATACTTTTGATTCCCAACCTTCACTTGGGAATGTATTGAATGGTAATGAATAATCACAATTTTTTGAGAAATCAGATAAAGATTTGGCCAAAGATGATATTGAAAAGAAGACTATATAGATTCAGGGTGAAGAAGTTGAAAATAAAGAAAACCCTAGTGTAGTAGAAAATAAAGAAGGTCACCCTTAGGAAACTAATACTGAACATCTAGATAGACAAGAGAATATAAGTCTTCAAACAAAAGAGACAGTGTCAAATCCTAATAATCCCGACTCTATTCTAGAAATTACAAAAGAGGTTCTTATTTCAGAGGAAACAACAAATAAAGGTAAAGAAATAAGAGAAGAAATTCTTGAATCAAGTGGACATCAAGAACAGAGGAATGTTACAGAGGTAGAGTTAGATAATGATGCACCTAATTGGTTGATCAGGGAGTTAGCTTCCCTAATGGAAGTAGAAGTATTGCCTCTGGATCTTAGCAGTTTTGTATAGGAAATAGATACTCCAAAACCTAGATGCAGAGCTAAAACAAAGAATGACATACAAAAGAATGTAGATGGTAATAGAATCATCCACATAGCTTCTCTAATAGCTGAAAAAGATAGACATGAAATAATGCGTAGGGAGTATAAGGTAACAAGTATCAATCTTGGAAACTCATCCTGGAAGCAAGAGTTGGATGAAGTAAAAGTAAATTTAGATGCCACTGTTGCTAGAGTACAAAAATACAAAAATAAGAAAAGAGAATGAAAAGAAAGGGTTGCTACCTTAGATCATTTTATAAAATATTTGACCCTATCAAGTCAAGCACAAGCATAATTGCCCCAACATCCAATATTAATGTCACAAGAGCAGGTAGATACAATTACAACTGTTCACCACAAAATGAATGTATTTGAAGAATGGATTGAATACTGGGTAAAACAGGGAGAAGAGTTCATTATTGATGCAATAGGGAAATATAAGGAAGCACACAACAAATTTGAAAAATATTAAAGCTTCGAAGGTGAATACAGGGTTCGTGAAGAACAAGTTAATATGGAGAAGAAAAGTGTTGAAATTCTCATACACACTGATGTCCAAGATTTGATACAAGAAAATATAATATCAGAACACAAAGCTCTATTTCTAGAAAAATGGAAGAAAAAATTAAAGTGGGAAGGTGATATGTTCATGCAATGTATTGAAGGATTTAAAAAGGTCACCATTGAAAGTAAAGGATTACTTGATGATTATCAAGGTTTTATTGAATTTTTAGCATGCCAAAGGTGTGATCCTCAAACTTTAGGGAAGGAGGGTAAGTAAACCAAAGATTTAAAGGAATGGCTTGAAAGAATAAATAGAGATCCTATTCAGTTATTAACCTAAGAGGTTATTGATGAGATCATAGAGTGTAGGAACATTATAGATAAATATGCAACAAACAAAGTACGGAGAAATGATATAATAATTTGGGTATCAGAAGAATATACTAAGCTTAAATTCACTTGGAATGCTATACATGGAATTTCAAAAGATCATATGCATCAAGTATTGGGATCTTTCAGAGAGTATCAGGAAAAGAAAGGCATAGAAAAGAGTCTAAGCTCGAGTTTTGAGTGACAAAAGATACCAAATACCAGAAGGTGTTGTGATAACATTTGTTTTGTAATTTTGTAGGTTGATCTTGGTCCCGGTGGATGTATCTTGTCCGGTATTCAAAAGAATGTTGATAGCCTTGGTTTATGTGGAGTGTTGTGTACCAGAGTAAGGAGTGAAGAGTATTGTTGTTGATGAAGTCAAGCCTTTGATTTCATCTGGAATGTTCTAAATGACAGTTGGCGTTTGCCACGCGCTACCCTTTGTTTCATTGTTTTTGATTCTCTAAAAGACTTTAAGTTTAAACTTTTTGGTGCCTTGTCTCTATAAAAGGCCATTTACTACTTTATTTTCATTTTAAGTTCAAAAATTGTGGATGTCGAAAGAGCCAAAGCTTCTTTAAGTTTTGTTATTTTTTCCTATTTTCTGAATCATTCCGGACTAAAAACTTGTATGCATATAGATGTTAATTAATATTAGAGACAATTTGATAGCTACCTATCTCATGAATAATTTGTAGTTGGTTTTTTTAGTTCCACTGAACAAGCCTGTATACTACACTGTTTAAGGGTGTATACAGAAACTACTCGGTGTCCAAACAAAACCCTCTCTTCAAAAGCTCACACCATTTTGTATGTAGTTGTGAAGCAATCTAGTGAAGTATAAAGCAGTTTGCTTTGATTTAATTAATTTTTTGGGGCATGCATGGATAATAACCAAGAGAACCTTTTAATTTCAGTATTTCTATGCTTTATTTTAGAATAGATGCTTAAATTCTTTGAAAATGTTCCAAAAAATAGATGAATGGATGGAAATTTATTGAAAATATTTTGTTTTACATGAAATTTTTTGAATGCTTAAAGCTAAATCTACTTAAGTGATAGCAAATGAAATTTTTGATGTTCATGAAATATTATTTTAAATATTTCAATTTCATGATGTTATTTTTATGAATGAATTGGAAATCTTTTGCAATTACCTTATGATCCTTGATAAAATCAAAATTTACACACATATTCCCTTTGAGATTAACAAAAAACTCACATCATACCCTAAAGCAAACCTAGTATGATCATGACCTTATTACCTGAGACTTGGGATTGAATTGAGTTAATCTTGTTTTTCCATTTTGGCAGATTTCCCCTTCGAGATTTTCATGTTCCATATCTTTCAAGAAGAATAGGATTCTTCGCGGTCTGTCTGTGGAGTTTTTTATTCGAAACTGTTGGTGCAAGTGAAATCATTGTCAACAACTCCTTTACTCATTTGATTTCTAGATAGACTCTTAGTTTTCATTGAGATACTATTGCTCTAGCATTTTGAATTGGCATGTTATGAAATTTTGGCTTGAATAACAATATGATTGAGTGTTGAAATATAAATATATAATTTAGTGTTGTCTAAGAAGACATTAGGATAATGTCTCTTCCTAGTGAGGAAGGATGCCACGTCTCAAATTTTTATTACAATTAATAATGTTAAGTTATTTAAATATTTATGGAAAATGAAAATTTTCAGCTTTGACTTGTGAAAGATTTAATATTTCAATGTTATTTGAAATATATCTATATTCATATGATTGAATATGAAGGATGAATATTATGATGTGGAATGGAATCTTTTTGTTTCAAGCATTGGTCAATAGTTAATGATGAAACTCTATGAGTGCAAGTGTGTGAATGTAGGAATAGGTTGAAGACCGAGAACATGGTTGAGGTAGGAGTATTTAGTCGAATGACGATCGGTAAGAATGTTGGAATTTGGAACGTGCAAACATCACTAAAAATCATAGTATCTGCATTTAACTTGCAATTTGGTAGATATAACATTGCTTGTGAGAAATGTATAAATGATTAAAAAGGTAAGCTTATGGAAACAAATTCATTGGAGCATTTTCTCTACCTTGTCCATTCGATGCTAATTTCATTTAAAAAAAATGATGGTGTTAAAAATACATATTATAGTGGTAAGTTGTTTTCTTTTATTTGAAATGTCGAACAAAATTATTTATTTGAAATTTAGAAAAATGGTAACAGATATCACATGGGAAAAAATTTAAATAATCATATGCAAAAACAATAATAACACCTTTAACAAATGAAACCTAACTGGCACCCATATTGGAAAGAGATTTTATATGCAAAAAGCATGGAGGAGTGGGTGACTAAGCATGAGGAGGACATGGGAGAGTAAAGACAACCTACAATTTTAGAAAATATAGGAATCCTTGGTTAGAGGGGGCGATCTGGAATGAAAAGGGGAATTTTAGCAAAAAGTGGAGAGAATTTTGTGGTATAAACCATGAAGAAAGGATCAAACCAGGGGAGAGGAACTATTTCCATATTCGAACAAAGAAAAAATCATCGTATACTTGCAACAAGGAGGTAATTTCGAGCTTTTTAGTTTAAATGTTGTTTCTTTCTCTGCAAAAAGGATGGCTTTTTCTGGCTCTTACTTCAACCTGTTTGATAGTGTAAAAAGTGTCTTGATCTTGCTTTTTCAAATGAATGGGCATTTTTTTTTCTTTAATCACTAGCAACCCTTACATTGGAAACTATTTTAGTGTGAATTAGACTAAATGCATCCTTTGGTCACTGTGTAAGGTTGGAAAAACTACTGTTTATCTATTATGTTTCATTGTTCCATGCAAGTGTTTGATCTCGTTGAATTTATGCCTACTAGTAGTCGGGTCTTAGTCAGCATGCTACCCCTCTATGCAAGGCTATTATCGTTAAATTCCTTTCTCTATTAATGATTATTATCCATTGTAAGAATCTTTATATGTCTAGAAAACCCCCATGTGGGGTGACCTCTCTTAAATGGCATCAACACTGTTACATGTCGAGTTAAAGAACCCACCAAGAGCCTTATTTTTCTTGTAAACAGAGTAATGAAAGTGTGTGATATCACCATATTTGGTGATGATTTTCCTTTGAGATAATAACCAATTGAAAATATTTCTTTCATTCTATCTAAATGTATGATGTGAATAATTTTATTCATTTTAGTTTAAATGTAAGTTGAAGAACAAATTCCCATTGGATATTTCTAATATGTGGTTGTCATTTATGTCAACACTATTTCCATTAATGTCTTTAAGGCTGTATATGTCGAGGATATTGAGAAAATTGTAATAAAATAAGTTGCAAGTTGTCGGTGATGCAATGAAGTTCAGTATGATGGCTAGCTTAGTATATTGATGATAAGAAGTTGCGGATTAAAGGGTTTGTTGAAAAGTATATCTAGTTTATCCACATGAAGTTTCAAAGGTTCATATGAATATTTGATCAAGTTATGAGTATCTGTGTTCTGACAGTTGTTCTGGTTCTTTAGTTGTTTTTCCTGAAAGAAGATGATGTGATTCTAGTAATTTGAGTTGTTGTGGATGCTTGTGTGGTGATTCATGATGCTTGTGGATGTTTCTAGATCGTGCTCTATTTGTGTTATTTGTCTGCATTGATTTTTGTGCTCGTGATTGGTGATTTTCTTCTGTGAGTTCATGTTTTTCATGATCATGGCCAACAGGGTGATTGTAGTGTGTTGTGGATCTTTGAGGCATAATTGTTTAAGGTGATTTGTGCTTAATACATGTCGTTTTGGGTCCTTACTATGTTTTGGCTGAAATTGTTTGGTTCGCATTGATAAATCATTTATTAATTTGGGCCGATAGTTTATACACATTTCATATTTTGTTGGGACGACATGTAGTTGATGTTATCCTTAGTTGCAGATATATATGATTGATTTTTATACCATTTGAGGAATGGTGTGCGATGTGCGATGAGTGATGTGTGCAAATAATGTTCTAATATTTCGAAGGAAGAAGTAAAGTGTGAAGAAGAGTGTGCAGAAGAAAGGATTTATGTGCTTAATCAGAATTGTAATTGGGCATTAGAAGATGCTATTTTCTTAGTTCAAGATCTTTCAGATGTAATCTGAATGTGACTGTAAGACAATGAGTCTTCCTTTGGGCAGTGAGCCTTTTTGTATTTGAGCAGTGAGATCTAGGTAGTGTGCCTGAATGCATGTGCATTCCCCATTTATAATACTTTTAACCGTGGTTTTTCCCCTAACATGGTTTCCACACAAAAATCTTGGTGTTATGTGTGTTTTTGATGTGGTGATGGTTTATGCTTTCATGCTTATTTATCAGATATGAGAATAAGTTTAATAAGTATAATTTATGTGAAAACTAATTCACCCCCACCCTCTCAGTTGTCTGCCCTTGTGTTGCCAACAATTCCATCATTCTAAGTAAACGCATGTTTTGAACGATTTTTCCATCATTCTATTTAATACATTGAGGAACAATATATCATTTTGTCATACCCAATTGTCAAACGATACCATCGTTTGGATATTTATATAAGCACCGTTGAATGATCCTATCATTTTGTCATAGAAAACTATTGAACGATTGCCATCATTCTGAGATTTATCCTACTGATGAACGAATATTTTCATTCATAATTAGAAGCTAACACAAAATGACTGATAACATTTTGATTAAAAGGTATTAAGATGAATGTTACATGTGTTATGATTAACAATGTCACAAGTTATGCTAAAGGCCTTAGCAGGCCGAATTATGTTATTAATCCCATCGATACCCTCCAAGATTCTCAATTCTCAAAAATGATGTGTATGTATATATATAGGTTTACATAATCGTTTGATTGAGTTGTTATTCAACAATGTCAAATGATAAATTTACACTGATCTCTTTCTAGATTAAATGGTTCCTCTAATATGAATGACTGTACCATCAAGAATTTGGATAATGAAAATATTAATGGCACTTAATGTTGATTGAGAGCACGCTTTTTGTTCCAACAATAGCATACTTATCGACCCATACTGTGATAAATGTTTTAAAGGATGATAAGAAAAAAATGATATTCATCATATCATTCTGATCAAGAATAAATAATTAAGTGATGATTTAATTTGAATGATAGTGATCACATTTCCTTTTTATTAATAATTATGGTTAAAAGGAATGAATAGAAATATGAATGATATGTGATTACATTTGATGATCACTAATAAAAAATAGAATGATACTCTTATCAGTAAGTCAACAGGAATGATTCTAATTTTAAACCAAACTCAATATTCCTTTGATTAATTATTTAATGACTTGGATTTCAAACAAATTAGAACATTCATAAAGATCTTAATGAATAAGGTTTAACTTTTTGTTTCACCAAAGAATTAAGTCAAAATGAAATATTTAGATTCTGATTAAACACAGATTAATTATGATGTCAATTTCAATTTGTTTCTATGTAAAATAACCTTATGACATTTTGTTGGAATTCAGATTCATACCAAAGTCTAGAGATTGCTTGTCATTTATGATCCTTATATTTTCATTTGAATCTAATAATGCATTTGATGAAAGTTGACATGTTTCTGAACATGGAAATCTGCATGTAGAATGGATCCTTCTTTTTCAAAAGAATGTATATGCATACACATTTTTTTTAAAAAGGCCATATATGTGTACATGCATAAATCGTCCATTTATGCATTACACATACATGCAATGTACCTTCTTTAAAATTTCTTAATTTTCTTTATCTAAAAAATGTAGAATTCATTTCAAGTAAGAAGGAATAAAGAAAATATTGGTAAACCTGTATGTTGATGCATTTACTGTGATATTCTTATCTTAATTGATGAAATGGATCATGTATTATGAATAAATGTCTGATTGCATTATTATCAAATATGGTCTAGTTCCTTACATATATTTGTTGAACTGAACTAGCCAAGATGAGACATACGTAGACTATGTTGTAGATTGTTTGATTCTTTATAATGAAAAGATTGGCTAGAAAAAACTACCAGAAGCCAAGTTGAATATTTTTCAAATTGTGTAATTTAAATAACATGTATGTTATCTTATGTATGTGAGAGGCTACCTTCTAGGATAAGTGTCAGAAATGGATTAGCATAGAGTATAGGTTTTTCTTTTTCTAAAATCTATCTTTTCTAGTTGTAAACAACATATGATTGGTCAAGCATTTGTAGTCCATGTTAGGGTTAGAAGGAAGATATTTAACAAGTTAAATGCAGATTTGAACAATAAAATAGAGAAAAAAAACACACAAAAATTATAGCAGAAACAAGACAACACAAGGAATTTAACGTGGTTCACCCAATCTGGGCTACATCCACAAAACTAAAACCATCCAATGATTTTATTATCCAGTGTAAAACATATTACAATATTGTGAATAATACCATACTACAACTCCCCATCCCAACCACTTATAAAAAGCTTTTAGAAGCTTCCAAAAATTAGGGTTTACAAAGTCAGCGAGGATACATGAAGAGTGTACAGTACTGAAGAGTGTATAGTATAGCAAGATTAGTCACCACATACCAACAATCTCCCACCTGGAGACTAATTAGGCTCCACACCAACATAATATCCCACTTGGAGACTGATCTTGGATAACATCGCTACACTTACAAATCCCACTGGAAATAAGCACCTTGGACCTTGCTAATATGTTATACTTTTAACCATGAAGACCAACTGAAGATGAAGAGGAGCTCAACTTCTCCCTTGTCACTACCTTTGTAAACATATCTACTGGATTGGCATCTGTATGTATCTTTTCCAACTTTACCTGTCCATCCTCCAACACCGACTGAATGAAATGATATCTCAGTTGTATGTGTTTGGTCTTAGGGTGCAAGGAAAAATTATTTGCAAGATGTATAACACTCTTGCTGTCTATAAACAAGTGATTTTCAGCTTGTTGTTTTCCCAACTCTTCCATGAAAAATTGCAGCCATATCATCTCCTTTGTTGCCTCTTTTGTAGAAACATACTCTACCTCCGTGGTGGATAAAGAAACCACCTTTCGCAAGAAATCTAACTCACTGCTGTCCCACCAATTATAAATACATAACTTGTGGTACTTCGCCTGGTATCTATATCCCCTTCCAAATTTGAGTCAACATAGCCTTTTAAATATGTATTAGATCCCCAAAACATAAACATTTATTGGATGTACCTCTCAAGTACCTAAGAATCCATTTTATCGCATTCCAATGCTCAACTCCAGGATGACTCATATACTTACTAACAAATCCTACGAAATGTGCAATATCCGGTCTTGTGCATACCATTGCGTACATTAAACTACCTACATTTGAAGCATATGGTACCTTGAACATTTTTTCTTCCTCCTCTTGTGTCTTTGGACACATCCTTAGTCAATTTGACATGACTGGGCAAAGGTGTACTGACAACTTTTGCATTCTCCATATGAAATCTCTACAACAAATTTTCAACATAATCAACCTAAGATAGAAAAAAATTTCTATTTTTCCTATCTCTTGTAATCTTCATACCAAGGATTTGTTTTGCTACCCCCAAATTCTTCATATCAAACAATTTTGCTAACTGTTGTTTTAAATCCTTTATATGATCCATGTTAGACCTCACTACAAGTATATCATCAACATATAAACATAAAATAATGTAGCTATCTTCAACTAAACTCTTAAAGTACACACAATGGTTTGAATTACACCTGTTGTAGCCTTTCTCAGCCATAAAACTATCAAATTTAATATACCATTGTCGAGGTGCTTGCTTCAAGCCATATAAACTTTTCTTCAATCTGCACACTAGTTTCTCCTTACCTTTGACCTCAAATCCTTTTGGTCATTCCATATATATTTCCTCTTCCCAATCACCATGGAGAAAGGTTGTTTTAACATCAAGCTGTTCTAAATGCAAATCTTCAACAACCACAATAGTTAAAATAGTACACATAAAAGTCATTTTAACAACTGGAGAAAATATTTTATCAAAATTAATACCCTTTTTCTGTGAAAATCCCTTTACAACTAATCTAGATTTAAATCTTTTCTTACCTCCATCCTCCTCTTTTAGCCTATAAACCCATTTGTTTGGTAAAGTCTTTTTACCTGCAAGCAACTTGCATAATTCCCAAGTCTGATTTTTCAGCAAGGAGTCCATTTCTTCTTCCATTCCATGCTCCCATTGAACCTTGGTATCCACCTGCATAGCCTCATGATAACATTTTGGTTCACCAACATTAGTTAATAAAATAGAATACAAAGAGGGAAAAAATCTTTCTGGAGGTCTACTTATCCATGAAGATTGTATAGCTTTCACTGGAGTTTGTGGTATTTGTTGTTGTTATTGTTGTTGCAGAGCATGAGGAATCATTGGAACATCATTGTTTGGAGTATCATCTAGCACTGCATAATCATTTTCTTTCTTCTCATGCTACTGCAACTGATCTTTGTACAACACTTTCTCATTGAATTTGACATCCCTACTTCTCACAATTTTCTTATTTTGAAAAAATCAAAGCATATAACCAAATTCATCAATTCCATATCCAAAAAATATATATTTCTTTGATTTTGCATCAAGCTTGGTTCTATTTTCAGAGTCTACATGTGCAAATTCTTCATAACCGAAGGTTCTGAGACAAGAATAACTCACCTTCTTACCTGTCCATGCTTCCTCTGGAACTCCACAACCCAAAGGATTGGAGGAACCTCTATTAATTAAATAAATAAAAGTGTTTATAGCCTCTGCCCACATGTTTAAAGGTAGCCCAACATAGAATCTTATAGTCTGTGCACACTCCATTATTGTTCTATTAATGTGCTCAACCAGTCCATTTTCTTGTGGAGTCCTTGAAACCATTTTTTGCCTACAAATACCATTAGAGGAATAATAATATTGAAACTCTTTGCTGCAATACTCACCACCATTATCAGATTTGAGACATTTTAACTTTTTACCCGTCTCATTCTCATCCAAGCTTCTCCATTTTTTAAAAGTTTCAAATACATCAGATTTATGCCTAAGGAAATATATCCATACCTTCCTAGTTGCATCATCAATTAATGTAACATAATACTAAGAGCCGCTAAGAGAAGATACCTGAGCAGGTCCCCATACATCCATATGCACAAGCTCCAATTTCTCATCTTTCTTTTGTTTCCCATCTTTGAGAAAACTAACTCTCTTTTGTTTTCCATACACACAACTTTCACAGAAATTCATATTAACACATTTTAGACCTGGTAAAAAATTATTTGAATGAAGTACTTTCATACCTTTTGCACTCATATTCCCAAGTCTATTATGCCATAGTGCTGATTCAAAATCCATAGCAACTATCTGATTTTCTATTTGCTGAATTGCATCAACTGTTCCTGAACATTGTTTTTTATCTGCAATAGCTAAAGTAGAAGGAAAAATATGAACTATACAAAGATATAAGGTGCCTACTTTCACACCTGTTGCTACCACTAAGGCACCTTTTGTAACCTTCCAATTTTTATCACTAAATCTAACAACACAACCTTCATCATCTAGTTGCCCTATTGAAATTAAATTTCTTCTTAACTTTGGAACGTTCCTTACCTCATGTAGTAGCCAATGATTCCCATTCTATAACTTAATTTTGATTCTTCCCTTTGCAACAATCTAACAGGGTTTGTTATCTCCCAAATAAACCAACCCAAAATCCCCTTAGACATAATCAAAAAAATAATTTCTATGGGGCGTAGCATGAAATGAAGCCCCCGAATCTAACACCCAAGAATCATCAACATTGTCAAGGGAAAGAATCAAAGCATCCTCATCAGATTTATTACTTACCACATTTTCTTGTTTATTTCCTTCTTTTTTGTCTCCTTATTTATTTTTCCAAGACCAACAATCTTTCTTTAAATGACCCGACTTACCATAGTACCAACAATCCCTGTTGTCTCTAGATTGGGACCTTCCGTCCTTTGATTTTCCTCATGACTTCCCACGACTTCCAGAATTGTTTCCTCTCTCCTTTGTTCTACCCCTGGCTTTTGCATTCAAAACACTTCCTGATGTGGATGTTCCACTTGAGATTTTCTTATGAATTTCCTCACTCAAAATAACACCAAGAACATCATCAAATTTTAGTGTATTCAAACCAAAAATAGAATTGCTAACAACGATTACCAAGCTATTCTAGCTTTCAGGAAAAGAACATAGTACCAAAAGAGCCCTAAATTCTTCATCAAAGTTTACATTTACATAAGTTAATTGAATGGTAACCGTATTAAACTGATTTAAATGATCAACAACTGACCCACCTTCTACCATTTTCATATTAAATAAACACTTCATAAGAAATAACTTATTTGAAGGGGAAGACTTTTCATATAAATTTTCTAGGGTTTCCATCAACTCTTGAGTTGTCTTTGTTTTTATAATATTGAATGCCACCGATTGTGCTAGGCATAAATGAATACTGCCAAGTGCCTTTCTGTCGAAAATATCCCAGTCGTCATTAGACATCGCTGAGGGTTTCTTGGTTTTCCCTTCCAATGGCCACCATAAATCCTTCTGATAGAGGTAGTCCTCCATCTACATCTTCCATAACTGATAGTTCTACCCATTGAACTTCTCAACCTTCAACTTACCCTCGTCTACCATTTCTCCCACTCAACTGTGAGACTCCCACTCAACCATGAGACTCCCACTCAACTGTGAGACTCCCACTCAATCGTGAGTCTCCCACTCAACCGTGATACTCCCACTCAACCGTGAAACCTTCTTGCAAAGGACAATTGAAAAACAACCCACTCTAATACCACTTGTTAGGGTTAGAAGGTAGATATCTAATAAGTTAAATGCATATTTGAACAATAAAATAGAGAAATAAAACACACAGAAATTATAGCAAAAACAAGACAACCCAAAAAATTTAATGTGGTTCACCCAATCTGGGCTACATCCACAAAACCACAACCATCCAATGATTTTATTATCCAGTGCAAAACATATTACAATATTGGGAATAATACCATACTACAACTCCCCATCCCAACTGCTTATAACAAGCTTTTAGGAGCTTCAAAAAATTAGGCTTTACAAAGTTGGCGAGGATACATGAAGAGTGTATAGTACTAAAGAGTGTATAGTATAGCATGATCAATCGCCACATACCAATAGTCCATTATGTTGAATTGTCTAATTTTTATTATGTAACTCTCCGTCGTTTCCTAATATTGATGTTACATGTTCTAAATATAGATAGAAATGCATGTAGTTTTTAGGCATGCACCAGATTCCACCTTGCACATCGTATTCTCTTTCTAAATATTTCATGCAGGGTCAGGTATTCTTCGAGTTAGGAAGAATTTTGGAGAAGTGTAGCTTCGTCATTGGGTGGAAAAGCACTTGAACCATGTTCTCATCCACCAGATGCAGTGAGCGTTGAAGAGGAATCACATGGAATTCCATTTTGATTATTTTACTTTGTACTATATGATGTAAACTTGAGTTGACTAAGTGGTGATGTTGGCCTAAGTCAAATTATGTAACTTGTAAATTGACATTTGGAAATGAATATATATAATTTAGTTTGGACATATTGTGCTATGATAGAAAACAACTGATTGATTATGTCTTTAATTTATTGTTCAAACTTGATTTATTTGGTGTTATTTAAGTATGAAACATTACATCCAACTACCTTCATTGATCATTTATATTTACTATCTTAGCTCATATTAATTTAGGTCTAGCTACTATTGATTTATTTATCATTACATTAGGCAATACATTAATTATAAAATGTGTTTTATTTCTCTACATTTTGGTGAACCTACAATTTTGATCCCACCTAGAGTTTTACCCTAGGAATCCTTCTTCTATTTTATGAGTTTTGGATATGATTATCAATACTTTTCCATCTTTTTCAAATTTAAATTTTTCCTCTTGCATTTATTGTTGGGAAAATGTGTCTCAACCTTGCAATTACATAAGGTCTATTGTTGATAGGTAAGCACAGGGGAGGGGTTACCCCCTATGAGGGGTCTAGGGGAGTCATTCCCTCGGTAGAGGGTTTGATGGTCGTGTGCCTTAGCAGGGGCGCAAGGGAAATGCCCTTGAAAGCCAAATTTGATGTATATTATATTATTATAAATTTAGATTGTTCATCATTAGGTCTCAGATCTGATGATCATTATTTTGTTGGTTTGACTTGCCCTAGAAGGAAACCCTATTTTATGAGGGCATTGTATTACAGTTGTGTATTGTGATGTATTTTGAGAGTCTAATAGTGGTTGTGTTGCCTCTGGATATCTAGTTGGTGATACTCCTGTGAGAAGCTTTCTCTACAAGTATCTTGTAATCTTCACGATTTTAGAATAATATATTGGGTGGATTTTGGAGTGTGGGGTTTCTCTCTCGACAGAGTTTTCCCCACATAAATCATTGTGTTGTGGTATACATGATATTTATGTTAATTTATGTTTAAGTTTTTGTAACTATTGAAAATATCTATCAAGTTTTGCATTATCCTCCTCTCAAGATTAGTGTAGGAAGTTGTTGTGCTACCTTAGCTTCTTTACATTTATTACCCTATTTAAATTTTATCTCTTCATTGGATTGCATCTTATTGAACACTTCTTATGCATTTGATATTGTCAAATCATAGTCATGGATGAGTTCTTCTTCATCCTAAACAAACTCACTATGTTTATCAATATGATATATGATGAAGATAATATTTTTTATGGCATATGATAGTGATTTGATCCTTAGGAAATCCCTCTATATTATAGTGATACATATAGGGAAGATGGTTCACATGATGATACTCAACCTCTATTAATTACTCATGATATTACTAGGTTTAATCATGATGATGATGATGATGATAGCCTTCTTGCAGCTCATGTTAGTCCTCCCTCCATGTACCCTTTCACACTCTTACTCAATACACCTAATAATCCATTATCTATTGATAGATTGGTGTTTCCCACTCATAATGGTTTGGTTAATGAGGAAGTACAATATGTTTTCTTTATTTTTTCTAGATTGTAGGAATCAGGTAGCCACCCTATAAATTACAATGCACTTGGTAAAAATAATTCACGTGATCAGTGAAATTGGTGTGATACACCCTCTAGTACCACAAGGACATGGGTGAGATTAGACCTCGTGACCTATTTCCTACAATAAGATGCTTTATCCAATCAAGCTAGGGCCCTCAGGCCAAGGAAGTCTAATATGTTGTCTTAGATAATACATGTGGCTTTTTTTTCCCTTCACATGATGTTGCTACACTCAATAATAATTATATTTCTGAATAAATTCATGATTAACATAGGGATGTTGTTGTTACTTAATTGGTTCATAATAGTTATTCTCATGTTGTTTATAATGCACATATAAAACCAATGTTATATGAATTTAGTGGAAATGAATATGTTGTTGAAGTGGATAACTAAGATCTTCAATTTGAAACACCAAATAACCTCCACACACATAAGAGAGAAGCAAAAAAAAGATGATATTCCACCAAACAAGAATACAATATGATACAAAATTCAAAATATGTGAAAATAGTAAGAGAAGCCTTGCTTATAAAGGCAAGGCAAGAAATAGGATTAGAAAAATCATGACATGTGTCTTAATTATATAACATGACAACTTATAATTACTACCTAGGACTTCATAATTAAATGTCAAAATATAAGATAAGATCTAATTAACAACTAAGAATTTTAGAAATATTCCTAGGACCTAAGTAAACTTAACATGTGAATAGATGACCAACAATGGAATGCAGGAGCAGCGAAATTAGCCATGGGAGGATTTTGAAATCCTCTGGTTTTGCAAAGGAGAGTAATTTAGACTCTGAGGATGATGAGGATGCTGCTTGGCTACTGACCAATGGGGTGCTATGAAGTCTCCTTGTTTGGCTGCCATTTGTCTATCTGGGGTGATGGGCGTTGGGTATGTTCTCTGCCTATGTTGGGGGGTGGATTCCTTTGTGTTTCCTGGTGTGTTTCCCTCCATTGTTTTTTCCTCCTGTGATGGTTCAATGATTGGTCTTTCCTTCATTGTTGGCCTATCGGTGGTTGGTTGGGTAGTTGGTGCTCAGTGGAGTTTGATTTCACCATTTATCTTTTCCCGTGACCTCTTTTCTGCTAAGTGGGATGGGACTCTCAAGCGCTTTACTTTGCGCTTGCTTCGTCGTTGTTCCTTGCTCTTGGGGATTGCTTTCAGATTTGGTTTTCTTGTGTGTTGCTCTTCAGTTGGAGATGGTTTGGTTGTCTTTGAGGATGAATATGGTGTTATTTTGGTGCTTTCTCATGGTCTCCTACATTTGATGGCCCCTTCAGGGTTTCTGTTGGCTATTGAGCGTGTGGGGTTTGAGCTTCCTCCTCACCCCTTGTTGGTATTACTCGAGTGTTGGCTTATTGTTCACACCTCTTGGGTTTAAATTATAGTTTGTTGTGTGTTGCTTTGACTATCTTTCTTTACTCCACACCTCCTTGGTGGTGGGCCTTTGCTTGACTCTCTCATTGGAGGGAAGTTTTGGTCTTGTTGTGGTGGATCTACCATTTTTCTATTTCGGCTTGGAGTTGTGTTGAGTTCTTTTACCTTGCTGTTGTGGCCTCTATGCCTTGTTTGTGGTGGTTGTTGAACCACTGATAAGATTCTTTGTGAAGGCCCTACTTTTTTGGGCTTGTTTCATGAAGGATATCATGCTTTCCTTTTTATTTAGGTTTTGAAAGGGTATGGACTAAATCTGGGCCAAGGATTGTGCTTGGCTAGTGATTGTTTCAGTGACTATTTTCATTCTTCTAGAGGATGGTTTTTCTGTTTTGGGTTCTAGGTTTGTTGGTTACCCCTTAGGGTGGAAGGTGCTTCTTTTAAGGAAGGAGCTACTAGATTTATGGTGGATTGGGTCCATTATGTTGGTTGGGAGGTTGTTGTTTTCCTTCCCTTTGTTTCTATCCTTTTTGATGCCAAAGGAGGAGGTGTTTGTATTTTCTACTAGATTTCTTGCTTGCTACCATGTTCTATAAATGTTGTATTCAATAGAGGTGAATATTGGTCCTATTAAGGTGGAGTTGGAGGTTATAGAAATCATGGGAAGTGATTCTCTCTTTTGTTGGTTCCTATTGAGGTAGAGCATGCTTGCACATGGGGGAGGTGTCTTTGGTAGTTTTTGTCCCCACTTCTTCCTCTCTTATAGAAAGGAGCCCTATCCATTTGAGGTGGTTTTGGGGTTGGTGTTTGGTTGGATGGTGTAGTTTGAAGAAATCCTCTTTGTAGAAACTTGTGATTCTTACCCCTCTTCTAGTGGGAATATATTAGGCTTTGTTTTCCAAAATTGTGTGAAATATCTACTATAGTCCAACTGTTGTAGGTGGTTTGTTGCCTTGTTGTTTCAAGCGATCTTTTGGGCTCTCGATCCTTGTGTTTTGGGTTTAAGTTTTTTGGCTCAAGGCCTTTGATGTTTCTTTGTCTTTGACTTAGGATTGCTGTTTGTTCTAAGTGTTATGTTGCCCCTAGTTTTTGGTGCCCGGGTTGGTTGTTAGTCTGTTATGTTTCTGCGGTGTTTTCGTTGTTTTTGCTTCTTTTCTTGATTGGAAAAGTTTGAGACCTTGGTGTTTGGAAGTGTCCATTTTCAGCTCTGTACAAGGTTTTGGGCCCTTTCAAAACCCTACTTACCTTATCAAAAATTGTGAATAAATCCCCTACTAGGAATTAGCTAGGTACAATAATTTATTCACACCAACACCCCCCCTTAAGTGCAACTTAGAAAGGAAAAAAAAAACCAATGCAAGATGCAAAAAAATTGTAAAAGATGGGTCCCAGAAATAAAGGATTGGTGAGGTACCCATGTAAAATATCTCACAAATATAGAATAAGAGAAAAAACCAATGGGAGAAAAATCCTCTCCAAAATATAGAAAACAAGATGGACTAAGAAGCCTCCAAAATAATTTCCCAAAAGTAATAGGAACATGAAGAACATTATTGAAGCATGAAGAAGTTGCAAACAATTGTCGAAAGATGAATGATATAGTGTTAAAATTGAAGAACCTCCTCTATAATCAAGATGATGATCGAGATTAAGAAGAGAAAAATTTGCACGAGTTCCCCCAACAACACTACTCAAACAATGATTAGATGAAAAACAAAGGAAAAACATCTGTCAATTGAAGATACAGATGGAACATGAATATGCATGAGTGACCCCAATGACACTACTCAGCTAATGCAAGTTAAAAATACAGGTTTTAATAGTCTGAAGAAAATTGATCAACTACGGATGGAAGGTTGCCTCCAAAAAATAAGAATGCAATTCCAAAATACATGGGTAACTAGCCTTTGCATCTTCTTAGTACATAGGAACATGTGCTAGATACATAAATCACTCCAAAATAAAACCAAGGAAGCATTAGGACAACAATATAATATAGCCCCCATAATGATAACTAGGGAGAGGCATGATAGGTCCCTTAAACTTTGTCTGTCACCATATAGTGCATGAAGGAAAAAACATCTAAAAGTGCACAAGAAAGTACCTACAATTTAAAAAGGGTGTGCAAAAACAAGGCACACATGCATGAGACAAGAACCACTAAGATTCGTTGTTGTTGTGGAGGGACACTCACTTGAAAAAGGTGTGATAGAAAATAACTAAGGAACTACACAACCCCCCATGGTACTTTATAATATAGTGTGAGTACAAAATATAACACAACCTTATGTGCAAAATCCCTAAAATACATGTACAATAGTGTGATACTTTATCTCAGTGCGTCTACATATTAAAAAGTTCTTACAAATGATGCTCAAAATGCCTAAAAAGTACAAAATGTTAGAAATACATATAAAGTAGCCCAAAGGAATTCATCCCACGTAAATAAAAGGATTCTAGGTACCAAAATATCTAAGTAATTAACTAGAGTGTTAAAACACAAATAACTGAATTAATTATATTAAGGGCCAAATCTAGAAGAATTGCATGAGTAACTTTGAAGAGCTCTGAAAGACCTTTCTAATGCCATAAGAATCATGAAAAACAAAGTAACAGGGTAAAAGTTATAAGTTTGGGAGTGAAAAATGAATATATGACTTCAATAGACTATAAAACACACCAACAACAAAATCAACGAAAAATATTTGTACCATTAGATAGTTCTCGGAACTAGCTTTCAGTTGATATCTCATTCGCCAAAATCCAACTATTGAATTAAAATTTATGTCATTTTTCCCAATCTTGCTTAAGTTGCTAAAAAAGGAAAAAAAAAACCCCAAATTAGGTGCTAGTCACCCATGTGACCAAGGGTGGGAAATAAAAGGTGTTTGATGCTTGAGATTTTATTAAAAAAAATATTTTAAAATTTTTTTATATTAAAAAAAGAGGGGGGGCATTAATCCCCCCATGACGCCCCTATATAAAGGGGTGTGGCCTTAATGGACCACCACCCTATGAATTGGGTGGTGATATAATAAGGTACCACACCTAGTAATGGGTGGGCGAGGTTTGAGGGAATCACGCCTTGTAGGTACAGGTACCTTCGAGACCCTTTTAAATTTTTTATTTATTTAATAACAATGTTTAAAATATATATTTTATGTGAATAATACATACATCAAGGGCTTGTATAGCCCTCTTGGCATAAATATTGCCTCAAAAATAAATTTTTCAAAATATAGAAAAAAATTATATCAAAATTCGTTTGTTCAACCTCTTGAGTGCAATGGCAAGGTTTGTTTCAGTCGAAAATTCTCTACTAAAAATATATTAACCAAATATGAGCTTCAAGCCCTTGTTTATTACTGTTGCAAATGGTGGCTAATTTTAGTGAAACAAAAGCCAAATCTGACTTTCACAAGCCTCTTGGATGCAATGGAATAGTAAAAAATATTATCACTATATCCAAAAGAGTTACAATAACCAGATCTCACTAAAAAAATACACATGCAATATAGGATCAACAGACGGGCTGGCCTTCTAGATTACACTGGATTACACTGACAGTATGTCGGATCTGGCTAATTTGTTGAATTCTTCGGGTTTAGTTGATATTGAGCTTTTGGGCCAAAATTTCACTTGGTCTAATAGACGGGCTGGCAGTGACCTGATTCAAGTTCGGCTTGACCGCTTCCTCTGCTCTCCTCATTGGACTAATGTCTTAGATGCCAACCTTATAACCTTTCCCAGGATGGTCTCTGACCATAATTCTCTTCTACCGACCACTAATATCCATCCTGCTGTGGGCCCCTATCCTTTCTGCTTTGAAATAATGTGGAATGCTCATCCTGATTTCAAAAAAATGATTGCTGAATGGTGGAATATCCCTGTCCAAAGATCCCCTATGTTTAGGATATGCTTTAAAATTAGACATATTAAACTGATGGTAAAAGGTCAGAGAAAAGTGGTGGCCTTCTGGATTACATTGACAGCATGTCGGATCTAGCTAATTTTTTGAATTCTTCGATTTTAGTTGATATTGAGCTTCTGGGCTAGAATTTCAATTGGTCTAACAGATAGGCTAGCGGTGACCTGATTCAAGTCCGCCTTGACCACTTCCTCTGCTCTCCTCATTGGAATAATGTCTTACATGCCAAACTTATAACCTTGCCTAGGACGGTCTCTGACCATAATCCTCTTCTGCTGATCACTAATATCTGTCCTGCTATGGGCCCCTATCCTTTCTGCTTTGAAATAATGTGGAATGCTCATCCCAATTTCAAAAAAAAGATTGCTGAATGGTGGAATATCCTTGTCCAAGGATCCCCTATGTTTAGGATATGCTTTAAACTTAGATATATTAAACTGATGGTAAAAAGATGGAACAAAAATGTGTTTGGGGATGTGTTTCAAAAGAAAAAATTGCTTGAAGGAAAGTTGAGGACCTTACATAAAAACTGGGATGAGGGTGATGAAAGTCAGCGGACTCACAATGAAGAATGGGAAACTAGAATGGAATGGGAAGGTGTCCTAAAAAATGAGAAGGTATTCTGAAAACAAAAATCAAGGGTCCAATGGCTGAGGGAAGGAGATAGGAATACCTCTTTTTTTCATGTTTCTGCTATCAAGCACAGGAAAAGGAACCAAATTTCTAAATTGACTAATGCCAATGGAGAGGTGTTTTCAAATCAAGCTCAAATTGGGACCTGTGCAGTGAACTAATTCAAGGAGGCTTTTTTGGCTCCAGTTGAAGTGCCTAACCTGGCTATGGACTGTGCAATTCTTCAGAATCTCCTAACCTCCATCTCTCTGGAAGATAACTTGGGAATCCTCAGGCCTGTTTCCATGGAAGAAGTTCATCTGGATACCTTTAGCATGGGGGCTTTCAAAGCCCCAGGGCTTGATGGGTTTTCTCCTGCTTTTTTATATATTTTCTGGGATACTGTGGGTGGGGACCTTGTTCTTGCGGCTAAGGACTTCTTTAAATCTGGTAGGATCCTTAAACAATTAAGCCACACTTTCATTGCTCTTATCCCCAAGATTAGTGAACCTCTTTCTATGACTGACTTCTGACCTATTAGTCTTTGTAACACCTTCTATAAAATCATTTCCAAGATCTTAGTTAACCGTATCAAACTGCTCCTGGATAAAATCATTAGTCACACTCAAAATGGGTTTGTCCCTGGGCGACATATTTTTGATGCCTCTTTGACAACCCATGAACTGCTCCACTCTATGGATAGATGCAACAATGCGGGGATGGCCCTCAAACTTGATACTTCCAAAGCTTATGATAAAGTGTTGTGGGACTTTATCCCGAAGGTCTTGGCCAAGTTTGGCTTTAATAGTTCGGTCATCAAACTCATTATGGAATGTGTTAGTACTGTTAAGTTCTCGGTTATGATTAATGGATCCCCCTGTGGGTTCTTCTCTGCTAGTAGAGGAATCAGACAAGGAGACCCTCTATCTCCCTATATTTTCATTATGATTGTTGAGGTGCTCAGTAGGAATTTTATAGGTCTGTTGTCTGAGGGCTCCATTTCGGGTGTTAGAGCGGCCTCCTCTCTAAATCCGATTGTTGTGCAGTAATTTGTGGATGACACCTTTTTATTTGGGAAGGCCTCTGTGGTGGAAGCCAAGAAATGGAAAGCCTGTCTTAACAACTATGCCTCGTGCTCTGGTCAACACATCAATTACAATTAAAGCAATATTTATTTTTTCAATTGCAAGTCTAATTTGGAAAATAGGGTGACTGCAGTTCTGGGATGTGTTGGTGATTCTCTCCCGTCGGTGTACCTTGGGCTCCCCCTCACGGTTAAGGAGGTACCCAGAGAGTTCTGGAATTTGGTGCTGAAAAGGATTCAAAGGAAGTTGGCTGGGTGGAAGGGCTCTTTCCTAAGCCATGCTGGAAAACTCCAATTGCTCACTGCGGCTATCCAAAGTATCCCCACTTATTTTCTATCCATTTTCAGAATGCCTAAGTATATTGCTGATAAATTTGAAAGAATTCAAAGTAATTTCCTATGGTCTGGTACTGAGGAAAAAAAGAAACTCACTTTGGTGAAATGGGATAAGGTCTACCAGGCTAAAAATTATGGTGGGCTTGGAATAAGGAAGATTGTCAAATCTAATAAGGCTCTGATGGCCAAGGTTCGTTGGGACCAATTAAGGAATACTAAGGACTAGTGTAAAATTTTGAATGCCAAATACCTCTAGAATAGGACCTTGATTGATTGTTTTTTGGAACCTCACCCCCAGGGCTCTGTTGTTTAGAGGAGCATTTGTTGCATACAAGGTATGCTAAAGAAAGGAATTAAATGGAAAATGGGAAATGAGATTAAAATCAGGTTCTGGGAAGATACTTGGCTTATTGACTTTGCTTTGGCTTCCTCTGGCTTTGGGGTGGTGATGGGAGTGGCTCAGAGATTCTTTGGCATACATATCTGTGACTATGTTTCTGGACCCCCGGAAGCTAGGATTTGGAAGGATCTTACCTTTTGTTTCCCCCATTCTCTTGACCTTTGTCGCCTTGCTCGATCCCTTCAAGTGATTCTCTCCAACATTAGGTTTCCTTCCTATGACAGGGAGGATGAGTTTTTTTGGACTTTCGATAAACATGGTGATCTCTCTGTGCGGTCAGCTTACAGTCTGCTGACCAATGAAACTTTTGCTGTGGAACCCTGGAAGAAGGTTTGGAATCGGCATATGATCCCTAAAATTAATTTTTTCTGGTGGACGGCCTGTCATAATAGGATTCTAACCCAAGAAAATCTGAGGACTTGGGGTTTTTGTTTTCCCAATAGATGTTTCCTTTGCAAGAAAGGGGAGGAATCTGTCAATCACCTGTTATTACACTTCCCGTTTGCTGCTGAAGTTTGGGGGCTGGCTTTTGAGAAACTTGATGTCTCTTGGGTGATGAGTAAAGACCTTTTTTCACTTATTCTGGGTTGGTATGGCTCATTTTCCACCCTCTGCCTAGCAAAATTTGGAAGCAAGTCCCCCCTATTTTAGGATGGTGTTTATGGAAGGAGAGGAATAACAGGGTTTTCAAGAATATTGAGAGGAGCCCCAAGGAGGTTTTTGGCATTAGAGTTAGGCTCATTGAGGAGAATATCTCTCTCTTTAATGGGAAACATCCGGAGAGGAGGCCAATGGGTTATGAGATAAAAATGGCTAAAGAATGGCACCAAGACTTAAAGGCTAACTCCTTTGATAATGTGAAACTTTTAGCTAGAAAAAATACTAAATGGGAGCCTTCGGATAGAGGATGGTTTAAACTTAATTTTGATGGGGCTGCTAAAGGCAACCCAGGTAGGGCAAGCATTAGTGGAGTTATCAGGAATTCAATGGGAGCATTGGTGGCGGGATTTGTTGGAGGTATTAGGTTTTAGTTGGGTTTAGTGGCGGAGGCTCGTGCGCTGTTGATGGGCATCAAAATTGTTGTTTCTCTGGGGATTGCTTATCTCCACATTGAGGGAGATTCGAGGTTGGTTATGGATGCTATGAATAAAGACAGTTTAATGGGGTGGAATTCTAAGGATATTTTGTTGGATGTCATATTTCTCCTATCCAAATTTAGTGATAAAAAGGTGACCCATATCTTCAGAGAAGGCAACTAGGTGGCGGATGCCTTGGTTAATCTTGGCTTGAGTTGGGACTCGGCTAAATATTGGAGGAAAATGGAAAGGCTTCTGCTAAATATTCAAGCGTTAATCATGCGGGAACATGCTACCATGGTTTGCAATGAGTTTTAATCTTTGGATGACGAGAGCTGACTGGGGGACCCACTGGAATTTTTTGGGAATCTGGTGGATGAGCGTTATCTTTGAAATCAAGTACAGGTGGAGGTTTCCTGGGGAAGATCTGCGTGTGTGGAGCATGGAATGGTGGTTCCATGTGGCTTTCCTTTGGAAATGGTGGATGGGGTCGTGTCCTAAGGTTATGGTAAGGTGGCGGGGATGGAAATTAAATGATGTGTTCAAATTTAAGTGTGGTGGCTTGATGATGGTCAGGAGGAAGGACGCGACTTCATATCTATGAAGCCACACTATGTGATCTATTCCCTTGGGGATTGTTAGATTTCTTTTTTTATCTCCTCAGTGCCTCTGGGGGAGTGAATGTATTCATAATGATGTGACTATTTATGTTGGGAGATGGATTTCTAGGGGCTTCAGGCCGATTAGTTTAGCATGGGATTTTTTGGCTTGTTTGGGATGCTTACCAATTATAGTTATCCGGCCTTCCTGCTTGGGTTTCTGTGCATCCCCTACTTGTCCGTCAATTCTTGCCTTATTGGCTGTATTCATAAATTCTTTATTTTTTGTGTCAAATCACCCAGTGGTGATTTCCCCCTCCGTGCGTGTGTCCTATACATGGGTTTAATTACCCTTTGCTATATTTTTGGCCTTAACTATCACTTTGATATTATCATTTGCGGCTGCTGCAATTGGCATTTTTTGCATTTTGAGTTCACTGTGCAGGTTGGAAGTATGGGTGGTGAGCAGGTCAGGACTGAACCAGACAACTGCGAGGAGTTTCAGAATAACCCTTTGGTCTGGCACATTTACATGGAGGGTGGAATTTCTCCACTTATGGAGTGCTTGGTTGGACATGATCCTATCCTTTCGGGTCAGTTTGCCAATTTGTGGAAGGATAGACGGGTCTCCGTTGGGGGTATATCATTTGAGATCAGTGAAGAAGTTATTGCACAGGCTACGAGTTTGCTGTGTTCTAGGAAAAAGTATCTGAAACACACCAAAAAACTAGACCATGAAAGCTTAAAGACCTTCTTCAAAGGTGAAGAGACTCTGGTGTGGAATCAGGCGGGGTTTGAGAGGGATGCGCTCTTGAAGCCCTAGGACCAGGTGTGTATGGCGCTGATGAAGTATGTAACTCTAGAAGGTAGATTTAAAACCTGTTTCTTCTACCATTTTCCTCTGTTAAATCACCTTAGACATAAGATGCTGCTCAGTTTCCCATTTTTTCTTTTAATGGACCTTGAAAGATCTATCAATAAGTGCAAAGAGTTGGCCAGCCGCAACCCCTGTGACCCCCCACCACTCCCGCTCCATCAAGGGCCTATCTTGAGACTGTATCACTTTCATCTTGCCCTTTGTCCAGCCAAAGCCATCATGATGGTCCGCATTGAGAACATTGAAACCCTTTCAACTGTGCACATTTCCCCGGCTGAGTGTAAGAGCCCACCTTAGAAACCTAATTCAGGCAATGTGGGGAATCCTAAAGCCAAAATTACCACCAAAAAACTTAAGGGTGGGTTGGGCAAGGCCCATGCCAGTGCAGAAGAAGGAATCTGTGAGCTTAAATCCACTTCGATTGACTCGGCCTACAAGGCTACCTCGACTAAAAAAGGTAAGGAGAAATGTATTTCGGCCCCGACGGCCAAGGACTGTAAGGGCAAGAATGTTGTCAGGAAAGATGCCATAGGGGATACGGTTGTGGGAAAAACAGATTTGACTGGAGGGAAAAATTCCAGGAGGCTGGCCAAGAACAACAAGAAGAGGCTAATTATTGAAGACTATGAGGAGGAGCAGTCTGATAGCAAAGGTTACAAGGAAGAAGATTCTGAAGAGGAGGAGGATGACATTGTGGAGGGGCCCTAGTTTACTTTGATGAACAACAAGCTTTTGGTTGATGGATCTGCCTCTCACTCTCCCCATCACTTGGTGGATGAGCCTGGAGAGGTTCAAGGGACTATGGATGTTGGGGTGGATTCATGTGATGTGGTTAAAATAATGGATACTCTAGATAAAAGATTTCAGGGGTTAACCCACTTCACCATGAAGCTGGGTCACTTTGTAACAAGTACCCTGTCTAATGCTATAAAGGAGGAGCTGGAGGGTAACAACAACTAGAACAACAAAGAATGGGTGGGTGATGAGGTAATGGACCTCCTGATTAAAAATTGGGACAATGCTAGTTAGTTGCTAACTGTGCCTGTCTGCCGGCTGATGCTCTGTAGTTGTTGTGTTGCCTCTGGGCTATTTCTGTGTTTTGTTTAGTTTTCTTTTGCTTTTCTATTTTGTCTGGTTTCTTTTTGGCCCTAGTGGCTCATTGTGAAGGGTACAACACCCTGTAAATGCTGCTTAACTTTTCAAAAACATATCTTTGTAAATCATTTATGATTCTCTAGATTGTATTGAATTAAAAGAGAAGAGAATACAAGAATTTACAAGATCATAAAAGAAACCCAAATTACAATAATAAAATTGATGGTAGAAAATTTCTAAGAAAAAGGTAGGGGCTTGCCAGATTCAAAGCTTTGATACCATGTTAAAGTGAATAATCAAGATCTTCAATCTACAACATGAAATAACCTCTAGACACACAAGAGAGAAGCAACAATAGAATATGTTATTCCACCAAACAAGAATACAATATGATACAAGATTCATAATATGTGAAAATGGCAAGAGAAGCCTTGCTTATAAAGGCAAGGTGAGAGATCCTATAACATGAGACAACTTATCATAACTACCTAGGACTCAAAAATTAAATGTCAAAAGATAAGATAGGATCAAATTGACAATTAAGACATCTAGAAATATTCCTAGGACCTAAGTAAACTTAACATGTGAATAAGTCCCCTACTAAGAATTAGCTAGGTACAAGACTTTATTCTCACCAACACATGAAATTTTACATGTAAGGTTATTTTTACCTCCATATTATGAGCATATACATGATGATACTTTTCTAATGGATATATTTAGAGATTCTTACTTAATGGAGTATTGCAATGGTTTGATTTTTATCATGGTTATTATGTACATCATTCCATGCTTTATTGCATGCCTTTATAAAATATTTTACTCTTTTTCAAGTATTCATAGTGAAACTAATCTTTAAACCTTTAGTGGGAATTCCTTAGGAATAATTATGGACCCAACTATGATTTTTAGTGATGCTATGTTCATATTTAGATATATATACTTTGTCACATGATATTAACATGGATCATTAAAAAAATAATTTGTGTGTGATCCAAAGACTTCTACTTTCTTCAATATCTCTAAAAAACCTAAGGCCATACATGATACCATTTCTACTCCTAGTTTTAACCTTCTCTTATGAGTTGCTTCTCCTAAAAATGGTTTTACTTCTCCCATGGTTTTGGTAGAGCTTCAAAACATTTTGCATTTTTAGTTGGTCTCAAGCGGTCTCATAGCTTATGCATCCTTATTCAGAACTGGGGTTTAGGGTTTTTTCTCTTAAACCCTTTGTTTAAAACTTTTGTTTGATGTTGTGCCTTAAGGTTATAATCTCTCATTGACTGACTATATTCAGTTCCCAATCATCTTAGTTGTGACTTAAGACATCTTGACTATCGCATTTACCGGCCCCTTTTCCTAGGCTTGTCGGTCTTCTCATGCTTAAAAATGATTTTAAATCTTCCTAAGTTTTCCAAAATATTTCCCTGTAGGCTTATGTTTTATCCCTTGTGATTCTTGAGGGTCATAACCCCATCACCCTAGGGGCAGCCCCATTTTTAAACTAACTTTTGTGCATGTGTGGTTTTTTATGGCCGTCAGATGGATATGGTTCAATCCACGTCATTCCTTGATGGCCCCAACTTATTAAAGTATTGATCCAAATATCATAGTGGGGTGAGTGGATATTTGCCACGTGAACTGTCAAAAGGATGGGGCCCATTCCCTATCCATCCACAACTTGAAGGGATATGAGATCAATGACTAAGGATTGGTGTTGAGATGTAATCTCCACCATTCCCCACTGACCTCGCTCGATTAAAATAATAATGTGAAAAACCTAGCGGGGTCAGTGGGAGGTTGACACATGTATGTTTGCAACCTATCACGGTGAACATAAGGTGGAGCCCATGTGTAGTAAGTAGTGCCAGGTTGGCAAGTTCTCATTCTCTGATTGCTTAGTGGGTGATGGGGACTAATTTTCAAATGTTATTGACTCGATCTGAGTCATCCATCTTGCCAACTCAAAAAGAAATCACAGGTTGCTATTCAAAGTTGGGAATTCATGTACGATAGTCATTGCCTTTCGTGCGAGCAAGTAGTAATGGTAGATTTGACACCCTGAGCTACCAACTCACATTCGAAGTGCCCAAATGTATTATTTTCTTATACCAGTAAAATCATGGACAACTCTCAAGCATTCAAGTGACCAAGAGGCCTCTCCCAAAAGTCAACGCAACTGAAATCAGGGTTTTCTACAAAAAAAAGTTGTAACTTGAACACCATCCTTTGTGTTTCAACTAAACTTGTTTGAATTAGGGTATCAAATATAGAATGTGTTCTAGGTTGAATAAGAGTTGATACCTCCCAATTATTTTGAAATTGCCCTGAAGTTGGTCTAGTCAATTGTCAAAACCTTTTAAAATTGCATAGTGAGTCGTGCCCTGGGTGGTAAGGTCGCGGGTTAGGTTTAAGCCATAAAGTTTTGAAACCCTATATTTTATTTAACCTACTCTACTAATATGGCTCCTAAAGTGCAAAACCCTGGCTCATAAGCCACATCTAGGTCACTTTCACAAGATATTATTGACCAATTGAAACTGTCCACTAGTAGGAAAATTGAAGGAAAAGCTTTGTTCTATGGGTCCCAAGTCTTAGAAGGATTAGTAGATAAACAAGGAAACATTAAGGATGTTGAGTTTCCCTACATAGGTATGCAATTATTTAGAAATTGGTTTGGAAATAGAAACTTGGGTGCTCCTCTTTATAATCCATGGAGACTGGACCTGGGAAAGTTGGTGGTGCTGAATGTTTATCTTGATGTAGGCTTGTTAAAATATATTGCTGCAAGGTATGACCTAGTAACCAGAGTGGTCAGGACCTTTGACGGTTTGGAGATGGTCAAAATAACTAGGGAAGAAATTGTAGATGTCTTTGGCCTGCATGAGTGGAGTGAACAGATGATTCTTATTGATCTTAATACTTTTAGAGAAGAATATAGGAACACAAAGGGC
The DNA here is from genome assembly GCA_007115665.2 of Sequoiadendron giganteum. NCBI lineage: Eukaryota > Viridiplantae > Streptophyta > Pinopsida > Cupressales > Cupressaceae > Sequoiadendron > Sequoiadendron giganteum. Next base: position 454,428,453 of record CM021104.1, on the reverse strand, counting down.
CTATTCAGAACATCCATGTTACCTTTTTATTTGGCAACCACAGGGATATGAAATCATAATAAATAGGTGGTGATTGGTGAGGATGAATGAGAGCATTTCCCTATAAGATATTTTGCCAATTACTTCAAGAAAACACTTTACTTTTTGTGTCAAGTTCTTGGTATTGATGCACCATCCAATATGCCCACAAATCTTATGTATATGGCAGCACATTTGCAACATCCAACTTTCAATGTAGTGTATGATTATTCTACTTATGTAGCAGAATGGATGCACAAAGGATTGGTTGCCTTAAAAGCAAGAAATAATTGGGTAAGCTTCAGATGGTTTTCTCTCTTAATGTACATGTTTTTATATAGGGGAGAGAAGAATTTTGGCCAGGGTATAACATTAATAAAGAAGGAAGGATTTGACTTGCCTGTCCAAGGTTGGACCCAGGTCCTTAATAAAGGTAATCCCGAGTTTGATTATGTGACCTACCACAATGTTTTTGGCTCAAGGTTGAGGAGATACCTGGTCCCTGATCCACCAAGAATTCCCAAGGAAATACATGATTTTTTGAGACCTATGGAAAGGAGACCCGAGTTGAATATGAAACACAATTGGGGAGACATTATCCCCTATTATAACAGAATTATCTTAAGGGTTTATGGAACTAATGTAAACCCATATGCTTTTCCTAGGGATGTACCACTAAGGATTGGATTCATTGAAATGATGAGGCAGTTGGGGGGTGCACAAATGGTACACTTACCAGAGGTTCAAAGGAAAGGTTCATTCTTCCCTGAGTGGACAACATTTGCATATTTTGTCATGGAAAAGGGGGGATGGAAGGACTTGTCAAAATTCATCACACCATATGGACTAAATGTAGTACGTCCGCATAATCCTAATCCTGAGGGCTTCATTGCTACTACTAAAGCATAAAAAAGAACTGGCATGTTCATCCATAACTTCTATTATCTTGAGGATGTTAAGAATGTTTTTGATTTACAGGTGTAGAAGGAGAGGAAAGAAAAACATTTGGCTTTCAATAAACTGATGGAGAAGAAGAACAGGACAGATCTTTCCTATGACCCCATACCTAATGTCAGGGGTGAATTAAATAGAGCAACATATGCCATTGATAATTTTGAGAGCTTGGTAGGTGTACTGAGGGAGAACGTGTGATAGAAGACAAGGGGGAGGCAGTGGCTATTGATGAGGATCCAGAAAGAGAGCTGGAGGAAAGGCCTTCTTATCAACCTCCACCCAAAGTTAGAGTGTATTCTGGGAGAAAAGAAATAGGGACTAGGTGACAAACCTTGCGTGCGCCTACTATCATAGAAAGGCCAAGGGCCACTTCTCCTAAATAGTTAATGTCACCACATGAGGAGAAAGCTCCATCTGATATAATTGATGTGGTCTCTCCCCCGAGAGGTCCTTCTCCACCAGAGCTGCCACCATCAAAAAGGAAAAGAATTGAAATACAAGGAGTAGTTGATTATCCAGAGACTGATGAAGATGACATTATGATGACTCCTAAAGATTTGCAACAAGGAATGCCATATCCTCATACAGTGGTTGCACTGGATATGGGGGAAAGTGTTTTAAGGATGGGAAAAGATGAACTCTGAGTTTTGAATAATACAAATGATTTGAGGATGGAAGCATGTAGATAGTTCATGAAGGATGAATCCTTCATTGAAACAAGGGTATTTAGAGATTTTTCTTGGAGAGGTAGGGCCTCCTTATATGCTGAAAAGGAGGCTAAAGAAAGAAGCTTGCATCTTGAACTCCCTGAGGGTGTCATCCAAGAAAATTTGATGAAAGTTATGAAGGAAGAGTTCAAGAGTGTGACACCAGAAGAGGGATGAGAGTTGGTGCAGAGAAGTGGGGTGTTGCTATTATCGGAGTGGGAAATTGCAGATGCTATTGTTTTTGTCACAATAAGAAGGGCCAACAGGCCAATGTTCTAGACTGAAGAGGAAGCAAGAATGGCACTCAGGGGGTTAGCCTTTAGTGAGGAATGGGATGCCCTAGCCATTTGGTCATTGTCTTTGAGATCCAGGAAGCCAATTGTTGCAGAGGCAACTAATTTTAGTGGCCAATTGGTAAGAAGAGTTGCTGACACTCCGGCATTAGAGGCAACAAATATGGTAGTAAATGTTGCTAAGTTTACTAGAGAAATAGTTGAAGACCTTACTAAGGATAGATATAGATATCAAAGTAAGTATAATGAACTTGTTGATGAGTACAACAAGAGTCAACAAAGAGTTGCTGAGTTGGAAACTGAGCTAGCACTTTGGAAGTGACAAGTAGAAACATTAAGAGCTCAGGGAAAAACTAGTTCAAGCCATGATGTTTCTCCCTCTCTAGCTGAACACTCTCAACCCCCACATGAACAACCTCTGGCCATTATACCATATAATTTGGGCCAGGATACACTTTTGATTGAGGGACCAACCACTTTAGGTGGTACTCCATCCAATGATCCCACAAAGATCCAGTTACTTCAGCAAGTTGAGGTATACAAAAAATTGCTTGAGAAAATTCAGAACACTATGTTTGAGAATAACTCAAAGATTGTTAATACTATTTTGAAGCATTTAAACAGAAGAATTCAGGGTAGATTGAATAGTGTTCATGCAAAATACTCATTGATGTTGCAAGAAATAAAATTGTTTCAAAGTGATAAGGAATTAGCTATGCCATTATTAGATAATTGGGTTCCTAGAGCTGAAAAACTGAAAGTCATGACAGTTGGAGCCAAGAATCAAGAGGATAAATAGCCAAAGGTGATCCCTACTTACCAGTTTGTTAGTGGGATTGTAGAGCAAAAGTTTCAAGGATATGCTGCCCCGCTTGAAATGAAGATCAAAGAGTTGAAGGAAAAATATGATGAAGCAGATTTGACATTGTTCCCTGATATCCAGCATAATTATGATGAGGTAAAAACTCTGCAATTTTGGAAGGATCAAATGGATGCAAATATTACTTCCCAAGCAACACTTTTCTATGAAAATGTTGATATAAATATATTGAAGGATGTTCTAAAGAAACTTTCTTTTATCATTAGTTTCTTAGAAGATTTTGATAAAGAGTCAACTTCAGTCATGGTGAAGTATGCCCCCTACAAAGAGAAGATAAATAATATCATTGATTTCAATAGGCCTTCGGAGGTAGAGTTTGAATTATGGAAAATGAATTTCATTGATGACTTTGGATTATAAGGATTAGTATGGAGAGTGTATGTACTTGGTGTAGTATAGTATAGGTTTGGGCTAAGAAATTACAAATGTATAAACATATTCTTCCCCTAGTTCAAGGTGGAACTAATAGGTGCTGACTCATATTGTTGTTGAGTCAGATTGTGAGTCATCTCTTCATTCTCTTGGGCGCTCACATCATGTAAGGACAATTTACTGCAACTATCAAAAAATGCTTCTCTTCTACATAATGCCTTTTGAAAGGTGGGATTTTCTTCTTCAGTAAATAAAAATGGTTTTTGTCTCATATGTTTTCCCCCAAAATGAAATTGCAATGAAAATATGTGTATAGCGGTTGAATGAAATTATGTCATGTGTACACTCTGGTCAAAAGCTTGTTTTGGCTCCCTTATTCTATAAAAGGGAATTCAGGGCCAGTGTACGGGGTCTTTTATTGAATTCAAAATTTGAGAATGCTAAGTGGTGATACAAAGAACTTGCATATTGAGTTTATGTCTTAGATGTAGAGTTAAGTAGGTAAATTTTGTCAATTATGGGGTTTCTGAGCATATTTGAGTGGAATATGATAAGTCTTTAAGTCTGTTTTCTCTCCAGTTGTAATACCTTGCATGAATTATTAATGAGAAGTTGATCAAAGGTCATTTTTGTTGATTTATATTGTTATTTACATTGGGATATGCTTTAATTGTAGTTATGGTTCAAGGAACCAGTTAAATGCTTTGGTTAAGGTGTAGGTTTATGTAGGTATTGGGTGGATCTGTAAGTAGTAATGGAACTTGGGTATTGATACATGAACTATAATGCAATTCGTAAAGGTCTTGGTATGTTCAAGATTAAATTTTCCTCATAGTTCAATTTACTTTTCTTTGACTCCATGCTCTAGGATATGACATTGATCTTTGAGTATTAATTGCATCTCTCATGTTTCTAGTGTTTGATCTTAAGACAATCATTTATAAATAAACCTTTCATCGACCTATCTTTGATATTTTGGATTCTCAGCTTTTAGATGCTTGATCCTTGAAGGAATAACCAACTTCTTGAAGGATTTCATCTATTTAGCAACAAATGAGAATTTATTTGTTGTTATGCAATGTGTGGCTAAATTGTATGTCAGGTTTGTAAGGAACACATTGTGGGATTACCCTCTTGGGTCCTGCAGAGCCCAAAGTGTAGGAGATAAGCATTTTTGCTTCTTCTCGTTAGTTGGCCAACCATTTCCTTAGCATCCCATGATTCAGCTTGGAAAACTCATAGGTTTCCTATGAAATTTGCATGGTTCGTTAAAAAATACCAACAGGTTTAATATTTCAAATTCCTTGTTTTGAAAGGAGCATTTAATTCTACACTACATAATCTAATTAAATGCTTCAAGCAACCTCAAATAATTTTCATGTAGTCCTTCATACTTGTAAATGACTAAAATAAGATAAAAGGAAATGTCAAAACCATAAACTTCATCTCCTCATAATTTGAATTTACATCATAGGCCTAGACTATCTACTCAAGCCAAGATATTTATGTGGAATTTATTTCATATGTCTAAGAAGTTCATAAATATATTACAAAAAGATTTAGAACCTATCACAGTTAAATAAGTATAAAACTTACATAAATGACTACCATGTTAAAGTATATTTGTGACAATGATCATTCAATTTATTTTGAATCTAACAAATTCTCAAATACTAGTGTTACTAAAAAAATTCCATTGCATATAGTAGTTGGGTATGGTAATAAAGGAATGAATAGTGTTTTAGTTGATAATGAATCTAGCCTAAATATATATAGTCAAGATTTTCTTAAAATAATCTTGATGTAAACATGACACACTTGGAAAAATTTAAGGTTGCAATCAAAGGTTTTGATAATATGGGAAGACAAGTTTTGTGTACTATTACTTTACTAATTACTTTGAGATCAATTACCCTACACACCTCATTCCATGTGATATTGAGTTGATTATTTTATATGTTAAATATTTCATGGATTAATCTAATGAGAATCATCCCTTCTACCTTCATCGAATGTAAAGTTCCATTTTAAGGATAAAAAAATATGTTATTAAAAATCCATTTTTTGTATTTTCAAATATGATTAAAACACCAAAAGATACAACTATTAACAATAAAAGAGGCCAAATACAAAGTATAAGATAATAAAATATAAACCTTTAAATATTACTAAGGAACACTTGACTCCACAATATCATATGGTGGAGAATATAATATTAGTAATAATGATTTTGACATACATTCTTTATATATGAACCCTCACACATATTGTCGAAGACTTGAAACCAAGTTTGATTATAAATTAAAAAATCCATCAAAGATAATTACATATGTGACAACAGATCTAAGATCAATAGTAATTTTGACAATAATCATTCCCTCTCCTTTCCATTGCTCTCAATGGTTTAATATTTTATAAAAATGTGGTTACAAAGGAAAGGGGTTAGATGAAAATGAAAATTTACTCACCAAATATGACTCACCACTATTTTGCATGAATCATTAATGGTAAAAACATCAGTGGTTCACATCGATCAAATAGGTGATTGTTTTTTTTCTAGGCAACAATAGTTGTAACACAAGCAATTGGATGGTTCATCGTCTTCTCTATATATGATGGGGATATTTGGTCAAATTGCGATGAAGGAAGTGTGGGTGTTTGTTATTGCATGTGATGTGTTGATTTCTTGGTAGAACTCAGTGAGTTATTTTCAAAAAGATTTAAAGAGAGCATACAAATAAATAGTCTCTTATTCAAATATTTCATTTAAGTGGACTATAACAATTTCTTAAATAGCGAGTCATTTCCATGTTGGATTCATTCTAATGCTAGATTTTTCTCTTTGGATTTAGTGATCACAAAAGGTGGTAAACTCTCCCTTTTCTCTCTCAAGGTTGCTTCCACCTAATTCTTTCTCATACCAAAACATATAGGCCTAAAAGACCCAATGGAAATGGATGGAGTGATACTAATTAGGTACTTTGGTATACTCTTTTCCAATTAGTTTTGAGATGTTTAGTTTGAAAGTTTCATTACATGAATAAATTGTTTAAATGTGGGTGTTTGAAACTGTGTTTTGGATCTTATGCTTTTCTTAAATGAAAATGTCATAAATTTTCTTTACATTTAGTTTCATGAACTACCTATATTTTCAAATGTGTCTAAATGCTCAAATAAATTGAATCTAACTATGAAAATTGCTAAAAAAAAGTTATATATTTTTTGGTATTTTTTATTTTTATGTTTTTCATGCATGTAAAAGAACAACTATTCTATGCTAAGAAAATAAATCTAAATGTAAAATTAATAAAAATAAACTTATTTTCCATTTTTCTATTAAATGTAATCTGAACAAGTGGAGGACAAGAAGTCAATGAAATCAATCAATGATAAATTCAAGCTTAGCCTTTTTGTTTCTTTCTAATGAAATTAACACTCTTGTGAATTGGAATAAAGTATCATTAATCATAGGTACTGAGTGGTGCACATCAATTAGATAGGCGATAAATTATTTTTATTCACTAAGCAACAATAGGTGTAATGCAAGCAATTGGATCAACCATCCTCTTCATGAGGAAATAGTTCTCTTTGAATGATGAGGATATTTGGTCAAACTATGGTGAAGGAAGTGTGGGTACTTGTTGTTGAATGTGAGGTGTTGATTTCTTGGTATGTTTCATTAAGATATTGTCAAACATATTCAAAGAGAGCATCCAAATAAATAATTTTTCATTTGAAATCTTCATTTGAATGGGTTGTGTAGACACATAAAAATGACCTAGGCCTGCAAGCTCTATTTTACCACTTCCATCCTAGCATAATTATTACATTTTAATTATGTCTTTTGTCCACCTTCGACTATTAATTAAATAATTCATGTCTTTTTATTCTTCATGATTATTAAATAAATAGATCTTATTTATTTATTTAATGCGTCACTAATTATCTAATATCTTCGCATAATTAAATAAAGTTCTGAATTTATTTAATTAATCTTTTCCATTTATGTCCTCCTGATTATTAAATAAATATATTTTATTTATTTATTTAATATGTCACTAATTCTCAAGTCTTCTTATAATTAAATATATTTATTAATTTATTTAATTAATCTATCACCTTGTCTAAATTAAATAATTATCTTTAATTATTTAATTGCCTTATTTGACATTTCCCTCATTTTAAATAAAACAATTTATTTAAAATGGCCTCACATGGTTAACTGCCACTTCTTTTAGTAAATAACCTTAAAATTAATTATTTACTATCACACTAAATCCATATTTTGAATTAAAATGGTAATATTCTTCTATAAATCAAGTAATTACTAAAATTATTGATTTTTCAAATCTCATCTTCTTGTTCAATTTTTATCCTTTTGATTTTTACTAATTTTCATCTCACTGTCACATTTATTCTCCATCCTTGATTTAATTTCTTAAATTAAATCTTGTCCATTCATTTTGAAATCTTACCCTAACCCTAATAGAGAATTGCCATTTTGAATCTTGACCATTGATTCTAGGGCATTTCCCAAATCTTCAATCTCATCTGTCCATCCAAAATTGCATTTTCTATAAAATGCCGATTTTGTCCTCATTTCGACAATATGGAATAATCTTGCATTTCTTAATTGAATCTTGCATGACTTGAATGATCTTTGAATCTCTTAGAGTTTTAAGATTGTTTTGTTTTATCATTTAGCTAATTGCATATAGGATTTAATTTCTTTTGCATAGGCATTTAGAAAATCCTTCAACAATTTGCTTAGGTCTAGTCCATAGTATAGAGTTTCTCATCAAATTTGAGGGCACACTTTACATTTCAGCAAGCTAGGAGGTACAATGGAAATCAGCCATGGAGGATGAAGGACTAGGTGAGATCGTTTCATCTTTGTTCTTTATTTATTTCCTATGCATTCCATTGATTATTGTGGGTTTTATATAATATGCATGTATGTTTGCTAACAATCTAATCTTGCAGAAAAATCCTAAGTTACATTGGTGAACCCGACAATTTTTTTTTGGTCATTTTGTAGGTACAAGTATGGAACGACACATTCAACAATTCCTGCGACGTAACCGCTCTGCTGCGCCGCATCTGACAAACCGAGCAATGCAACTTGATAAATCGAGCCGCATCTAATTTCTCGTGACACAACTGACAAACTGAGCCACATTCGATAGACAGGGAACCGCATTCGACATACCGAGCCGCATCTGCAATCCCAAATGATGCATCCGCTCTGCTGTGACACAAGTGACTGGTAAAGCACATTTTTATTTTTTATTTTTCCTTTCAAATTTCTATTTTTTTTGTTATCTTTTTAGATTAAAGATTTTTTTTGATACTAATCTGTCTGTTGCAGTGTGTGTCAAGCTGGAATCTAACCCTTGGTTATTGTTTATTTTTTCAATCATGCATTTCAATCATTAGTTAAAATGAACAATTATGCACTTGCATGAGGTTAAAAAGAACAATCACACTTTCATGGGTTTAAAATGAACTATTAGATAGCTCACACTACAAATGGTTAAAATGAACCCCTTTGCTTGATAACACTACAAAAAGTTAAAATGAATGTGTCTGTTATGTCTTGTGATTTAGTTAGTATTCACGCTTTTCATATTTCAATTTGGGTTTTTAGAAGAACAACCATGCGAGTGTGAGTCAAACATATTGGTGTGTTGTCTCTTTGTTTTTCAACAAAGATTGATTGAACTAAAAATATGTTTGCTCACTTTTGTTAACTTTAGAAACTGGGCCTCCTTTGGTGGGAAATAGTACTCACCCCAAAGCGACTCAAACCGGCAACAAAGCTCTTTAGCTGAGCTACTTCCCACTGGTATATAAAAGTGAATCCTAAGGGAAAGCCTAAGATTACGAGTGCAGATATGTCATACGACCCAATTAGTACTCCCTAAAAACCTTGAGCTTAACCTCTTCAAGCTGGAGTGCCTCCTTAATGAAGCTTAATCTTGTGCCCCATGTATGACCAGTCAAACTGGTGCCTGAATTAAAACCCTTGTTTTTAGTGACCAAAAACCTTATATTCTTTGGTGCAACAATGGTCGTTGCCAAGGCACCCACACCTGCATAGTTTTTAGTAGAGATGATCAATCTGCCAGGGGAGTTTCATAGAGGTTGGAAGCTTGGTTTCCCTGAGAAGTGAGTGCACTGTAAGGGGGAGCCCGTAAGGCCAAGCTTCTGAATTCATCCACTAAGAATATGCAATTGGAGTAAAATCCACATGGGATCCAAAAGAATACTGTCTTTGCAGCCATAGGATTTTGTAAATGTTTTCTATGTGGTTGTTTTTCATTTTTACAACATCATGTGTTTGCCAAGTGTATTCATACAACTTGAACAAATGAACATCAATCCAAAAATCTGAAACAACACTGCCAATCTGAAAATAAAATCCTTGCAATGTGCTGAATTTTTGTCAAAATCATCTTTCTGCGACGCAACTGCTATTTCAAACCACAAATGCTAAATTATGAGCCACACTCGCTCTATTGCAACACATGTGAAACTTGAAATACCACAATTGAATGTCTTTCACTGCAATCTCTTTATAGAACGCCGCATTCGCCATTTTGAACTGCATACGCTATTTCAGACCACAAGTGCTAAACCTTGAGCTACAATAGCTCTATTGTAATGCATATGCAACTTAAAATTTCACAATTGATTGTCTTTTGCTGCAACTGTTTGATCAAACACCGCAAATGAAATTCTAAACCACATCTGCTTTCCTAAATACCGCAATCGCCTATACTGCAATGCATCTGATTTCCTGCGACGCAATTGCTGCAACGCATTTGCCAGTTTCCAAATTTTTTCATTTCATTGTAAGAAAACTGAGACTCTATTCTGTCCATAAAAGATTCCAATCATTTTTCTCTGTTTATGGAAAACCATATATGGAATTTCTCAACTTCCCTCATTTTTGCACTATAGGTAACATTCTTAGGTCTCCATAGGATTCCATTGCATTTCATTAGTTGCATTTTTAGACTTTACCATCCTCTTGGACACTCATTTTTTTTGGAGATTTTAGGAGTAGATTCCTTATCACCCTTTGTCAAATCATTGCATTCAAAAGTAGGTTATCATTGGACTCAATCAAACTTTTGTCTTTATTCAATACCTTTTGTGAATTATTTCCCACTCATTAGTCTAGTGTGGAAATTTCACCTTGTCCTCCTTTGTCCTTTTATAGTCCATTGATATTCCAAACCTGAAGCATTGCCAAAACTTTGAGTGGTTAAGTTTACATCTTCTTAGATTTACCATTAGTAAGTGCATCTTAGAATCCTTTGCATTAGTCTTTTCACTTTTGGTCTCATACCATTTGCAGTAGTATCCTTTGCATTTACATATGTTTAGTTTCCTTTTAGTGTCATTTTCATTACCACTCACCATAATTGCATATCGTTATTTTATTCCAACAAAACCCAAAAACATATAGTGTCATAATATTTGCATATTTAGATCATCCTCCACCATTTTCAAAAGTTGAGCAAAACTTTTAATGGTTGAAACTAGATTGCAGAGAAAAGAAGACTCATGGGTTCTTTTATTCAAGACACCAACCTTTGCAACTTTTCAAATGACATGAATGTTAATACCAACAATTTCCCCAATAACATGAATGACATGAATACAAATACCAAAATGGGGAATTCGTTCATTAATCCTTTCATTGAGATGTCCATTCCATCCTCTTCATGCAATCCTTTTGAACAATTTATCCGTAGAGACCAAAATGGGGAAGTTGTTGAAGAAGACATACAAGTTGCTGCCCAAAACCCAGACGTGGCCTCTTTTCTGTTAGAACTTGTTCTAAATGACAACCAGATATCTAGCCATGCTCCTTGACCAAGGGGCTAGGTTACCAAAAGGATTTAATATTAACACTATTAGAGCAACATCTCCTAATCCCCAATCACACAATACTTCCAAGGGAGCCACTTCACAAAATGTCATTAACACCATTAATGCAACCTTCCTTGGTCATCCTACCACCACAACCAATGCATCCACCATGATCAAAACAACATCTATTGGGGGATCATCTACCCAAACCAACACCACATCACAATCCATCCCCCAACAAACATCCACTATTTCTTCAAAAACGTTTAGATCAACAATGGGTGCAACCACCTCAAACCTCTTTGGGACTTCATCTAGTTCCATGATTACATCAACAAACCTCTTATTAGGTTCTTCAAATTCTATGGTAACCAACTCATCAAACCCTTTTGAGAGGAATAAACGAAGAGTTTTCATTCAAGGCACCCAACCTAATTCCTCACAGGTGAATACCAACATTACTTTGAGGCAAAATACAAACATTCCTTAAGGCCATAATTACCTATTTGGACAAGGCAATCAAGGCACCCAATATTCCATTCCATTTGGGCATCAACATGCTCAAGGCCAACAAGGCCCCCAAATTCAATCCAACATGGTGGGATCCCACATACCAACTTATGCATCTCAATTCCATACATAGTAGCACATCCCTCATCAAAACACTCATTTCCAACAACAACCAAATCATAACACTCAGTTTGCTCACCACTAACAAATCCCAAATCCACACATCTCATCACAACAGGTGGGAACTCAATCCATACCTATCACCAACATGTGTGATGCTACCAACAACCCAATTCTGGAGGCACTCACACTGATACTTGCTGCTCTTCAAACGCAAGTGGAGACCTTGCAATAGTCAAGCAAAAATTCTTACATGTCACATGACTTATGTCCATATCCATTTGACACAAACTTGTATATGCCACCATTTCCTCATGGATATGTGGTGCTGCATTTCACTAAATACAAAGGAAATAAAAACCCCATTGAACACATAAGAGAATTCACCACCAGTTGCATGGACATTGCATATGAACAAACCTATCTCATGAGACTCTTCTCTAGAAGTCTCACAGGCCATGCACTAGAGTGGTTCTCGGTATTGCCTAAAGGAATCAAAACTTGGGATGAATTGGCAAACAAGTTTGTTGAAAACTTCACCTATAACATTGACACAAATATTGACATTGCCTCCTTATGCAAACTTACCCAAGAGGACGCAGGAGAGACTTTTATCCCATTGTTTCAAAGATGGAGAACCTTAGCAAGCAGATGTTTGGTAGAAATACTTGAAAAGGAGAAATTCACCATGTTTGTACAAAATCTCCTAGGACCGCTAAGATATGGCTTACAAGTCCATTATTGTACCACCTTTGTTGACCTTTTTGAAAATGGTGTTCAACTTGAAAAATCCTTGATTGCCAAAGGTGAATTAAAAAATGGTGGAAAAACAATCAACACCACCACAAACACTAACCCAAATAATTCCAATGACAAAACCAAATACTAGGTTAAGAATAAACACATCACCAATGACGGTGTGGTCAATGCAAAAACCATTAATGCAACATGTCATGTACTCACCATCAAAGGAGTTCAAAATCAAAATGCACTTGTGACCACACCCACACCAACTACCAATGCTATTCAAAATAATCTTGCTCAATCTAATCAAAGGCAACCGCGTCAACCACAAAAATTTCAAAAATGCACATACACTCCCTTAGGTGAGCCTATCAAAATTATCTTAAAGAAACTTATCCAAAACATGTCATAACTTTGGAAGAACCTAAACCTTATGACCCTAGTCAGTTCAAGCCATCATGGTGGGATGATAATGCATTTTGTGATTACCACTATGTCAAAGGGCACAAAAATTCCTCTTGCCGTCAGTTAAAAAATCTTGTGCAAGAACTTATTGAAAACCATACCATTAAGTTAGGAGGTCAACCATTTACGTCTAATGAAGATCATACAATCCACAAGAACCCACTGCAGGATCATGGTTCTGGCAACCCCTCCTCATCTGGCACAAAGAATAACAATAATCAAGCCAATCACGTATGTCCTGCCTTCAATTATTCCGGTGGTACCATCATTAAAAATCTTCGCACTACTGATGAAGATAAGTGTGTCAATACCATTACCATTAAAAAGGCCCCGGAATGCAATGTCACAACACGTAAAGGTAAGGTCACCATCCTAGGTACCTCTGCTCGTTAGCCTAAAATTACCATACCTGGTCCGTCTGCCAAGCTGAAAAAACCTATGCCAAAGTTCAACCTTATCAAGAAATTGAACAAAGCACCCACTCAAATCTCCATCCTTGAATTGCTCCGCATCTCACCTGCACATAAGACCATCTTGGATAAAGTCCTGCAAGAGTCTTCTGTCCCAAACAACATTGATGTCAATAATTTTGAAACTATGGTAAGATATTTGACTTTTCCTCACCACATTACCTTTTCGGACATTGAATATTCCTCACCCAAACCATCTCATAATTATGCCCTTCATATCGAGGTTTTTGTCCATAAACATAAGGTTAGACGAGTCTTAGTAGATGGAAGAGCAGGATTGAACATCTGCTCTCTAAAATTGGTTAAAGCTCTTGGCTTCTCTGATACATGTGTGGATGCTACCAAGAGAATTATCATCAAGGCATATGATGATGAAGAACATGCTTCTAAAGGCGTCATTACAATTCCAATTCATGTGGGACCAGTTATTATAGATATAACATGCCAGGTCCTGGATCGTGACATACGTTGCAATATCTTACTTGGTTGCCCATGGATTCATGCCTTAAAGGCCATTCCTTCCATATACCACCAATGCCTGAAGTTCCCTTTTGATGATACTGAAATTACTATCCCAAGAGATCATGATCCATTTAAATATTGTACCAATCTGAGAGCCACTACTGAGCACTAGGTACCCATTAATCAGGAAGCCTCAACTTCCACCCCTTCAAAATATATTGACCCATCTGCACTCACCAAATCATCCATTCCATCAACTTCTGCCACACCATCCTCCTCAGCCTCCATACTAAGTAATGACCTTCAGATCCAAGACCATTACCACAATACCTAAGCCACCTAAAGTCTATGGTAGATTGTGTTTTGCAGTCGAGCCTAAAACAACTTTCAAGGTTCCACCAAAAATAGTATTCACACTATGGGGAGACGTGGGTAATGAATTCGTTATCGAAATAGCTAACTGGATCTACAAAGACCTAAAAGGATTACCTTCAGTACCAGTGCATCTCTATGGAAAAGGCTATGACATATGCAAGGAACTAGGTTTTGATGGCACAAGTGGTCTTGGAAAAGCCAACAATGGAAGGAGGGAACCTGTCATTATCTCTGCAAGACCAAGGTACATAGGGCTAGGGTTTAACCAACTCAGAACTGATGATCAACGTACCTATGAACTTTCAAGTGAGGACGTAACAGCTACAAAAAGTGTCAAGACATGTGAAGAATCCCTTACCGAAACTGAATCTAATGAATGGATTGGGGATCTGAGAAAACCCTGAGCAATTATGATATTGAAAAACTATTCCTGGAACCTGGCCAACCCCCCTTTGAAGAAATATTTTGATAAGAATACAACATTGATCCTATTGACCGTCATTCTAAAAATAAGGAATGGGTAAGCATTCCTTGGGATCCAGAAGAACAAAAAAATTTGTCGACAACATTTGAATTATCCCGCACCATTCCTGAGCCCACCCATGAGCCTGACATGCCTGAACCTACTGGCCATTCCTCTGAACTACTAGCCACTAGTCATTATGCTGATAATTTTATCCCCTATTATGACTATGAATACAACTCATCCGAATCTGAATATGGTCCATCCATTGAATCTGACACAAAATTTGAAATTGACAACTTTTCCTTCACACTTTAGGCTTCAATTTGCATACTTTCCACATCTTCCCCATCTTTTACCAGCACTGACGATGGGATTTCCCTTGTTTACCCGCAATTGATTGATTGGGACCAACAAGAGCCACCTATTATGGATATCTTTTAGAATGATGAGGCCATTGCAGAGTTCATGGGACTCCGAGAAGGCATACCATGGGGTGATCACAAAGTAGGATTTTCCATTGACCTAGATTGTGCAATCCTCCAATCGCAAAAATACAAAGAATAAGGTAAAAAAGAAATGTCTTTAGGTGAAAACTGCAAGGTGCCTTCTGATAGTAAAATAGTAAAAATAAAGGACGTATCCAAAGGTGAAAACCTCTCTAAGGTGCCTAAGGATGGAGGATTGGACTTTCTTCCCGTAACTCAAGAAAAATTGGCTATGCTTATCGAAGACACCATAGAAGTTAACATAACTACACTAGAGAATCCCAAAATGGTTCTCTTGGCCGCTTCATTGTTAGAAGAAGAACAAATTGAATTTCAAAAATTCTTCACAGAAAGGAAAGTTAACTTTACATGGTCATATGTTGACATGCCAGGCCTAGATCTAGAATTGGTATTGCATCATCTTCCTCTAATCTTGGGTATCAAACCAGTCAAACAAAAAATATGGAAAATACATCCACAGGTTGCACTACTTGTAAAGGTTGAACTAAAGAAGTTACTGGATGCTAGATTCATAAGATCAATAGACTATGCTGACTAAATATCCAACATTGTCCCTATCACAAAACCAAATGGACAAATCTGCATCTGCATGGATTTCAAAAATTTAAATAAGGC
The DNA here is from genome assembly GCA_007115665.2 of Sequoiadendron giganteum. Taxonomy (NCBI): domain Eukaryota; kingdom Viridiplantae; phylum Streptophyta; class Pinopsida; order Cupressales; family Cupressaceae; genus Sequoiadendron; species Sequoiadendron giganteum. The sequence goes on along the minus strand of CM021104.1, from coordinate 454,412,615 downwards.
TTGTCCAGAAGATGATTTCCCATTGCCGAATATAGACATGATTATTGATCTCATAGCAGGGTATGAGATGTTGTCTCTTATGGATGGTTTCTCAGGTTATAACCAAATCCGCATTGCAGCTGAGGATCAAAACAAAATGACATTCACATGCCCATGGGGAACATACTGTTGGAATGTCATGCCTTTTGGCTTAAAGAATGTAGGTGCCACATACCAAAGAGCGATGACAACAATCTTTCATGACATGATGCATATCCTAATGGAAGATTATGTGGATGACCTTTTGGCAAAATTTGTGACACGGAAAGATCATCTCAGGGTCCTAGAAATTTTTTTTAGATGACTAGAAGATTACAAGGTTCGTTTGAACCCAAAAAATGTGTCTTTGGGGTTACTTCAGACAAACTATTAGGCTACATAGTTTCACGACGAGGCATAAAGGTTGATCTTGCAAAGGTGAAAGAAATAATGGACATGCCTCCACCAAAAAGAATTAGCGAGTTGAGAACACTTCAAGAAAGACTGCAGTCCATTTGATGCTTCATCGCAAAGTTGGCAGACAAGTGTCAACCATTTCAGTGACTGTTACGCAAAAGTATCCCCTTTGTATGGATAGACAAATGCCACACAACCTTTGAACAAATCAAAGAATATCTATTGACACCACCTATCCTAATGCCACCCATTGAAGGCAAGCCATTGATGAAAGAGCCATATGCTATATCAGTTGCACACTTATAGGATATGAGCTGAAATATACAACCATTGAACGTACATGCTGAATCACCAAACGCACCTGGTAGCTAAGATTGATCACCTAAATCATCTTCTAAGTTGGGCAACACTGACAGGCCAGTTAGCAAAGTGGGTCATTATTTTAAGTGAATATGACATACAATATGTTGAGCGCAAGGCAATAAAAGGGTAGGTAATAGTAGACCAGCTTGCGGATGCACCCATTCAAGACACTCATCCACTGATAACTGATTTTCCTGATGAGTCTATCTTTCATGCAGAGCCTACATTACCTTGGAAACTTGGGTCTCATACTGGTCACGGCTCAGGGGTTGGCATCTTGTTCATCACACCACAAGGGGATTCCATTCCTAAAGCATTCTAGATCGCTTTCCCTTGTACTAACAACATTGCAGAATACAAATCATTGGTCACATGAATCAAGATCACAATTAAATGGAAAATTCAGACACTGCTAGTATTCGGGGATTCTCAGTTAGTTATCAACCAAGTGAATGATGATTATGAAATAAAAGATGAAAAGTTGCTCCCCTACAAGAGAATGGTGGATAGCTTCCTAACATATTTCAAATTGATTTCCTTTGAACAAATCCCCAAGACATAGAATAAGGTAGCCGATGCAATGGCTACTATTAGATCTCTCTTAGACATCCCCAAAAATGTGTCACAATTTGAGTTCTTAGTCGAACAACTATTGATGCCAGCATATGACATCCCAAAGTAAGAAATGGTTTGTGATATTGTTGGTCTCAGTTCACCTTGGTACCAAGACATCTATGATTATCTGAAGTCCCAAACCTTACCACCCAACCTTTCCAATAACCAGAGAAAGTCCTTTATACGGAAAGCCGCCCGACACACCATCGTCGGTGACAACCTATACTACAGTGGCTTTGACAACACCCTTCTTCATTGTCTCGACACTGATGAAGCCCAACCAAATTTATAAGAAGTACATGAGGTTATATGCATATCTCATTCGAGTGGCCCAACTTTAGCTAGGAAAGTCACTAGACTTGGATACTATTGGTCAACACTAGAAAAATATGGTCTTCAGTTTGTCAAAACATGTCGGAAATGCCAGGTGCATAGTGACCTAATCCATGCACCTGCATAGGAGATAAGACCGATCACTTCTCCATGGCCTTTCACACAATGGGGACTCAACCTCGTGGGATATATTCATCCATCCTCTTCTAATGGCCATAAATTCATAATCACCGCCACTGAGTACCTTACTAAGTGGATTGAAGCTATCCCCCTCACTTACATCACCGGTAAGCAGATATCCAAGTTTATCCTAAATTACATCATCTGTTGGTATGGTGTTCTGCTGTCCATCATCACATATAACAGTCATCCATTCAAAAATTAGGACATTCGTGAACTCTGTGAGCGATTCCACATCCAACATCATTTCTCCACCCCGTATTATCCATAGGGAAATGGTCAAGCTGAGGCATCAAATAAAATAATTTTTCATATTCTTAAGAAGACCATCAATGACGCTGGCTGAGATTGGCATTTACAACTCAATTCTTCCTTATGGGCCTTCCGAACCAGCATTCGTACACCCACTGGAGCCACTTCATTCTCCCTTGTCTATGGATCTAAGGCCATATTTTCCATCGAGGTCGAAATTCCTTCTCCCTGAGTTTCCTTGAAGGGAATAATCGATGATGAAGATTACAAACAGTCTTTCCTGCATGAGCTAGAAATGTTACAAGAAAGATGACAAAATGCATTGAATCACTCACATGCATATCAAAATCATCTCTACAGGAGCTATAATAAAAGAGTGAAGGTGAGAAAATTTGAAATTGGTGACTTGGTCCTCATGCAGAATCTAAAAAATCAGGCTGACCATGAAAAGCCTGGAAAGTTTGAGCCTAATTGTCTCATTCCTTATATTATTACTACAACATTCAGTTATGGAGCTTATCAGTTGGCCACAGTTGATGGAGAATAGTTGACATAACCCATCAAAAATCTACATCTGTGAAAGTTTTACACATAGCATCAGAGAGCTTGGCTAAAAACCTAAAAACACAAAAAAATAAATGAAAAACAACAAAATAAATCATCCCTTGATGAAAACCTGGCAAACAGGTGTCTTGGTGACACCAAAAAAATCAAAAAATGGCAAAAATAGTAAACATAATTAAATTCGTCCAGTAGTGAAAACCTAGAAAACCAGCACTTTGGATACATACCATGGTGAAAACTTGGAAAATAGGCACCATGCATAGTCGATCATTGCTCTACCATCTACTGTTACTCAAATCGTCCTTTATCCACTTTGCATAATCATGACAACCTGACACATTCATGACCTTTGTCATAGGTCCTGTCAATTTCGTCCATGGCTAGCATTGGTTAACATCACCCCTTGCATATCCTTGCCTTTTGTCTCACGATTGACTCTTTCCATATCATTCAGCCCGGATAATCCTCGACCTATCTAGGGGAAAGACCTTTATCATGCAAATATAGTGGGTATCGCATATGATCCGAAATTTGTAAAAAATCCTAAAAAATTCGAAAAGTCCTAAAAATCCTAAAATGTCCTAAAAAAGTCATAAAAATATGAAAAAGTCTTGAAAAAAGATCTAAAAATTGAAAAATGTCCTGAGAAAATACAAAAACATTCAAAAAGTGCCAAAAATCTCAACGTAAAGTCAAAGTCAGTCATATCTTGTCAAGTCAATCAAGTCAGTCAATATTTGTCCTGGTCTGAATTACATTATCTCTGCGCATTTGCTACGTAGGCAAGATTCATCTTTTAATCCCCTAGACATTAGGTTAGTCCTTCTAGGTTTTTCAAAATAAAATCATGGTTCAATCTTCTTTATTTCAGACAAAGTCATTGGTCATGTTGAACTACGAGGTCTCTCAGTGCATGACGTAGGAAAGGCCATCAATCAATGAGCCCCCAAGGCCGCACTAGGTCAATCCATTAGGGTTCATGGCGCTACACTTTCACACACATCAAAAACTCTTCAAATCAAATCACCTCTCAATCCTAAACGAGCAATCTATCGACAAAAATATGTTTCAACAAAATTTCAATCAAGTTTGCATGTCAAGTGATGGCATGTCGTAAACTCTATCATCTAGTCAAATTCTATCAAGGCAAATCAACCTGTCAAAATTTGGGTTCTTCTTCAGATGTGTCCTTCTGAGAAGCAACTCTCATCATTTCTTTATGCTTTTGGATGTGTCCTTCCTAAGCATCATCATCACTTGGAATTTTGATAGATTCTCTTGACTACGAGAATCGGTCCTCTTGATATCAATGCCATTTAGGATGTGTCCTTCTTGAATCTGATATCACTCGACATTTGAAAACTTTGACCTCGTCAACCTTGACTTTTCAACATTAAAAACACTTTGAATTTTCAACACTTGAAATTCTATTCACTTGGCGAACACTTGGAAAACACTATTCTATCTTTTTGATGATTATCACGATATTAGTTCTTTACATCAGAAGACCCACAATGTATCATGATGATCATCCTTGTCCTTTTGATCACCCTGCTACTAGTTTCTCAAGGATGTCTTGACTTCAGGATTTAGAGAAGCAATGATGTAGTACGATGATTTTCTTGTCTGTTGTTGACTGTCATGTGGCTAGTTTCTCAAGGATGTCCTAACATCAGGATTTAGAGAAGCAACAACGTTCCATGACTAGTCTTGTCTGTCTGCGGTTGGTTATGACAAAATGAATAAGGGAAAATTGTGCTGCTCATATGAGTCATGCTCATACTTGTCTGTGACTATTGATCTACGTGATGGTTCGACCTTGCACACTATTAATCTATGTCATATCATAGTGTTTGTCGACCATCATGACATTTTTCGCCCAATGATGATTAAAGAGCAGCAACTAGGATAGTACTATGGAAAATGTTGAAGGATTTTTTTTTCTGCACTAACATGCATATCTTTCTCCGCACTAACATCCATCTTTGTCCTCTCTTCTCTCGTCTTCTGATGATATCTTGTAACATACAAAAACATAGCTGTATACATGATCTTATGAGAATTTCATATTCACATTTCACATTTGCATAAATCAAATACCATAATTCACATTGCATAACTTTATCATCCATCCATCTGGCATACATAAAACCATCATTTGCATTAAGATATAGACACCATAAACATCACTTACATTAACATATAGGAGTCATATCATCATACATTGCGCAATGCATACATACATAACCATATCCATAATTGCATTCATAAACATAAATCACGATATCCATACATCTCATAACATCATAAATGCATCACATCACATAGAATTTGATAAAGCATAAAGCACCATAACACATAAAATCATATCGGCCACATAAAAAAAAATCACATATATATACATAATCTCAAAAAATATCATGTCATAGGATAGAGTCATGAGATATCCCAAAAATGGAGCTCGCAGGCTCGAATGCCAATATGTGCAATACAAATAACAAAGTGCAAGTCCTATGCCATGCCCCCTCTATCCCATGGAGGTGACACGTGAGGCGGTTGTGACTAACTCATCACATGGAAAGTAACCTAGATAGGCGTAGTGTCTTGAGTCTGACTTTGATATCCTAAGGGCTCAATAACAGGAGGCTAGCTCTACTCTACTTGGTGTCCTGATGACACTGATCTGTGACTATGCCTTGACCTGTGGCTGTGGCCTGATGAGTTCCTGTCTGAACTATGTGACCTATGGCCCAATGATTTCCCTAATGAGGTGGACCCCCCAACACTCGTATGACTATTGTTGTGTGATCTGCTACTACCGTGGGTCTGGGTGCTACTACCAGTCATGCTGTATGATCGGGACAATCCTGGGTCCCGTCTCTTTGGTGGAACAACTTTCTCATATAAGCAACATGTATCACCCCTGCTCTCAACCATCCTAGCCAACTCCTTGGCCATATCCCCTGTCGGCCCTGCGCACAACTCTGCAAACTCAGTCACCCATCTATTTGACTCCTGTCATTGAATAACGGCCTGGTCTCTCTCCACTCTGATAACCTCTAACTCAACTTCCCGGGCCTTGTTATGAGACAAGGCCACATCTAATCTACTCTGAAGATCAGCAATCCTCTGATCAGCAGTGGCATCCACTGGAAAAATGGGTGGTTTGTCTCCCTCCTCATCCCCATCAATCATCCACTCCCATCACGTCCTCTTGGCCTCATCCTCCCCCTACTCATCCTCATCCTCCCTCTCCTCCTCCCTCACCTCCTCTCCATCGATCTCCTCCACATCAACGTCAAGAGGATGATGCTCTACAAAAGGATCCTCCTCTACTAACATCTCTCCCTCTTCTCTGACCTCCACCTCCTCCTCTCCTCAGACCTTTGCCTTGTCCTCCCCTCTGACCTCCTCCTCACCCTCCTCCTGAATGGGTGACAATGGTGTGCCACCCACTCTCTGCCTAACTCTCCTGGGTTGTCTCCACCCTTCATCAACCCTCCTCCTCCTCACACCCCTCCCATCTCCACCATCACCTCCACCCCCGCCACCCCCGTCATCTCCCCCACCTCTCCCTCCATCTCCCCACCCACCTTCTCTCCCTTTGGCTCCCCTGCCATCTCTCCCACCATCTCTTCCACCCCGACCTCCCCTCCGTACTCATGGGATAACTGATTTGCAATCTATAGGAGTCATATCATCTGGATGTGTCAATGGAATGGGCCTATGAATTTTCCACCAGGTGTCAAACTCATCAGATGTCATTGTATCTACTGGATCTCCTCTCCATAACCACTACTATGCGACTAGGCCATCTATCTGCTACTCTGCTACTACCACTGCTATCAGTGGCCCCCATACAGTCTCCCTAGAAAACCATGCATACTCGGCCGTCCCAACTGGCACAACCTACTGCTCACCAAATTTTCGTAGTACCCATTGGGGTAGGTACATCTCAATGATATGCTGACTCTGCACTGTACGACCAATCAGGTATCTGAACAGTTTGCAAAATGAAAGATGGCCATCCTCATTTGGCCACTGGGCGTAATCTCTATATGGCGTCCAGATAAAGCTAAACAAGGTGTCGATTTGATGTCGCCAGTACCCGATATATCCTACGTGGTTTTGGCTAACATAGACAACATATAAGCAAGCATAGGGCATCCCATCAACCAACTGCTGAATCTGTACCAACGGGTGAAAGACAAGAATGTACTCCTATGCCCAGATCATAAGTAGGGTGGCCCCACAACTGATACTCTATCCCTCTTGGTAGACAACCTCATGAAGTTGATGATACATCATAGCCAACAAACAGGGCCCCCAAGCAAATATTGTCCTCTAAGCTCGCATGCAGACTAGTACATCCCCCCATCCAATCAGAAACCCATGTCCGCGACAATCTGGAATCAACACTCCGACAATCAAGGTCATCAGCATGGCATCCCATCGTGGATAGTTGATCTATAATTAGAGGTTTACAAAATAACTTGCAAATTAATCCTAATTACAGTTTTTCCCTGATCCAGATAGAGTTGTGTGATTATGTTGTTTAACCGTTGAAAATGTAAACTAGGTTCATTAACCTTTACAAAACTTAAGGAAGTTAACTAATTACTAAAATTTTGTAATTAGAACTTAAATGCCAAATTGAAAATACTGAAAATAAATTAGAGAGAATGTACAATAGGAGATAGAAGAATAATAAGACAGAAGATAGAAGAATCAAATGCAAGTTGATAATAGAATTCGTCCAATCAGGACTACGTCTCCAGGTCCGCTTCTCAATATTGGACCGCTTTCATTAATATCGCCAAGCACTCAAAGATGCCTTCTTACAATATTCAAGCTTCAAAAACCTGCACAAAATTCCTCATAGTCTCTCTCACTTTTACAATTTTGGTGTATAACAACACCTTGCAATTCTTCCTCTCAAAAAGAATTCAACTCTCACAAAGGAATTATTTCTCCAAGTAGACTTGCTTAATTCTCAAGCCAAAACTCTCCCCCTTTTATAAAAAACAATTTACTCAATATGGCTAAAACCATATGATTTGAAAATCTCAGCCAAATCTCCTATTTACATTCCAAATATTTCAAAATCCCATTGAAATAACATGTAAATCCTTAATAATCTTCTTTAACATTTTAGCCCTTTTAATTTATCTTTTCTCGGGCTTTCAATCTACAAATAGGTTTATTTGATTAAATAGGGTTTAATTTTAGGGGATTTTCGGGTATAGCTAATTGCTAAAAATGACCTGATCTCGCTAAATATTCATCACCATTAATGGTGTAATGGTTGAACAACACATTCGGAGCGGCGGGGTCATAGGGTCAACCCCGTCTGCCCATTTTTAAAACATAATTTAAATTTGTTCTTTAACAAAAATAACTGCCGCTTTAAATCATTTAAAGAATAGTGCATGGCACACTGGTGAGAGGAGGGATTATTAAGGAGGAGGTTGGGGGTTCGACCCCCACTACCTCCTTATGGAATTTTTGACTTAGCTGCCAATGCCACATGTCAAGCCTAGGTGATGCCACTTGTCAATTGATGATTGACCGAAGTCTGCCACGTTTCAGCCTATGATTGGACCACGTCGATGCCTCATCATTGTACAAAATCTTGATTGGATGACACGTGTCAATCTGTGATTGGTCCATGTCATCCACCTGCCTTGTCACCATGCCACATCATCATGCTGACATCATCATTTTGATTGGTCAACTCCTTTTGTCTGCAAACTTTGACCGGCTCTATTTTGCTCATACGAACTCCATTTTCGAAACCGAATATAGTTCCAGAATCAGCACGATGAGATCTATAACTTGTTGTTATTTTTGTCTCATTTCAAGACAATCAATTTTATGCCTTTTTCTTGACCCCCTAAGTCGCCTATTTGACCAGACCTTTGACTATGCATAACTTCTACATACAGACTCCTTTTGAGCCCGTTCAAGTTGCGTCAGGACCATGTTGGCAAGATCTATGCAATGAAGCTAGTTTCATGAGATTCTGAGACTATGAAATTTTGAGGTTTCTTGGATCCACCTGGATCATTCCTCCCCATTGAGAAGCTTTTGGACCTCCAAAAGGTCTATTTTATGTACAATTTGAGCTAGGGAAATGTCACCCCACTTGCCTAGTATCATCTGTCCTTCTTGCTGGAATTCTAAACACTTGACTCATCATAACAACAACCAAAAATGCACTGATATTGTTAAGTACATTAGCCATATACATATCCACATCCAATGTTGTCACTACCAACCATACACTACTGAAAAGTAGAAGGCTGAATAACAAAACTGAATTTGCAGATGATAAAAAGAATATACCAATATCATGCTTGTCTTTCATAATTGGAACAACCTTAGAATTAGACATGCTCTTATGCAATGACACTTCTTGTGGTACTGACATAAGTGCCAAATTATTGCTTGCATTAACTACCCTTTTCAAATGTCCCATTGTCACAAAAGACTTACCAATCTTAATTGAACAAGAATGCATAGTGTATTCAATTTCTCCCTTAAACAAGTGATACTGATTATGTTCCCTATAGAAGATTGCTTTCCTATCATACAAGTATGGGCTACCCAAAACAATCCCACATATATCAAGTAGAACCACATCAAATTCAACCTCATCTATAAACTTAGATGTTATTGCAAATCTTAAATTGCATTGCTTAGTTACTCGAATTTTTTTTATCATCGCACACCCAACCTAATGGATAAGGTTTTTTATGTGGCTTTATTTTCAATCCCAACTATTCAACAATTTCTTCTGAAATTAGATTAACCTGGGACCCATATTTTGCTATCTTCAGGAACAACATGACTTTTAGAAGTAAAAGCACATGAAACATTAGTGGAAGAATCATTACCAAAAAAAGATTTACCTTTCAAACCCACAATTGAAATCTTTGATTCATCACCAGATTCCATACCAAGGTCTTGCACGATCGTTGTGGACTTCTGCTTACCCTTTCGATCATTGAACCACTTTGGCTTCTGATCGGGATGCAGTTTCCAACATCTTGCATCTTCATGCCCTTTCTTCTTGCAATGTGAGCAATATAGCTTCTCGTCCTCTTTCTTTACAATAGCGGTTTGCTGTGATTTCTCTTTCCCTTTCTTGTTTTCATTGTGCTTACTTGATTTCATCAACAAATTGTCATGGCTATTCCTTGAGCTTGTTTCCAAATGGATAGCTTGCACACTAACTTCATCAATGTTAGTTAGATTAAACATAAGTATAGTATGTTTCAAATTCTCACGTAATCCACCTATATACTTTAACAAAGTTTCTTGCGTGTATAAAGGAATGCCCAACATTAAATCCCTCTTCCTAAACTCCTATGTATATTCTTGCACACTTTGTCCTTTCTCTTGCTTCAATGATTGCCAATTCATCATTGCTTTTTGTATGTGTCCTAATGTGTAAATTTTTTTCTTTAATGCAGCTATAAACTCAAACCAAGAAGAAATAATTTTACCACATCGACTAAGATCTTCCTGAGTTCTGCTCTCCCACCAGATTAAGGCTGTGCCTCCTAGGCGAAGAGTGGCTAATTGGATTTTTCGAGAATCCTTAGTAAAATTCTGAACTCTACAATAAACTTCAATTTGTTTTATCCAATTATCAAGTTTTTCTGCATGTAGTTCTCCATTATAAGTTGGCAATTCAAATTTAACATCAAGCTTTAACAAAGGTGAATTAGTTTGCACAGGTTGTTTCTTTTTAGAAGAGTTAGATGAAGAAGAAGAAGAGGAGAAGAAGATGAAGAGGATGGGGATGGAGGTTTAGGAGGGTCACGACCACCTCCCTCCTTTACCATTGTCTTCTTTCAATCAGGATTCAGCTTCTTCCTTCTTTCTAGCCTTGCCTTCCTTTTTCTTTATTCATTCTTGCCTCTTTTGGAAAATAACTTCCACCATTGACTTCATCTCAAGAAAAGCTTGTTGAAAAGCTTTCGGATCAAGCTCTGGAGCTTCATGTTTAGTTATCATTTCTGACATTTTTGATGGCCTTCGTTTCCTGATCTCAGGATTGAACTCTGTAAGTGCACCTTTTCCTTGCTTCAATTTCAACCTGGTTAACATTCACTTATGCAATTTCCTGCAAAACGGGCTCTGATACCAATTTGATCTATAATTAGAGGTTTACAAAATAACTTGCAAATTAATCCTACTTACAGTTTTTCCTTGATCCAGACAGAATTGTTATGTTGTTTAACCATTGAAAATGTAAACTAGATTCATTAACCTTTATAGAACTTAAGTTAACTAATTACTAAAATTTTGTAATTTGAACTTAAATGCGAAATTGAAAATACTTAAAAGAAATTAGAAAGAATGTACGACAGAAGATAGAAGAATAATAAGGCAGAAGATAGAAGAATCAAACGCAAGTTGATAACGAAGTTCGTCCAATCAAGACTACATCTCCTGGTCTGCTTCTCAATGTTGGACCACTTTCATTAATATCGCCAAGCACCTGAAGATGCCTTCTTACAATATTCAAGCTTCCCAAACCTGCACAAAATTCCTCTCAATCTCTCTCACTTTTACAATTTTGGTGTATAACAACACCTTGCAATTCTTCCTCTCAAAAAGAATTCAACTCTCACAAAGGAATTATTTCTCCGAGTAGACTTTCTTAATTCTCAAGCCAAAAATCTCCCCCTTTTATACAAAACAATTTACTCAATATGGCTAAAACCATATGATTTGAAAACCTCACCCAAATCTCCTATTTACATTCCAAATATTTTAGAATCCCCTTGAAATAACATGTAAATCCTTAATAATCTTCTTTAATATTTTAGCCCTTTTAATTTATCTTTTCTCGGGCTTTCAATCTGCAAATAGGTTTATTATTAAATAGGGTTTAATTTTAGGGGATTTTCGGGTATAACTACTTGCTAAAAATGACCTGAGCCCGCTAAATACTCATCACTGTTAATGGTGTAATGGTTGAGAAACACATTTGGAGCAGTGGGGTCAGAGGTTCAACCCCCTCCGCCCATTTTTAGAACATAATTTAAATTTGTTCTTTAACAAGAGTAACCGTTGCTTTAAATCATTTAAAGAATAGTGCGTGGCACACTGGTGAGAGGAGGGATTATTGAGGAGGTTGGTGGTTCAACCCCCACTACCTCCTTATGGAATTTTTGACTTAGCCACCAATGCCACATGTCAAGCCTAGGTGATGCCACTTGTCAATTGATGATTGACTGAAGTCTACCACGTCTCAGCCTATCACTGGACCACATCAATGCCTCGTCATTGTACAGATTGTTGACTAGATGACACGTGTCAAACTGTGATTGGTCCACATCATCTTCTTGCCTTGTCACCATGCCACGTCATCATGCTGACATCATCATTTTGATTGGTCAACTCCTTTTGTCTGCAAAATTTAATCGGCTCTATTTTGCTCATACGAACTTTGTTTTCAAAACCGAATATAGTTATGGAATCAGTACGACGAGCTTTATAACTTGGTGTTATTTTTGTCTCATTTCAAGATGATCAATTTTCTACCTTTTTCTTGACCGCTTGAGTCATCGGTTTGACTAGACCTTTGACTGTGCATAACGTCTACATACAGACTCCTTTTGAGCCTGTTCAAGTTGTGTCAGGACCATGCTGGTGAGCTCTATGCGATGAAGCTAGTTTCATGATATTCCGAGACTATGAAATTTTGAGGTTTCCTGGATCCACCTGGATCAATATTGGTCGGTCACAAAATCCCACCTAATCTCATACCTGTGAATGCCTAGACCGGCACCACTTGCATCGTCATACATCTCTCCCATGGCTTGTCACCCTCTGTGGGGATCATATACCACTCTCTCCTCACTGATCGAGATGCACAAAATACAATACACATCCTCCAGGGTAATGGTGGCCTCTCCTATAGGTAAATGAAATGAGAAGGTCTCTGAGTGTCGTCTCTCACAAAGCACTATCAGTAATCCCCTATTTTCTCGAATAATGGGCATGTAAGTGACGTAATATAACCCACTCTCATCAACCATCACCTATCCCTGTCACTCAGTTGATCTCTGAAAGCATAGGTAGCTGGTATGAACTCTCATGTATAAATAGACACTAATCGTCTCTGCACACACAAAAACAAGGGCTAGCACACATGGATTAGCAATTTGACACATTAGTACTATCTAAGAAATAAAAAATGCAGCTGAAAAAAGAGTCTACACCAAGTCAACTCTGGTCAACCTTGATCAATGACAATTGCATCGCGTTGACTACAAATGTGTCACACTAAGCCATATGCGGCTTGGAATTTTGCAATTGCATCACACTTTATCAAATGCATCATTTCAGCTCGCAATTGCAAACCTTTATAGCGATTGCATCTTTTGGTATGACAATTGCATCATTTTATAATGATTACGTCATTTGGAAAATCATTTGTGTCACATTATCGCAATTGTGTTGTTGATCACCACACTTGCATAACATTTTGACAAATACATCGTTTGACCTTGCACTTATGCGTTTTAAAACTTTGACCTTCCCACCCATTGCACTTGTGTCACAACTTAATCAAATGCATCGAACGTGAAAATAATTGTGGTTTATGCGACGACATTTGCATCGCACCGCATTTGTTCCCCCCCCTAAAACTTTAATAAATGCACAAAAATAAAAAATTAAAAGTCGGATAGGATACTTACTAGTGCTTCTGCACCCTCGGGTAGTCAGAATGTCCGCACGTGATAGTCACAGTGGTCTGTCACGAGAATCACCATCTTCTCCTCATGCTCTGATCTACAAATTTTTGAATAGAAAATCTGAAAATGACACTTGGTTTGGATTTTTCAACTTATTTATAAGTTGAAAATTAGGGTTTTGACTTGATAGGTTTGTACTTGAGGCTCATTTGACCACCTTTGTCTAGCATTTTTGCTAGCTCAACGTCCTCCATTTTTGAAACTGATCGCACCATTGTTTTTCTGGTCATCAATTTGACTAATCGAGACACTTTCCAAATTTTTGTGACCCCGAGCCAAAATTGAAAAAATTTCTCAGGGAATAGGCACTCCGTACCTTCACTGGGGCTTTTTATTGACTTGTTTTCTTTGCCATAACAAGATAAACTGCATTATGACAAAGAGGGGAAAATGTACACATAAAAATGACCTAGGCCTGCAAGCTCTATTTTACCACTTCCGTCCTAGCATAATTATTACATTTGAATTATGTCTTATGTCCACCTTCGACTATTAATTAAATAATTCATGTCTTTTTATTCTTCATGATTATTAAATAAATAGATCTTATTTATTTATTTAATGTGTCACTAATTATCTAATGTCTTCACGTAATTAAATAAAGTTCTCAATTTATTTAATTAATCTTTTCCATTTATGTCCTCCTGATTATTAAATAAATATATTTTATTTATTTATTTAATATATCACTAATTCTCAAGTCTTCTTATAATTAAATAGATTTATTAATTTATTTAATTAATTTATCACCTTGTCTAAATTAAATAATTATCTTTAATTATTTACTTGTCTTATTTGACATTTCCCTCATTTTAAATAAAACAATTTATTTAAAATTGCCTCACATGGTTAACTGCCACTTCTTTTAGTAAATAACCTTAAAATCAATTATTTACTATCACACTAAATCCATATTTTGAATTAATTTTAATTCAAAATGGTAATATTTTTCTATAAATCAAGTAATTACTAAAATTCTTGATTTTTCAAATCTCATCTTCTTGTTCAATCTTTATGCTTTTGTTTTTTATGAATTTTCATCTCACTATCACATTTATCCTCCATCCTTGATTTAATTTCTTAAATTAAATCTTGTCCACTCATTTTGAAATCTTACCCTAACCCTAATTGAGAATTGTCATTTTGAATCTTGACCATTGATTCTAGGGCATTTCCCAAATCTTCAATCTCATCCGTCCATCCAAAATTACATTTTCTATAAAATGCCAATTTTGTCCTCATTTCAACGATTTGGAATAATCTTGAATAATCTTGCATTTCTTAATTTAATCTTGAATGACTTGAATGATCTTTGAATCTCTTAGAGTTTTAAGATTGTTTTGTTTTATCATTTAGCTAATTGCATATAGGATTTAATTTCTTTTGCATAGGCATTTAGAAAATCCTTCAACGCTTTTCTTAGGTCTAGTCCATAGTATAGAGTTGCTCATCAAATATGACAATTCAACAATTCCTATGACGCAACCATTCTATTGTGTTGCATCTGATACCTCAAGCGACGCAACCGCTCTGCTACACTGCATCTGAAAAACCGAGCAATGCAACTGATGAACCGAGCCGCATCTGATTTCTCATGACACAATTGACAAACTGAGCTACATCCAATAGACATGGAGCTGCATTTGACATACCGAGCCACATCTGCAATCCTGAATGACGCATCTGCTCTGCTACGACACAAGCGACTGATAAAATAGATTTTTATTTTTTATTTTGCCTTTTGGATTTTTATTTTTTTTGTTATCTTTTTTAGATTAAATATTTTTTTTGATACTAATATGTCTGTTGCAGCATGTGTCAAGCTGGAATCTAACCCTTGGTTATTGTTTATTTTTTTCAATCATGCATTTCACTCATTAGTTAAAATGAACAATCATGCACTTGCATGAGGTTAAAAAGAACAATCACACTTTCATGGGTTTAAAATGAACTGCTAGATAGCTCACTCTACAAATGGTTAAAATGAACCCCTTTGCTTGATAACACTACAAAAAGTTAAAATGAATGCGTGTATGTTATGTCTTGTGATTTAGTTAGTTATCACACTTTTCATATTTCAATTTGGGTTTTAAAAAGAACAACCATGCGAGTGTGAGTCAAACATATTGGTGTGCTCTCTCTTTGTTTTTCAACAAAGATTGATTGAACTACAAATATGTTTTCTTGATTTTGTTAACTTTAGAAACTATACCTACTTTGGTGGGAAAAAGTACTCACCCCAAAGTGACTCCAACTGAAAATGAAGCTCTTTAGCCGAGCTACTCCCGACTGGTATATAAATGTGAATCCTAAGGGAAAGCCTAGGATTACGAGTGTAGATATGTCATACAGACCAATTAGTACTCCCCAAAACCCTGTTGAGCTTAACCTCTTCAGGCTGGAGTGCCTCCTTAATGAAGCTTAATCTTGTGCCCCATGTATGACCACTCAAATGGGTGCCTGAATTAAAACCCTTTTTTTTAGTGACCAAAAACCTCCTATTCTTTGGTGCAGCAATGGTTGTTTCCAAGGCACCCACACCTATACAGTTTTTAGTAGAGATGATTAATCTGCTAGGGGAGTTTCATGGAGGTTGGAAGCTTGGTTTCCCTGAGAAGTGAGTGCACTATAAGGGGGAGCCCGTGGGTCCAAGCTTCTGAATTCATCCGCTAAGAATATACGGTTGGAGTAAAATCCACATGGGATCCAAAAGAATACTGTCTTTGCAGCCATATGATTTTGTAAATGTTTTCTATGTGGTTGTTTTTCATTTTTACAACATCATGTGTTTTCCAAGTGTATTCAGACAACTTGAACAAATGAACATCAATCCCAAAATCTGAAACAACACTACCAAAATGAAAACAAAATCCTTGCAATCTACTGATTTTTTGTGAAAATCATTTGTCTATGACACAACTGCTATTTTAAACCGCAAATGCTAAATTATGAGCCACACTCACTCTGTTGCAACGCATGTGAAACTTGAAATGCCACAATTGACTGTCTTTCACCGCAATCTCTTTATAGAATGCCGCATTCACCATTTTGAACCGCATACGCTATATCAAACTGCAAGTGATAAATCCTCAGCCGCAATAGCTCTATTGTAACACATATGCAACTTAAAATTCTGCAATTGACTGTCTTTCACCGTAATTTCTTGATCAAACACCGCAAGCGTGATTCTAAATCATATTTTCTTTCTCGAACACCGTAATCGCCTTTACCGCAACACATCTGATTTCCTGCGACACAATTGCTGCAACGCATTTGCAAGTTTCCAAAGTTTTTCATTTCATTGTCAGAAAACTGAGACTCCATTCTGTCCATAAAAGATTCCAGTCATTTTTCTCTATTTATGTCAAACCAAATATGGAATTGCTCAACTTCCCTCATTTTTGCACTATAGGTAACATTCTTAGGTCTCCATAGGATTCCATTGCATTTCATTAGTTGCATCGTTAGACTTTACCATCCTCTTGGACACTCATTTTTTTTGCAGATTTTAGGAGTAGATTCCTTATCACCCTTTGTCAAACCTTTGCATTCAAAAGTAGGTTATCATTGGACTCAATCAACCTTTTGTCTTTAGTCAATACCTTTTGTGAATTATTTCCCACTCATTAGTCTAGTGTGGAAGTTCACTATGTCCTCCTTTGTCCTTTTACAGTCCATTGATATTCCAAACCTAAAGCATTGCCAAAAATTCGAGTGGTCAAGTTTACATCTCCTTAGATTTACCATTAGTAAGTGCATCTTAGAATCCTTTGCATACCATTAGTCTTTTCACTTTTGGTCTCATACCATTTGTAGTAGTATCCTTTACATTTAGATACCTTTAGTTTCCTTTTAGTCTCATCTTCACTACCACTCACCATCATTGCATAGCGTTATTTTATTCCAAAAAAACCTAAAAAACATATAGTGTCATAACATTTGCATATTTAGATCACCCTCTACGATTTTCCAAAGTTGAGAAAAAAGTTTTATGGTTGAAACTAGATTGCAGAGAAAAAGAAGACTCATGGGTTCTTTTAGTCAAGACACCAACCTTTGCAACTTTTCAAATGACATGAATACAAATACCAACATGGGGAATTCATTCATTAATCCTTTCAGTGAGATGTCCATTCTATCCTCTTCACGTAATCCTTTTGAACAATTTGTCTGTGAAGACCAAAATGGGGAAGTCATTGAAGAAGACATACAAGTTGTTCCCCAAAACCAAAAATTGGCCTCTTTTGTGGAAGAACTCATTCTAAATGACTAAGCCAGATATCTATCCATGCTCCTTGACCAAGGGGCTAGGTTACAAAAAGGATTTAATATCAACACTATTAGAGCAACATCTCCCGATCCCCAATCACACAATACTTCCATGGGAGCCACTTCACAAAATGTCATTAACACCATTAATGCTACCTCCCTTGGTCATCCTACCACCACAACCAATGCATCCACCATGATCAACACAAAATCTATTGGGGGATCATCTACCCAAACCAACACCACATCACAATCCATCCCCCAACAAACATCCACTATTCCTTCACAAACGTTTGGATCAACAATGGGTACAACCACCTCAAACCTCTTTGGGACTTCATCTAGTTCCATGAGTACATCATAAAACCTCTTATTAGGTTCTTCAAATGCTATGGAAACCAACTCATCAAACCCTTTTGGGAGGAATAAATGAAGAGTTGTCATTCAAGGCACCCAACCTAATTCCTCACAGGTTAATACCAACATTCCTTTGAGGAAAAATACCAACATTCCTTAAGGCCATAATTACCTATTTGGACAAGGCAATCAAGGCAACCAATCTTCCATTCCATTTGGGCATCAACATGCTCAAGGCCAACAAGGCCCCCAAATTCAATCCAACATGGCGGGATCCCACATCCCAACTTATGCGTCTCAAGTCCATACACAACAGGACATCCCTCATCAAAACACTCATTTCCAACAACCACCAAATCAGAACACTCATTTTTCTCACCACCAACAAATCCCAAATCCACACATCTCATCACAATTACTAAAATATATTTAACTGCAATAATGAATGAAAGCATGAAAAATCCACAAAATCACATGACACAAGAACACCAAGATTTTTACGAGGAAAACCCAAAATGTGTAAAACCATGGTGAGGGTTGGCTCACAATATATTATATCTAGATATAGCATATTATAAAAATTCTCACTACATGTGGACTCACTATCCACATAGAATAAGATAGAAGAAGTAAGGGGTGGCTCACAATCTATTGAACTATTACAAATGCATCTACAATATGTTGGATTACAGTTCCAATAAAGTACAAAATAATCTTTTGCCTTGATCTAGATCAATGCTCTGCTCTGCTCTGCATTCACAAACTTTACAAGACAATTCACTCAACTCTGATTAAATTCACATCATACATGTCATTATTTGCACATTACTCGCATCCTTCTCACTTTCATCTCTCCTAATCACCAAAATCAATCCATTATTTATATCCACATTAGGTGTAACTTTAATTAGGTCGACCTAATTAGAAGTAACACACAAAATTGAACTTTTCATCCTTGTAACATTTCATCCACATCTCGTACCTTAATCCAAAATTCAATTCACCTTAAGATAGGTCAGGATGGACCTATATAAATATCTTACATAGGATAGAAAAACTTATTTATCCTCCACTTAACATCAAATGTGTTATGTCGTCCCCAAATAAGTTCTAAACACAAAACTTCCATCTGTTTTATCCTATTTGTCAAATGTGTGACTCAAAACTTGATCTTACTTCAAATTCCCACTCAACCAACACCTAAAAGCTTATCTTCAACATTGTAGAACAATATAATTATTCACAAAGAAATGCAAAATCTCCCAGGTTGACACAATACAAAAAATAACTATAATATAGATGACTAAACTTTGTCAATCATATCTTCCTAATTTCTTCACAAATCAACACGAACTCTTGGACTTGTTATCAATCATATATGCACCCTTTGTTATATTTATAGAAATCCAGCTATCTGTTGAAACATGGAAACTATTTTCAGATGTGGGTGATCTATGTGAAAAGGGAATCTCTAGAGTGAGTTGGTTCACCGAATGATAAATCCTATTCTAAGTAATTTTTTGGGAAAAGGGAGAGAAAATATGACTGAAATATAAAATTTTAATCTAAGATGATTTCAAAACTTAAGGATGACTTTGATATTCTACCCACAAACAGTCTTCAGAAAAAAAACAATGAATTCACAATCTCTCATGACCATCAAACACATAATTGATTTGCATGAAGGTTTAGACTTTAACACAACATGTAGTCTGCATTAAATGAACTTTATGTATCAATGATCTGCAATAATAGGACATGAAAAGGATTTGTAAACATAATCACAATGTAGACATCAATACTAAAATTGCAAATAGAGATAGAAATTGGAGATAGGAATGTTGCTTTTATTGAACTGAAGGAGTATGCCAAAGTCCGAGTACAAATTTCTAGGTTACAAGACTCTCTATTTTGCATGAGAGAAAGAATCAATAATCTGTACTACAAAAACACTAAGTTTTTCTCAAGATATATCACTAAAACCCTAATTCGAGCTCAAGAAGAAAGCTAAAAGAAAAGAACCTAAAACTGCTCCAAAATGTGGCAAAAATGTGGAAAGGTCTCACTTTTTGCATGTACATATCGAAAAGCTCCTAAAAATAGGTTTGCTTTGCTTTAAAAGCAAAAAAAACACATTATGTCTCCACCAAGAAGCTCAAATCCAACCAAAAGAAAGATCACTCACAAATCTGCTGAAAATAGCAAAGAAATAAAACAATTTATAAAATATTGCTTTATTCTTGCTTTACAATGATTTGCAAATTCAATACTCTCACAATTTGATTATTTTGGCAATTAAAGATTTAGAAAAATCTTTTGCAAAACAATATAACTTATTTCTCCAATACAATACTTATTTTCTTATAAAAAATCATAAAAAATAATCACTCTCTATTACATACTTTAATTGATTTTCTCTAAAAAACAATTTAAAACAAATGCCCAAGGTCTAAATATAATTTAAGGTATGAATAATCTCAATATCTATTTTTAATTGATCTCTCTCCAAATCAATTAAAAAACTCCAAAACATTTAACCTTTCCTCCCTTAATACTAAGGCATAGACAAATATTTGATTCTAAAATCAAATGCCTTAAATATTAATACGACCCTAAAAATATTAAAGCCAAGACTTACAAGTCTTAAGAACCTTCCACAAGGCTCGACCTAGGCATATGAGACCATGGTGATAAAACTAAGGCATTAATTTTAATCAAAAGTGAAAAGTCAAAAATTGAATTTAGGCAAAATGGCCAAAACCAAAACCCTAAACTTATTCATTTCTCACTTGCACTTTGGAGAGTTTGGCTCTACCTGAGAGGAGGTGCGCTGCCACCATGGAGCTAGATTTGCAGCTAGAAATTCGCATGCTTCTTTAGATTCTTGGTTGAATCTTCCTCTATAGTTCATTGTGAGTTGTTTTCATAGCATTTATTGGCTCCATTTGTATTTTGAAAGCTATAGAAGCCATTAAGGCCGCGACCTTTACATGCTTGATGTCTGATTTTCTTGGTTTCCATTTTCACTTTCCTGTGCCTTATTCTTAAGCTTAATGTAGCCACCATGATGGGCTTTCATTCTGAGCATAATCTTTATGAATTCAACTCCAATGATTGATGGAAAAATGCAGATATTGTATGGAGAAAACAAGCTGGAATTTTCTATGTTTTACCTCATGACAGGCCGCGCTATTGCACTCTCAATCTGCATTCTTCATTAGCTCAAATGTTGTCACCACTCACAAAATTCCTTTCTCCCTCTATGTTTACACCTTCTAATCCAACCCTTACATGGGTATTTGATATTTCAAAGAAGAAAAATCCATGGCACGACCAACATGTGCTCTACCTATATTTTGAATGTAATCATGATGTTCTATGCATTTGTATTTTCCTTGTCAAAAACCCCTTTCATGGGTAAATGTAAATAATGATAAATCTAAGATTTTACAAAAATCCCTATGTGGGTATTTCTGAAAATGAAAGAAAACCGTCGTTTTTGTTAAAAACCCCTCATGGTTATTTGGAATTTTGAATAAATCAATATTTTCAAAAATCAAAACTTCATATGGGTATTCAGGCAAAAGAGAGAAAACTCTTTATCTCAGAAATAAATTTACTCATTTATTCACTTTTTTTTTAACTGTTGAACACCCATCTGGAAACCATAATAAATCTATATTTGAAATTAAACCCTCATGTGGGTTTTCCATTTTCTAAAAGAAACCGCTTATTCTTGTATTCTTGATTAAATTCCTCATGGTATTTCATTATTTGAAACAAAGTTGCTATTATGTTTGCATTCAGATTTCTACTCAACCCATCATGGCAACTTTAAGCATTTTTCTTTCCTGTCAAAATTCTCATGTGTACTCACTGAAATAGAAAAAAAATTGTATTTAAAACCTCTATATTATGATTATACATATGATTTTATCATTTGTCTGAATCAATGCAGTAAGATCTCTTTCTGTTATATCATTCCTGTAGCAACATCTTTGTGCTTGTCACCTTCATGTCACAACTTGCATGCCTCCAGAAAACAATAGGCATTCCCACTTCGTGAGATAAAGCAATACCGAAACTCTACAAATACTTCCATGTTTTTATTGCTTATTAGTGCTCCATTAATAAGGCATTATGAAGGCCTGTTCACTATCATTGTTTATGAGATAGAACATTGCTGCTCCAAAACAGAACAATATGAAACAACATAAAAGTGAACAGACTTAAGGCAGAAAAAAAACATAATATGGCAGCAATATCAAAACTTTTCTAGAATAAAAATGATGGATTTCAGCTAAACAAGCTCATCAAGTTTATTATCCATTTGTAACTTTCACTTCAATGCTTTGATTTGACTGCTATGAATGCATGATAAAATTGATTACTCCTTCACTTAAAATTTGTTTTACTCTCTTGTGCAAGGCTCAGATGAGCATGATAATTGTACTTTCCCTCTCAACCCACTTGTAAGCTTAAAGGGAAGCATGTCGAGCTCTACCCTTGTGGGAGCCCATTTTACCCCACATGCTTTATGTCTTCAGATATGATCAACTACATGAATTTTCCTATACCTACATAGGAAACAAACAATGTTAGCAAAAACATTAAATAACATGATGTTTACTCTTTCAACTCTGATTCTTGCACTTTTCTTTTAGTTGATTATATGCATCCCAAGGATTGAATTATATTTCTGTTAGTAGGGCATGTAGTATAGTTCATATCTCGAGCTCTTAATTGACACCTTTCTCAATATTTTGCAGATATAGTTAGGAGCGAAAACATAATGAAGCAAGCTACAAGGCATTAGCTAAAGATCAACTCAGGCAATGATGGATATGTCCTATGTTATTTGTCACTTTCTTTTAGTTGTATATTTCCTTTCTTGTAATGAATAGAACCAACTAAAACCATGACTTGTGTGGATCTTTTATTTTCTCCTTTTTTCTTTTCATTCTGAAAAGAAATGCATCAAAAATGAAAACTTGTACCATCATTTGTATTCTTACAGTAAAATGAAAACATGTAATGTGAATAGCATCATGAAATAAAAGAAAGCACATTGTTATTCTTAATCACTTATATACTCAGTTTCGTACTCCATTTGATTTGTGAAACATTTGAGCAATACTTTTGAACTCAATTTTCTCAAAACACTTGCACAACTGGTACTTGATAGAACATATGCAATTAACAATTTAAAACCATGTAGCAACTAATTGAATTTCCACTTTAAGATATAACAGACTTTAATCAGCTCCACCAATTGATTTGTAGTGAAAATTGGTAACATTTTGGAAATTTCCACTAGATGCTTGCTAGCTAAGCATTAGACCGATTTCCTGTAGCACTTCATTGGGCACGAAGTCAAATATCCCCCTTCATGAAACTCATAAATCTGAACAGCAAAACTCTGAACAATAGCAAAACAAAACAAAATAATGTTGAAAGCAAAACTAACAGGCCTTGATGGCCAAATAAAACATGCACACATCACTTAGGGAAAGCAAGAAAACTGAAAATAAATGTGCACAAATCACTTATTTACTAAAAACACTAACTCTAACCTACTCTAAACAACCAAATAAATTGGTCAAACAAAACCATTCACTTTGGGTGAAATAGCTGCCCCTTCTACATAATATATGATGCTTTACATGATTTTAGACAACTATATGATAAATAACAATGGATGAAAATCCATGAGATAGTTGTACCACACCTCGAAGCACGTAGAAAAGCCTACTAACCTCTTCATATGAAATATAATCATTACTGACCCGAGGTGGCGAAGTGACTTGAATTTTTTCTCCTTCAACTGTACTTGCATGCTTGGGTTCAACCATGATGGGAACCTTCTTGTTGGCCTCCGTTCTAGCAATGTGTCTAATTGGACATCCTATTGACAAGACAAAATTGGGACTGTTTCTTCTGATTTCACTCTTGTAAACTGCCTTACCAACCACAACTTCTTCTTGCCTTGGTTGAATCATGCATTCAACCTCGTGCTCCTCCACAACTAAGCTGCCCTCATTTATTTGTGCATGGATCAGTATTTTTTCTAAATGGATTTCATCATTTTGCTGCTTAGATTTGGGCATTTGATTTCTACAAGAATTCAGCAAAGCAACAAGCTCTCTATAAGCTGCATAGTCAGGATCTTGACAATCAAGCATAAGGCTATCTTGAAAAAGTTGACCATCCTCGACTGGTAAGTTGGGGACCTGCATGCTATCTTCAACAAAAAAAATGGTAATTCATCAAATAAATTAACTACAACTTGTGAACCATCAACCATTCCTTGATCTGGGGTTTGTAACTCTTCGACCATAGCCTCCTCTTTCTTTTGTAGAAGTTGTTCCCAATCTTTGAGCTCTTCCTCATCACTGTACCAACTAGAGACCTCAAAATAATCATCCATATTCTGTTGTTCCAATGAATCAAACCCAACAATAGCCTTTTGTTGTGAATCAACCTTTTGCACTAGTTGATTTTCTAAAATTGTATCACCCTCTACGAGATAAGGAAGCTCTTTAGTACAAATATTGGTAGATTCATCATGAGAAATTCTGAAACTTGGGATTTTGATTTTCTGGGGAATCTATTTACATTTAAAACCAATCTCTTGGAGGGGAAATGATTCTTCAAGTGGCTGGTTTTGAAGCATAACAGGTTCAAAATGTACCATCCTAGGTTCTTGCAAGGATAAAGGATCTCTAAAACCAAGAATTTTGATCTTAGGAGGGTTAGGAAGCTCATTTTTCATAAAACTTGGAAACTTAAATTCATGAACCTCTTCTTGAATGGAATGCTCTAAAATAGCAGGAGTTGTTTGGGCTTCGTGCCTTTGAAACTGAGCAAGCAAAAGCTTTGTTTATGCAGCTGCCTCGCTCTCCAAATCCTCCTCAAACTATGTTCTTTGGGCCTCCAACTCCTTCTCATGAAGATAGGCTTGATAAGCCATCTCTTCCTGTTCTTGATTATACTCATGCTGGTTTTTGATATCCTCCAACTATCTCATGTAGTCAAGCATCATGCTCTTTATGCTTGCCATCTCCTCTTGCTGATAAATCTGATTTCTTTGGCTCTCTATCTCACTCATCTCACTTTCGTAGTTCAACCTTATATCTTTGAAGCTCAAGTCTTGAATGTCTCGGGGCTGATTCTGAATATGTGAGGGCTGAGATGAAAAATGGGCAGGGGTGGGTGGTTGGTAATTATATTCAGCATGTTGGTTTTGAAAGTTCATGATATTGAAACCAAAAATATGATCATGGTATGGTGGATGATATGGCACATGATCATGAAACCTTGACATATTTATTCATTCGTAACCTAGTAAACAACAAAATTTAGGCTTTTAAAAAACAAACCAACACTTGATCTTCATGCAAAAAATGAGAAGGGAGTCACTAGGTATATTGAAAAGGGCCTCCAAAAGGCTGAATAAACTGCTGCATATACCAAATAACAACTTAAAAATATTAGAACTTCTCTGAAATTGATTTTCAGAGTACCACCGGGTGTACCAAAAACTATTATCAATCAGATATGCACCTTTTGTTAGATTTGCATAAATCCAACTATTTGTTGAAACATGGAAACCTTTTTTAGATGTGGGTGATCTATGTGAAAAGGGAATCTCCAGAGTGAGTTGGTTCTTTGAATGATGAATCCTATTCTAAGTAATTTTCTGGGAAAAGGGAGAAAAAATATGACTGAAATGTAAAATTTTAATCTAAGATGATTTCAAAACTTAAGGATGACTTTAATATTCTACCCACAAACAGTCTTTAGAAAAAACAACAATGAATTCACAATCTCTCATGAACATCCAACACATAATTGATTTGTATGAAGTTTTAGAATTTAACACAACATGCAACTTGCATTAAATGAACTTTTTGTATCAATGATCTGCAATACTAGGACATGAAAAGGATCTGTAAACATAATCACAATGTAGACATCAATACTAAAATTGCAAATAGAGACATAAATTAGAGATAGGAATGTTGCTTTTATTGAACTGAAGGAGTATGCCAAAGTCTAAGTACAAATTTATGGGTTACAAGACTCTCTGTTTTGCATGAGAGCAAGAATCAATAATCTGTACTACAAAAACACTAAGTTTTTCTCAAGATATATCACTAAAACCCTAATCCGAGCTCAAGAAGAAAGTTCAAGGAAAAACACCTAAAATTGCTCCAAAATGTGGCAAAAAAGTGGAAAGGTCTCACTTTTTGCATGTACATACTGAAAAGCTCCTAAAAATAGGTTTGCTTTGCTTTAAAAGCAAAAAGAACACCTTATCTCTCCACCAAGAAGCTCAAATCCGACCAAAAGAAAGATCACTCACAAATCTACTAAAAATAGCAAAGAAATAAAACAATTTATAAAGTATTTCTTTATTATTTCTTTACAATGATTTGTAGATACAATACTCTCACAATTTGATTATTTTTGCAATTAATGATTTAGAAAAATCTTTTGCAAAACAATATAACTTATTTCACCAATACAATACTTGATTTTTTCATATAAAAAATAATAAGCACTCTCTATTACATACTTTAATTGATTTTCTCTAAAAATCAATTTAAAACAAAATGCCCAGGGTTTGAATCTAATTTAAGGCATGAATAATCTCAATATCTATTTTTAATTGATCTCTCTCCAAATCAATTAAAAAAATCCAAAACATTTAACCTTTCCTCCCTTAATACTAAGGCATAGACAAATATTTGATTCTAAAATCAAATTACTTAAGTATTAATTAGACCCTAAAAATATTAAAGCCAAGACTTACAAAGTCTTAAGAACCTTCCACAAGGCTCGACCTAGGCATATGAGACCATGGTGATAAAACTAAGGAATTAATTTTAATCAAAAGTGAAAAGGGAAAGTTCAAATTTAGGGAAAATGGCCAAAACCAAAAGCAAAACCCTAAACTTATTCATTTCTCACTTGCACTTTGGAGAGTTTGGATCTGCCTAAAAGGAGGTGCACTACCACCATGGAGCTAGATTTTCAGCTAGAAATGCCCATGCTTCTTCAAATTCTTGGTCGAATCTTCCTCTATAGTTCATGGTGAGTTGTTTTCATAGCATTTCTTGGCTCCATTTGTATTTTGAGAGCTATAGAAGCCATTAAGGCTGCAACCTTTACATGCTTGATGTCTGATTTTCTTGGTTTCCATTCTTCAATTTTCTGTGCCTTATTCTTAAGCTTAATGTAGCCGCCATGATGAGTTTTCATTCTGAGCATAATCTTTATGAATTCAACTCCAATGATTGATGGAAAAATGCAGATATTGTATGGAGAAAACAAGATAGAATTTTCTATGTTTTACCTCATGACAGGCCGCGCTATTGCACTCTCAATCTGCATTCTTCATTAGCTCAAATGTTGTCACCACTCACAAAATTCCTTTCTCCCTCTATGTTTACACCTTCTAATCCAACCCTTACATGGGTATTTGATATTTCAAAGAAGAAAACTCCATGGCGCAACCAACATGTGCTCTACTTGTATTTTGAATGTAATCATGATGTTCTATGCATTTGTATTTTCCTTGTCAAAAACCCCTTTCATGGGTAAATGTAAATAATGAGAAATCTAAGATTTTACAAAAATCCCTATGTGGGTATTTTTGAAAATGAAAGAAAACCATCATTTTTGTAAAAAACCCCTCATGGGTATTTGGAATTTTGAATAAATCTGTATTTTCAAAAATCAAAACTTCATATGGGTATTCAGGAAAAGGAGAGAAAACTCTTCATCTCATAAATAAATTTACTCATTTCTGCACATTTGTTTTAATTGTTTAACACCCATCTGGAAACCATAATAAATCTATATTTGAAATTAAACCCTCATGTGGGTTTTCCATTTTTTGAAATAAATCGCTTATTCTTGTATTCTTGATTAAAATCCTCATGGTATTCCGTTATTTGAAACAAAGTTGCTATTATGTATGTATTCAGATTTCTACTCAACCCATCATGGCAACTTTAAACATTTTTCTTTCCTTTCAAAATTCTCATGTGTACTCACTAAAATAGAACAAAATCTGTATTTAAAACCTCCACATTATGCTGATACATATGATTTTATCATTTCTCTGAATCAATGCAGTAAGATCTCTTTCTGTTATATCATTCCTGTAGCAACATCTTTGTGCTTGTCACCTTCATGT
Organism: Sequoiadendron giganteum; assembly: GCA_007115665.2. Classification (NCBI taxonomy): domain Eukaryota; kingdom Viridiplantae; phylum Streptophyta; class Pinopsida; order Cupressales; family Cupressaceae; genus Sequoiadendron; species Sequoiadendron giganteum. The sequence goes on along the minus strand of CM021104.1, from coordinate 454,384,268 downwards.
CACAACTTGCATGCCTCCATAAAACAATAGGAATTCTCACTTCATGAGATAAAGCAATACTCAAACTCTGCAAATACTTCTATGTTTATATTGCTCATTAGTGCTCCATTAATAAGGCATTATGTATGCCTGTTCACTATCACTTCTTACGAGATAGAACACTGCTGCTCCAAAATAGAACAATATGAAACAACATAAAAGTGAACAGACTTAAGGCAGCAAAAAATAATAATATGGCAGCAATATCAAAACTTTTCTAGAATAAAAATGATGGATTTCAGCTAAACAATCTCATCAATTTTATTATACATTTGTAAATTTCACTTCAATGCTTTGATTTGATTGCTATGAATGCGTGATACACTTGATTACTCCTTCACTTTAGATTTGTTTTACTCTCTTATGCAAGGCTCAATGAGCATGATAATTGTACTTTCCCTAATAGCCCACTTGTAATCTTAAAGGGCAGCATGCTGAGATCTACCCTTGTAGGATCCTGTTTTACCCCACATGCTTTATGTCTTCAGATATGATCAACTACATGAATTTTCCTATACCTGCATAGGAAACAAACACTGTTAGCAAAAAGAGTAAATAACATGATGTTTACTCTTTCAGCTCTGATTCTTGCACTTTTATTTTAGTTGATTCTATGCATCCCAAGGATTGAATTATATTTCTGTTAGTAGGGCATGTAGTATAGTTCATATCCTGAGCTCTTAATTGACACCTTTCTCAATCTTTTGTAGATACAATTAGGAGCGGAAACATAATAGAGCAAGCTACAAGGCATTAGCTGAAGATCAACTCAGGCAATGACAGATATGTCCTATGTTATTTGTCACTTTCTTTTAGTTGTATATTTCCTTTCTTGTAATGAATAGAACCAGCTAAAACCATGACTTGTGTGGATCTTTTATTTTCTCCTTCTGCTTTTCATTCTGAAAAGAAATGCATCAGAAATGCAAACTTGTACCATCATTTGTATTCTTGTAATCAAATGAAAACATGTAATGTGAATAGCATCATGAAATAAAAGAAAGCACATTGTTATGCTTAATCACTTATATACTCTGTTTCGTACTCCATTTGATTTGTAAAGCGTTTGAGCAATACTTATGCAAACTCGTCTTTCTCAAAACACTTGCACAACTGGTACTTGATAGAACATATGCAATCAGCAATTTAAAACCATGTAGTAACTAACTGAATTTCCACTTTAAGATATAACAGACTTTAATCAGCTCCACCAATTGAGTTGTAGTGAAATTTTTTAGTAAGACTTAGATACATCTATTGATCGTCAAATAATTGTTAGAATCACAAAGTGACATCTCAATTTGTGGTGGAGTGTGAACCCAAAAACTAACGCATTGAACCATTGTACTAGAAAATCTAATACTTAGACATTTTCCTTTGTAGCTATACTTTTCAGATCAACTAATCCTCTAAAAAAGTCTTCAAAAATGCTTCCAAGTCATGCTAGAATGATCCAAAAAAGTGTTGACATCAATGACAACACTAAATCATGAAAAATGTGTATACCATTCCTATGTTGTCGAAAAAAATCAATGGAAGACTTCAACATCGCTTCCAACAATCTCCCCCTTTACCATTGATGACTACATGCATGTCAAAACATTTTCCAAAAACTTGCATTCCCCAAATAACTTTCTGAATATCTTTCCTGAATATCTTCCCAAAGTAGCTTTCTTGAATATCTCCCCCTTTGACATCAATGGCAAAGGGTGTGTAAAACAAAAAATTTTATACTCCCCCTTAGATGTACCAATAGATATAACTGGAAAAGTGTGCTAACTCCCCCTTAGGAAGCTAACCAAAATTTCTATACCATCCACATATTTGCACAATAATCTAAAAATTTGAAAATGCATAAAAGGAGAAATAGTCAGCCTGAGGATGTTGACCCTTGAAGATTCTGCAAGATGACTTGCCAAGTGGATATACCTTCTTCCCACTATTTCTTTGCCACCACAAGTATTCTGTATTGTGACTCAAGCTTTATCAAGATCTCCTTTCCTTCTTCTATAGTATAGGGAGTAAGATTTATGTCTGAAATCCTATCTGTACTGGCAAGGGCACTTGAGATAGATATATGCTTCATTTTCACCAAGTCCCTTAGCTTCTCAAATTGTCTAATTTTTTTTTCTTTCTGGCTCTACAGAGTGAAGTACCTTTCATGTAAGTTCACTAAGGCAGTCCATGTTTGATCATTTCTGTCTTATACTAGATCATAGGTGTTTGATGCACTACTTATTTGTGTCTCAATTTTATTCATAGCATCCTTTATGCTTTGGGTGACATCCGACCACTTCATACAATATAAAAAATAGGGTCTTTGCTTCCTCTTCACGGGATTGTACATCCTTGAAGATTTCTTCTGCTTTGTTGTGTGTAGATGCACATTTCTCTGTAATGTCCAATAACTTTTCTATAATACATGCTTCAATTTTTGTTCAACTTGTTCTCTTAGTCTGAAGGAATATTCCTTGAAGTTCTCCAATATCTCTTGTATTGTCTTTATAGCTTCACTATTCTCATGCTCATGTTGAGCATCATATATATCTTCTTTAGAGGTTGCACTGATGCTAATTCCCTTTTTCCTTATAGCTTTTGGTTTGATTCTTCTTGCAATTTTCTTTTCTTCTGCTCTGATGGCATGGACTACTGGAAGGGATTTCTCCCTTATCGAAGGACCACCTATGGACTTCTTCCTTTTACCATTTGTAGGTAGAGATGAAATAATTGATCTCCTAGAGCTACCAGAGGCTTCTTATGCACTCATATCAGCTCTAGCTCTCTATAGCTATTCTAATTTTATCTTTTGAGATGCCAAACTCTTTAGCATATGAGTCTACCTCAGCATCAACCTATTTATTCATATGTGATTTCTTGAATTTTTGAGAAAATTCCATTGTCTTTTCTTTATAATTTCCATACCTTGGTCTGTTGGGATCCTTAGGAATGTTCAACAACACTTCAACACAATCAATAGCTACTTCTTCTAACACTTCATAGCCAAGCTCTAGGACCCAAATGGTTATGGGTTCAATTGCTTCCATTATGCAATAATCAGTAGAGACTAGGAAGGTAATGCCATTTATGTATTTTCTTACAAATTTCTTGGAATTCTTTCTCATGTTCATTTTTCTTTGAAACATTACAAAGAATGTTCTAAGGGCATCACCCTAAGCATCCATATCTCTAAGATTACTCATGCAATCTCTTATTTGATGTGCAACAAGCTTTTCATTTGACCAATTAACCCTTCCAACTACCAAAAATTCCTTCATAAAGTAGAAAACCAAACATATTACCAATGTGCCATACTTGAATACATGCTTCTTCTTCTTAATTTCCTTTAGGTTATCCATCAATTGTTATCAGAGCAACTCACCGAGGTCATATTCAACATTATTTTCAATCATATCTAGTGCCACATGAATTGCGGCGGAAGAGATCAAGTTGTCTCTATAAATCTTATGTCCAATAACCATAGCTACATATCTAAATACTGGACTACGTGTAGGGTTTACTACAACATCCAATTTTTCCATTATGCCTGTTTTTGGTAGATTTCTAGATTGGAATTGGTTTGGTGGACCATAAACCAGTGATTTCTCTAATGACTTCCTTGGTAATCATGTGAGGGCCATCAATCCACATAAACTGATCATGAATTCTACTTAAGGCCATTCTAATGCACTTCTCTTCATAGATAAAGTTTGGAAACCAATGCCACACATCTAATTTCTTCTTAATCAATATATTGTACTTTGGTTTTAAGTTGTAATCTTCTTCAATTAACTCATCAATCCATAGGTTCAGTAATTTTTTGGGGAAGTGCTCTTCCATATTCCCATAAATATAAGCCCTAATATCTTCACTAGGCAAAACTCCAAGAGGTATGTGCAAAAATGCACCTAACGAATCATCTTCTAAATTTGGGTTGTAGTTTTCCAGGAAACATCTACAACTTCCAATGTTGCAAAAGAATTCAAATTTCCTTCAAGTGATAATTCTAGAAAATTAAAATGTGTTGGGATTGCTAAATACCTTTTTCTCTACTCGACGAAGTAGGGTTTTGAAATTCTGCAACTTGGAGACATTTCAGAATCTTCAACTTCACTTCTCTCCCCTCTAATTTTCTTTGAATGAATTCAATGAAATGAATTTGTCTTATCAAATATTCTTTTAAATATTTGATTTGACCTAACTCAGTAATAAATGTTGCCAACCATAAAGCTGGTAATCCTAGAAACTGTGTGCACAATCATCTTCTCAAGCTCCACAAATTTCTGCATTAGCATATTTATTTCCACAATCTTCTTCAATAGATCAAGCATTCTATTTTTCATGATATATCTTTGTACCAAGCCATGAAACCTCATATAGGTGAGGGGGTTATTTGATTTTCTATTGTTTCTCCCCCTAAGCCAATTCCTAGGTCAATTCCTGAAGGAATTATCTACACCAGAGGGTGGTACATACTCATTTGCAGTCTCTGATTCTTCCTTGTTCTTAGGGTCTTCTTTATTTTTCCATATCCTTTCCATTTAATTATTTCCTTCTTGTGGATAAATATTTTTTATTGGTTCATTCTTTTGTATCAGATCATCGTTCCCTATGTTTTTACTTTTGCAATATTTAGCAATATGTCCAGGTTTTAGTTGTTGCATATGATGTTTCTTTGAACATTTTTCCTTCCATTCATTATGAATCTGTGTTGATTAGATTTTTATGCAAATCCATAGCATCTATAACAATAGCCTTTGAAAGTGAATCATTCTACCATTGTTATATGCATTCATCATTTGACTTCTGCATTCACTTGCTTTATGTCCAAATTTTTTGCATGTAAAACACTGACCAGTAAATGATAGAACATTTTGATTCATTCTACTTCTACACTCTATTGCCTTATGTCCATATTTATTGCAAGAATAACATAAACCATTGAAATATGGGAACCTTTGAGAATTTGGTTGTTTGATAGGAGGTCTTCTAGCATTGCTTCCTTGATTTTGGAACTTTTCATTGTTCTTCTTGTTTTTAGTCTTCTCTAGTTCATTGATTTTATTTGCATTAGTGTAGGAGCTGAGATATAGCTCATAGAACATGTTTGAGTCACTCAAGGACTCGAGCCTCTAGGATCATCTGCAAAATCCAACAACAACCTTCCACAAGAGAGAAAAGCAAGAACATGAAAAATATGTAATGCTCAAGATTGCAATGATATATTGGAATTACACAACTAAAAAATATCTTAGTTGAGTTGCTTGGATTGATTAAATGTACATATTAAGCCTTGCTTATATAGGAAAGGTGAGTAATAGGATTAGACAAGATCATTACAAGTATCTTAATCCTATCACTTGAGATAACTAAGTCATACCAACCTAGGACACACACATTAAATTCTCAATACAAATATTAAATGCATGAGAGAATTATTAAATGCCTAGATAAATAAAAATAAATAATGAGACATGGCCCCATTATAACTAACTTCTAGAAATGACAACTAGGAAACTTAACTCCTAAGTAAAATTATAATAATGTGAATAGGTCCTCATTAATAACTAGTTAGGAAATAACCCCATTCATGCCAACACCCCCCATAAGTGCAACTTAGGAAGTGTAGTTATTATGGAAATGATGCAAAGATGGGTCTTGACTACAAGGTCATGTTAGGTACCTATGTACAAGTGTAATGCAAATAAATCTATCACAATTGGAGAAAAGGAGAAAACCTAGTGGGAAAAAACTCCTCCCCAAAAGAGAGATAAAATACAATAATGCTCTCCATAAAAAATGAGAGGACAAAACCTCATTTGAGGAAAAATACCCCCCATAAGAGAGACAAATAAGAAGAGACCATTTAACACCCCCTCAATGAATCCATCACAAATCCAATCAATCTCCATCCACACAAAGGATGATAAGAGAGACCATATAGCCCCCTCATAATGAGATAACCTACTACAAAGAAGCATTGGAAGCACAGTGTGAAGTAACATTGGAATCCTTAATTTGACAAGCAAAAAGATAATTCTATTTGCTAGAAACCATATTAGAGTCACTCAAGGACTCGAGTCAGAATCATGATATAAACAATAGACCTAATGCCAAGGAACACTTGAACACCCACTATATCATGCAACCCTCAAATCTATGGGGAAATATTTGATTGAAAAATGATCTGGAACAAAAATGAGGTGCAGAGAAAATGTAAACATAATGCAAGAAAAAGAGGAAATAGTGCATGCACTGATGAATATTTACATTTGCCCCCATGAATGAAAATTACCTTAGATCAATGAGAAAAAGCTAGATTTATGAAGCAAAAATGAAAACAACTCTAATAAAAAATGGTTCAATGGAAAGGTTCTCAAGAACCCAACTTTCACCCAACAAAAATTTCATGCCAAGATTGGTCCCTTAGATTTGGGAGGAAGTATGCAGCACCGAAGCTCTGATACCATGTATGAGCTAAGATATAGCTCATAGAACATGTTTGAGTCACTCAAAGACTCAAGCCTCTAGGATCATCTGTAAAAGCCAACAAGAACCTTCCACAAGATAGAAAAACAAGAACACGAAATTAATAAAATGGATGCAAGATGTGGCCAATATGCAATAATCAAGATTGCAATGATATATTGGACTTACATAATTGAAAAATATCTCAACTGAGTTGCTTGGATTGATTAAATGTACATATGAATCCTTGCTTATATAGGCAAGGTGAGGAATATGATTAGACAAGATCATGACAAGTGTCTTAGTCCTATCACTTGAGACAACTAAGTCATAAAAACCTAGGACACACACATTATATTCTCAATGCAAATATTAAATGCATGAGATAATTATTAAATGCCTAGATAACTAAAATTAAATAATGAGACATGGCCCCATTATAACTAACTTCTAGAAATGAAAACTAGGAAACTTAACTCCCAAGTAAACTTATAATACTTTGAATAGGTCTTCACTAATAACTACTTAGGAAATAACCCCATTCACACCAACAATTAGGAGCTTGATATGCTTTTGAACTTTCTCCTTTTTCAAGTCACAAACCACCTTTGTCTTTAGATGATTTCTAGCCTACAATCAACTCATCAAGAATTGTAGAACTTGTCCTCATGGCTTCTTGCCTTCTCTATATATGATCTTAGATTTACCACTTCTTGTTCAAGCCTCATGCATTCATTAGATTTTATTTTCACCATTTAATTTAGAAATTCCTCAATCCTTTTCTTTTCTTCCACTTGTACTTTTAAACCAATGACACTCTCATTTTCTTGTTTCAATTGTTCATTAAATTCCTTATGCATTTCTTGATACTTCTTGATATGATCTCTCAGTTTCCTGATACATTCATTTGCCTCTTTAAGCTTCTCCTTCAAATCTCTATTTTCATCTTCAACATTGTTAAGATCTCCTAGAGAAAATTTGAGTTCTCCATATTTGTCAAGCATGCAATATTCTTCTATATATCCAATAGCGAGAATCTCTTCCAGAGGATTATGAAACTTTCTGTTAGTCATGTGTTCAAACTCCAAGATCTTCCCAAAGCGATCAAGCTCCTTCAAGGGATCCAAGCTCTGATACCAATTGTTGAAGACCCAAAATACTGAGAGGGGGGGTGAATCAGTATTCCATTAAACCATTTTAACATTAGCCATCCAATTACCAAAATATATTTAATTGCAATAATGAACGAAAGAATTAAAAATCCACAAAATCAGATGAAACAAGAACACCAATATTTTTACGTGCAAAACCCAAAATGGGAAAAACCATGGTGAGGGTTAGCTCAAATATATTATATTATAGAAATTATCACTATAGGTGGACTCTCTATCCACAGAGAATAAGATAGAAGAAGTAAGGGGTGACTCACAACCTATTGAACTATTACAAATGCATCTGCAATATGCTATATTACAATTCCAATGAAGTACAAAATAATCTTTTACCTTGATTTGGATCAATGCTTTTCTCTGCTCTGTATTCACATAGTTTGCAAGACAATCCACTCAACTCTAATTAAATTTGCATCATATATGTCATTCTTCACATATTACTTTCATCCTTCTCACTTTTATCTCTTCTAATCACTGAAATCAATCCATTATTTATATCCACATTAGGTTTAACTTCAATTAGGTTGGCCTAATTAGAAGTAACACACAAAATTAAACTTGTTGTCCTTAAAAATATTCATCCACCTCTCGCGCCTTAATCTAAAATTCAATTCACCTCAATACAGGTTAGGCCAAACCTATATAAAGATCTTACATAGGATAGCAAGACTTATTTATCCTCCACTTAACATCAAACATGTTAGGTTGGCCCCAAATAAGATCTAAACACAAAACTTCCATTTATCTTACCCAATTTATCAAATGTGTGACTCAAAACTTGATCTTACTTTGAATTCCCACTCAACTAATATCTAAAATCTTATCTTCAACATCACAAAAAAAAAAAAAATCTATGAAGAAATGTTAAATCTCCCACACTGACACATAGTACAAGAGATAACTGTATTATACAGGACTAAACTCTATCAACCATATCTTCCTGAATGCTTCACCAATCAACACAAACTCTTGGACTTAGATACACCTGATGATCATCAAAGCACTATTATAATTGTAGAGTGACATCTCAATTTGTGGTGGAGTGTGGACCCAAAAACTGATGCATTAAACCACTATATTGATAGATTTGATACTTAGACATTTTCCTTTGTAGCTATACTTTCCAGATGAACTCATCTTGTAAAAAAGTATTCAAAAATTCTTCTAAGTTATGCTAGAATGATCCACAATAATTTTGATATCAATGACAACACTAGATCATGCAAAATATGTACATCATACTCATGTTGTCAGACAACATCATCAATGATAGAATTCAACATCACTTCCAACATATTTGAATCCCTACACCTTGTCAACTCACATAAACTCACCTACAAAATTTTCTGACAGTGATCCAAAAAATTTACAAGTGAGAATCAAAAGCTCTGATCTAGCATCAGAGGATTACAAAAACATAATTGAAATATCTCTACAAGGACATAGACACCCGATGTTGAATTTTTCCTCCTATTGTGGTTGACTCCAAATTTATAGAAAAGGTGCACAAAACTTTGCCTTAGATTTTTTGGTAAATTCCTATTATAGTTTTTCAATTGTCAAAATTTTGCATTTTCATATTAGGGCACATAGTTTAATTAGGTTAATCAAGGAAAATCAATTCCAATCAATTTCTAAGGTCCACAAGGATGTAGATATAGGTCTAATTGACTCACCTTCATGGTTGAAATTCAATCTAATAACCTTGTTGATTTGCATGCTAATGATTCCCTAGAAAAAGGAAAATTGATCCTAGGTTCTTTGCATTAGATCTAAGATGCCTTTTTTTTTTTTTCCATATTTCACTCTTTCCAATCAATGCTAAGATGCTTAGATTGAATATTTCACAATGAATCAATTATTTTAATATGTGTGTTTGAAACTATGTTTTGGAGCTTATACTTCACTTAAATGAAACGGTCCACACCTTTCTTTTCTTTTAGTTTCATGAATTGTGTACATTTTCAAATGTGCTTGAGTGCTCAAATAAATTGAATCTAACTATGAAAATTGCTACAAATGAATTATATTTTGGGTATTTTATTTTATTTATGTGTTTGCATGCATTTAAAGGACTATTATATGTTAATAAAATGAATCTAAATGAAAAATAAGAAAAATAAACTCATTTTCCTTTTTTATATTAAATGTGATTTGAACAAGTGGAGTACAAGAAGTAAATGAAATAAGTTAATAAATTCAATCTTTTCCTTTTTGTTTCTTTCTAATCAAATTAACACTTTTTAAATTAGAATAAAAATTATCATTAATGGTAGGCACATGAGTAGTTGAAATTGATAATATAAGTGACATATCATTTTTGTTCACTAGAAAACAATAGGTGTAATGCAAGCAATTGGATGGGTCATCCTCTTCATGAGGAAAGAGTTATGTATAGATAATGGGGATATTTGGTCAAAGAGTAGTGAATGAAGTGTGGGTTATTTTTGTTGCATGTGGTTTTTTAATTTATTGATAGAGTTCATTAATATATTGTCAAATAGATTCAAAGAGAGCATACAAATAAATAGTATCTCATTTGAAGACTTCATTTAAATGGGCTATCATAATTTATTTTAATAATTCATTTTTATGTTGGATTCATTCTAAATATTGAGTTTGATCTTCTAATTTAGTGGTCACAAGAGGTTATGAACTCTCCCTTTTCTCTCTCAATCCACCTAATCCTCTCTTACACCCAAACGAATTGGACCAATACGCCAAACATAACCTATTGGAATGTTCTCATATTTTCTAATGAAATCCTTAGGTTTTTGATATTTCTAGTTCATAAGTTTTTATTTCTTATTTTATGGCTTGAACCCTATTTATTTTGTGTTTTTTCCCTTTTCAAATGTCACTAGTGTATTATTCTATTCAAGCATTACCCATTTTTTATGATTTTTTCACCTAAGTGTAAAGCTTGATCCCCTTGAATGTCATACTCTTGGTGGCCCATTAATTTCATTAATCAATATTTTCTCGAGCATGTTTTATTACTTATGTTGTTTGGTTGTGATCATACTATAACTTGAAGTCCCCACTAGTTTTCCATTTGTCAATTTTCTATATTGCATCACAAGGGCCCTTCACATCACAATTTTTGTATGAAGCCTTTTTCTAAAATGATGAGCTAGCAATACCATGACATGTGTTCTTGAGTTAGGAGTTGTGCCTACCAATTTATAATGTTGTGGTGTTACTGAGCTAAATGGTAAGTTATGAGTGGTTTATTAATTCTCATGTAAGCACTTCACTGAAGTAATTACAAAAATTCTTATCAATTTGTGATAGTTGACATTATTCTATTGCATCACACAACTCCTTCGCATCATGGTTATGAAGGTGGACCCTTCCAAAATGTGGGATGGGTTTATCTCTCCCAATAAAATGTTTTGATTAAGGTAAAATAGGTTTTAAAGGGACTCGAAACCCTTACAAAAAATGCAAGATTCAAAAAGTTTAGAGATTTTTTTTTGCAACTAGACAGTTTTTATAGGGACCTAAAACTCAATTATCCAAAGCAGTCTAAATAGAAAACCAGATAACCAATAGAAAACCTATAACAAAACAACAAGAAACTAACAAAAAAACTACTATAACTCTTTAAGGGTATTAGACACTTCCAACTCCTATTGATAGAAGCTCTGATGGATTTACCAAGCTAAGAAAATTATTCTTCTCATGTTGGAAATATTTATTCTTTCCCCTGGTACAAGTACTTGGGCCTTTCTACTCTATGTGGATTTTTTTCCCTTAGCTTTGTGCTCCTTCTTCATATTCTCAACTACATTGGAGGCTTTAATAACTTGGTCTTCCCTAAGTTCCTTCAACTTTTTAGTAAGGATGCAAATACTTTAGGACTATTATGAATCTTGCCTCCCATCCTTTGTTGGACCATCCTTTCTCAGCCGATGCAGTGGCTAGTTTTATTGACCTGTTCTAGGTTTTGATTAATTTGCATCATTTGTTGCAGGAATGAAAAGAATGAAGGTGTTGTCACTGATGTCAACTGGTCAATTGATTATCAATTAGTTTATATTGTCATTGATGTCATGGTTGCAGTCTATTGGTTGTATATGTTGAGGATGTTGAGAAAATTCTATTGAAGAAAGATTGCAGGTGTTTAGTGGTTGCTCTGAATTTTATTCCTATATTTGTGTGGTTTAGACATGTTGATCATGATTATTGGAAGTTGCTATATCCATTTTTTTGGCTGTTGATTCATTGTACAGTGCGAGTTATGTTCACCAGTTGTAAACTGTGGTTTTCTATGGTTCTGGTTGAGGTCTAGGAGAAATGTTCTTGGTCTAGATTTCTCTTTCTTAAAGTCTTATGACTTGTGGTTCGAGAGTTGAGTTGCTATGATCATGATAAAGTTAATTTCAGTATCTTGAAGGCTCATGCTTAATTGTTCTATGTGTTTTACACTGGTTTGGATGAACTTGTGTTGAACACTATCTTTAGATTTGATGAAGCGTGTTGGATCTATTTGGGTCCTTATCAAGTGTGTTTTTGGGTCACCCTCATTCTAATTCCACCCTAGGATGTTTTTGCACCGACCTAACTTGAATTTAATGTTGGATGGTTGACATTGGATTTTTTTCAAAGTTGAAGATGGTATAAATATAGGATGAGTTAGTGGTGAAAAAAATACAAGAGAAGGAAAGAGATAAGCACAAAGAAATAGGGCAGATAGATGTGATATTGATTTTAATTAGTGAGTGTGTGATGCAAGTGTGGCAGATTAGTGTGAAGCCTAAATGCTAAGTTTTCAAAAGTAGTGAGCTGAAGGTGTACTCTATCATTCATGAATGTCTATAAGTGGTTGAGAAAATTGTGGTGGATTTATCTATTGCATTGAGATTGTATTCTCTCTGTAACATACCTCTTCTATCTTATTTGTATCTTTGTGGCAGTGAGCCCTTTGGGTTGTTAGCCTTATTGGATAATGAGTCCTGATTTAGAAAGTGAGTCCTTGTGTTGGTAGTGAGCCTTACTTCTCAGGCAATGAGACTTTTGTAATAGATTTTGATATTCTCTATAGTGTGAGTTAATCCTCACCATGGTTTATCCCTCATTGGGTTTTCCACATAAATGTGGTGTTGTTATGTTTGTGTGATGGTTTTTAGTTTTTGCACTTGCACTTAATGTTTAATCATTTAAGAAGTGTTAAGGATTAGTTTCGGTGAATGATTTAAAGGTTTAATTATATGATAAATGATTCACGCCCCTCTCAGTTGTCCTATTCAAAAATTGGTATCAGAGCTTCGTTCCTTGGTGAAGAGCTTAACCGCTTGAGGAAGGTCTGGGAAGGCTGGAAAAGTGACTTATGATTATATGAGGTTCGATGGAACTAATTATTCTATCTAGAAAATAATGATGGAAGAATATCTGGAGTATTGTGGATATGATGTGGAGAAAGCTTACAAGAATCCTTACACTCCTCTTGCTAATGGTCCAAGTACAACTGATGCGATCAAAGCACATGAAGCAAAAAATAAGGGGAATTTCATTTTAAAGAATAGACTAGTACATTCTAAGTTGATTAAGGTTCATAATCTGAAGACTGCTAAGGAAGTCTAGGATGCTTTGGAAAGGGCGCATGAAGGTGATGAAAGATTCAAAGAGGAAAAATTGCAGAATTTGGAAACACAGTTTAAGGTTCTACATATTTTTGAAGATAAGAATGTAAAAGCTTATGTATAGATATTGGATGAGAGAGTAGCTAGAATGTGAGGAATTGGTGCTACTGTAGATGAAACCGGGATTGTAAAGAAAATTCTTAGGACTATCCTTGATTCTTACAACAAGAAGGTGTGTGCTATTGAACAAAGTATAGATTATAAGATCCACACTAAATATTTGTTGTTGGGAACTCTTACATCTTATGAGATGAGGAAGCCGAATCTGAGGAATGGATGCAAATCAAAGATTTCTTTTAAGGCTACAAAATCTGAAGATTCAAATGAAGAAAATATTGATGAAGTGGAAGCTAACTTTGTGAGAAGGATGAGGAAAGACTCTGAAAAATATGAAGGTAAATTACCCTTTAAATTCTCTAGTTGTGGAGAAATAAGTCATTATGCTGCAAAGTGTCTGGAAAGAGCTAAGAGGAATAAACAAAGATATGAGAAATAAAAGAAAGGAAAGAAGATCAACATAGTATATTATGTGAATGAGAATGCTAGTATATCTAATGAGGACTCTAATTATGAGGATCCAGATGACAATGAATTCTTGTTCTTGACTATAAAGGATGAACCTATTTCTGCTAATTTTGAAAAATAGGTGAAGGAAAGCCCTCCAGAGAAAGAGAAAAATGAAGGCACTTTAATCTCTACCTTGCATGCTTAAAAAGAAAATAATTATTGGATTGTTGAAAGTGGTTGTTCACATCACATGACTGGTGATAAGAGTAAGTTTTTTAAACTTGAAAAATATGATGGCGGCTTGGTTATGTTTGGAGATGATACTGGTGCTAAATTTTTTGGGATAGGTTCAGTAAGTTTTGATGGTAAGCATACTATTGATGATGTCTACTATGTTAAGGGTTTAAGGCATAATATTTTGAGTATTGGATAGATGTGCAGTAAGGGATATGATCTTGTGTTTAAGTATGAGAGATGTGAGATCCGGAAAGGATCCAAAACAATGATTACTATAGGAAATAAATCTGAAGGAAATATCTATCAACTTAAGGGTGTTGATGAACGATGCTTTATGAATCAGATTAATGATAGTTGGTTGTGGCATCGGAGAATGTGTCATATGAATTTTGATAACTTGGCCAAGATTAGTGTAGTTCAGGTCATGAGAGATTTACCAAGGATTACAAAGCCTATTAATTCTATTTACAAGAATTGTTAGTTTGGAAAGCAAGCAAGAATCCATGAAAAATCAAAGGAACAATCTACAATAGGACTACTAGATTTAATTCATATAAATCACTATGGTCCTACAAGAGTGAGAATTCTACAAGGTGAAAGGTACTTTATTCTTTTGATTGATGATTTTTTTAGATATACATAGGTTACATTTCTTTGAGAGAATTCAGATGCATTAGATAGATTCAAGACATTCAAGGCTATAGTTGAAAATGAAGTGAATTTGAGGATAAAATGCTTAAGGTTTGAAAGAGGTGGATAATTCACCTCCCATGAGTTTAATATGTTTTGTGAAGTGAATGGAATAAAGAGATAGTTATCTGCTTTGAGAACTCCTCAGTAAAATGAATTTTTTGAAAGGAAAAGCATAATAGTTCAAGAGGCCAGTATATCAATGATTATTGAGGCTGGTTTACAAAAAAATTATTGGAGAGAAGCTATAAGGATGTTCTTAGAATTTTTTTCTCATAAATACTTCAAGGTCTATCATATGGATGTCAAGTCTACATTTTTGAATGGTTAGTTAGAAGAAGAGGTCTACATGGAACAACAAAAAAGGATTTCAGTTGTGAGATCAACTAGATATTGTGTGCAGATTGAAGAAATATTTATATGGATTGAAGCAAGCTCCTAGAGCTTGGTATGTGAGTTTAGAAATGTACTTGATTCAACAAGGTTTCAACAAAGGTATGGTAGATAGTAATCTGTATTTTAAGATAGAAAATGATAAAAAAAATTATTGTGGTTGTATATGTTGATGACATTATTTTTGGAGGAAATGAAAATATGTATAAGATGTTTGCAGAAGAGATGCAGGAAGAATTTGAAATGTCTATGTTTGGAGAGATGAATTTATTTCTTGGGCTGCAAATTAATCAAACAAAGAAAGGAATTTTTATTTCAAAATCTAAGTATGTGAAAGATATATTGAAGAAGTTTGGGATGGATGGTTCCAAACCAGTATGTACTCTTATGGTGACTAGTTGCAAACTGAGTAAAGATGATGATTCACCTAAGGATGATCAGAGCAAGTACAATTCTATGATTGGTGGACTATTGTATTTGACTGCTACTAGATTGAATATTATGCATGTTGTCTGTCTTGTGGCTAGATTTCAAGAAAATCCTAAGGAAACACATAATGTTGTTGTTAAAATAATATTTAGATACTTGAATGACACATCAAATTATGGCTTATGGTATCCTACAGATACTGGCTTTACACTTAGTGCTTATACAGATACAGATTGGGCTAGATGTGTAGATGATAGAAAGAGTACAAGTGGTGGTGCATTTTTTCTTGGTTGTAGATTAGTGGCATGGTTGAGTAAAAATTGAGATTTAGTTTCCTCGTTTACTACTAAAGCTGAGTATATTTCTACTGCATCTTGTTGTACACAAGGTCTATGGATGAAACAGACATTGAAAGATATCAAAGTGGTGTATGATGATACTATTTATATCTTTTGTGATAATAAAAATGTAATAAACATTTCAAAGAATCCAATGATGCACTTGATGAAAAAGCATATATCTATCATCTATCATTTCTTGAAAGGGAAGGTTGTGGAGAATGAAGTAAAGATTGAGTATGTTTCGATGAAGGATCAAATTGCTGATATATTTTCAAAGGCTCTTCCTAAAGATACTTTTGAGTATCTTTAGGAGAAGTCAAGGGTCATTGCTCCTCATTTCTTGAACTAGATGTATATGGAGATTCACCAGTCTAGTGGATCTATGGATCTATCTTTCTTCTAGATTGATGTTTGGTGGCTACCTCTCAGGGGGAGCAGGTAGTGTCAAGTGTTGTCATTATGAGTATTCTATTTTCTACTGTCAAAGGGGAAATCAATGTAAAATATCTTTTTCCTTTGCCATTGATGTCAAAGGGGGAGAGGAAGAATGTGGAAGAAAAACATTATCTACTAAGGGGGAGAAACAAAAAGAAAAATCTTGAGAAGTGTATTCGGAGCTAGTATCTTGTCTTTCATGGTTTTTCACATCATGTGTTGCCATAAATGACAAAGGGGGAGATTTTTCCAAGAATGAAAATAATGAAGGTGTTGTCATTGATGTCAACTGGTCAATTGGTTATCAACTGGTTGCAAGTTATTGGTTGTATATGTTAAGGATATTGAGAAAATTGTATTGAAGAAAGATTGCAGGTGTTCAATGAATGCTCTGGTTTTTTCTCCTATGTTTGTGTGGTTTAGACATGTTGATTGTGATTGTTGGAAGTTGCTATATCTAAATTATTGGCTTCTGACTCATTGTATAGTGCAAGTTATGTTCACTAGTTGTGAACTATGGTTTTCTGTGGTTCTGGTTGAGGTCTGGGAGAAATATTGTTGGTCCAAATTTCTCTTTGTTAGTCTTATGACTTGTGGTTTGAGAGTTGAGTTTCTATGATCATGATGAAGTTAATTTTGGTATCTAGAAGGTTTGTGCTTAATTGTTCTATGTGTTTTACACTAGTTTGTCCGACCTTGTGTTGAACACTATCTTTAGAGTTGATGAAGTGTGTTGGATCTATTTGGGTCCTTAAAAAGTGTGTGTTTGGTTTTCCCTCATTCTAATTCCACCCTAGGATGTTTTGGTGCTGACCTAGCTTGAATTTAATGTTGGATGGCCGAATTTGGATATGTTTCAAAGTTGAAGATGGTAGAAATATAGGATGAGTTAGTGGTGAAAAAAGAGACAAGAGAAGGAAAAAGATAAGTGCAAAGAAATAAAGTAGATAGATGTGAGATTGATGATAATAATTGAGTGCGTGTGATGTGAGTGTGGCAGATTAGTGTGAAGTCTAAATGTTGAGTTTGCAAAATCAATGAGCTAAAGGTATACTATATCATTCATGCATGTCTGCAAGTGGTCGAGAAAATTGTGGTGGATTTCTCTATTGCATTGAGATTGTCTTCTCTCTATAACATATCTCTTATATATTCTTTGTATCTCTATGGTAGTGATCCCTCTGGGTTGTTAGCCATGTTGGACAATGAGTCCCGATTTAGATAGTGAGTCCTTGTGTTGGCAATGAGCCTTACTTCTCAGGCAGTGAGCCTTTTGTAATCAATTTTGATATTCTCTATAGTGTTAGTTAATCCTCACTGTTATTTTTCCCTCATTGGTTTTTCCAAGTAAATATGGTGTTGTTGTGTTTGTGTGATGGTTTTCAATTTTTGTACTTGCACTTAATGTTTAATCATTTAAGCAATGTTAATGATTAGTTTTGGTGAATGATTTAAAGGTTTAATTCTGTTACAACTGATTCACCCCACTCTTAGTTGTCCTATTCAACATCATCCTATCTTCCAAACCCTTGACTGAATTTTCATAATGATATTTCATCAAACCGACTTCAATCATAACAACCTCTAGTGTCAAATTAATATTTTTCCTCATTCTTTTCATTCATAGAGTCCTATGCACCCTTATAACATCAATTTTACTATGCATAGATCATAGCTTAATATTTATCTGATTTAGCTCGAGGAAAAACTATTTGAATAATCAAAATTGCCCCACCACCCCATCTTTGGCTAACCCTAAAATATTATATTTCCTCTTTGTTTGTGTTCAATTGTGAGAAGTCCTCAAAAAATATTGAGGAGAGATAATATGGCTTCTATTTATATTTTCAGGGGTAAGATTAGGGCTTTTACCACTATAGCCAGCTTGCATATTAGCCTTAACCTCCACTTTATCATTAACTTTACCACCTTTCTCCCAATTATCATATTTTTTAAATTTTTTCTTCTCACCTGAGGAGATATGAATATCTTCAGGAATAATGCCCTCTGTGTGTGGCCCGCTCAGCCTAGAAATCTGAGTTTGGTCCCTTTTCTTGGAGTAATTACCCCTTTTCCCTTTCTCATCCTCATACAAGGAATTAGATACAATTTCTAGTTCATCCTCTTCTCTCCACTCATGTCACATCCCATTTTTATTTCTTAAGCTTGACTAATATGTTATTGCTTAAGTAATTTGGAGGTTAAGTTTGTGATAAATATTTTCAAAAGATAGATTGTATTTAATTTAGCTTTGAACATTTTTATTCAAGTAAAGATGATCATACAATATTATTATTATAAATATAGATATAGTTGTTGAAAAATAAAACAAAAGAATATAAATTGCATTTTATAAAATGATATCAAATAGGAAAAACATTTATATATATATGTAACACATCATTTATTGAAATGCATAAGCTGCATTTGCATGTGAGTGTTAATGACACTTGCATGGAAATTTTTAATGAACCATGAAGGGGGAGGTGTGAATGGATGAAAATTAATTTCCTTAGCAGAGGAAACTCCTTTTCTTAGAAAGATCCTTTAACAAGGATAGTGGAGGCCCGACTGGAGAAAAAATAATGGTTAACATGCCATAGCAGGACACTAACATTTTTAGCATCTTGAAAGAGAGAGGGATGCACTGGGATGGTAGCATTATGCCTTCTAGAGGAAGAAACTACGTTGTCTCATATTTTTCATCTCACCTAGAAAGGGGAGCCTGAATCCAACCAGAGGCACATGACATGTGAAGGGGCTAGGGGAATAGGAAGTTGCAGTGCACCAAATAAAATGGAAGCTAAAAGGGAATCGATCAAGATAATCATGGAAGACATAAAGGAAGCTAGGTAAGTATTAAATTTTTGGTAAATGCTTATTGCTTATCTCTAAGAAATATGGTTCATTGTAGTCATAAAAGAAGATGCTACCTTGTATGTAAATAAGGAATTCATCCCTTCCCTCAAAGATCATAGGATATGAGTTCTATGGTAGGTAGCCATTCTTTTCTCATGCTCCATTACCTTATCCATGCAATGAACTTCTAAGTATGAGTAGATACTACATATTTGTACTGCAATAACTTGAAAGTGTTGAAATTTATTGTTTTCCCCTGAGCCTCCTGTCGTTGCCACCTACCTGTTAGGAGCTATTTTCTCTTTTCCAGTTTTTGGGATCTCCATCCTTGCAACTCTTGACTACTCAAAATTGAATGAGGTAGCTGATTTTGAATTTGGAATTTACTATGGTAGGTAATTTCAAATTTTAGAGGGAATGTTTGAGAAAGACAAAAGGAATGAAGGCAGTATTATTCAGTCAATTGGAGAAGTTAGTTTATTGAGCCCCCAAGGCAAGATGAGAAACACACTAGGTCTACTAGGTGTACCCATAACATGGTGGAAAAAATGAGAAACACACACTAGTTCTACAAGGTGTTCCCATAACAACCATACCAAGAGTTATAGTTCTTGATAATCTTGATAAGGTGCCATAAGATGCAATGCTAGTGCTACACTGAATTCAACTCCCATGAATAAAGTGAAGCAAAAAAAATAAAAATGTCAATGTCAAAGAAACACTAAGTCCAACCCCTATGGAAAAAGTGAAGAAAAATAATACCAATGTATGCCTTACTTTAAAGAAATTGTAAAACACCATGCTATGAGAAATTACTTTAACGTAGAAAATGATAAATTTCATGTAACAAGAGACCAAAAGAGCTTATTTGGAAAGCACTATGCCAATAATATGCTTCCAAATAAAGTTACATAATGATAAGGGGTTGTCCCCAAATTTAATGCAACAAACAACATATAAAGGTACACTGAGGGATTTACAGATCTGGTGTTAGTATACATCTTTTCTACAGTGATATAATAGAGCTCAAAAAAAATATCATTCCCCAAATACTCATGGAACAATGAACACAAAGGAGGAATGAAACATAAAGAGAGAAGGAAAAGAAAAATTTTGGTCAACATGGAAGAGACCTAAATATCTCAATGCTTTGCACTATCCCAAAAAGGAAAAGAAAAGACAAAAAGAAAAGATAAATTTTATGACATATGGAGCAACAAGGGTCATTCAAGGAAAACCCACAAACGCAAAGACATGCGAAGAAGCACAATATGGGAGATCACATCACATGAAAGCAAACACAAAGAACATATAATGTAAACATAAAAGAGTATCACACATGCAAGCTGACCTAAGGTAGTTCACCTACATCCCAATCTCTCTCATCATAAATGGAAGGCGAACAACTAGCTAAAGGGACTATAACAAGTTCCATGCTAGGAGCATCTCTAGGTGCAACATGTGGTGAGTCACTATGTAATGAAACAAATTGCACAAGAATAATATAATATAAAATATGTTTCAAATACTTAATAATATACCACTTCGAGGGGGTAACCTCTAGATATAAGGAAGCCATTGTGACCATTTTCCCATTTGGGACTTGATGTACACCAAAAATATTCTCCATTTGGTTTATCTATGTTAGTGGATCCTTCTCATCAAACTTACACATATCCACCTTTGGTAATAAATTCATAGATCCCATATGAGTATTAACATTTGGATCAAGATTAGCTAACTTGGATGATTCACCTTGATTGCTTGAGAAATCCTTTCTTGGTCCATCCATATAAGCA
This sequence comes from Sequoiadendron giganteum, assembly GCA_007115665.2. Taxonomy (NCBI): domain Eukaryota; kingdom Viridiplantae; phylum Streptophyta; class Pinopsida; order Cupressales; family Cupressaceae; genus Sequoiadendron; species Sequoiadendron giganteum. The sequence goes on along the minus strand of CM021104.1, from coordinate 454,363,257 downwards.
CTTAACATGCTTTGTATGTCTACTATATCTCCTCTTAGGCCACTCATCTCCATCTTCACTGATGAAATGTCTTCCTTGACCTTATCGATCTCCTCATTGGGAGTAATATTCTCTATTATTGTACCCCATCCTTATCATGAGACTTCCCCAGTGTGACAAAATTCTTTTTACCTCTTGTTTGAGGCCCCAACATGATTGAAACCAATAATTTTTAAATAAATCACACAAATTAAATTTAAATTCTCTGGAATTTTTACTGTAACTTTCTAGGGCCAAGATACCACTTACCAAGAAAAAACTCCAAGAAATTAGCAGATTTGCAATCTTGAGAGTCAATTTTTTGGAAACCCTAATTTTTCAATAACTCTCTTATTTCTACTTCAATGTATCTAAATTTTGGACTTTAGTCTCCTCTATTATGTCTTAATAAACCCTCTAAAATCAAGTTTCAATTCCACAGGATTTGAGAGATATGCACCTTCCAAATAAAGTGGGTAAAAACCCTAATTTTGTAATAATTAACTCAATTCTACTCCAAATTCTCTAAAATATAGAATGCAACTTCTTGAATAAGGTCTTCATTTTTTTTAAGAATCAAAGAACAATTCACCAAAATCTAGGAGGTATTTGTTTCAAAAAATAACCTCCAAAATTGAAAAAAATGCCTTGTCACAATGGTGCCAAGATCATGCTCTAATACCACTTGTAATGAAACTACTTGCACAAAAAGAATATAATATAAAATATGCTGAAAATACTTGATAATAATATGCCACTTCAAGGGGGAAACCTCCTAATCCACTTCAAGGGGGATGCCTCCAATAGTCTTCAATAAGAACACAATACTCAACATGATGATCAAATAAGACTCACAACCTCCTATATATACATATTTATGCCTAGGATATCACCCAGGTTGACTTAGATAACCCTATAAAAGCTCTAGGCCAACCTGACTAACTAAATAATAATATAATAATTATAACACGATGTAATTAGGAGTTAGGATAGCCACAATTTGACTATGCATAACCCAATATTCACTAGTATTAAGGGTGTAATACAATCACATTAGGAGGCTCATCACGGTTGCCCCCATCTAAATTTATTTGCTTTGAAAATAAAATATTAAGCTCATTATGCAGCTCCTCATCAATTTTATCAATTTCATCATCATCCAAATTGATCACAATGAGAGGTTTTATGATAATTGTAGTTGATTTTTCTTATTTTACTTCTTGTTTTGGTTCCATGTCTTGTTTTGGTGAAAGTTGAATTTCTTCTTGATTTATTTCCTTTGGTGTTGGATTATTATGCATTTTTTTGCTCTTTTCTTCCAATTGGTGAGCAATAGCATGACATGTATGCCTGCAATCTTTAGCATTTTTGTTTCTTCTTGCATGATTTTCAAGTTGTGATGGGGTAGGAATGGGTTTATCCACCATAATTTTATTTTCTTCTCTTAAGGGAGAAACTGAAGGAACCACCGAGAGTTGGGAAACCAGTCTTTCTTTAGATTAATACACTTGTTTTACCTTTAATGGCACAAAGGGAATCATCTTATTGTCTCTTGGTATTTTATAGGAGATGGGTGGAGGGATTTTAGTGTACTTACCTTGGTTAATTGGAGGGGTTTTTGGCTCAATCATGGGTTCATCCATGATGGGTTTGGTAGAAGGAACAACCATAGACCTATGACACTCAACAATATTGATAAGAGACAACTCTTCTATGCACTTTTCCTTGAGCTTTTGGTATGACAAGGAATATATCTTCATGAGGCTTTATAGGTTCCATAGGTTGAGTTCAAAAGAAATTCGATGAAAAATTCCCATGGGAAGAAAAATGATTAAACCCATTATGATGCATTGTATATATCTCATTTTCAAAGGGGAATTTATGCACTTGTAAATAATCGACAAGATGACATTCATGGAGTGTAACCATGGGTAGCCTAGCTTCACATGAAATTGGTTTGATGATTGGATGATGGAGAATGAGACATATAATTGCATTGGTCCAATTTTTAGAGGAAGAGTGATCGAATGTATCGTAGGGCAAGAAAAACCATTATGATATTTTATCCATGCTTTCGATGGTTCATATGAATCTTGATAAAGCTCTTGCACAAAAAAGAAATCCGTAGTGATCATGTTCTCTACACATGCAATATCAATGAGTATTCATTGTATAGGTTTTTCATTAATATGACCAACAATGTAGAGAGGACCATCAGGTGTGTGTCTAAGTCCATCACTATTGGTGAAAACAATGTCGAGTAACTCAGTGGTTTGACCCTTACAAGGTTGCACATCTACAAAACCAACCATTGTTTGTAGACCATCTTCATTGTTATTGTAATCATTATATTTTCCATTAGTTGTATCAATATTTGTCTCATCATTCTTAACATCACAAGCTTGCACAATGTTGGTTGAATGATTAGGGATTGGATTGGTAAAGATTTGCAAATTTTGGTTAGGCGGAGCAACAAAATTATTCCCTTATCATTAACACCACCAAAATGAATGTGATTAGAATTAATGAGGTCTTGAAATTGATGCTTAAGATGCATGCATCGTTCAGTATTATGTCCATTTGTGTAGTGGTATTGAAAAAATGCACTTGGATTAAAATTTGGACGTAGAGGTTTGGTTGTATCTATAGATCTAATCAGAGGCAAGTTGATTAGGTTTCTTACTCAAAAGCTGCAACATGATCGAATAGATGGAATTAGGTATCGGGGTGAACTGTCTATATTTTTCTCTAAATTGGTACGGAGTTGAATTTATGGCACCAACTTGAGGTGAACATGATCAGTTGTTTGAGGTGTGTTTATCTTTATGAATTTTTTATTTTGCTTCTTGAATTGTTGGTAGTTGTTTTGGGGTACGAATTCAGATTTCTCAACATGAGTTGATGAAGATTCTTCTTTATAATTACTGATCCAATTTTGATAGTCACAAAGAGTCGTACATAAATGTATGAAGGATGAAAACTTCATCAATAAGACTTTCTCTCTTATGTCCTTTTTCAAATTATCAATGAACTTTCTTTGGATATTTGCATCAGGAAGAGTTTGTTACAACCCACCCTATATTTCTAAAATTACTTTTCACTTTATGGTAATTGTTATGTTGAAACATGAGACTATGAAATCTTGGAAGTTAAATGTTATGATGAATTTATGCAATGCTAAGTTTCTACATCTAAATAAATTATTGATGGATATTTGATGAAATGAATATGATGAAATACAATGTGATGATTCTAATTTTAAACAAATTGTTGATTAAAATGTAATGATATGTTCATGATGTAATGGTTCCCAGCTAACTACTTCTTTGTTTCTTGAGTGAAAATGCAAGAATGATTTGAATACGGTCTAGAGAGAGGGGGAGTGTCACCTGGGAGAAGGGTAAAGTTATGATTTATCTGGCAATGCCATTTGAGCCTTGCATCAACCAAGTGTTTGAATTCGTTATACCTAAGAGTGTTTAGGTTTGTCTATAGTGTATTTGAAGGTAATTCAAACTTGAGTTTGTTGAGTCATTTTCTTTCCATCTTTCTTAGTTGTGGTGATTCAGGGTTTTAATAACTATTACCAAATTTTTACCTATCGCTCAATTTGGTAGAGCTGAAATAGTTGTTACATCTAAGGTGAAAGGTGCTTCAATAAATATTTGCTAATCTTAATCTTTTGCATGTGAAGTTTTAAGTGGAATTTGGTTTTTACTATGTAATATTTTACAACAGAAAGGAATTACACCAAATTGCATAATTTGTAGTCTTTTATTCATTTTGTAATAAAAGTATTTACAAGGTTACATAAACATTGTTGTTCATACATTGAGATAAAAAGAATGTTTGAATATCCCACACAAGCCATGGGTATAATTGAATTAATACAACAATGTATGCAAGATATACATCTGAAGATAAAGAAAAGGAAAAAAATTATGAGAAGAGATCATATTTGTCATTGCCTTAAGGGTTGATGCTGATCTTGGTCCTTCTATCTTTAGCTTGATCCTCCTATCTTCAACTTCTCTCATTCTCGATCTCCAGATGCACCTGCAGATGATTGAAATATTTTGTTAGAGATCGGGACATGAAATCTCATCATATGTTTCATCAACAGACATTTAACTTACAACTATGATGCATTGAATCAATTGAACCATTATCAGATAGATGCAAAGGAACCAAATTAGATCATCAAATGAAAGTGAAATCTACAAGAAGAGCATTGAACTTCATTGTTTTATCTAACTAGTTTGCTCATTGTGTAGGTACAGGTTCATCTTTCATTTCATGGTTCATATCATTCAAACATTACAGTATGTGGAGGAAAAATGGGCTCCCACAAGGGTTGAGCCCAGCATACTACATATTAACATTTATAAATCAAGAGTAATGGTCTATTTTCATCATTGCATATTAGTGAGTCATTACAACCATCTACTTACATTTCAATGAGAATTCATCATAATAACTGCAAAGAATCATGTCTTGAGGTAGTATAGTATTCACCATGGCAAAAGGATATAGGATGCATGGAATGATAGTAAACAGTTACCAGAGTGAGTAAAAAGTTCACCAAGCTTGGAGAGCAATACAACAGTAAAAATTCATGATAAAAGGCAATCTTGTATCAGATAAACATTTTTCCATGCCCTGGTAACTATTTGCTGCCAAAGGGATGCTTTCTTAAATTTCTAATGATATTAGAAGAAATAATGGAATCATATATTTATTGAAGTTACAAACAACAATGCATACCATAGTGCAGAAAGGCAATAATCTCATTAATCATAGATACAATGACAATAATAGTGAAATGGTCATCTTAGCACCTATAGATGATGAAAATCCAAAATCTAAATTAAGGGATACATAGATGTTAAGTGCATAAAAATATAGTGTCAAGCCCCCTTTCAAAGGCACAACACAGTAATAAGTAGGTTTCAAGCATAATCCTCTACCTTCAGCCACAATCTATTATTAATGTTGAATTGCCATGACATTATTTGAGAAGGCAGGAAGGGTGAATTATTGAGCCTTTGGTTTATGTCACAAGTATAAGTTCAAGAACAACATTCTGAAGGTAGTTAAGAGGCAATGAACCTTGCTTAGGTTTTCATTGTCAATTTTAATAACAGTGCACTCTTGCAATAGTGAGGTAACCTAAAAAGAGAAGCAAAGTTGAAGAAGCGGCTACAGGGTCTTTTTAGAGGGTAGTTTTTCAAAGAACCGGATCACCTTACAATTTTAAGGAAAGCCATGAACAACACTCTCTTTGCAATGAGTGACTATATCAACCACATGAAGACTAGGTGTTTCAATGATGAAAAATGTGAGGTAGTCAAATGAGGAGGTGAGTCCCTCAAAGGGTCAGAGATTTGATAAGAACAATCATGTCAAGGTTACATTCACAAAGAGAATATAAAAAAAGGAGCCATTAATATGAAAGTATTTCAAGAAAATAACACAAACCATTCACCTTTAGTGGACAAAAACATGGCATGAAGAGCAATAAAAACAATGGGAAGTAGATTAAGCATCATTAACAGTCTAAAGGAGGACAACAGTTTAAGCAAAAGGTACTTTCTAGGTGTAGCTAAGTGCAAATGATTGTGCCAAACATAATCCCAAGAAAGTGGTTTGTGTTTTAAGTTTTGAATGAAATCTTGTCTAAAAGGAAAGAGCCTCCTTCTCTTTTTTCATAAAATAAAAATATATTGGATACAGCTTGAAAAAAGAAAATGGAGATACAACCACGGCCTAGGGTTTTTTCAAAAACCCTTAAAATATAGAGATAAAGCTCACAATAAAAGAAAACCTTTTTCAAATTTGCATTATAAGGGAAAAAGAAGCCGCAACCAGCAACAAGGTGGAAGCCCTCAAGTTTGAAAATATTAGTAGAGTTCTTCATTCTTTGATCAAAAGAGAAAAAAAAAACCATATATTTTGGAGCAACATAGATCTTGGCCAAGTTTTTTTCAAAAAACCCTTGAGCATACAAAGCTCTGCAAAGAATATAGCCATGACCTCTAGAAAGGTATAAACCCAGTGCAAAGAACAAACCCACGACCATGGTCTTAAAGGAAAGCATGAAAGTGCTCGAAAAGATAGAGCAAAGAAAATATTTCTAATCTTTTTCTTTCAAAAACAAATGGAGAAAACATATTGCAGAGATCGAACTTATAGAAAAATAGAAGCTTCTTTCAACATCTTTCAACATCTTCTACTTTTTACAATAGATAGTATTTCTCCTATAGTGAAGAGTTGAGCACAAACACAAGAAATGGAAAGATCAACTTACCACATAGTCTCCAACAGAGTGTCTCCATAAAAGGCTCAGGATCTCGCCCAAATACTTCATGATAACCTCCAGTTCAAGACCTTGCATGTCAGTGGCCAGTTTTGCATGAGTTTGAAAAAATGTAAAATGAAAAAGGATGAAAGAGGCCACAGGTAGTTTTTTAGGGTTTTCTTTTACCCTCATTGTTTTGGCCGACCCTTTGGGGTTTCTTTTTTTTTTTAATTTAAAAGCTCTTGCATAAATTATTACCCAGTGATATATGTATAAGGTATTTTTAAATACCTTTATATACATTTAAATTTTTTGCAAGTTGTAATTCAACTTAAGTTCCACCTCCTTTGTTCTTTGCATGAAAGTAAAACCAAGTGTCAAGCATCTAGGATATGTGGAGTTAAACTAGATGATGGTAGGAAGTCGTTGTTGTTAGAATTCCTACTCATTTAATTTCCTTAATGTCAACCCAAGGGTGTATAAAGCTATTTGCGGTAAGAGTTGGATTGGTTCTTGGGGGTTTTGTTGGTTTTGGCTCGATTAGGAGCGTTTTGGAGTTATTTTTACTTTTTTGAGAGCGTTTCTATACTAACCTTCTATTTCTTGATTTATTATAAATAACCTTCAAAATTAAATTTAAATAGAGAGATTTCGTTTCAGGACAATTTAGATTATGAGAGAATGGAAGATTAAATTAGTCTAATCTATTGAATCTTGAAATCTATTTGAAACTTAATTAATTTCTTTAGAAATAAACTATTCCATTCCTCACTTACTAAATTGACAAGTAGTTGTTCCTCTTTGCATAGAATCCATTAAAATTATGATTTAGACTATTTTAGATATGCAAATGATTTTTAAACTAAGAAATAAACTATAGAAAGCAATAGGTCATTGGATTTTAACAGAACAATGTAAAAATATTAATAGAATGTAACTTTGATCTAGAATGTTTTTCAACTCACAATAAATGAAATGATTCTAACTTGAAATAACAAAGAAAATGAAACATAGCACTGATAAATGAACTTAACAACTAACAGGATCACCTCATTTAGAAAGTGTGCTGAAAGAATATTAACACAGATTTGAGATCAACTTCCTTCTTATTTCCAAAGAATGTGCTCAGATAGAGGTGAAATACATAAATAATTATAACTTAAAAACATAAAATAAATCACATGAGAAAATTTCAAAAACTGATACAATCTAACATCCAACTGCGTTGGGTCTAGATATAAATATCCATCTTTATTTCAAAAGAAAAAGATAAGCGGGAAACTAATCTAATCCTAGTCTAAAAAATATCCCATTGCACAGAAACATAATTGGTGTGGATCCTTGTAACTGCCTTTAGTTGCATTGAATTCCAGATTTTTGAACTGGACGTGCTTTGTTGTAGCCTTAGTTGCAATTAGCAGAGTCTTCATTTGACATGATGATTCAAAAAGGAGATCAGTGGATAATAACTCATTTAAAGATGATTCGAAAACTATCCAGCCATTCATCACTTTTTAAAACAAAAACAGTTATCATTTGGCTGAAATAAATATCAGTTTCAGTTGCATAATAAAGGTGCGCGAATTATAACACATTCATAGGTTAATCACCAAATTTAATCATGCATTTAATAGAAATAAGAATTCAAATTAACCATTCATATTCTAAGTCTTAATACCTCATTAAGTTCATAAATGCATACATAAAGGAAAATATTATGATTTTTAAAGCCAAATTGTTAATTATTAAAAAAGTAAAACATTAGTGATTATGAGGTCTTTACTAGCCTCATCATTTCTCCCCCTCCTACTTTTAACCATGCCTCATGGTTTATAAATTAGATGGAATATGAATTCCCCTATTGAGAGCTTCCATCCACAAGGTACAGTCAAAAATGCCTCCTTTGTACTCCATTGCAGTTCTTGTAGACACAAAAAATCCATTATTCTTCTCCAGCTTTTCATACTAGGCTTTGAGGACTTCAAATGGTATATGAGAAGGTGCATTTATCTTAGGGGTAGACATGATGATTATAGGCATTCTGAATCTCATACCAACCCAAAATTTATGTTGTTGATGTATTAGATTGATACCATGCCTCACCTGTGTTAAGCTCCATCTGATATTATTTGGTGATATTGGCTCTCTCCTTTTTAATGGATCTAGAAGTGATCTGAAGCTTTCTTCACATGCCTGCAAAGCTACAGGATGAATATTCCCTTCAATATCTTGAAAAGTTGCAATGATTTTTAACAAATTACTGACATAAAGAGGATTTATATCATTGAGCCTTGCAATGGACCTGAATCTTTTGATGTAATAGATTGACTCTGGATATTCTAGTCTCATTGGTAACCCATATGTCTGCTGAATTTTGTTTTATTCGTCCATTCTAGCTGACCATTCAACATGATTTTTCAATAATGAAACAAAGGATTTGATTTTAAGTTCACCTATATAGACATTGAGCAATGTTTCATCAATGTTTCCCATGAGGAATCCATGTTGAAAAATTCACACATTTGATTTCGAATATCTTGGTAACTATTGAAATAACAATCCATGAAGTCATAATCTTTCCAGAAGTCAGTAGGTCTTTTTAGCACAATCTAATTCAATTTCCATTTCAAGAACAACTCTCTAAGAAACAATCCATACACTCCAGAAGGTTTTCTAGTGCAAACTAGGGCAAATGTAATTTCTATAGTCTTGATTACCCTTTCCTTGACTTCTTCCTTTTTCTTTGTAACTTTATCCATTTTTCCTCGGAGTTCTTTATTAAGCTTCTTGTATTTCATAGATGTAAGGGAAAGGTATCTAGGTCCTCTAGTTTTCTCCTTATGTTCTTCTTTAGGTGGAGGTAGAAGTAACAACATGTTATTGAGTAGTTGTGGTTGTACCTTTTCTTTTGTCTCAGTCCTTGTTTCCAACTTTTTTTCAACCTTTGGATCTCTTTATCTTTTTTCTCATTTTGAATGGTCATTTTAGTTAGATTTTCCTTTGTTTCCTCTAACTATGAAGACAACTAACTAACTTTATTTTCAAACTATTCTTTCAGCTCATTTTTTTCTCTCTAAAATTTTAATGTCTCCTCATCTCTTTGCTTTAATTTCTCCTCTAATATCAAATTTTGCATTTTAAATTCTTCTAATTCTTTTTCTAACTTGGATATTCTAAGAGCTTTTTGAGTTTCTTCTTCTTCTTCTTCTTCCTCTAAATTTTCACTATCAGAAGGTGTTTCTTCCTCTTCTACGAGTTGCTTCCCCTCACGATGAATAAATGCTTCTTAATTTCATTGAACTATCTCTTCCTGTTGAACTTCAATATTTGGAATTTCACATTCCTGAAAAATCTTTACATTTGGTACTTCAACTTCATGTTCAATTTCCATATTTGACATATTAGAATCCTGAAAAGGAGAATTAGGAGTTGAAAAATTAACATCTTGAATAGGGGAATTAGGAGTTGACAAATTAACATCCTGAACAAGGGAATTAGGAGCTGAAAAATTAACATCCTGAATAGGAGAATTAGGAGTTGACAAATGCTCTTCTAGAGGAGTACATTCTAGAATTTTCATTGGAGGTTGTGACCCTCCTTCTTTCTCTAACTCCTCCTTTTCAGGCTCCATTTATTTTAACACCTCCTTTTCAGGTTCCTCTTTTTCATGTTCATTTTTTTTAGAATCATCTTTTTCAATTTCCTCTCCCCCAAATTCATCAAGATTGATGGTGGGAGGAGTCTTCTCAGATTGTATCTTTTCTTGTTCAATCCTCTGTGTTTCTGACCTATTTTTTTCTTTTGGATCTTTCAATCTTTGCAATTTTCCTCTTTTTAGAACTTTTTCTCTTAGTATCAAAACCCTTTGAGGTTTTATTTTCCTCTATTTTTCTCTTCTTAATTGAAACATAACTTTCTAATTTGTGCTTCCTAGTTCTCTCTATTGGTTTAACAAGGTTTTCTATCAAAACCTCAGTTTTTCTTTTCTTCGCCGGAGCAGAATTCTCTGATTTTTGCTTTTTAGGTCTCCCAATAGGTTTAACTAGGTTTTTCATCAAAACCTTATTTTTCTCACTTTTAAGTGTTTTTCTCTCAGAGATTCTAGGTTTTTCCTCTTTCTTATCATTATTTAACAGGAATTTTCTCCATTCCTCTTCCCAGTTAGGATTTTGCATGAAATGATGTTTAACTATTAAATGCATTAAACCATGATGAGTCACTCTATTTTCTTTTTCCTTGCATTTAACAACCATTTTAGTAAGTTGAGAAAAAATAAAAGCAAGTAGATTAACCCTTCAGGTTTAGTTGCACCATGTCGGACATGATTCAACAATTTGAGTGGCAGCCCTAAAACGGCGGCGAACTAACCTTCGTAGGTGAAAAACTTCATAATGTAGAGTGCAATGGATGCCTAGGGTTCTTGCAAACTTCCGCACTCAATTCCCTTATTCTTCCCTTTCTGTATATGAAAAATTGGCAAAGGCCCAGGTGGAACATGGAAAATTTCAAGCAACTCTTGCAAATTGGAAAGCCGAGGTTGAATAATATCACCTTCTGCTGGAATTCTAGACAAAGAACTAATTACAGTGGTGGATACTTCAGTGAGTTCTCCTCTGACCACAGTGAAATTGATATGGAAGTTTTTAATAAACTCCAACACTATATCCCATTCATATCCTTCATATTTAAGGATGAAATCCAACCATCTAGCTTGCTCCAAATATCTCCTTAATTCAACATCCAAAGTGATTCCCTTTGGTTCTGTAATTCTTTTGTACCCCATTTTTACAAGACTCTAAAACTTTAGAAGCTCATGATTTATCAACAATTTTGAAAACCAATTTCTAGAAATGGAAATCCTCTTCTATTTTTGAAATGGCGGCAATAAATTTCCTTCAAAATGAATGACAAGATATGATAGTGAATGTAGTATTAACTGCATGTACTTTGCATGCCTAATATGTCTCATCAATGTACTGACACCAGCATGTCATGTATGTCTTAACCTTATTTCCCATCTCTTCACCTTGAAAACCATCTTGTCATATTTATTACCCAAGTAAGCAATGAGGCTTTCATTTGTACGTTTAAAACAAATTATATTTGGCTTTTCAAACAATCATAATTTAATCCATTAAGCATACTTTATAAAATATAATGAATGTACTTCAGATTCTGAAAAATGTTTGGCGATATAAATGCTTACCTATCAATGATGACAACTTCAAATGATGGCGAATAATGGTAATACATGTCCGCTTAAGCCATGCAATCCCCAACAAAATTTGATGTTAAAAAATCAGCATTAATTAATGCAAGACACGTTGAGCTCAACCCTTGTGGGAGCTCACTTGTTTCCACGTGTTAAGTCATTAATTTTGAATTTTTCATTTAACCTTGTACCTGCAGATTTACACAAATGAATTACTAATAAATGAAGCTGAAAGCTTCTAACAACACATGATCGTTTCTTCGCGCTCTTGATTGTCATGAATTTTCACAGTTAACACTTGAAAATATTTTCCAATCCGATTCATCAATAACAACCGATCAGAAGATATCAGTAGTGATCAAGAGTTAGTATGAAAACTTTAATCATTTGGACTCCCTTACAATCAGGCGTGATTAGGAGCTATTATGAGCTATTGGGAACGCATACTTTACTTTTCATTCTGATCAAGCATGATCAAGAACTTCTTCTTTTTTCTCTTTTTCATTTTTTTTTCTCTTTTATTATTTTACAGCAAAGTAAACCACCATTTTTGGTTTTCAATTTACTTTGTTTATTTATAGCCATCAATAATGGATCTAAGGACTTATCATTTCACCTAAAGAAGAAAAATATTCCTTAATAAAATGCTCAATTCTTGCTTGAATCTCTATGATAAATTCCTCCTTCAATGCTGGTTTATGATAAAGCTTGAGCCTATGCCCATTTACCAGCATTGTTTTTCTTTCCCCATCTATGGGTATTAACTGAATAACTCCATTATCAAACACTTGTGCAATCTCGTATGGCCCAAGCCATCTGGTGTGTAATTTCCCTTTAAATTCCTGAAACCTTGAATCAAACAACAACGCCCAATCACCTAGAGTAAAGTGATTTTTGCAGATATTTTTATCATGCCATTGTTTCCTCTGGCCTTGAATAATTTTAGTTTGATGCAAAGCTTCAGTTCTCATTTCATCCAACTTATTCAGCTGCATTATCCTATTCTTTCATGCTTCAGTAATATCTATCCCCACATTTATAGTTGTTCTAAGTGTTTCTAACTCAAACTCAATAGGAAAGATAAGATTTTTTCCATAAACAAGCTCATATGGTGAAAATACAGTAGTTGTCTTCCATGTTGTATTGTATGCCCATATAGCTTCAGTTAACCTATTAGACCAGACATTCTTTCTAGATGAGACTACTTTTGTGAGAACATTTTCTAGCTCTCTACTAGTCACCTCTACCTATCCATTTGCTTGAGGATGGTAGGGCAATGGATTTTTGTGTTGAACTTGATATCTAGCTAGAAATGACTAAAGCATTAGAGACATGAATTGTGGCCCTTGATCTAACACAAGTTCTTTAGGTGCTCAATATCTTTTTAGAATATTCTTGTATATGAAATCTGCAACTTTCTCTTCCTTCATAGCTAGCAATGCTTTGACTTCTGCCCATTTTGTAACATAATCAGTACATACAAGTATGTAATGATTTCCCTTGGATGGAGGATCTATTGGGCCAACGAAATCAATACCCCACTTTTCAAATGGCTCAAGTGACACTTGTGTTTGGAGTGAATTTTTTGTTGATCTTGTAGGCCTCCCCATTCTTTGACACTGATCACAATGTCTGATGTAATGAGATGTATCCTTAGTCATAGTAGGCTAGAAATAGACTGCTCCCATTATTTTATGCACTATTCTTATGGTGGAGTAATGTCCGGCTCCTGGTTCATCCTGACATGATTTCAATATATCATATACTTTAGTTTCCTACACACATCTCTGCATTACATTATCTGGGCACATTTTAAACAAACAACCATTAATCCATTCAAATTGGGAGCTTTCCCTAATCAACTTTTTTTCTGTTTTGCTGAAAAATAAGGACATTTCCCAGTTACTAAGTAATTTGCAATATCAGAAAACCATGGTGACTGAATAGATATTGTGAATAGATGTTCATTAGGAAACACATCTTCCACAGGTTCATTATTACCCTGCAAAACCATTCTTGACAGGAAGTTAGCTACAACATTACCTCTACCTGGCTTATCAATGATGGTTATATCAAATTCCTGTAGTAATAACAACCATCTAATTATACGTCCTCCCACAACAACTTTATTCATAAGATAACAAATAGTTGTGTGGTCAGTATGCACAAAAATCTTATATCCAGTGATATAATGTCAAAATTTATTTATAGCAAACAACCGTTAATAATTCCTTCTCAGTAGTAGTGTAATTTAGTTTTGTTGGATTGAGGTTTTTGCTTATATAATATATAGAATGCATTTCTCCATATTCATCTTTTTGCCCAAGGACTGCTCCAATTGCAAAGTTGGAGGCATCTGTATTGATATGAAATGGCTCACCCCAAATTGGACTAGCAATAATGAGTGAAGTTGTTAAAGCTTGTTTGATTTTATCAAATGACTCCTAACGTGATGAACTCCACAAAAATTCAAAGTCTTTCTTCAACAAAGTAAAGAGTGGACTTGCAATTTTACTGAATCCCTCTATAAACCTTCTGTAATAACCAGAGTGTCCTAAAAAACTCCTTACATCCATTTGACTATGAGGTATAGGTATTTGTAAAATTATTTCAACTTTCTTTGGGTCTACTTTAATTCCTTCTTTTGACACATGATGACCCAAAACAACTCCTTTTGTCATCATTAGCAAAATTTTATCATGATTTAATGACATCCTATGTTCTTTACATCTATTTAGGACTTTTTCCAGACTATCCAAAGACTCCTCATAGGTTTTTCCATGGACTGTGAAATCGTCCATATAAACTTCTACACATGTTGTTAGGTCTGCAAAAATAGCAAGAACAACACATTGAAAGGTTGTAGGAGCATTACATAATCCAAACGGTAGAACACTATAAGTGAAGGTACCCCATGGACATATAAATGTCATTTTATCTTGATCCTCTAGAGCTACCTGAATCTGGTTGTAGCCACTAAACCCATCAAGAAAGGAAAAATAAATACTTCCAGACAAATTGTCCAATACCTGATCTATGAAGGGTAATGGAAAATAATTCCTTTTTGTAGCTTTATTTAGCTCTCTATAGTCCACACACACCCTCCATTTCATGTTTTTCTTAGGTACAATGACTAATGGAGAAACCCATTTTCTATCAAAAATAGGATAAATAAATCCTACCTGGGGTAATTTCTCTATCTCTAAATTCACAAAATCTCTTAGAGCATGGTTGATTCTTCTCTGAGGTTGTCTTATGGGTTTGAAATCTTTAGTATAGATGTGATGTGTACATATCTTTGGATGGATTCCTTTCATATCCTTATAATCCCAAGCGAAGGCTTCTGTATTTTTCTCTAAAATTCCTTTTAAACCTTCCTCTTGTTTTGTTTTTAAGGCATTATTGATAAGTAGAGGTTTGTCAGTTTGAATTAGGATTTATTTTGTCTTTTCCTGAAGATTCAAGGGATCATCAATTAAAGTGTTCAAAGGACAAGGACGCAGTAGAAGTTGATGAAGTAATCGATTCTCATCCAATTTTGTGATATTAGCAAAAGGACAACATGGTAGATTTTTAGAATTACTACATTCTCCTAGATCTTCTTCTTTTATGTTTACAAAATCCTGGTATTCCTCAGCATGCTCTGCCAAGGTCATCATTGCTAGGCCCCTTATTTCCTCATCTTCAGAATTAGGATCATCAATCTAGATTTGATTATCAAATGTTAGAAAAGGTTTTTCTGGTGGATACGGAGTCAATTCTTTCTGTTTAATCCCATTAGAAATAGTCATACTACCAGATCTACAATAAATGAGTGCAGCAACTATTGCTAACCAGGGTCTTCCTAAAATAATAGGATATCCTCATTTTCTCTATTAAGTTTGTAAAACAAGGAGATCAATAGGATAATCCCAAGTGTCAATAGTGATAATGTCATCCTCAAGAATTCCTTCAGGTTTTGCAATTGATTGGTTAGCTAATTGTAGAATTGTAGTTGTTGGCTTAACATTCATAATACCTATCTTTTCAGCTATTTCAATAGTAATAACATTAATGGAAGCTCCCAAATCAATAAGAACATTCTGAATTTCAATACCATTAATGTTAAGGGTAACCACAGGACTTCCTGGATCACCTTCCTTCTATGGAATTAACTTCCCTGATAAGACACTAGACAACTTCCCTCCCACTTGAATTGTAGGGGGAAATTTTTTCCTCCTTGGTTGATCTCTAGTATATCATGAATAGCCTTTAATAAGGGGATTTCAATTATTATTTTCTTAAGCTCATCAATAATATGGGGATCAATCAGATCATCATTTTTATCAACTTGTTCAACCAATGGTTCCTGATGAAATCGTGAAGGAAATGGTGCTTGTTTAGAATGAGCTTCCTTGATTTTTTTCTATCTCCTTCACTAAGTTTTGTTGTTGATCTTTCTTTTTTTCATCAAGTTTCAATGGTATAACTCTATTCCTTAAATCAATATCTCCTATTTCAATGTTATTCAGATTAATTGTATTAGGATCAGCATTATACGCAAGTTGTTGAGGCTTAACATTCTTAGGATTAGGAACTGGCTGAGTAGGTATCTGAGGCTGATTGATTGGTTCAGAGTTTGAAGGTTGGTTTTTCCCAGTTAATTGATTCTAATTCCAGGGTCTCCTTGTCCCCTGATTCTGCCATTGGTTATTTCCTTGATTAGACTACCACTGGTTAGGCTGCCATTGGGTCTAATTCTGTTGCCATTGAGATTGGTTTGGCTGCCAATGAGGTTGGTTCCATTGTGGATATTCAGTTTGTCCCCATGATGGTACCCAAGTGTTTGTCATGGGTGGAAGTGGATTTTTCATTTGTTGAGGATTCCACTGAGATTGGGGGTTCCATTGGCCAGGAGCATTCCATTGGTTATTCCACTGATTTCAACCCCTATTGGAATTACTTCTAGGTTGACCAAAGGCAGAGTTAAATTGTCTTTGTCCCACAAAATTTAGTTCCTCTTCTAATGGTGTTGGTTTCTTCAACTGGTTCCTAATTTCCGGAAGGAGACTACATTTTCCAATGGAATGTTTCTTTTCACATATCTCACATATATCTAATTGATTAAGAGGACATTATCTCAATGGATGATTAACCCTACATTTAGGACAGTAGATGGCCAAAGGTTCAACTGTTCTTTTATCAGGCTGAGAACTGAGGTGAAGGAGATTGTCTTTTTTTATGTTTTGCAATTTATTCCATAACTTTAGAGACATCAGACAAAGGATCCTTGTTCCTTCTCCTATAACTTGGTCTTCTGCTGGAGTAATTCCTACATATTTCAATAATATCCTCAAAGGTTTGTTTATTAATATCTCCTTTTCCTATCAAATTTAGGGCATCTCTGGAATCATCATCAATTCCTTTTAGAAAGATAGATTTACTAATTTCTTGATCTAATCCATTTCCACACCTTTTTAGAACAAATTGATACCTATCTACATAGTCCTCTAGACTCTCGTCTTCCAACTGCTTCATTTTAAATAGTTCTTCCTTCCTATCCCTGAATCTACAATAATCTTAATATTTATTCAAGAATACTATTTTCATTTCATCCCAAGTGTTTATTGAATTTGCAGTTAATCCCATAAACCATCGTAAAGTTGATTCCTTAAGAGTGGATGGAAATAGTTTCATTTTTTTATTATCAGATGTATAATCATAAGTTTGACATAAAACTTTGAACTCAAATAAAAACTGGTCAGGATCTTCCAAATTTTTCCCTCGAAATGTAGGTAAAATAGAGGGTGAGATATTTTCCATTGGTGGCTCATTTTCTTGAACATTTATAGCAATGGGAAAGGAAAAAAAATTGTTAGGAACCTCCTCCTCCTAATCTATTTCTCCCATATTGTCTAGCTAGGTGGAATTTGTCCTACCAAAGGATAAACTTCTAGTACTAGACTAAAATCCTTCTTGAGGAACTTCTTAATCTCCTCTTACAAGTCTTCCAAACTAGTCTTTGTACTTGTTCATTAACTGACAGAGAGATTCTTACTGACACTTAAGGCTTAGATTTTCTTTTGAAGCCAGATCTTCCCTAGAAACGACGCCAAAAATGATGGTAGGGAGTTGTTGTTGTCACAATTCCTACTCATTTAATTTCTTTAATTTCAACCCAGGGGTGTCTAAAGCTATTTGCGGTAAGAGCTGGATCTGTTCTTGGGGGGTTTTGTTGGTTTTGGATCGATTAGGAGCATTTCGGAGTTATTTTTAATTTTTTGGGAGCATTTATGTACTAACCTTCTATTTCCTGATTTATTATAAATAACCTTCAAAATGGAATTTAAACAGAGAGGTTTCGTTTAAGGAGAATTTAGATTATGAGAGAATGGAAGATTAACTTAGTCTAATCTATTGAATCTTGAAATCTATTTAAAACTTAATTAATTGCTTTAGAAATAAACTATTCCATTCCTCACTTACTAAATCGACAAGTAATTGTTCCTCTTTGCACAAAATCCATTAAAATGATAATTTAGACTATCTCAGATATGCAAATGATTTTTAAACTAAGAAATAAACTACATAAAGAAATAGGTCATTTGATTTTAACAGAACAATGTGAAAATAGTAATAGAATGTAACTTTGATCTAGAATGTTTTTCAACTCACAATAAATGAAATGATTCTAACTTGAAATAACACAAAAAATGAAACATAGCAGTGATAAATGAACTTAACAACTAACAGGATCACCTCATTTAGAAAGCGTGTTGAAAGAATCTTAACACAGATTTGTGATCAGCTTCCTTCTTATTTCTAGAGAATGTGCTTAGATAGAGGTGAAATACATAAATGATTCTAACTTAAAAATAGAAAAGAAATTACATAAGAAAGTTTCAAAAACTGATACAATCTAACATCCAACTGCTTTGGGTCTAGATATAAATATCCATATTTATTTCAAAAGAAAAAGATAAGCGAGAAACTAATCTAATCCTAGTCTAAAAAATATCTTGGCGCCAGGAACATAATTGGTGTGGATCCTTGGAACCGCCTTTAGTTGCATTGAATTCCAAATTTCTGAACTGGACGTGCTTTGTTGGAGCTTTAGTTGCAGTTGGCAGAGTCTTCATTTGGCATGATGATTCAAAAAGGAGATCAATGAATAATAACTCATTTAAAGATGAGTCACAAACAATCCAACCATTCATCACTTTTTAAAATAGAAATAGTTATCATTTGGCTGAAATAAATATTAGTTTCAGTTGCATAATAAAGGTGCACGTATTATAAAACATTCATAGGTTAATCACCACATTTAATCATGCATTTAACATAAATAAGCATTCACATTAACCATTCATATTCTAAGTCTTAATACTTCATTAAGTTCATAAATGCATACATAAAGGAAAATATTATGAGTTTTAAAGCCAAATTATAAAGTATTGAAAAGGTAAAAACTTAGTGATTATGAGGTCTTTACTGGCCTCATCACTATAGTGCCTTTGAAGTTATCAGAATCATGCAAAATCAAAAGAGAAGTGAAACTGGAGTATTTTTCCTTTATTTTCAGTTGACTAGGTGAGTTCGAGGTCAACTTTTGTCAAACTGATTGTGACAATGAGTTTGACAATATTTTAGCTCTATTTACATCATTTTTGACTCCTTTTACTAGGGCTTTTCATCTTAGCTCATGGGAGATATATTTGGATATATTTTTCATTTTCAGTTAGCTACTAGCTCCACCTCCTAGCTCTTTGATGTCGTCTATTGTATATATTGAAAAAGACTTGGTCTTTTTTCTTAGTTCTTGCCTTTTTGAAAAGGTTTTGTAACTCATTTTGTTTACAAATTTATACAAATCAGCAAATTACAAGTTACAGATTTTTTTCTTTATGTAGAATTTTCCTACTATTTTCATTCAGAATCTATCAAATTTTCCTCTTCAAAATAATGCAAAGTGTCTCTATAAATGATTTTAATGAAACTATTGTGTTTTAAACTATCAAAACCTTTAAGTTTTGTCTCGTTCATTATTGTACATTCATCACAGGTCTTAAGTTGTGCTTATTTTCATTTTGATCTTCAAACTATGAGAACTTATTTTCCTTTTGAAGAAACCAAAATGTTTAGCCTCCTTTAGAATAATTTTTGTGATTAAGTTACCATTTTTGAACCGTGTAAACAGTTTCTCTAAGAATATTTGTGAATCATTATTCAAGCTTTATTATCATTTAGGTGCATCACCATAGTTTAAATTTCAATTTATGCATTCATTTCAAAGCCTTTCTTCCCTTTTCCTTCAAGAAATTAGTTATTCATTAGAAAATATTAATGGAACCAGCCCATAATCTGGATATTCATCTTCGCTATGAGCATACCCACAGGCTCGAAGATGTTTCCATGTTTCACGAGATTGTTGAGTGTTTAAACTTAGCATCTGAGTGCAATCTTTGTGACAATAATAACATTTATTGTTTATATATATAAGTATATACGTGTGTGTGTGTATGTGTTTTTGTGTGCAAAGGAAACCCATATGTACACATAGATGTATATATGCTCATATGGATGCATATCTACATATGTATGTGAAGATACGTATCGATGTATATACATATGTATATATATGTATACATATGTATATATGTGTATATATATGTATATATGTATATGTATATGTATATATATGTATATATGGATATGTATTTAATGAAAGAAAGTAACACATACATATGTGTATTCATATATGTATAAAGCATTATATTCTAAAAATTATTATTTGATGTATTGATATTAATATGCACGATGGAAGTTGATCATCATGGTTACTTATGAATCCATTACATAATGGTGAATATGCCAATATAGTGATATGAATAAAATCAATGTTGATGTTTCCTTGCTTATCATTTGATAATGATATTATCATTCAACTATGATTGCATTAAAATTCAAATTCATTATGATTCTTTTAATCAGTTGTTCGAGCCATAGACCATTTTTTAACTTTGAAATACATTAAGATATATATTCTTATAAATATATCGATTTAGTTGTTACACCATATAGTCTCGACTCTTTTAAAGAGGATCTCGATTGGCATTTGGAAGCCAAGTTTGTATTTGTTTAACTGCCAATGCCTAAGCCTTGTAAGGTTGCATGGAAATTCCATGAAGGTGGTGTAATCCATTTACCATTTTGTAATTTAAATCTATCCACGTAGAAAATCATGGCTGCCACCATGCAAGGATAGTGAGATAACTATTTTTAATAACGAAATCTTACATTATTAAGGTCGATGGTTTAATTTGGAAGGATATGTATCTTGGTGATTTATCTTTCAATGAATTTTTGGCAACTTATTTATGCTTTGAGAGTTCACGGAGTTGGTTAATTGGGTTAAAAATTATTTTTTGGGTATCTTGTTAAGATAATTGAAATCAAATTTAGTTTCAGCTTATCCATTCTTACTCCAATAAACCATGCTTTGTAGGAGGAAAGATAAGTGGATAGTGCATAGGGGGGTGGTATAAGAGGTTTTTCAACCCATGAAGGTATTATCTTGAGATTTAGTTTTCATTTTTTTCTCTGAGAAGAAATCAACAAGAGATCACTATAGTTTTATAAATTTTGAGCAATAACAATTGGTTGTGTGGAATTTTTGTTGTATTTATCTTGCCATTGTTGTTGTTAAGAGTGGGAAGCTGAAATAAAAGATTCTCCATTAGGCCAGGTGCATGGAGACATTTTTTAGACAACTTCCAAGCTAGTGTGTGGGCATATAATTTTGTATTTATATTTCTAAGTTCTTTCCTTGTTTATGAAAGATTGAGAATGGTTTATAAAAACTAAAAATGGGGCAATCTTAACCGTATTCCTTCTCATGTAACAAATTTGTACTTATTTCTTTTAATGATCTTTGTTGAGAAAGTTCATTTTCTTGGGATATTGAAAAGAATGGTTTTCCTTTAAGTCAGTTCGGGGAAATTATACTCATAACCCTCTCTTGCAAAATATGTGATTGTGATAGAATCATGTAATCAAGTACTTGTTAATACGAGTCTCACTACATTCTAGAGGTAATGGCTTTTTTCCCTCACAAATTTACAATTCTTTATTGAATGTAAATGATTGTAAATAGAGTTCACTAAATAAAACATGATAACCAAATGTTGAACCACTATTTCTTTGTGTGTATTGAACCAAGCTGGTAAGGCTAAGAATAAAAGAAGTGGTAGAATAGTCTTAAGCACACCTAGGTGTCAATTCTTGTTGAGATGCCTACAAGTTTAAGGAATAGTTTTTCCTTGTTTCCTTCTTTTGAAATATTTTTTGATTTGAAATGGTTTCTTAAAATGAAAGGATTTACCTTTTGGTTTGAATGGTTAAACCCCTCAAGGAGTTATGTATTTTAGTAGAAAACACCCAGATGGGGGTATTTTATAATGATGACTTTTTACTACATTGTGACCAGTTAGGTCAAGTTATTTTATTTTGTCAACAAGAACACCATGGGTCTAATTATAAGAGTATATACTCTCTCTTATGTTTAGTAAACTTCGAACTAGTGGTAGTTTTCAAGACCAAGTAGTTATATTGAGTAATTTGGGAGTTTGAAGGAGGTATAAAACTAAACCAACTCAGTTGAGTTATGACTAGAAAGTAAAAAAGTATAGAGTAAAAACTACCTTTATGTTTATTAATCATTTGAACAATCGGTTTGAGTAACCCTAGGTCAGATATGGTACTCCAAAATGAGTAGAGGTGGATGAACGAATGACTCCACTCAAGTAGTTGTTGAGCATAGTTCAAATGCTTTGGCCAAAGTGAGTGTAGTAGTCTACGTTGCAAGAATGAAGGTGTTGTCATTGATTTCAATTGGTTAACTAGTTATCAATTGGTTGTTGTTGTCATCAATGTCATGGATGCAGGTAGTTGGTTGTATATGCCAAGGATATTAAGAAAATTGTAATGAAGAAAGGTTGCAGATGTTTAGTGGTTGCTACGGATTTTTCTCTAGGTTTTGCTCCTATGTTTGTGTGGTTTAGATATGTTGATCATGGTTTTGGATGTTTCTATATCCAAATTTTTTGCTTTTGATTCATTGTACAGTGCAACTTATGTTCACCAGTTGTGAATTATGGTTTTTTGTGTATTTGGCTGAAGTCCAGAGAAATGTTGGTCCAAATTTATTCTTGGTTAAGTCTTACGACTTGTGGTTCTAGAGTTAAGTTGTTATGATCATGTTGAAGATAATTTTTGTGTCTGGAGAGATTGGATCGTGCTAAGGGTTGTGTGTGCTTCATTGTTCTATGTGTTTTACACTGGTTTGGCTGACCTTATGTTGAACAGAACTTTCAAAGTTCATGAAGTGTGTTGGGACTTATTTGGGTCCTCATAAAGCATGTGTTTGGGTTTCCCTCATTCTAATTCTACCCTAGAATGTTTTGGGCTTGACCTAATTTCAATTAAATGATGGTTGGATGAATTTGGATATGTTTCATAGTTGAAGATGGTATAAATATAGGATGAGTTATTGGTGTAAGATGTACAAAGAGATAAGTGAAAATAAATAGGGAAAATAGATGTGAATCAGTGTGCATATGTGATGCGAGTGTGGTAGATTAGTGTGAATTCTAAATGTTGAGTTTTTGGATGCAGTGAGTTGAAGGTGTACTCTATCATTCATGCATGTTTGCAAGTGATTGAGTGAAGTGTGGTGGAAATATCTATTGTATTGATATATTCTTTCTCTCTGTGGCATATATCTTCTATCTTCTTTGTATCTCTATGGCAGTGATCCCTTCAGGTGGTTAACCCTTATTGGATAGTGAGTCCTGATCCAAACATTTAGTCATGTTTTGGTAGTGAGACTCTTTCTAGCAATGAGCCTTTGTAATCGGTTTTGATATTCTTTATATTGTGAGCTAATACTCACTGTGGTTTTCCCCTCATTGGTTTTTCCACATAAATCTAGTGTTGTTGTGTTTATGTGATGCTTATCAGTTTTTGCACTTAATGCTTAATCATCTAGCAAAGTAAAGTATTTGTGATTAATCTAATTTTCGGTGAATGTTTTAAAAGGTTAAATTTTCTACAACTGATTCACCTCCCCTCTTAGTTGTCTTGTTCAACAATTGGTATTAGAGCTTGGTTCCCTGGAGAAGAGCTTAACTACTTAAGGAAGGTTCGAGATGGCATGAAAAATAACTTTTGAGTATCCAAAGTTTGATGGACCTAATTATGCTATCTAGAAAATATTGATGGAAGAATATCTAGAGTATTGTGGATATGATGTGGAGAAAGATTACAAGTATACTTACACTCCTCCGGCTAATGGTCCAATTATAGTTGATGAAATCAATGCACATGAAGTGAATAATAAGGAAAAGTTCATTTTGAAGAATAGTCTTGCACATTCTGAGTTGATTAAAGCTCAAAATCTGAAGACTACTAAAGAAGTTTGGGATGCTTTAGAAAAGGTGCATGACAGAGATGAAAGGGTCAAGGAAGCAAAGTTGCAGAATTTGGAGACATAGTTTGAGCTCCTGCATATGTCAAAAGATGAGAATGTTAAATCCTATGTATAGAGATTGGATGAGATAGTCGGTGGAATGCATGGACTTGGTGCTACAATAGATTAATCCAAAATTGTAAAGAAGATTCTTAGAACTCTCCTTGATGCATACAACGAAAAGGTATGTGCTATTGAAGAACATATAGATTACAAGACTTACACTAAAGATCAATTATTGGGAACTTTGGCATCTTATGAGATGAGAAAGCTGAATTTGAGAAATTAATCCAAATCAAAACTACTTTTAAGGCTACAAGAGTTGAAGATCGGGATGAAGAAAATACTAATAAAGTAGAAGCTAAATTTGTAAGAAGAATGAGGAAAGTCTCTAGAAAGTATGAAGATAAGCTACCCTTTAAATGCTTTAGTTGTGGAGGAATAGGTTATTTTGCTTCAAGATGTTCGGAAAGAGCTAAGAGGAATAAACAAAGATTTAACAAAGAAAACAAAGGTAAGAAGATCAATAGAGCATATTATGTGGATGAGGATGCTAGTATCTCTGATGAAGACTTTGATTATGAAGATTCTAATGACAATGAATTCCTGTTCTTGGATATAAAAGATGAACCTACTTCTGCTAACCCTAAAAAATAGGTGAAGGAATACCCTCCAGAGAAAGAGAAAGATGAAGGTACCGTAATCTCTTCCCTACATGCTAAAAAAGAAAAGAAATACTGGGTTGTTAACAGTGGCTATTCACATCACATGATTGGTGATAAGAGTAAGTTTGTTGAACTTGAAAAATATGATGGAGGCTTAGTTATGTTTGGAGATGATACTGGTGCTAAAATTTGTGGGATAGGTCCAGTAATTTTTTATGACAAGCATAATATTGATGATTTTTACTATGTTAAGGGTTTAAGGCATAACCTTTGAGTTTTGGATCTAGACATGTAGTAAAGGATATAATCTTGTATTCAAGGATGAAAGATGTGAATCAGGAAAGACTTTGGAAGAGTAATTACTACAGGAAAGAAATATGAAGGAAATATATATCAACTGAAGGGTTTTGATGGACGATGCTTTATGACTTAGATTAATGACAATTGGTTGTGGAATCAAAGAATGTGTCATATGAATTCTGATAACTTGGCTAGGATTAGTGTAGTTCAGGTTGTGAGAGATTTATCGAGGATTACAAATCCTGTTAATGCTATTCATAGGAATTGCTAGTTTGGGAAGCAAGCAAGAAATCATTTCAGATCAAAGGAACAATCTACTATTGGACTAATAGATTTAATTCATACATATCTTTTTGGTCCTACAAGAGTGAGAAGTCTACAAGGTGAAAGGTACTTTATGCTTTTGATTGATAATTATTCTAGGTATACATGGGTTACATTTATTAAAGAGAAATCTGATGCATTGGATAGATTCAAGACATTCAAAGCTATGGTTGAGAATGAAGTAAATTTGAGAATAAAATGCTTAAGGTATGATAGAGGTGGTGAATTCACATCCCATGAGTTTAATATGTATTGTGAAGTGAATGGAACAAAAAGATAATTATCTGCTCTGAGAACTCCTCAACATAATGGAGTTGTTGAAAGAAAGAACAAAACAATTCAAGAAGTAGCTAGATCAATGATTACTAAGGCTGGTCTACTGAAATTTCACTAGAGAGAAGTTATTCACATTGTTGTTTATGTATTCAATCAAGTTCAAGCAAGAGAAAATAGTACAAAGATCCCCTATGAGCTATGGTTTGGAAGAATTCCTACTATTAAATATCTCAAGGTATTTGGAAGCAAATGTTATATCGGATGGGATGAAGAAAATTTATGGAAGTTTGATGCAAGAAGTGATGAAGGTGTTTTTCTTGGATATTCTACTAGAAGCAAAGCTTACAGATGTTTCATAAAAGACCCAGAAATATTGTAGAAAGCATAAAAGTCAAGGTTGATGAAGCAATGAAGAATTCTATTAATGTTGATGGATAAGTATCTGATGAACTTGATTGTGTAAGGATTGAAGAAGTTTTGGAAGAACAGGAGAAGGATGAGAAAGATAAGCATAATGAAGAAGAAGAAACTTCGGTGGTGTCCCCTGAGACACCTAGATATGTGGAAAAAAATCATTCATAAAATTAGATCATTGGAGATAAAGAAAAAGGAGTATTGACAAGAAAAAAAGTTGTTGCTAGTTAGATAAATATGGATTTAATTTCTAAGATTGAACCGAAGACTATAAGTGAATCATGTAAAGATGACACTGGATGGAAGCTATGAAAGAAGAACTTATGCAGATTAAGAAGAATCAAACTTGGGAATTGATCCCTAGATTGACAAATAAAAAACATAATTGGATCAAAGTGGGTATTTAGAAACAAGTTTAATGAGAATGGAGAAGTGGTCAGAAACAAAGAAAGGCTTGTGTGTAAAGGCTACTCACAAGTAGAAGGCATATATTTTTAGGAGAATTTTTCTTCGGTGGAAAGAAGGGAAGCTATCAGGATGTTCGTAGTGTTTTCTACTCATAAAGATTTCAAGGTCTATCAGATGGATGTTAAGTCTACATTTTTGAATGGTGAACTAGAAGAAGAGGCCTACACGGAACAACTAGAAGGATTTCAATAGTAAGAACAACTGAATATGGTTTGTGAATTGAAGAAAGCTTTATATGGATTGAAGCAAGATCCTAGAGCTTGGTATGCAAGGTTAGATAGGTATTTGACTCAGCAAGGTTTAAAAAAAGGTATGGTGGATAGTAATATACATTTTAAAATTGAAAACGACAAGATATTGATTGCGTTTGTATATGATGGTGACATTCTTTGGAGGAAATGAAACTTTGTGTAAATTTTTTGTGAAATAAATGCAAAAAGAATTTGAGATGTCCATATTTGGTGAGATGAATTTCTTTCTTGGGCTACAAATTAATTAAATAGAGAAAGGGATTTCTATTTCACAGTCAAAGTATGTGAGAGAGTGTTGAAGAAGTTTGGGATGAATGGTTGCAAACCGGTATGCACTCCTATGATGACTGGTTGAAAATTAGGTAAATATGATGATTCACCTAAGGTTGATCAGAGAAAATATAGATCTATGATTGGTGGACTGTTGTATTTGACTGCTACTAGACTGGATATTATGCGTACAGTCTATCTTGTGGTTAGATTTAAAGAATATCCTAAGGAAACAAATTTTTCTGATGTTACAAGAATATTTAGATATTTGAATGGCACTCTGGATTATGGCTTATGGTATCCTAGGGATACTAACTTTACACTAAGTTCTTATATAGATGTAGATTGGGTTAGATGTGTAGATGACAAAAACAAGTACAAGTGGTGGTGTATTTTTTCTTGGTTGTAGATTGGTGGCATAGTTGATTAAAAAGAAAGATTTAGTTTCCCTATCTACTGTTGAAACTGAGTATATTGTTGTTGCATCTTGTTGTACACAAGTTTTATGGATGAAACAAACATTGAAAGATATCAAAGTAATTTATGATAATCCTATTTCTATCTTCTGTGATAATACAAGTGTGATTAACATTTCAAAGAATCATGTGATGCACTCAAGGACAAAGCATATATCTATTAGGTATCACTTTTTGAGAGAGAATTCTATGGAGAATGATTTTAAGCTTGAGTATGTACCTATGAAAGATCAGATTGTTAATATATTTACGAAGGATCTTCCTAAAGATAATTTTGAGTATCTCCGAGAGAAGTTAGGGGTGATTTCCCCTCCTTTCTTGAACTAGATGAATATGGAGATGCATCAGTCTAGTGGGTCTATGGATCTATATTTCTTTTGAACTGATTTTTTGGTGGCTACCTCTCAGGGGGAGTAGGTAGTGTCATGTGGAAGAAGTATTCAGTTCTTAATGTCAAAGGGGAAATCAATGTAAAATATCATTTTCCTTTTCCATTGATGTCAAAGGGGGAGATGATGAAGATGTGAAATGAGGAGGATGTGAAGAAAAGAGAGTATCGACTAAGAGGGAGAAACAAAAAGAAAAATCATGAGAAGTATGTTCAAAGCTAGTGTGTTGTCTTTGATGTTTTTTCACATCATGTGTTTCCATCAGTGACAAAGGGGGAGATTTTTGCAAGAATGAAAGTTTCATATATGTCAATTGGTTGTTATTTTTATTGATTTAATGGATGCAGGTAGTTGATTGTGTAAGTTAAGGATATTGAGAAAATTGTAGTGAAGAAAAGTTACAGATGTTCAGTGGTTACTTTGGATTTTTCTTCGGGTTTTGCTCCTATGTTTGTGTGGTTTAGATATATTGATCATGGTTGTTGGATGCTGCTATATCTATATTTTTGGCTTTTGATTCATTGTATAGTGCAATTTATGTTCACCAGTTGTGAACTATGGTTTTTTGTGTATCTGGCTGAAGTCTGGGAGAAATGTTGCTAGTCCAAATTTATTCTTCATTAAGTCTTATGACTTACGGTTCTAGAGTTAAGCTGTTATGATCATGTTGAAGATAATTTTGGTGTCTGGAGAGATTGGATCATTCTAAGGGTTGTGTGTGCTTAATTTTTGTATGTATTTTAAACTAGTTTGGCCGACCTTATGTTCAACACTACTTTCAAAGTTCATGAAGCGTGTTGGGACTTATTTGGGTCCTCACCAAGAATTTTTTTGGGTTTCCCTCATTCTAATTCCACCCTAGAATGTTTTGGCGCTGACCTAATTTGAATTTAATAATAGATGGCTGACTTTGGATATGTTTCAAATTTGAAGATGGTATAAATATAGGATGAGTTATTGGTGTAATATGTACAAAAGAGATAAGTGAAAATAAATAGAGAAGATAGATGTGAAGTAGATGCAAATTAGTGTGTGTGTGTGATGTGAGTGTGGCAGATCAGCACGAATTGTAAATGTTGATTTTTTGGATCCAGTGAGCTAAAGGTATACTCTATCATTTATGCATGTCAGCAAGTGATTGAGAAAAGTGTGGTGGAAATCTTTGTTGCATTGAGATTTTCTTTCTCTCTATGAAATATATCTTCTATCTTCTTTGTATCTATGTGGAAGTGAGCCCTCCGGGTGGTTAACCCTTGTTGGATAGTGAGTCCTGATCTGGATAGTTAGTCATGTTTTGGTAGTGAGCCTCTTTCTAGTAGTGATACTTTGTAATTGGTTTTGATATTATTTATATTGTGAGCTAATCCTCACCATGGTTTTTCCCTCATTGGGGTTTCCACGTAAATGTGGTGTTGTGTTTATGTGATGCTTTTCAGTTTCTACACTTAATACTTAATCATCTAGCAGAGTAAATGATTTTTGATTAATCTAATTTTCAAGGTGAATGCTTTAAGAGGTTAAATTTGCTACAACTAATTCACCCCCCCTCTTAGTTGTCTTGTTCAACAATTTATACATGCTCTTGTCGATTCACTGTGACCTAGATTGCTTAACTTATCAGAGATGTCTTACATAGTTAGAAGGTATCCATAGTTGTTTGATGGTATTAGTTAAATAGTGCACAACACCAGAGATCGGATAGAAAAACTAAGAGGGTTCTTAACTATAACCTTTGTTGAAGGGTAGGGCCACTTCCAATTAGGGAGGTGTGTGGGGGATCGTTGGTCCATGGTTGGAGGTAAAGCACCTTGGTGATGCTCTCCCTCTTGTAGATGGCATGCCAAGTCTTGGAAGACATAAATTATCCAGAAAAGGGATCTCTAACCTTGTATCTTTATTTTATTATTATATCTTATTTTAATGACATCATTTATATTGAAAAGAAAAAAGGAAAAAGACAGATTACTCTTTTTAGTTTGAAAATCATGATTAGATGTTATGATATATATATGTGTATTTATTTATGTAGTTGCATACTCTATTATAGAAAAGGAAAAATATCATACCTCATTTTACTTATGATGTTAGTTTATTACTGCATGGTAAATAAATCTCGTTAATTTATTTTTAGAAGGAGATGGTTGTTGCACATGGTATCAAAGCCATCAGTTTAGCACTTGGACCTATGACCTCACTGTGTAAGTTTAGCATCCAAAATTAAGTGACTAATATTAGGGAAACCTTGTGCCAGAATGGTGAGAACTAAAATGACCACCAGGAAATCTTTTGTCGGCAACAAAAGGTACCTAAAAGCAAAAAAAGAGTAGGAGGCTCTAGTTAAAACCATTGAGGGAAACAATTTCAATGGAGAGGTTTGGATTGGCAACACAAAAACCTTCACTAAATAATTTAAACATGTTAAGCAAGAAAAGAAAGAACTGAAGGAGGCTTCCAACACCATTTCTCACATACCTCCCACTGACTCTGATAAGCCATCTCCTTCTTGAAAAACACCTAGTGAATGTAGTAACACAAATCCTCTAAATAAACCTAAAGGGTTGGGAGAGCACCTGTGTGTGTGTCTACCACCCAAAATAATAGTAATATGTTCTGATAAATCTAAGGGATATACCCCTCTTGCTCACGATGAATAATCATCTTATGATGAAATTATACAAATAAATAAGGATGTTTTTTATCCAATTGTTGTTTAATAAAAGAAATTTTGAGGAGGAGAGAGGTCTGCAAGTCAGTGCTCACTGGTTGCTAGGGTTTCATCGAAAAGAGTGGTGGGGGAGGTGTTTCCCTCCCCCAAGGAGGTTTTATCTATACTACCCTTCATACCACCATTTAATATATTCAATTTCTTGCCTTATTTTTATTTTTGGCTTCTTTTATTTTTGCTTTTATGGCTCTCAATTTTTTTTGTTCTCTTGGGCTGCCAAGCCCATCATGCATTTGTGAATTGATGGAGGGGGTACGATCCTACCAGCCCCTCTTGATGGCATCCCCAAGGATGAGGGTGCAATTAATAACAATTCACCACCTAAATCCTTTTGTGATTTTATTATTGAATAATCCCTTGCTTGCTCTGTTTATGCAAAATTTGTTTTTGTTTCAAGTGCAGATGAAGGTTTCTACCAAATCAATGGAGGAACAAAAGGTAAGCTCCCTCCTGACACTGTTGTAATTTCTCCTAATGATGAAATGAAAAATAATATTTTTAAAGAAAGAAATAGATTATCAAATGTTGTAATATCTCTGGCTGCAGTAGATTTGAAAGAATTACCTACAAGATTTTTTTTGGATAATTGGTTTATTAATGTGTGGAATAAAAAACTCAATATTCAAATCTCACTCTGTTGAATGATTCAATTAGGGTTATTTTTTATTTTGTCTTAAAATTCATGAAATGCAAGAGAGGATCCTTAGGAAACCCTACTGGAGCATAGGAAAAAGTGTGTTAAGGGAATTAGCCTGATCTTATGGCGCTAATTGTAATGAAATCTTAGCATTATCCTCTCCCATATGGTTGCTTGTAAAATATGTTCCTCACGACCTTTGGTCAGTCATTCCCCAATTTATTGAGTCATTTGGGAATTTCATAAGGATTGATAAGCCAAAGGCTTCACTTTCGAACATGAACGCTTGTGCTCTTATCTCTCTCAACCCAGGAGTGGAATTTACAGGTAACATTAGCATCATTTTGGATGATTCTTTTCATCTTTCCTCGATTGAATTATTGGGCGGGTTAAGTTCGTGTTATTTGTGTAGAAGATATGGGCATATTCAAAAGACCTCCCCTATTATTAGGAGGGTTGTGAGAAACCCCCTATGCAACTCTATGAAACTACCACCTGTTCATAAGCCAAAGGTGGACAATTCTGCCATCCCCAATGTTGTGGTCTCAGACATTGAATTGGGTGAACGAGGGGTGTGTTATCCTACCCCCCTCTTTGACTCAATTGGTTGTTGATTCCTTGTCTACCGATCTTGTTCTCATTTCCTTCTTTGGTGATTCCTAGGCTGAAGTGTGCCCCTTCATGGATAGCTAGCCTGTTGCCAATCCCACTCCTTCATTGTCTCCCTCAAGTGACTTGAGCCATCCTGTGATTCCCTGTTCTCTAGATCTTGCTCCTTCTCCTCTTAAGGTGGGTTTGACCTCTAAGAAAAAAATTCCCAATAGCTTGTTATGGATAAAATAAGAAAAAACATTAATCTAAATAAAAAGGAAAAAAAAAAAGAAAACAAAGAAAGTTGAATTCTTCTTTAATGGAGTTAAAATTTTAGAAAATTCTAGTGCCTCAGAATTTTCTTGTGAGTCTCTATTAAAAAATGGGAAGGGAGACTATAATTCCTCCTCATTGAGTAAATTATCAGAGTCTAGTGGTCAGGGTAGTGGAAATTCTCATTGCATTAACCCCCAAATTAGTGGTAAGGTAGAAGAGGAAAATTCCCCACAATTAGGGGCTAATACGGTGAATAGTCCCTCCACCCTATTAGTAGACTATGATGAGGGGGTCAGGGGTAATAAGTATATCCCCCAACCTATTGGAGAAATCCATTCTAACATAGGCCTTGAGATTAAAATATGGAAAATAAAAAAGAATTAATCACCAACAAGAATGCTTCCAAGAGAGGGGAATCCACAACCCATTCAAATGATCCTAAGGCCCCTGGGAGGTGACATTATGTCACAGCCTCTAAAAGAAATTTTGGAATCTCTCACCGAGATGATTAGAAAATGGTCCACAGATAAGGCAGAGAGTGAAAATGGCTTTAAAAAGTCCTTAACTTCCCCATTGACCTTGCAGGGCCTTCTAGGGCTCCTGGTAATAAGAAGAACCCTAGAACAAGGGTCAAGAACTCTATATTCAATCCCATTGATCCTAATGCCTCTCCCAATAGCTCTAGGGATGGAAAAAGTGTTAAAGACAACTCTCCAGAAACCCCTTTTGACAAAAAACAAGAGACTAGTGTTGGTCCCCCTAAGGAACCCAAGAAAAGAGGTAGAAATAAAGGCAACTCTATTTCCCTAGTAAAAATAACATTGGTAGCTTAAAAAGAAAAAGGAGGAAGATAATTATAGTTCTTTCCATCCCCTTAGCAAAAAGGATAGAGGGTGAAGATAAGGCTCCTAAATATTTTGAACTATTTAGGAATACTAAAGAGCCTACCATTAAAATTGTTAATGATGATTCTTAATTGTACCTCCTGAAATGTGAGGGGATTGGATTCCTCTAAT
Source organism: Sequoiadendron giganteum (assembly GCA_007115665.2). Lineage (NCBI taxonomy): Eukaryota > Viridiplantae > Streptophyta > Pinopsida > Cupressales > Cupressaceae > Sequoiadendron > Sequoiadendron giganteum. The sequence continues at coordinate 454,330,146 of CM021104.1, read as the reverse complement.
AGAAAGTATATAGTGAGTAGATTCCTAAATCTAAAAAATAATATGGATTTTCTCCTTCTCCAAGAAATTAAAGTGGTGGGGTTCACCCTCAAGACTAACATGAAATTCATATGGGGTAACTCCTCCCACATTGCCTCTCAACATGAGAAAGGTAGAGGGGGTACTACCATTCTTATGGTCAATAAATGGAGCCAACATCTAACCAATTTTTGGGTTTACCCTTGCAATAGGGTTGTATGGGAAACATTTGAAAAAGGTGATACCAAGTTTGGTGTTTTCTCGGTCTATGCTCTAAATGACTACCTAGGTAGGATTGAGATTTGGAAGTGGTTAAGTTGCTTGTTGAATGTCCCTTGGATAATAGGGGGTGACTTCAACATGGTTGGAGAGAATGAGGATAAAAAAGGTGGTCTCAATATGGATTGGAAAGGAAATGAAAAACACTATAGGTTGAGAACACTAGTAGAATTTGGCAAATAAATGACTAGGTGACTAAAAATGACTAAATTCTACTCATTTTTCACAACTCGGCTATAAGTGAGTAAATAAATGACTAATTTGGTCATTGACTAAAAAATTATTTAGTCACATAAATAAGAATTACTAAATAGTTAGTCGTCAAATCCAACATAGACAAAAATTTAAAAAACAATTTGGCCAATTATTGGTGTGATGTATTCATGTGTGTGATGTATTGGAATGATTATTCACGTTCATTAAAAATTCATTCATCTCACTTGACCTAGATTCATTTGTTCATTGCAGACCTTGCTTCATTCGTTAGCCTGGCATGAGGCATTTTGATCAGTTATACAAGCTACTTGCATGGGCGATAAGGATTCAGAGAGGACCTAGAGAGTTCTAAAAAGGTGAGCAAGGGAAATGAATTCAAAGTTTTCTGCAATGGATTTGAATTTGTTGAGGCCCTCTATAGAGAAATCGGATTTGGGGACGCCCCCTACAGCGAATTCAGAGGTAATTAAAAACCCTCATTACATTAAACACAAATTTGAAATGCTCATTACAATCTACTACTCTTAATAATGTTCTTTTACAATCTTGTCACTGTTCTACTTCATAATGTGTTCGAGCTAAATATAATAAAATTTGGGTGTTAGTGCCAAAATAGAATTTCCTCAAACAATTTTGATACATTTTCTTTGCAAGCGCAAACTGTCCTTGTGCAAAGTAAACATGTCCTAGATTTATCCACACATCAGACATCTGAACAAAGATGTTTCCTACAACATCTTCTTGTACCTGTGTAAATATTTCCTTTGCAATATTAAATTGATCCCTTTCAGCTAGCACAATGGCTTCCCCATTTGTAGCATAAACATTTCTTGGTCTCTATGCCAAAACTTTACAATGGCTGCCCCATTTGTAGCATAAACTTTTTCACTGCAAGAGAAAACTATCCTCGTACAAAGTAAACATGTGCTAGATTTACCCACACATCAAGCATCTAAACAAATATGTTTCTTGCAGCAGCTTCTTGTACCTGTGTAAAAATTTCCTTTGCAATATCAAATTGACCCCTTTCAGCTAGCACAATGGTTGCCCCATTTGCAACATAAATATTTCCTGGTATTTGTGTCAACACTTAAGTGGCCCCTTTTATGACAATAAGATCCTCTTGAGTTATTATTATACTCCTATTTTCCAAGAGAAAATTCCCCAAGGCCCATGGGAAATGAACGATGAGCATTTGATTTTCAACTTGGTTTCACTTCAAAAAGGGGACATTACATTGTACAAGATTTTTTTAACAACAAAATAATTTAATCCACCTATTTGGGACTGTTAAATAAAAATAGATGAGTTAATCTATTTTCAATTATAGGTTCCTTTAATCTAGAATCTGATAGAAAGATAAAGCATAATACATTGAAGGACACAAAAAATGTTCTAAAATAAAGACTAAAATAGGTTACCCATAAAAAACAAGAAAGAGGGAAAATGAAAAGATAACATATAGATGATTTATTTGAGGTTTTCATAAGATCTCATTTAACTATGTCAAATAGATTTGGAAGGGACAAAGCATATTTGATTGACTAAAATTTTGAGGTATCTTATCCATCGTCATTGTATGCACCATCTTCTCTTGGAATCTATTTCTACAATGCACCAAGCCTAGAATTGATTGGGGATGCACTTAAGGTAGATAAATTTGAATGTGTGAAGGAATTATAGAAGAGTAAGTGTAAGGACATGGATGATGATGATGATGATGAGGCTGGTCAATCTGAGAAGAAACAAAAGAAGGAAAATAAGAAAAAGAAGATGGATAAGGACCACAAGGTTTATGATTCTTATATGGAGGAACCTGATGTTGCCATGGAAGATGAGGCAAATTATATGAGTGATAAGGAACAAGATGATGCAGAAAATTCCCAAGATCTTCTTGTAGTGTAGGTCTAGAAGACTCTGATGATGATGAGACAAATTCTCCAGTTTCAACAAAATCATGAAGGAGACATGCATACTCTGATTCTGAAGATGATGAACCATTGCAGAAACAAAGTCCAAGAGAAGATGATCCATATGATGATGATGTCTAGGCTTCCTAAGCTCTAACCAAACCTAGCTCCTATTTTCTAAGAGAAAAATCCCCAATGCCCATGGGAAATGAATGATGAGCATTTGAGTTTCAACTAATTCCAAGAGAAGATGATGCATACAATGGCGATGGATAGGCTACACTAAAATTTTAGTAAATCAAATATACTTTGTCCCTTCCAAATCCATTTGACATAGTTAAATGAGATCTTATCAACAACCTCAAATGAATCATTTGTATGTTATCTTTTCATTTTTCCTCTTTATTATTTTTTATGGGAAACCTATTTTAGTTTGTTGAAACTCAAATGCTCATCATTCATTTCCCATAGGCCTTGGGAATTTTGGTTTTGGAAAATAGGAGCTAGGTTTGGTTAAAGCTCAAGAAGCCTATACATCATCATCATATGGACCATCTTCTCTCAGACTCTATTTTTGCAATGGTTCATCATCTTCAGAATCAAAGTATGCATGTCTCCTTTGTGATTTTGTTGAAAGTGGAGATTTTTTCTCACCATCATCAGAGTCTTCTAGACCTATAGCTGCAAGAAGATCTTGGGAATTTTCTACATCATATTGTGCCTTATCACTCATATAATTTGCCTCATCTTCCATGGAACCATCAAGTTCCTCCATATAAGAATTATAAGCCTTGTGATCCCTATCCTTCTTCTTTTTCTTCTTTTCCTTCTTACGTTTCTTCTCAGATTGACCAACCTCATCATCATCATCATCCCTGTCCTTACACTTACTCTTACATAATTCCTTAACACGTTCAAATTTCTCCTCTTGTTGCATCACCCACTGAAGTTCTTCCTCTTTCTTTCTCCTTTCCATCTAAATCCTTTGTTCTTCATCAACTTTTTGTTTTGCTTCATTAGCCAAGACAAGTTGGCGTGCTACTCTAATTGTTTCTTTTGCTTTAAACCAGACATCTATTTTTAGTTTCATGTTTCCAAGCATACATAAAGAATTTGATGAGTTTTTATCCACCTTAAGTGCATCCCCAATCAATTATAGGCTTATTTGGATCTCATTCTGAGCCTAAGCCATGGCTGCAAGATGTAGATATGCATCTATATAATCAAGAAACTTGAACAATTTTAGCCTATATAAAAGATTTGTTTTTTCAGTATCACGTAGCTATTCAAACAAAATAGCAATATTAAATATTTTTGTGACTTTATCCCATGGTAACTCAAGTGAAACACCACCTTCTTCTATTCAGAAGAATTCTATATCCTTAAAGCACACAAAAAATATTTGCATAATTGGCATTGGGGCTTTTATTTATGAATTCAACCCATTCCATTTCCTAATGCCTCCATAAGAGTTTGTTGAGCCAACTCTAGTTCATCACACTCAAAATGAAGAACCCCAATGTTGTTTAAAAATTCAATGGGTACTTCTTCTCTACTCTTCTTCAAAACAGACTTTGTTGTCTTAAGAGAATCTAAGGATGTACTGGGGTCTGTCGATATTAATAACTCACCCATCTTGATAAATGCATGGGCATCACGTGGATCTATGCGAGTTTCCTTTCTTAAAATTTCTAAAGACTTCTCTTCCTACTCTTGTCGAGCATATATATGGCCTAAAACTTTTAAGCTCTCACACTTCTCAGGGTGGACCTCCAAAACCTTTTCAAAATTTGAGAGAGAACTCTTAAGATCTCCCAGCTTCAATTGAACCTGTCCACAAAATACTGTGGCCTCTGGCTTTCCTTGACTGATGCCATTTAGTAGTAGCCAGTGGTGTCATAATCACCTTTACTATGATAAGATCATGCAAGATTATAATATGAATGATATTTCATGAGAGGGTGGTTAGTTGAAACAAGAGTTGTCTCAACCAACTGTTCCACAAGAAAAAGTTTCCCTGTGAAGAAAATATGGTTTGCTAAATGATTCAATGCCATTGCACAGTACGGTTATAATTCAAAGGGTCTATGAATATTTTCCATTCCTTCATGAACACTACCTTTTTCACTGACTATGAGAATCATACAATTAAAAAATGCACAAAACTGGCCACAGATATTTTTTCCCATTTCAAACAGAAAAATTGCCAAAAAAATGTGTTTAAAACTTGCAAATAAAATCATGTTGATTTTCGCACCAAAAAAAACCATGAGACCGTAGCTTGTTGCTTATTATTACTCTTTGATATATTTTTTCTCAGCATCCATAGCTTGTTTGAAATCACCTATTTTAGGCTTTTAGCCATAGCAACAAGGTAGTGATTTGTTTGATAAAATGCTTTGGTAGACATGTATGAAAAATGTGGTAGCATAGACAAGGCAATGAACTTTGGAAAAAAATCCTCAAAGAAATGTGGTCTCATGGTGATGGAATTCCATGATGAATTCCATGACAAGTGAATTTTTATTCATTGTCATAGCATTCAATCACCATGAGACCACATTTATTTGAGGCATTTTTTCAACCAGTTCATTGCCTCGTCTATGCTATTTATTACTATTATGCTTTGATGGATTTTTTCCAAGCATCCATAGCTTGTTTGAAATCACTTGTTTTAGGATTTTAGCCACAACAACAAGGCAGTGAACTATTTGATAAAATGCTTTGGTAGACAATATGTATGAAAAATGTGGTGGCATAAACAAGGCAATGAATTGTTTGAAAAAATTCCTCAAAGAAATGTGGACTCATAGAATGCCATGACAAGAAAATGCAATTGGCAGCTGCTCCTAGTTATTAGTTATGCAATGTGAAGTAATTGTATAACTTCTTAGGTTGACTTTGTAAAAACTATACTGTAATTAAAATTTTGTCATCTATCAACATCTAGTTATTAGTTATGCAATGTGAAGTAATTGTATAACTACTTAGGTTGACTTTGTAAAAACTATACTATAATTAAAATTTTGTCATCTATCAGCATCTAGTTATTAGTTATGCAATGTGAAGTAATGCTTTGAGTTTGAAAGATGTGCAATGCAATGTAATCAACAATGTAGATGATTATGAATAAATAATTGATACCAATTCATCATATACCCCTATATTCCAACCTAATATATATAAAAAATCCAATCATACATAGTATTATCAACAAATAATTGAGACCAAAATTCGAGCACCAAATTAAATCTTCTTGTCCATTGATTTCTTCAAATAGATATTACAATATAACATAAGTCTCCTCATATATGTCTCTATAAATTCCTATGATGATGATATCAAAATTTGGTCTTGGTTTCTCTTTTGTAAGAGAAGCAACAAGATTCAAACCATTACAAAATATGGCATCTTTTCAAAATTCATGCTTCATATAAACTAGACTAAACATTATTTTTTCTTAAAACATAAAATGAAGAAAGTAGATAACTAATGAAGTTTGCAGCACTCGTGACACCATAGTCCGTTAATCTTCATAAGGCACCCGTGATCGCTAAAGATCTATTCAAGGTACTTTCTCCATATTAGTGTATTTGAATGTGTGGTTCTTCCATTGTGATAGACCCAAGGCCTACTATTCAGGGGGGGACCCATATACTTTTGCTCCCACTCATACACTATATAATCATGTGGCCATTTATATTCTTGAATTTTCAATATATTTTCAAGGTGAATCTTCCATCGATTGTCTAGTAATGCCCTACCATCCATGATAAACTTAGAATATCGAGCATCCAACACTATTACTCCATCCATGATTAAGTTGAACCTATCAAGACTCAACTCACCATCCTTTTGTATGTGAGTGATGCACTGTGGAAAAATCTAGCCAAATTCACTCTTCCATTCATTGAGGTCGTTCAAGTGGTCATCATCTTTCAATAGTTTTGGCACAAACCACTGATTCAGAGTATGAAATGAAACTATTCTTGTTTTGATATTTTGGTCCTTTCCTTGCATATATTGGAATTCATCTATAACTATTTTGTCCATCTTCTCTATAGGTTTTAATGTTGTAGGAGCCTCAGTACTCCTTTGTAAGATTCTACACAAGATTACCAATTTGTGGTTTATGGGCTTCTAGTTCTTAAAAAGAGAATCTAGTATGGGTAGATGTGTTTTCATCTAATCAATTTCCTGTTTTAGTGAGTTGTAGAAATCATACACACTTTTCAACTTATCCATAATTAGATTTATCCTATGCTCGAGGACCTTCTCTAAAACATTGTATATTTTCTTATTCACTCCTTCCTTACCCTCATTGTTGGATATCTTTAACTCTTCAATCTCTTGTCTAAGAACGCTCACTTGTTCAATAGAAGAACTTTCTATATCAACTGTTGGAGCAGGAGGACACCAGTATAACATTGTTTCCTTGTTCTATGAGAGGCCTGCTCCTTTCAATTGTTCCTTCAACTTCACATTTTCCATGAAAAATTTATTGACTTCATCATTTAAAAAAAAATGTTCCTTTTCGTACTCTCCCAATCTAGCTTCCATCTCCTTAACTATAGCTCAAGTGAACATAGTTGAATGCATTGTCATGGTTGCAGCTTCTAGAGGAGATGTATACTTTAATATTTTCACCATAGTTGTCCCTTTCATTTCCTGAACTATATCTAGTAACCTTGGCTTTTGTGTACTCTTTTGTTTGGCCTAGAATTCCAAGGTTTCAATCTTAGGGTTATACCCTATGCCACTTACCCCTTCATCTAATTCAAACTCATCAATCAGCATTGGGTCCTCTTGTGGTCTCACTTGATCAAGTAAAAACATTTTCTTTAATTCCATACCAGGGACAATAAGTATATTACTTTTCAAAATCATCTCTCTAGCCTCTTGTGGGTTGACATCAATATTATCAATCCTTAATTCATTAAAAAAATTGACTACTATTTGGTCAAGCTAGGATTCCTCAGCTCCCATATTATTTATTTCAACCCTCGCTTCAAACTCTATCATTTTCATCTTAACCCAAAAGTCTTTAAATTCAAGGGTTTTGATAAATTCATCATCTTCCAAGAACATGCGAGATGCAACTACCATGTCATCCTCATGCATTTATCTTTCTCCTTGTACCTCAATATCGGCTCTAGCTTTAGGCTTGTGGGCTTCAGTTTCAAGCATAGGTTGGTCCACTTCAATATCATCCTTGAAATTTCTTAACACATTAACTACTTCTTATGTATCTCCAACCTCCTCACTTATTTCATAGGAAACAAGTGGCTCTATATCTTGTGTCTTTTGTTTTTTCGAAGGTGGTTGTTCAAGAGGTGATCCTAGAGAAGCATGACATATTGAAATAGTATCTAGAGTTGGTTTTGTAATTACAATACCACTTGGCCTTTGAGACACAATTTAGAAAGTCTCCTTATATCTGCTATAGTCTTATATAATTCATGAAACTTATCAATTTTCATATCAATCCTCTTGACAAGATATGCTTCCTCTATGAAATAACCCAAGAAATCATTGTGCTTCATCTTTCTGTCTTCCTCAATCCTTTTCATAACTTCCCATTTTCTCCTCCTATCATATACCTATTGAGGAGTGAAACAATTTCTGATTACATCTTCTTCATAGTCAATATGGTGAGTAACCATAGTCTTGGTAAGGATGGTGTGTCTTACAAAATTCAGGTGACCCTCAGGGTCAAAATCTATTTCCTTTCCAAACTATAAAGAGTACCTTGATTTTAGATAATTCTACAACTCTTCAAGTGTATAGGATCCCATTGATAGTTCCCAACATGTCAAATTGGGTAGAAATTTACCCTTCCTTTGTTTACTCATGACATCATTTTCCATCCATAGAATCTGCCACATGAACTCTAGAAAGGATAATCGAAGGGGGAAAAACTTTGGCAGTATATGTGGGGTCTGTGGGCATCCATAAATCCTAATTATTGTGGTATCTAATAGAAAAAAACCAATCATCAAAGTTATGAGTATGGCCTTGCTCAGGTTTCAAAGCCAAAGGTCTTAACAATTGTAGCACAAGTGTGTGTAGTCTTGGTGGTTGGTGTCCAAGAACTCTCATAATTTTCTACACAAATTCATCATAGAATATCACATAATTTGAATTCTTACATCTATTGTCCCATATATAACACCATAGTTGCACTAGTAGAAAATTCCCCTGCTTGTCAATCTGACCCGAACACATCCTATTGCTCCATCTATCTTTATTTTGGTATAATATCAAGTGGCACAACAAAGAATATTTCTTGAATGTTATGGGGGCTCTATTTTCCCTGGCTTGCAAAAATTCTTCACGCAATACTTTCTCAAGATATGAGGCAAAATCATATTCAATGTTCATCTCATGGTTTTGAATCCTCATAGCCATCATCATTAAACTAACTGGAATTCACTATTTTGCATCTATCCCAAGTACTTGACAGAGAGAAAAGTAGTTTTTCTTGAAATAGAATTGGAAATCTAAGACTTCAAATAGTTTAGTAGTAGAAGGGGATATAGGAATCACCATGTTGTTCACAACCCTTTTCATGTAAATGGGAACTTCATCACTTCTGTGGGTTTTCCTCAATTTAGTATATTCTTCTTTACTTCTTTGCAAATCAATTTTAGTTAGGGATTGTTTGTTTAGGTCAAAAAATTCAATGATGGCTGCTTTAGACAACACAACTAATGGTGAACCATCTAGAAATCTCACAGACCTAGTAGCGGGATGATAACTCTGAGCCAATACTCTGATGAACTCTACATCTATAAAAACATTTGGGACAATTAACTTGTCCAAATCTAATTCCCATGGATTTGACACTGGAATCTTGCCCGCTCTTTTGTCATAAAAGTACCATAACAGTTCCCACTCAAAGATAGGGATAAGGGCATCTCTACAACTGTGATCCACATCATTAAAAACATTCTTAAATCCTCTCTCAATTGATTCAAGGAGTATATACATGATAGACTAGTGTAAGGACCTCTTTTTAACCTTAGATTCTTCCTTTTTAGTTTCAAGTTCTTTCTTCTTGGGTGGCATGATATCCTTTTTCGTTTCAAGTTCTTTCTTCTTGGGCGGCATGATTTTGAACTATCTTACTCCTCCTAGTGTATGTGAAATGCAAAATTCCAAACAATCTTGTACTCGTTAAACTTAATTCACAGTTTAACTATATTACTTCTCCTATACTTTTGAAATGCAGAATTCTAAACAATCTTGTACTTGTAAAACTTAATTCACAAGATTTTTGTGCACTTACCCGGGTTACAATGGTTACAGAGCTTAACCTCCTTGAACTCCCAGCTCCCCACATGATAATTTTTACAAATGAGTGCAAAGAGTGTCAAATTCTTGGTTTAATGGCTTCTGAGCTCAATCATGTCAACATTAATATCAACCTTACACCAAATATTTTTCTCGTAGTTCAAGCTTGAACATGCACCATTGATTTTACAAGATTGGATGATTGATGTGATTCATGCATTTAATACCGCTTTATCACTACCACTTTCTATAACAGCAATGGGATAGAGGGGTATGAATCATTATATTGTATGTTTCTTTGAATTTCATCGTGGGGTAGTGAGATCCTTACCTCTATACCACAAGCTTGACTTGTTTAATCCATGGTACTGTGGTTTACATTAACACAGCCATACCGCATGATTCTCACATCCTTCCACGATATAGCAGTTCATACCGCCCTACTGTATGCCTTTATGATCTTCCTCGTGAGATGGCAGGTTATTCCTCGCTATACCACACCCTTCATTTTTATTTCTCGCGGTATGGAATTTTACGATGTCTTTAAATTATCTCATACCACCCAACCGTGTCCTCATCATAATACTTTTGTGGTATGGTGGTAAACATCTTCATGTTGTCTGTTACACACTACTAGCCCGCCAAGGGCTCAGATTATTGTTACACGATCACGGTAAGAGATTGTTAAGGGATTTGGAATGTTTTTAGTTGGAGATGTTTTTGCTTGAGTATATATATGATGAATTTTTGGCTTTGTATAGGTCTTTTAGTCAGACTTAAAAAAATTATATGCTCAACAAAAAATAAAAAAGGAATATAAGGGTCAAAACTCAGGTCATGGAGCTCAAGGTTAATTGTGATGATGTAAAGAGGAAATTTTTTAAGGTTCTAACACACCTCATGATGAACTAGACTATGTTTTTCCTTCATCTCACTTCTATTATGTTTTTATGAGTTCTTCTCTTGTGAATTATCCCTAAGGAAAATCTGTCTGATACCTGTAATTGTAAACATCTTCTTGGTTTTTAACTGCAAATTCTTTTTAATTTGTAAATTGAATTCTATTTTATGTTTCCATTTGCAGTTATCAGCAGATTGGAAAGTCAATAGTTATCAACTTATGAACTCAATAAAGTTTTACTGATTCAAGTTTTTGATTTATACATTATTATTTATTTGGACTTCAAGAAATGAAGACAAGGACTATAAGGTGAAAATTACATGATAGTGATCATAATGTTCAAATTCCAAAGACAATATATGAGCATGCACGTGCTAAAAAAGTGGCCAAGAATACTGAATAATTTTTTAGTCTTGGTTTGAAAAGGCAAGTTGTAAATCCACTAAGTAGTATATTATTTGTTTAATAGTGTTTAATCAAATTTTATAGGCAAGAGCTTTATGTATATAAGACATAATATGATTTTTTTTATTTTATAGGAAACAAAAAGAGTGCAAAGAAAATGTGGAGATAAAAAAAAGGAAAAAAAAGATACAATGTCACCATCTCATAGAATCCAATGCTTTTGTGATTCAATAAATGCAGTTGATGAAAATGATAGTTGTGATGATGTGTAGCCTGGTATAGCACATGGTGATGTGCAGCCTAATATAGCACATGGTAATGTGCAGCCTGATATAGCACATGGTGAGGTGTAACCTAATATAGAACATGGTGATTTTGTTGGAAGTTAATCATATATTGTCATTGATGTCACCACGTTGGTTCGGTACTGAGTATCGGTGTGAAGATCATGCTTATCCTATCTGGTATTTGTTCTGGTATCTCTGGTATGTTGATTCGGATATCTCCTTCGGTAAACTGTATAATCTGAGGTTTTGGAAAAAGGCTTATAATAGTTGGCAACATGTATACACGTATTTTTAGATGTTCATATGATTGGGTAATACGCTGGCATTGGTTCTTGAGATTTCATTTTGGTATTAAGCTAAATCTTAGCTAACATGATGTTGCATGACACAAATGAATTACTCTTGATATGATGCTGACCTAATCAATACATGTGGTTACATCGGGTATTTATACAATATGGCTAGAGGATGAGAGGGTGATGAAGGCGATGAAGCAATGAAGGATAAGTAATGTGAATGAGAGAAGAAGAAGAAATGTATGTATGAACGAAGTGTCTGAACAATGGTAGAATATTAGATCATGCGAAAGAATACTCTAAGCATCAAAGGAATTGAACCTGCACATATGGTGTATCTTCTCAGTTCAACCCTGGCGGTTAGCCATTTTATGTTTACTTTTTCTATAGGTAGCGAGCCTCCATTTTGGACAGTAAGTCCTTGTAAGCAGTGAACTTCTATATGTGGCAGTGAGCCTCTTATTATTAGTTTTGATATAACTTTATATATTGTGAGTTAATCCTCACCATGGTTTTTTCCCTCATTGGGTTTTCCACATAAAATATGGTGTTTGTATGTTATGGAACTTAATGCTAAACTATTACTTTAATTTGTTTTGTGCTACAATAAAGTTTTAAGTGTTTTTTCAATAGATGTGCAACTCGATATAGCATATGGTGATGTGCAACATTGTGATGATCTCCTAGGACTAAGTCTAAGAGAGATTATTGCAAAAAATATGGGCAAAGGAACAACAGGTCTGCAGATTCTTTTTTCAACATTAAAGGATGTGTTCAATAATGTGGAATCCATAGAAACTAGTATTGATCTACCTATTGATGCCACACCTGATGTGGCCAAGGAGCATGAAATTTCATTTAATGGAAGTCATGAAGAGAGACCACTTGCATCTGTTGTGCCTCAAAGTGCAATTGTTGCATCTAGAACTTTTGATGGAACTAGTGGATCAACCAAAAATACTGGTAGTGGTAATTTAATAGAAGATGTGGATGTTTTTGTCAAAATACAAAGATTGAGTCAATATTTGTATAGATCTACTGAGAGGAATGCAAAATAAATAAAATTAGAAGGAAAGAAGCCATTCTTGCTTGAGGTATCAAGAGATGGTGAGCCCATTGGGCCAAATGTTGCAAAGTGGGCCATCGAGTTGGGTGTAAGATGTAGGGCCCATTTGGATATTTTCAAATCAAATTTCATAGTGCAAGATCCAAGAGCTATGGAAAATGTTATACAAAAAATGGAAAATTCCTTTGAGACTACTGGTGGAAAAATCTCTAGAAAATATTACAAACAAAGGATGAGAGTTTCAATTAACAATTATAGATACATGTGCAGAAAAACAATCATGTTGGGAAAAGAGAGATTCAACTCCAGTCTATCTCCCAAAGAGTGGGAGGCATTGAAAGAAAGTATACATTTTGAAGAATATTTGGTAAAGAGTAACAGAGGTAAGAGAGCAAGAGATAATGTGAGGGTTGGATATACATTTGGCCGAGGCGGGTTGCATGCCAAAATGGACAAATTTGTAGTAAGTGTATGGATTTTTGGTTCAATTTACATTGTGTTATTTATTTTAATTTTTTATTGAATTGACTATAGGTTGAAATTGGCGTTGTATTTTAGGTGGAAAACAGTAATAAAGAAGCAGGTGCAGAAGATATTGTCAATTATATGGCAGCACTAGATGCTAGTAAATCTAAGAGTAGGATGAAGTTGAAATCTAGTTCGTCAATAGAGATTTTGTAACCATCTATTCAATTCCTAGTAGGATCCTCTGTACATCATGTCAACTCATATGAACAAGGGTACCAAAAGGTAATGAGTTTCATCTTAGGTCTCAGTCACCAAGTTTCACAGTTAGTTGAAACCATTAACCCTATGGTTGTTGCATGAAATGAGCATAAATCCATGGATTCAAATGAGGTAAGAGGCTCTATTGATCTCACTTCTTCTTATTTGGTAGTTCTATATACAAATGCCTCTTAATATGTAAATTATTGAAATCTAAGCGTAGGAGAATCGAACAGAGTTTCTTTATTGTTGGAGTGATCCAAAAAATGTTCTTTTGGAAAAATTTATAACTTGCATTCTTTACTTGACTACTGAATGCTTTGTATATTGTTTTGAATGATGGTTAAACCACATGTAGAGTAATTTTTTCAAAGCAATAGGAAAATGAAAATTCCTTCAAGGTGTCAACAGAGCTGCCGATATTGATAGTGATGAAGTGGACAAGAATGCACAACACAGTCATCTTAGTTGTCCTATAGTTGAGGTAATTAATATAATAGTTGCCAGTTTTTTGTCCCAATTTGTTTTCATTCTTCATGTTTAAAATGTTCTTTTGGAAAAAAAAAATATAGCTTTTGCATTCTTTACTCGATTTATATTAATTTTTGCAAGATGATTAAACCACATGATGCAGAGCAATTATATGAAATAAAGACAAAAAGAAAAAGGCTATGTCAATAGAACTCTCTGCAAAGTTGTACAACTTAATGTCTGCAATGATGTTGATAGTGGTTATGATGATGAACTTGATGAGCATGCACATGATATTCATAGTGGTATTCATGCTAAACTTGAGGTGAGTGCTATGAAACCACATGCAAGTAAGTACTATTCATGTAAGTAATGTTCATTTTATTATGTAGATAAGGGTAATCATTACCTATTTGATAGAAGCTGAAAATTAGAATAGTAGTGAAGTGTAATTATCTATTATACATAGATTATGGAATTAAGGGAGAACATATAACTTACATATGGAAGCTTAGAGCTTAGTTGTAATAGAGTGTTTTATAAAAGCACATACAAAAACTGATTTGTTACAAGACATAAGACATTACATATAGTTGTCAAAAATAATATAATGTGTGTTTTATATCTCAATATAATGTGTATTTTTTTTGTTTCTACAGACATTTATTGATAAACTTCAAGAAGGGGATACAGTTGAGGTCTTCAATTTGCATTATGGTGTTGCTACGGGCATTGGGCGGATTCACTCACTATCTATTTTACACGAAGTAAAATTGAAAGTAACAAGAGATGCAAATGTATATATTTCACAAGCCTCAAGTAACATACCCCTTCCTCATCCAAAAAAAATAGATGGAGTTATCTATTTGAAAGAGAAACTAGAGACCTTCGTACGGTGGCCACTAACATATTTGCAAAAAATCATAGAGAGTTAGCCATAAGTGCAGAAGAGAAAAAAGAAGGGTTAGTAGCAGCAAAGTATGGAGAGTGAAGTTGCAAATAAAGAATGTACTGAGCTTGAATAAGTTGAACCCAAACAAAAACCAGAAAATTTGATTTGGGTGTACATTCTATGAGTAGAACAAAGAATGTTCTATCTTACTGCACCTGTAATGTAAAACCCCTTGATTATGTTTTTTCTCTTTTTGTTTGGGTTCCGCTCATTCAAATTGGTGCATTATAGAAGAGGGGATATGTTGTTGTGTAAGAAGTAGACACAAAGATCAGAGGTGCACAAAAAGAAGTAAATACAGAGAAGATAAAGAAGTGTGGAGAAGAGGAAAAGTTGCAGAGAGTGCAACATACATGTATGTGTAGTTGCAACATAGAATTGTCATCAAAATTGTAATATCTTGCATAACCAAAAAAAAGGCATTGTAACTCAGTTTTCTCAGTCACAACAATTAGAAACACACTTTGTAACAGTACATTTTTCAAAGAAAAGACACATTTTTGTCTTGTATATGTTGTAAGAACAAGTTTTCTCAACAAAATTTCAGTATTTTTCCTTCTTAATAGCCATTTCATTATGTCCAAATGAATGATTGATTATGTTTTTCTATTTTTTATATGTTTAAACCTCAATTAAAGAATTATCTCATTTCCAACACTTATAGGCAGAAATCAGTGAACAAAAACAATTAAATAAACTACCAATTGACTAAATATACTACCAACTGATAGAAATCAATGTTAATAAATATGACTAAATATAATTATTATGAAATTAATAAACAATGTATCAATATACCTATCAGTTGATAGAAATTGGTGAGCAAAAATAATTAAATAAACTACCAAATTGATCAAAATGATGATTAAAATTAATGAATAAATACACTACCAATGGACGAAAATCAATGAATAAAAATGACAAAATATACCAGTGAATAAAAAAATGATTGAATAAGTGACTAGTTTAAAACATTCAATGACTAAATTAACGACTACATCAACGACCAAATTGATCAATCAAATGACTAAATTAACGAGCAAGTCGATCATTTAGATGACTAAACCAACAACCAAATTGATCAATCGAGCAACTAAATTAACAACCAAATCAATCAATCAAATGACTAAAAATAGTTTAGTCATCAATTTGGTCATGCTATAAATGATTGGCAATAAACTACTACTGGTCACGCAACCATGTTCACTCATTTATAAGCAGTATTTAGTAGTTTTTTCAGTCACATATTTTTGTTTATGTACTAGTGGAATGAAATCCAACCTCAACCTTATTGACCCCCTACAAGGTTTAAAGAGAGAAAGAAATGTTGTCTGGTTCACCTGGTGTAATGCTTAGAAGGGTGGGAGAACTTACTATAGACTGGATAGGTTTTACTCCAATGGATATTTCTTTAGTTTTGAACCCCTTAGCAATGGGAAAAAATTGATGGTGTACCCGTACACCCTCATGAACCACAACCCAATCAAATCCTACATTGGGGTAAATGGTGGGAAGAGAAAATCCCCTAAAATAAGGGAGAACTTCATCCTCAATACAAATATATTAAAATATAAGAATTGTGTGGATGCTATAACTACCCTAAGAGAATTCAATAAATGGCTTCTCAAAGACCTAAACCCAATTGATAGGTGGAGCCAGAATGTAAATGGTTCAAAAATTACGTTTCAGATAGTTGAAAAAAAGAGAGCCTTGGATAGGAGAAGAGAGGAAAACCTCCTCCAAGATGAGTTGCTTAGTGTTGAAAGAAATATTCAAAAAGAACCTACAAATGATAGGTGCTATGAAGAACTTAATAAATCCAAATATTTACTGAGAAAATTACAAGAAAAAAAAATTAAAGGGCTTAAGGTCAAAGCCAAAATTAATTGGCTAAGTAATGGGGACAAGGGTTCTAAGTTCTTCTTTAGATGTATTAAGGAGAAAGGGATAAAAGAGAAAATTTAGTAGATTTGTAATAATAGAACTACTCTAACAAACCAAGAGGACATCTTGCATCAACTCTTCCTATTTTATAAAGAGTTATGTCAATCAGAGGGTAATAGGGAAGAATTCATCCAAGCTAGAGCTCTTATCAATAACTTGATACCCTCTAGGATCTCCAAATATTATGCTACAATTCTCTTAGTAAACATAACCAAAGATGAGATTAGGAAAGCCATAGCCTCTATGAATAATTACAAGTCTCCTGTAATTGATGGATTATCTATTGAATTCTACAAGACCTTCAGTGATTGGATCTATGATGACTTGCACCAAGTTTACATGGAAGCACTTAGGAAAGGTTCACTAGGGGAAATTATAAATAGGGGGCTCATCAAATTAATTCAAAAAGAAGGGGACAAAACAATGATAAAAGACTGGAGGCCAATCACCTTGTTGAATGTGTGATATAAAATACTGGCAAAGATATTGGCTCTAAGGCTAATCAATATACTCCCAAATTTTATTAACAATACCCAAACAAGGTTCATCAAAGGAAGATATATCCTAGATAACTTGATTACGAGTTGGGAGGCTATGGATTGGGCTAGGAACTCTAACCAAAATGCGGCTATGCTTTTGCTTGACTTTGAAAATCCATATGAAAGGGTGGAGTGGTCTTTTCTCAAAATGACAGTAGAGGCCTTTGGTTTCCCACAATATTTTTGTAACATGGTTGGCATGATTTTAAGGGATGCTTCTACTCAACTTGATGTTAATGGTTCACTCTATGAGTTCATTAGATTGGAGAGGTCAATCAAACAAGGTTTCCCTTGGCCTCGACCTTATTTGTCATTGCTTCTGATCCCCTTCACTATCTATTAAGATATGCTTGTAACTACCCCATATTCAAAGGCTTGATACTACTAGATAAAAATGAACTCCTTAACATCCAATTTGTTGATGACACTACCATCTTTATGAATCTATAGGAAGGTAACTTGGTTAATCTATTAGAGAAACTTAACCACTTTTGTCTAGTCTCGGGTGCTAAAGTTTCCAAGTTGAAGTCCATTATGCTAGGCTAGTCTGAAGCCCCACCTAAGTGGTTACACAAGTTTGACTTCTAATGGGGTGGGCCACAGAAAAAAGTGAGGTACCTTGGGATCCCATTTTTTTTGTGCCCCAACCTGAAGGAGATGTGATTATGGATCAAATCCAAGGTGGATAAAAAAATTGATGGTTGGAACAAACAACACCTCTCTATTGCTAACAAGATTTAGGTTTGACAAAAGATAATGTATTCATATACTATATACTTTGCCTCTATCTAGTTATTCAATAGTTATCAGTTTTATGAAATTTAGAAGAAGATCAAATGCTTTCTATGCTTTGATGGGAAAGGTAAAAGGAAGATGCACTCTGTTAAGTGGGATTGGTGTTGTTTGGAGAAGGCCAATGGAGGGATTGGTTTGAAGAACTTAAAGAAGCATGGCATTGTACTGGTTACCAAATGGATAATCAAATCCCTTGATGGGGATGAACCATGGAAAGTTCTTTTCAAAAACAACATCAAAGAGGTAGTGCCTAAAATGACCAGATCCTAGAAATCCCGTCCTTTCAATGATCTACTCATTACCAAGAATCAAATAGTTCTTGTGAGTTCAATGGTCTTCAAGAGCATTTAGAAAGACTAGAAGTTGGTTAGGGGGAACATTAAAAGTCCTATTTTTTTGTTCACAACTAGAATCTTATCCACCCAGTCAAATCTATCTGGTGGAACTTAGATCATAATGGGAAGGACTTGGCCCTACTACAAGGTTGCTCTACAAAAAAATGGCACCAAGTTGGTATCAAAACCTTTAGCAAAATTCTAAGAGGTAGGAAATTAGTAAGTTGGGATAAACTAAAAGACGACTTTGACCTCCCCCATTCCAATACTAGAACCTATTTTGTTATCAAAGAAGCTTGCAGGGATATTAGTCTAAACTCCAGTTCTAATGATGGGGATCCCTATCCATCTGATTATGTGTGGCAAGGATCCACCCCTCTCAATGAATTTAAAATTAAAAGTATCTATAAATAATTAATTAGCTCAAACCCTCCTATTGAGTAGCTTAATAAAACTTGGAAACTCAACTTAGACAACAAGTTCTGGTAGAAAGATTTCACAAAAAAATGAGTATAATGGTGTGGATGCTAAAAAACCACATGTGCTTTAGATGGATCTTACTGTTATAGAGACTTCATTACAAATTGAATCATGTTGGCATTGACATTTGAAATTTTTGCAAGGTTCTTGAAACTATTAACCATATTTTCCTTGAATTTTTCTTTTCAAATGAGATTTGGAAAATATTTTATAATGAACAGGAAGTATGGGGGAATAATGGGAAAGTAAACTAGAAATAAATTCTTATGTGCCATGATAAAAAACTTAGCAAAGATTTACAATTATTTTGGTTTTCTCTATCTACTAAAATCATGTGGTCCATTTCGAAGGCAATAAATGAGGGAAAATTCAATGGGAGTCAGAGGGTACTTATTGAATCTTTGAAAAGACACATTTTTTAATGTTGCCATGTAGGTAGTAGCCACTATGGAGATAGCAGAGAAAAAATTCTTGAAACTACTAAGGATGGGATAGTCCTAGTCAATCAACCTAAGGTTAAGTATGGAAACTCGTGGCAATAAGGTTAACCAAATTTTTCTATCTTCATGAACGCTCTAGAGGCACTCCAAAAGGAATTCAATGAAAAATCAGCCACAAAAGAGAAGAATCTGATGAACAGGGCTCCTAAACTACATACAAATGAAAACCAAGAAATTGAGGAGGTCTTCTCAAATGAAGAGTTGGACACCATTGAAACACTTGCAAATTAGGATAACATATAATCTCGTAGTGAGAGTAGGAACATGGGAAACACTGCATGATTAGCTACTATATATACACCATAATGACATGCATTGTGTATAGACTATGCATATACTTTTTGTGTAATATTTTGTAAAGTTTCCAACTAGTCTCATAAATTTGTCTACTGTTGATAGTTTGATCTATACTCTTGTAAGGCGAACTGTATAAGTAGCTACTATTTTGCAAATGACTTTACAATATATAGTTGTTAAACCAGATATGACATAGTTGACTATAATACTTATGTATTTTGAGTGTTTATGCTATTATTAATACAAAAAATAAAATAAATTCTACAAGCATGTGTTCAAATATCTCACTCTATAATTTAAAATGGAATGTGTAGTAAACTAGTAAATTTGCATGCATAAAAGTGATAAATGGAAAAATAATTAAAAACTTTAAACTAGAAACTTTAGGTAAAAGCCTAACTCAAGAATGGTGTGAACCAGGAGTAATCATGAAAGAAGTCAGGAAGTTGGTCGGCCCTCTGGGAATTCAGAGGAAAACTTAGATCAAACTATGGCCAAGTTACAAGACACAAGGGAAAGAATTAATATGCTTGAAGGAAAGGTCAGAGGTAAACCTGGAAAAGAAACCACCTTTGAAGGTGAAAATGAAAACCGCCATGTTCATACTACCCAAAGCGAGCATGGGGAAACTAACTCAGAGTCCAGGTCAGGTGAAGAAAAGAGGGACCAATTAGCCAGAGAATTATCTAGGGACATGAAGAAAATGACTCCCCCTAAGTTTGATGGTATAGTTAGCGGAGATGCCACAAAAGCTTGGCTAACCAAAATGGAAAAGTATTTTGAGATCTACAACTATTTTGAAGTAACCAAAGCCATATGGGGGGCGTATCAACTAGAAAGGGAATCATCCATATGGTGGATGAATAAGAAAGCAGAGTTGGGTTTGAGCTCTTTGAAGCTAACTTGGGACAAATTTATAGACATCTTTAGGAAAAGGTGATTACCCCAACTTTACTTCGATCAAAATCTCATGAATTTTCAAAATATGAGATAGGATGATTCCTCTATGAATGAGTATTGGGAAAAGTGCACATGCCTCCTAAAATACATCCCTTGATATTAGAAGGATGAGTGGTTCAGAATCTGGAAGTTCATAATGGGTTTGAATGCCCGAATTTCAAAGAAGTGGATGTACATGGTCCTACCACAATGGACCAAGTGTACAAAAAGACCATTTAGTAGGAACAGAGACACAAATCCATGTTGTCTTATAGAGAGATAAATATCAAGAAGTATAATTGGTCCCAATCCTTGCAACCTTTCAAGAGAAGTGACGAGTAGGATTTTCATAAGAAAGGTTAAAAGGGCTCACGTGGAAATAAAAACAAGTCCAGAGGGGAATGAAGAAATGGTAGTAATAATAGTAATAATGGAAAAATAAATGGGGATAATGTTGGAAATCCTTCTGGAAGGTGGGGTCTTCCAGGAGGATTTTTTTCTTTTGGTGGTGACCACTATGTAAATTAGTGTCCTAGCAAGGCACCACGGCCTCAAGCCTAAGGGAATCCTTTATCAATGCAGTAGACTACCTTTTAGCATAGGATACATGCAACCTTAGACAATCATTAGACAAAATACTAGATCACTCTTATCGAGACTCCAAGTATTTTTTTTAGAGTAGGTTCATTACATTTTTAATTGATATTGGTGCTACTAAGTGCTTTGTTTCTCCTACATTGTAAGTAAAATATCTAGAAAAGATGGATACATGGAGAATTTTTGGTCAGTAGAGTATGCAAACCAATCGAGAGCTTAGGTAGAGTAGTGTTTGTTTGAGGCTAGGGTTGAGTGACTGAGTTTTTCAATGGAAGTTAACCTATATGTAGCTCCCTTAGGTTCCTATGATGTCATCTTAGAGATAAATTGGTTATGGAGGCATAGAGCTAAGGTGTATTATCTTTCTAGGACAATAAAATGCTTAGATGACCTAGGAAATAAAGTGTTCCTACAAGGAACTTTTAGAGAGGTCAAAATAAGGTAAATATCTTCCATGTAGTTGAAAAGGGTTAACCAAAGGGGATGTTAGCTCTTTGCATTAAAAATGGAGGAAGTAGATGAACCAAAGGATAACAAAGAATTCATCTTCCAAGATTATTTAATGTTCTATGAATCCCAAAAAATTCATGAGGTGGGAGACAGAGGATCTATAGATTAGGAAAGATCGTATACATAAAGTATCCTTTCCTCCAAAATTGTGAGGATGTATTTCCAAAAAAAAATCTTGGATTACCTCCCAAAAGAGATTTTGATTTATCCATTGATATAATCCTACGGTTAGAGCCAATATTCAAAGAACCTTACCAGATGAATATCATAGAATTTATGGAATTAAAAGCATAATTGTAGTAACTATTGGAAAAAGGGTTGATAAGACCTAGTGTCTCACCTTGGGGAGCACCAGTGATTTTTGTTAAGAAAATGGCACACAATGGTTATGCATTAATTATCGCATGCTTAATAAATCCACAATCAAGAACAAGTACTCATTTCCATGTATAGATGATCTTTTCAATCAAATGTGTGGAGCAACATTTTTCTCCAAAATTGATTTACGATCTAGGTACCATCAACTGAGACTCAAGGATGAGGACATCCATAAAACAAATTTCAAAACTAGGTATGGGCACTACGAGTTCATAGTTCTTCCATTTGGACTAATGAATGTAGCTATAGTATTTACGAACCTAATGAATAGTGTATTCAGGGATTGCTTAGACAAACTTATTCTCGTCTACCTCAATGACATATTGATATACTCCAAGAATTAGGAGGAGCATATGCAACATTTGCAGTTTGTCCTTCAACGGTTAAGAGAGCATAAGTTGTATGGAAAACTATAAAAATGTGTGTTCTTATAGAAGGAAGTGCAGTACTTAGGTCATATCATCTTGGAAAAAGGAATTGCAGTGGATCATGTAAAGATAGAAGTTATCTTAGATTGGCCAGCACCAAAAAATATTCAAGAAGTCTACAATTTTATGGGATCGGAAGGATATTGCAAGAAATTTATAGTAAATTTCTCAAGAATTGCATGTCCCATTACCTCTCTTCAAAGAAAAGCTAAGAGGTTTGAATTGTGAAAAAAAATTCAAGAGGCATTTGACCTATTGAAAGAAAAGTTGACTTCGACATCGATTTTGAAAGTGTCTGACCCAAAGGGGAAATTTGAAGTCATCAATGATGCCTCGAGAGATGGACTAGGTGGTGTACTTATGCAAGATGGACATGTGATTTCCTATGAGTCCAAGAAGCTAAAAAACTATCAGCAGAACTATGCACCGCATGATCTCAAGCTTGCAGCAATTGTGCATGCACTATAAATGTGGTGAAATTATTTTTTGGGGAAACCTTTTGAGTTAAGGTTTGACCACCATGGTCTTAAGTATTTTTTTACTCAACCTCACCTAAATGCTCGACAAAAAAGATGGCTAGATTCGATACCAGATTATGATTTTCAGATCAACTACATTGAGGGTAATGAGAACCAAGTTACAGATGCCCTAAGTAGGAGATGTGAACTTTATTTCATGAACCGCTAGCTTTCATGGTTATCTTTCCTTCGTGACTTTGCCTTGTCTTTTATCACTCGCAACTTCTCGATATTTTTCACATGGCCTCCTTATGGAGATTCTTGCTGCTCTATATCACTTTGCCTCTACCGAGTTCCGTGTGCATGATGTGTGGTTTTCTCTGGCCGTTTCTTGAGCTGGGCCCACTATGCAGTTATCTTCACTCGGCGTCACCCACGTGGCTTCCTCTCAGATCTTTTCACTGGGGCATCCCTCATTCTTTTGCCAGGCTCCATTTTCTCGATGCGTGGTGTATTCCTGTGCGCCGGTTTTTTGGGAGTTGTCACATGTTCCATTTGTTCTCTCTTGCCGCCGCATTTTCTTCTTCGACACCGCATGTCTTTTGTTGTTGTTGCATGGCCTTCTTTTCTTGAAGGATGGATTAGTTGGTGCATTGCTGGGTGATCTTCCTATTCGATGTCGGCTCAAGGCGATTTGGAATGTCGATGCCTTACCAAGGCATCTTTCTCAAGGTGGCTTTTAGGCGGTGGGCTAGCTTATTTAATCAGCTCTTTTTCTCTTTTATTAGGTTGTTTTTGGATAGATAAATACTTACCGAGCACTGGAAATAGCCTCTATAATATTTTAATTGAACTTGAAGTTTGCAGACTGTGCCAATCAATTTGGCTTTTCTGTTTTTCATGCATTTGATAAGACTGTTGAACTGTGTTGTTATTTTCCTCTAGCATATGAATGCCTGTTCTTCAGCTTTTGTAATCTTTTATAGCTTAATAAATACAGACCATGTTTGAACTCTTTTGTGTTGGCCAAAGTTGTATTAGGTTATTCTATGCAATTTAAAGGTATTTCTTATGTCTGAAGTATTTTAGGATAATCTATTTGATAGACAACGTTTTATGGTTCGAGCCTTTGCTTTTGGTACTGTGCCCATGTGGTTTCATTCATGACTTGGCACATCACCTTTAGTTTAGATTTTAATATTTCTTGTTGTCTTTCTAAACCTTTTACTTCCCCCACTAAAAACAAAGAGTTGGCTTTGATAAAATTTGAAGGTCACTTAGCTAAGTGCATTATGTCCCCCAATAGCTAAGTTTCCCATAAGACTGCTGCCCCCTGCAAAATTTTGCATCAATAGTTCTTTTTCTGGCATGCCCAGTGGGATGCGACCTAGCATGTTCACTTGATATCTAAGTGTGTATGAGCCATCGACCCGTAACTAGGTCACAAACTGCAAGATTCCCCAGCCTACTCGTACCACCCTTATTTTTTGTTTGCCCGAGAGGTCGGCAAGGTAGTCCTTCACCTCCCCCTTCTCCTCTATCTCCTGCACCTATGGCCACTAAAAATTATGTAGTCTGGGATGTTGGCAGTCCTTTAGTAGCACCTGTGCCTCCTGTAGTATGGGCTCCAATCCCCACTTCCTCTTTAAAAGTTATCCCTAAGTATTCCGGAGATATATCGAAGACACCGACAGAGCACTTGCAATATGTGGCAGACGTATGTCTACTGCATGGTGTTTCAAATGAAAATGTAGCTCTAAGATTGCTTGCTGCCTCATTCCGAGAAAAGGCATTGAACTAGTATAGAACTCTTCAGGCTAATACGATTTCTACTTGGGACAATCTTGGAATCCCATTTTATGAGAATTTTTTAAATGTTGGCGATAAGTCTTCGCTATATCATCATCTGGCTAGCATAAAGCAAGTTCCTCATGAAGCTTTGCCTGATTTCAACGTGCGATTTTATTCGACTTGGTAGAGAGTATCTATTGGTAGTTGGCCACCTCTAGATTTGGCATTCATGTTCTATTTGAAGTCCATTAATCCTGATATTTCCATGATGCTACAGGCTCTTGGTGGAGATACTCTACCTGATGCTTATCATCTTGATGTTCCTACAGAAAATAACCTTATTTCCACTGGAAAGTTGGCACCAAGACCCATCATGCCATTGTTCCCAGAGTTCAACACTACAGAAGCCAAAGTAGCTTCGACTAGCACGCCTATAACTCCTCCCCAATCTATGTATGTGTACCCAGAAACGATGCCGAGTGTAGCTCTAGTGCCTAACCCCTTGACGGTCGAGATGAAAAAGATGAGAGAATAGATGCGAACTATGACTAATGAATTGAATACCATGAAGCGGCAGTAGTATAGCTATCAGAAGCTGACCAACCAAAACTATCAAGGCAGAAAAGCTCCATACCAACCAAATCAGTGGCAAGATAGATCGCTTGGCAATACTCAAGCTCAGCCGAATAACCAAGTTGTTTCGGTGACCCTGTCGATCCAGACCGTCCATCCTAGTTCAAGTAAGGAGCTAGTGGAAAGATAGAATAACCTAGCCAAGGACACTAATTCATGGTGTTTTCCTTGTAATGATGCACACATGCCCTGAAATTGTCCTATGGGAATTTACAACAAAAGATTATAAAGCAACGTAGCCAAAGTGGCACATCTGATCCCGAAAACCAGTTATATGCCTCTCAGCAGATGGATAATGCAATCCTCACTGCCCAGATGCAAGGGATGTCCATTGAGCAGGAGTTACACAATGTTCTAGACCAAGCACTCTTTTCATGGATGGGAGGAGAAGAATCAGCATTTTCGAATGACATTCCTGTAACTCAAGTGCCCCGAGTGCAATCTAATTACAACACACGTTTGAAGCGGAGACTCACTAGAGAATTCACTTCTCCACTGACCAATTCTCCATCTCGGTTGACGCCCAATCCATCAGCAGGCCTGTTGTCAGTCCCACAACAATCTAAAGCAGCTACTCCCAGCTCTCTGAATCCACCTCCTCTGAAGGAAAAGGCTCTTATGATCGCCCCGGTTGTTGCCAAACAGTCAGATACACTAGCTGCGAGGCTTACACCAAGTGCGAGACCTAAGGAGCAAGCAACTATGACTAATCAATCACGAGTACAGTTCAATGTGGTGGAAAAATTGAAGAATTCCTCTTCCAATGCTTCTTTGTGGGATATCCTGGCTATTCTAGAGAAAAAGGTGATATTACAGAAAGCATTGTCGGGAGAGGAAGATGTGAAGATGCCTAGTCAGCCCAGTGAAGAAAAGATATCCAAGCCGGACCTGGATAAAGTGCTAACAAATCAACCAGAAGAAAAGATCGAAGCCAAAAAAGAGAGTAAGCATAAACCTAAGCCTTTCTTTCTAATGCTTATCATTGGCGACAAGTTATTACATAATTGTATGATCGAATCTGGTGCTAGCACCACTATCATGCCTAAGCAAGTAGCTGATGCTTTGGGGTTAAAATATAAGCCTCTTAACAAGGGAGTCATGCAGCTAGATGGAAATAAAGTTGATACCATCAGAGTAATCAAGGGATTACCTATGACATTGTTTGTTTACCCCAGTATCACTGTAAATTAGGATACTGTACTCATTGATGTCCCTCCTCTGTTCAGGATATGTTTGTCCCAAGATTTCACGAAAAATGTTGGAGGATATCTAGCACTAGATTGGTCACACTTGATCTTGAGAACCAAACATGGAGCTAAGATGAAACTATTGTCAGAAACTTTGCATTCTAAACATGTTGTTGACGAGGCCCTGCTTAACTTTGAAGTGACACATACTTCAATTACCCAGGAAGAAAGGTTCAATGTTGAATTTCTGGAAGAAGAAGAGGCAACTAGCTCCCGGATGGAGAATGAAGAAGCTCTGTTGAATGATTTTATAGACACTGACCCTTTTGGGAATTCTCATGCAACTGGGCTCAAAACCTATGTCATACATGAGGAAGGACAGATTATGCCCAGAGTTACTAAAGAGTCTAGAGGTGAAACATCCTCAGAGTTATGGACATTGCACTTTGATGGAGCAAGATGCAGAGTCGGAGTTGGAGCAGGAATATGTTTGACATCTCCATCTGAAGAAAAGACCTTAATGTCTTATCGCTTCTAGTTCACATGCTCAAACAATGAAGTAGAATATGAAGGTCTTTTCCATGGTTTGAGTCTTGCACAACAAATGGGCGCAAAGCAAATAAGAGTGTTCGGAGATTCAAAATTGGTGGTCAACTAAATCTGAGGGATTTCTGCTACAAAGAATGTCTGTATGCAATCATACTGGCATAGGGTCTGGGATCTTATTTAAAGCTTTGAGACATTTAATATTCAAGCTATATATATATATAGAGAGAGAGAGAGAAAATTTGAAGCCGACCGGA
Organism: Sequoiadendron giganteum; assembly: GCA_007115665.2. Taxonomy (NCBI): domain Eukaryota; kingdom Viridiplantae; phylum Streptophyta; class Pinopsida; order Cupressales; family Cupressaceae; genus Sequoiadendron; species Sequoiadendron giganteum. Next base: position 454,302,712 of record CM021104.1, on the reverse strand, counting down.
TGGCAACTATCGAGGCTCAGTTTGAGCCAACCTCCAAGTTGTTAAAGAATAAGCATGCAGTGAGAGTAATTGTAAGACCTATTGTTCTGAACAATAATCAAGACTAGCAAGTGTTTGATAGCGATGCTCATATTGTGTCATTTCTCCAATCATCTAGGGAATTTTCTGAACAATTGCAACCAAAGATCGCCAAAGCCTATGGGGATCAAGTAATCCGGTTGAAATCCAACAAGCTTCCAAGGGGCCTAGTCACTTTGGAGAGTCTTTTTTATTCTGACGATGCAAGGAAAGATAAAAGGAAGCTTGTAGCTGACAAAGGTGACTACATCGATTTTCATATCAGAGAGGACATAAAGCTCAAGGTCGGTAAGGAGGTATCTCAGAAGAATAAAGATAGGATAAAGCACTTCTGCGAGGAATATCCGAATGTAGTAGCCTGGTCATATGATGATCTTAAGGGATATGATCCCGGGATTATTCAACATATGATTGAGCTATCGGAAGGAGTGCATCCAGTTTGTCGGAGATAGAGGCATGTGAACTCAAAGATTGAGTCACTTATTTCACAAGAATTGAATAAATTGATTGCGTCCCGAATAGTGTTCCCAATCAAACATAGCACTTGGGTGTCAAACCTGGTGCTAGTACGGAAGAAGAATGGTGATATATGACTATGTGTAGACTTCTAAGACTTGAATAGCGCATCCCTAAAGGATCATTACCCCCTACCTTCTATGGAGGTAATTTTACAAACCGTAGTTGGTTCTGAAATTTTTTCAATGTTGGATGGCTTTTCGGGCTACAATCAGATTCGTGTAAAGGAAGAAGACCAACACAAAATAGTGTTCACCACAAAGTGGGGAACATATGCATATGCCAAGATTCCCTTTGGACTTTCAAATGTCAGATCCACCTTTCAGAGAGCCATGGATATTTCCTTTAAGGATTTAATACATAAGATTATACTTACCTATCTGGATGACTTCACAGTGTTTTCAAAATCCACCGATGATCACTTTGATCATTTGGAGCTTGTCTTCCAGAAGTGCCAGGAATTCAAGATTTCTCTAAACCTGAATAAATGTGTATTCAGAGTTCCCCAGGGGAAACTATTGGAATATGTTGTCTCGAAGGAGGGCATTGCCATCGATCTTGAAAGAGTTGATGCAATCTAGGAGCTTCATTTACCCGTAAACAAGAAGGGAGTGCAATATTTTTTGGGTAAGGTCAACTTCATCAGTCGATTCATTACAGATTTTGTAGGAATCATTCGGTCGATTACCTTGATGCTAAAAAAGGACTAGACTTTCAAGTGGACGGCGGAGGCTAGAAAAGATTTTGAGCTTATAAAAGAGGTTATTTCTTCTGCCCCTATATTAATCAACCTGGACCTATCAAAGGACTTTATCATGTATGTTTTTGGTGGTGGCAACAGTATTGCCATTGTGCTTATGCAGACGATTATGAGGATAAAAAATAATCTCATGTTGATTTCTACTCGTGCACCTTAGAGGAGTACGAGGTAAGGTACAATTTTGTGGAAAAGCGGGCCTTTGCTATTGTGAAAGGGCTTAAGAAGTTCCAGAACCTGATATCATACAATAAGGTGATTGTTTGTGTACTGCATCCTAGTGTGCGGGAATATATTATGGAAGGAGAGATCATAGAGAAAAGAGCTAACTGGATTACCAAGATCCTAGAGTATGATATTGAGATCAGGCCTGTCAAGACTATTAAGGGAAAAGGACTGTGCGAGTACCTCACCAAAAATAATGAACCAGTGACAAAGCTCGAAGCCTTGGAACTTGTGTTACTGAATGAAGAAAGCTCCAAGGGCGATTGGCTAGAGGCTAGGATAAACTTCATGAAAATAGGAAGGTATCTGACCAATCTCCCTTCCTTTAAGAGATGGTTCTATCAGTTGCAGAATAGTAGTTATGTTCTCTTAGAAGGAGTACTTTTCAAAATAAATTTTAATGGTCTCTTGCTAAGATGTGTGAATAAGGAATAGGCCAAAAGAATATTAGATCAATATCACAACGACCCAGCTGGAGGGCATTTTTCTGCAAGGACTACTGCAATTAAAATTATATGTGCTGGTTATTTTTGGCCAACACTATTCAATGACTAATTTTCATTAGTAAAGTCTTGCAATGAATGCCAATTTTATGTTGAAAAGAGAAAGAATATTGCTATGCCATTAAGACCTATAGTAGTGAAGGAACCTTTTGCTCAATGGGTTCTAGACTTCATTGGAATGATTAACCCTTTGCCCTCAGCTGGACACAAGTGGATATTGATAGAAAGTGACTACTTCACCAGATGGGCAGAGGCAGTGCCATTAAAAAATGCAACGGAAGTAGAGATTGTTAACTTCCTGGAGGAGTTGGTAGCTAGATTTGGCCCGCTGAAAATAATTTTTTGATAATGCTAAAGGTTTCCTCGACTTTAAGATGAGCCAATTTGCATTGAAACATGGGGTTTTCTTGAAAACCTCTTCTAATTATTACCCTCAGGAGAATGGCCTCGCGGAATCCACAAACAAAAACCTCATCAAGTTAATCAAAAAGATAGGCTTGGAACACCAGAGAGAGTGGCATAAAAACCACTGAACAACACTGTGGGCAGACCATATCATGCCCAAGCAGATATTAAAGACATCCCCTTATGAGATGGTGTACGGGAAGGAGGCATTGCTGCCTATTGCTATGGAAATCTCTACTCTCCAATTTCTCAAATCTCTTGAAATCGAGCAAAACGGAGCCATGGAGGTACATTTTTCTGAGTTACTGGAATTACAAAAGAAAAGAGAGCATGCTCTCGAGGCCATGAATAGCCACCAGCAGGTGGTGAAGAAGTGGTTCGACGAAAAGACATCTGACTAGGAGATAAAATGCGGAGACTTGGTGCTCAAGTTCAATGAGCACAGGGCAAAGCCCAGCCAGCATGAAAAGTTTGATAGTCTCTGGGAAGGGCCTTTTAGGATTCTTCAGTGCAAGCATTTTAACTCTTTCGAGTTAGAAGACATGGAAGGTAATGCCTTGGGTATTCTAGTTAATGGAATACACCTTAAAAAGTTTAATTAGTTATGCTTATGTAGTGGGTTTGTAAATTGTAAATATGTAATTATTTTTCTTGCTTTAAGTTTTGGGTTTTCTCATTGCTTTTTGAAAACGACAACAATATTGCAAGAAACTGAAATACATTGTAAATGAGCCAAGATATGAAAAAAATGAGTATTATATTATTGTCGAACATTTACATTATATACCGTAGAGGCCAGTGGCCTTGTATCAAAATATGCATATTTATCCGCTCACGGGCTGGAGGTTAACAAAAGGGAAAAAGAAAGATTGGGATTGTTTTTTTTTCTTCTCAAATTCTCAAGCAAAGGATGGACCAGCAATAGCAGCAACCGACAGTGCAAGGTAAGGGAACACCATTCTCTTGAAATCCTCGTACCATTGGAGGTTTCAAAATGGTTCAATATGATGTATCCGCATGAGGAACTAGCAGCCAACATGAACCTTGGAGCGATATTCTTCATGGGTCTCTAGCTCAAAGCTGAACAAAAAGGGCCTGGTTGGCACGGGTCCTCCATGCAATAGCAGCCAACGCAGGTTGCGAACAGAAGGGACCCCATGATTGAATAGGTTGCCTATACTACTTGCTTCAATCCTCTGAGGTAGCGCCGAGGGAAGACTCGCTTGGTCAGCTTTAGAATTTTGCATTTAGAAATGCTGATGTCCAGAAGTGAAGCGACGAAATGAGAGCAGATGTTGGTGTTCACCCTGTGTTGATCCTCGTATTCCACATAGTCTTTTCCAAGGACCCATTTGATTACCTTTACATATAAAAGGTTTTTTATGCCTGTCATGTGCTTCAGGTGCCTGCACCTAATTTTTCCTAAAAATGCGGCCTAGGTCTTTTTGCAAACTAGTCTAATCGGCATCTCTATTATTTCTAGCTACTCTAAATTGAAAATGAAATTTCTAAGATTAACTAGGGCCTACTAAATAAGAATTTTGAAGGTAATTGTGATTAGCAAGGTTGTTAGGGGCCCTATTTATAGATTGGTCGGGGTTCATCCGATGAGGCAAGCTATGATTACATCAAAGGAAAATGGTACTATCAGGCTTTGATAATCAGTGTCGTGACATGTGAGTTGATGTGAATGATCAGGTACAATTGCAACTTGCTTTGTTCAAGTTGTCGAATTAAAAGAAAATAGGCCAGGTGTCTACATGAGGAGTTGTCGTCCCAATAGAATCAAAGCAAATATTTTGATAAAACCGTTGGGTGATGTGCCCAAGTACAATCAGGAGATCAGTAAATACAAAATAATTTGTGAAAGATATGGCAGGGCCGTCTTGGTACATTTCCCAAGAAAAATTAGGCACCACTTCATGCGAAGTCATGTCTCTTAAATATGAAGAGTATTTGGCAGGTTGGCAATCTCTTCGCACGCACGAAAAATCTGGAGATGCATAGGGAAACTAAATGTGAAAGACTGGCATGTACACTTGCTAAGCCATTTTTCTCAAAAATCAAAAAGTAGGTTGGGCATGTGAAAGGCATTTATGGTGAGAATTTGTTAAAAGGTGAGAATGGCTAAGTCATTCGCAAAGAGAGAAAGCGTTTTTAGAAGCTAAGTCATTTGCAAAGTTTGTGAAGCCTCTTGCGAATACAAAAGAAAATGGCTGAAATTACAAGAAGTTCAACACAGGTCCTGGCCCCCGAGAGCATTAATGAGCGAAGATTGATGGCGCCCTACATAGACATATATGGCCAAGAGTCTTATGCTACTCCAGGCATCCCAACAAATCCATCTTGGCCCTTTACCAGTCAACCGGACTAGAAAATTCTTGGCACGATTTCTCCTAGAAATCAAGCCCTAGTATCTGAGGATTGGGATAATGTTTTGGATCCTGAGTTATCTCAGAATCCCAAGAGCCTAAGGGAGGCTGCATGCGAAGAAATGAAGAAATTTTCGGACCCTTTCCACAAACATCTATGGGACTGCGGGCTTCCCTAGTATATGGTTCCTCTGGTGCATTATTGACTAGAAATTATAGCTGCATGCATAGAAAACTTCGATCCTCAGATAGAGTTATAAGTGGCCCTAATTTGAGGGTAGTTATCATCCCCCAAGCCCTGTAAGATATGCTATGCGTCTCATTCCCTCTACCCAAAAATGTTGAATATTTTGACATGAAAAGGATGCAGGAATGTTGGAGAACATTCCGGATTGCGCTGCAATTTTGTCACACTAAGACTACTCAGCTAACAGATATTTCAACACCTCCCAGATTCCCAATTGCTCTGGGTGCTTTGAAATTGGGGTTTGCTTTCATCTTTTCTATGTTGGCATTGGTTTGTGGGTTGGATACATACAAGGGAGTTTTTGAATTCCAAATGAGTCTCATCTTTATGCTGAGGAAGAACAACATGCCTCCGCTTATCGACTTTGCAAAGGTTATTGTTGATGGGATAATCCAACAACTGCAGGAGTTCAAGGTTGGTTCTAGATTTAAGTATTCTTCCTTCTTGGACTACTTGATTTTGCATCAGAATCCTGACTATTTCAAGTAATTCATGGCCCTGGCCATTTTCGACGAAAGTGGTGTGCGGAAGCCAGTGTTGACATGGACTCTCGTCCTGTCAAAAACTTTTGATTATTACACATTTTTGGATTCGTTCCTAGCTCTGACCTTGCAGGATTTAGATGGATCTAGGAGCAGCATGTCCATGCGTTTGACGCCAAGATAGAAATCATGGTTGGGAGGCCTCTTGTTGCCTTGTGATTGGTTCATTGGTACGGATTTCACTATGCTTTGTATGCGAGGTTTTATCTAGGAGCCCTTTTGGCTCCCACGCATTATTTCCGACAGAGTGTCAGCCCTGGAGGCATTGCAGCACTTGATTAACATTGAGAATGACTATTGGGGAGGAAGGCATTTGACTTCCTATTTGATACTGCTTGTCATGTTCGGCTCGGTCTCGCTAGTGAAGAAGAAGAGCTCAAAGATTAATAGCTTGGAGGTATTGTACTCTAAGTTGGGTAGTCTTGGGCTATTAATTATCAATGACACATGGAAATACAATCTAGAAAATAATCTGTCAGAGATTGGCATAAAAATTTCACACCAACCCTGACCATTTTGGGACCCTCAGAGAAATGTTGAAGAGGGGAATTTGATATTTTATGTAGGCCTTGAATATTTTACTACTAAAGAGGGGCGACCGTCGTGGTTAAACTTTTACCACATTGTGGGGAATCCCAGCCAAAACTAGAAATGAGCCTGTACCTGTGCAGCCAATTGAGTAGGCTCGGATGGAAGCCCGAAAGGGTTAGAGACTTTTGGATATACAGGTAGGAGATAAAGACAATAAGCAGCCTTTTCTTGGAGGTAGAGTCAGACAATCAGTTTGACAACATCTGGGTGCACAATCATTCGGATAGCGAGAACTCCCCAAACCCTTCGGTTTTGGAGAAGTATTATGAGAAGGGAAGAGCTACCACGAAGCTTGGAGAGGAGATAATCTGGAATGCCCCTGTCGCTGAAAAAGATCCAACACATGAAGCAACTATCAGTAGACAACATTCGCAGTAGGAGGACTCTTCACACACACAAATGTTAGAGCCTTTTAGCTCCTCTAGATCAAGTAGGAAGAGGCCAAGGAGTTTTGGTCGTAGACAAAAGTTTATTGTGAACCTTGAAGATTCACCAGAGGAGAAGAGGTCACGAATGAGAGAGTCTGCTGGAGGGGAGGTGTCAGAGCAGGAAGAAGCGGTGGTATCAGCTGCAGTTCTTCAAGAACCTTAGGTATTATTTCCTCCCTCTTCTCTCTCTTCTATGTCTTTGGTCTCCTCCTCATTTTCCCTTGCTATTTCATCCGCACCAACTATTCCTATCGCTAGATACCCGCGGCAATCAAATATTTTCCCTCCTGGTTTTCCATTTCCATCCCTTGCTTTTCATTCCACCCCTGGATACAATTGGTTGCCAGTCCTGACCTTATGAGCCAAAAAATGTCATTCCCAAGGCTCAGCCTTTCAGTTGGTGCTTCCACGGCCTTTCCTCATACTGTATTACCATCATCTCCGAGTGGCCAATTCATTCCACCCTTCTCCTTGGTCATTATTATGAGGCCTAGCAAGTCCACCGACGCGTTGAGCATGCTTTCCTTCCCACTTGCAGTCCCTTGGGATTTTCCTTCTGCTGGTGGACTGGGTATTTCTTCCCAAGAATATTTTTCGCAGGTGGATGCAAACAAAAGTGCCCGAGCAAGCTGAATTCAAAAAAGAAGAGAAAAAGATGCAAGCAGGAAAGCTGAGCCTCTTTTTCAAATGTTATTCCATAAAGATCACAATTCATTGATGTTTGCAAAGATCACCCCCAACGTGATCAAGCCAGTCAAAGAAATGTTATCAAGTGATTACTCTGTCAATTCCATTGGGCTAGATTTGCATCAGGCTCGTCCATAGGATAAGGTCGAGCTGATGGAAGAGACTCAGAGGGTAGTTACCACCGACTACCTCAAGCTCAATCATCAAGCAAGGAAAAAGGAGGAGCAATTGAGGGAGCTGAAAGGAAAGGTTGATATTTGGGAAAACAAGTATAAGGCCTAGGAAAATGAAATTAATTGCCTACTGTCAGAGAGGAATTCCTTGGAGAGCAAGGTTAAGGAGCTTCATGCTTTGGGCCCAAATGTCGTTTTGACCCTACAAAATTAAATCGAGCAATATTGAGTGAACGAGGAAACTCTCCATGCCGATTTGAAGTAGAGGGATGATGGCATGAAGCAGCTCCGGCAGAGCACAAATGATTAATTAAATGAGATGAATGCCGCTCTAGAGTCGGCGAAAAAAGGAAACAAGCCGAATTGGCCTTGGAAGAAAAAGAGAAGGAAATTTCCACTCTAAGGAGTCAGCTGTCCACTTTGGACGGAAGCTTATTGGAGCTAAGGGCAGACCTGAGCAGTAGAGTTGTGGAGTTAGATCTTTTGAAAGCCCAACCTCTTGCACCATAGATGAGCTCGTTGGAAATTTCCAAGGAGTTATACGCGTCGTACTGGGATAAAGTCAAAGAATTATGCCTTACTTTGTAGCCCACCCTAAATTTTATGGCGCAGACAACTGGCCTATGTGGAACAGTTAGTGAAACAATACAGCAGGTGCAGGAGATGACTTCCGATAAAGTTCTGGAGGCTAGGCTTTTGTTGGGAAAATTGTATACAGCTTCCGATGAGGCTTTGAGTGGCATAGGTATTGAGGATCGAACAACGATGACTATGGGCGTGAACATTCTCATTTCCATGCATGAGGTCATCCAACATGTAGCAGAGTGCAGAGCCATATTGAACCAAATTACCAGTGACATGCGGGCAAAATTTTCCTGCTTAACTCAGTGAGGCCTCCCTTCTCCCTTCATTGTAGATCAGGTGGTAGTAGGTGTTGAGCACATAATTGCAAGGATCGAAGAGAAGAAGCAGGACCTTTCTATTTTCCAATCTTTTGATCAATCTTCGATCGTTGAAAATATTAAAGGTATCATACATCAGCTAGTGCAACTCTTTTTCTAGCTTGAATTGGAGGTGAAGGTATCTGGCGGATTGCCTTTTAAGGAAATCATCAATCTCAAATTGGCGCACAAAAATCTGTGAGCCCTCTCTGCACTGTCAAGAGAGGTCTGGACCGGTCTGCAAGCTGCCCTCTCTAAGCTATGAGCGATAATGGGATGTTGAACCAAGGTTTCTGGGGTTCTTCATTCTACAGGCAAAATTTCCCTATGAGTCGTCAAACTGTGAACTTGATTTCACGAACTGCTAGCTTTCACGGTTATCTTTCCTTCACGGCTTCGCCTTATCTTTTATCACTCGCAACTTCTCAATGTTTGTCACATGGCCTCCTTACGGAGATTCTTGCCACTTTGTATCGCTTTTCCTCTACCGAGTTCCGTGTGCGTGACATGTGGCTTTCTCTGGTTGTTTCCTGAGCTAGGCCCACTATGCAGCTATCTTTGCTCGGTGTCACCCACATGGCTTTCTCTCAAAGCTTTTCGTTGGGGCATCCCTCATTTTTTTCCAGCCTCCATTTGCTTGACGCATGGCATATTCTTGTGCGTCGGTTTTCTGGGAGTTACTGCCTGTGTCGTTTGTTCTCTCTTGCCGCCATATTTTCTTCTTCGACACCACGTTTCTTTTGTTGTTGCTGCATGGCATTCTTTTCTCGAAGGACGGATTTTCTAGCACGTTGTTGGGCGATCTCCCTATTTAGTGTCAGCTCAAGGAGATTTGGAACGTCGATTCTTTGCCAGGGCATCTTTCTCAAGGTGGCTTTCAGGCGGTGGGCTAGCTTATTTAAGCAGCTCTTTTTCTCTTTTATTAAGTTGGTGTTGGATAGATAAAAACTTCCCGAGCACTGGGAATAGCCTCTGTAATATTTTTATTGAACTTGAAATTTGCAAACTGTGCTAATCAATTCGGCCTTTCTATTTTTCATGCATTTGATAAGACTGTTAAACTGTGTTGTTATTTTCCTATAGCATATGAATGCTTGTTCTTCAGCTTTTGTAATCTATTACAGCTTAATAAATATAGACCATGTTTGAACTCTTCTATGTTGGCCAAAGTTGTATTAGGTTATTCTATGCAATTTAAAGGTATTTCTTATGTCTGAAGTGTTTCAAGATAATCTATTTGATATACAACATTTTATGGTTCGATCCTTTTCTTTCGGCACTGTGCCCATGTGGTTTCATTCATGATTTGGCGCATTGCCTTTAGTTTAGATTTTAATATTTCTTGTTGTCTTTCTAAACCTTTTACTTCCCCCACTAAAAATGAAGAGTCGGCTTCAATAAAATCTAGAGTTCACTTAGCTAAGCACATTATGTCCCCCAGTAGCTAAGTTTCCCATAAGACTATTGCCCCCTGCAAAATCTTGCATCAACAAGAGACATATCTCCTCGATGATCTCGATGCAAACTAATTTCAAAATTCAGGTATTTCAAAGGTCCATAGGGGATGAATATTATGAATAGGTTAAGCAATCCCTAATGGGAAACCCCTGAGATCCAAGGTATGATGGGTTTCACTTTGTGTCATATGGGTTATTGAGGTTTAAGGGAATAATGTACATTCCGAACTCAGGAGGGTTAAGGAACACATTATGGGAAGAGGTTCATTCCACACCCTACTTAGGATATCCTAGTGTGACAAAGCTTTTGGCTGATGTTAAGCCATTATATTTCTGGAAGGGAATGAAGAGGGATGCTACAAGGTATGTGGTAGAGTGTTTATGATGCCAAAGGGTGAAAGCAAAGAATCAACACCTAATAGGACTATTATACCCTCATGAGATTCCAAAGTGGAAATGACAGAGTATCAACATGGATTTTGTGCAGGGTCTTCCTATGTCTAGAAATAGGCATAATGAAAAATTGGTAGTGGTGGATAGACTCACCAAGGTAGCCCATTTTATACTTGAGAATTTGAAAAATGGGGCACCAATCATAGCCCACAATTTTTTACAAGAAGTGTTCAAATTACATGGTGTTATTGAGAAGATTATCTCAAATAGGTACATGTGGATGACTTCAAGGTTTTGGCAAACCTTATTCACCTCACTTGGAACTTAGCTAAACACAAGTTCAACATATCATCAAAAGATAGATGGTTATGAGGATAGAGTAAACTATGTATTAGAGGATCTCTTCAGGGTATATTGTATGGATCAACAATACAAGTGGGAGGATTAAATTTGCTTGTATGATTTGCATATAATAATTTATATCACCTCGTAATAAAAATAGCTCCATTCGAAGCATTGTATGGAAGAAAGTGTTGAAATCCTATAAGTTGGGATAAGCTAGAAGATATGATTAGCCTTGGTCTAGAAATACTCTCAAAAATGGAATAATAGATCAGATTGATCAGGAAAAGGCTAGCAAAATCCAATGATAGATAGAAAAGCTATGCTAATGCCAACTGTGTGCCTAGACATTTTTTAGTGGGAGAATTTTTTTTGTTGAGAGTCAAGCCTCAAAAGAGTGCAATCAAGTTTGGAAAATATTCCAAGTTAGCTCCTTGTTATGTGGGCCCCTTCAAGGTTCTAGAGGAAATTAACCCAGATGCCTTCAGAATTGCTTGACCACCAGCTCTTGCTAGAATGCATAATGTATTTCATGTTTCTTATTTTAAAAACTATGTACCAAGCAATAATATTGTAATTGATTGGAATGCACTTCAGTTTAAGGATCCAAGGGTGGTCATGATCAAGCCTCTCAAAGTGCTCAAAATGCATAGGATCCACTTACGTAATAGAGAGGTGGTGTAGTGCAAGGTCCAGTGGGACCAATATGCCGAGGACGGTGTCACATGGGAGGACTACCATGAGATTAAACAAAGATTTCCCCATCTCCTGCTTGAGTTTGAAAATAGAAATTAAAGACATTTTCTTTTAATTTGCTATATGTTATGATACTTTACATCATTGGGGACGATGATTCTTAAGGGGGGATATATTGCACCCCACCCTAGATTCCTAAAATTACTTTTCACTCTATGGTAATTGTTATGTTGAAACATTAGACTATGAAATCATGGAATTTAAATGTATATGATGAATTTATGCAATGCTATGTTACTACATCTAAATGAATTATTGATGAATATTTGATGACATGAATATGATAAAATACAATGTGATGATTCTACTTTTAAACAAATTATTGATGAAAATGCAATGATATGCTCATGATGCAATGGTTTCTAACTAACTACTTGTTTATTTCTTGAGTGAAAATGTAGGAATGATTTGAACACCCTCTAGAGAGAGGGGGGGAGTATCACTCGGGAGAAGGGTAAAGTTATGAGTTCTCCGATAATGTCATATGAGCCTTACACTGGTCAAGTGTTTGAATTCATTATACGTAAGAGTTTCTAGGGTTTTCATTAGCGTGTTTGAAGGTAAGTCAAACCTGAGGTTGTTGAGTCATTTTTTTTTCGTCTTGCTTGGTTATGGTAATTCAGGGTTTTAATAACTTTTCTTGTTTATATATATTTATATATATATGAATATGTGTGTGTGTGCAAAGGAAAAACATATGTATACATATATGTATATATGCTCATATAGACACATATCTACATACATATACAAAGGTACACATCGACGTATATACATATACACTCAGATAAGTATATATATGTGTGCATGTGCATTTAATGAAAGAAAGTAACACATACATGTATAAGTTTTCATATATGTATACAAGGTTGTATTCTAAATGTTGTTATTTGATGTATTGATATTAATATACATGATGGATGTTGTTCATCATGGTTACTTATGAATCCATTCCATAATGGAAAAATAGACCAATATAGTGACGCAATAAAATCAATGTCGATCTTGCCTTGCTTATCGTTTGATAACGATATTATCGTTCAAATATGGTTGCATTAAAATTCAAATTCCTTGTGATTATTTTAACTGGCTATTTGATCCATAGACCATGTTTCAATTTTGAAATGCATTGAGATTTATATTCTTTGCAATATATTGAGTCTATTGTTACGCCATATAGGCTTGACTAGCCTACTAAATATTTTGTACTCAATTAAGCTCGTGTTTTTCCATATTAACTAAATCTAGGCTAATTATTATATTTAGAAAATCTTCAAAATTATTGTTGACTCTATTCAACTCTTCTTGTTCTTTAGGTATCTTTAAAATATACCATGAAATTAGATCCCATTTGAATGCTATTAATTATTAGTTTTTCAGCAAAATTAGAGTTGTTAGTTTGCAAAATTTCATCTTTCACCAACTCTTGAGGAGGAATTTTGTTCATTTTCCTTATTAAACAAAGTTATTTCTCAAACATGTCATCCTATTTTCTCATAATACACAAATACTAATCTATTACTTGATCTAGTTAGTAAATTTGATCATGAAACTTGTAGCCAAACTCTATTTGATTACTATATTTAAACAAAAGTGTATCTATTCAACTATCTAGAACTTGTTCCTTTTGTTTCATTTCACATACGCTATCTACCTTAGCCTTTGAAATGAAAAATTGGCACATCTACATAAGTACTCCACTATGTCAACAACAAAGGGATCAATCCTTTAATAAAATCCTTGAGTTATATATAGTTATTATTTCAACTCTCTTTTTTTCATCCCTTACCACTCTAAGTTTTAAAGACTCAATAGTCGTGTCTAAAGAAGCCATTTCATTTTCCCTTATCTGTTTACCTACATTTACCTAAGTAACTTGGTAATCTTGAGGAATATGTATCAATTATAAGAGTTGCTATTTTAGTAATCCTTTCTCTATTCTAACTGATATAGATAGCCAAGATGACCTTAAGCTTCTTCTAAAATCTATCTTTAATATACTATCTACTTTAGCCTTTGAAATGAAAAATTGGGGCATCTACGTAAGTACTCCACTATGTTGACAAAAAATGGATAAATACTTTGATAAAATCCTTGAGTTATTGTAGTTATTATTTCAACTCTCTTTTTTTCATCCCTTGTCACTCTAATTTTGAAGACTCAATAATCATGTCTAAAGAATACATTTCATTTTCCATCATTTGTTTACCTATATTTACCTGAGTAACTTGGTAATCTTGAGGAATCATATCCCAAGCATCTTTACCAATTATAGGAGCTACTATTTCAGCAATCCTTTCTCTCTTCTAACCGATACAGATATCCAAGATGACCTTAAGATTCTTCTAAAATCTCTTTATTTACCATGGTTGCCACTACCTCAAATTCTAAAGGTTTTATTTTCCGTATTCCTCTTCCTAGCAACAAAATCCAACTTTAACCAAGTTGGGCCTACAAGGGAATTTTATATTGTTATATTATCTTGGTCTTTTTATTGTTGTGGTGGTGAGTTTTGAGGAGAATTGTCTAAGGAAAAGCAAAGGTGCGAAAATTCTTTCCTAGCACTAAAACCACAAAGGAGACATGCAAAGACCAGTCTTAAAACATTAAAACACTTAAGATGAACACATGCAGGGTAACAAGAGTAAGAGAAATAAAAAGATTACAAAGATAACACCTGATTTACGTGGGAAAACACTTTCGAGAAAAAAAACCCACCACACCAAGAGAAAGACACTTTGTATTACAGTAAGCAAAAGATTGCATACAAAATTATAGTCCTCACTTTCTGATAGTTAGCTCACAATAGCACTTGATTTTTCATGCACTCACTGTTACAATTCTATTCTGGCATGTAGCGAATAAAAAAAACTTGACCACAAACTCTTTTTCAGTATTCTACTTTTTCTGAGATTGTTCAACTTAATTCAAGACCGACTATTACAAGTCTTCTTACAACCATCAATTAGGGTGCATTAATTTCATTTCTTCACTGACACACCAAATCAATTTTGGATCGGATCCACCTGCAATCCTGCATCGAGCCAACCCCGCAATAAATTCTTTGCAGAGGAAGTACAATTCGGGCTCTACTAATCGCCAAAATTCGATCATAAAAGACTGCATAATAATTCGCTTTTCACCAACCTAGCTTCCGGCAATAAATGTTGTTTTGTAACAACGATGCAAAAATAACCGATGAGAAATCACCACGTGTCACGTTGCAATTCATTTTGCCTCTTGACCAGGCAGTGATCAATCAACAGTCATCGGGCTCTAATTTGCCATCACTAACAATTGCATCACATTTCGGGCCGACAATAATCCGCTATCGCCAAAACACCGACCGCCAAAACTATCAGGTCCCACAAGCCATGTGTTTGTTGCTCAAGAGGTTTTGGGGCATCCAGGAGGGAATCTCCAAGATTCCCATGAGCTCGCCCGGAATGAGCTTCTGAGACTGCCACATGTCCATCGCTCCTGCACTCCACTTGGCCTATGTGGAAGCCGCTGGAGCTCCTTCGAGAATCTCTAGCGGCATCCGCTAGATTCCCCAGGGAACTCCCAAGGCACAGACAAGTGTCCATGACTTGGCTACCCTTCGCATAAACCAGCTCAAGTCCCACCATCTCTTCACTGCACTCACCTCTTTGACAAGCCACCACGTGTCATGTGCATAGGCGATTCCGCTTGGTGAAAAGGTAAACAACAGTACTTGCCTTCGGATGTCGCGAAAAGTATCCAGCACCGTCGGATGAAACTGATAGTTGATGCAAAGCATTAGCACATTGATGTGACAGAGCATTTCCTCCCGCCGATGGGCAACCGATCTGCCAATAAAGTCGAAGCCTTCAAACAAAACTGCCAACTCCATGCCTGTCAGCCCATCACTGTGACAACCCTAGGAGTCTCGTCAACTAGACTAAGTCTCAGTGACTAAAGGGTCAAGCCGACCAAATGAGAACTCCACGGTAAAGCAATAAGGCATAAATTTTCCAAGCCTTTCTTTGAGGTCCAAGCCGGTAAGTTGAGGCACATTTTCCAACAAGCTCCCACTTGACAAAGACCTACTGGCTTCCTTCAGACTTCGAATTCATTTGCGATCATAGGCCCCAAGGCCCATTGAACTTGCACACCATCTGAACTTATCCATGTTTATTGGCTTTCTCAATGCATCAGCAACATTTTTCAGAGTATCGACCTTTTCTAAAGAAACCTTTCCATCCTCCACCATATCTCTCACGAAGTGATACTACATGTCAATATGCTTTGTCCTGGCATGAAAAGTTGGATTTTTTTCCAAACAAATGGCACTCTGACTATCACAAAAAATAGTGATCCACCTTGCATTAAAACCAATATTAGAACATAAGCGGTTGAGCCAAATAGCTTCTTTGCAGGCATGAGTCGCTGCCATGTATTCTACCTCCATCATGGACAAAGCGACTACAGCCTCTCGCTTCCTCATCCAACTGATTGCACCACCATTTAATATGAAAGTATATCCACTGGTGGATATTCTGTTGTCAATGTCCCCTGCCCAATCAAAGTCCACATACCCACAAATATCGAGAGTTCTCTGTGATGCAACCAAATTTCCATGGTAACACAGAGCACATTTTGAGGTACCTCTCAGATATCTAAACACTCTCTTTATAGCATCCCAATGTGTCCTTCCTGGATTTTCCATAAATTGGCTAAGTACTCCCACTGCTTGGGCAATGTCTAGCCTTGTATAGACCATCGCATACATTAAACTGTCAAAAAAACTCACATAAGGCACTTTGGTCATGTCCTCCATCTCAGTAGATGATTTGGGACAGTCTTCAACAAATAGTTTTGTTCCCTGTGTAACTAGAGCAACTAGTTGCTTGCAATCACTCATATCAAATCTCTCCAGAACAGTGTTGATGTACTTACTCTGGCTGACCCATAGCTTTCTACCATTTTTGTCTCTGGTTATCTCCATCCCCAGAATATACCTTGCTGCACCCAGATCTTTCATTTTGAACTTTGTAGACAGCTGAGATTTAAGATCAGAAATCATAGACTTACTATTTCCTATGAATAGCATATCGTCCATGTACAGGGTAATAATAAGCACACGATCATTTTCAATTTTAAAATACACAAAATGACCATATTTTGATCTCACAAATCCCATAGACAACACAAAGATGTCAAACTTTTGGTACCACATTCTAGGAGACTGCTTCAAACCATACAAAGATTTCTTTAATTTGCAGACCAAGCTATCTTTACCTTTTTCAATGAAATGCTCAAGCTAGGACATGTAAATTTCTTCTTCCAAATCTCCATGGAGAAATGTTGTTTTCACATCCATCTGCTCGATCTCTAAGTCATACGCAGCTGCAAGTGACAACAGAAATCTAATAGATGTCAGCTTAGCTACAGGGGAAAAAAAATGTCCATAATCAATTCCCTCTACCTGGGAATACCCCTTTGCAACCAACCTTGCTTTATACTTCTCAGCACTACCCTCAAGACCAGTCTTCTTCTTAAATACCCATTTACAACCAACAGACTTTCTTCCTTCAAGCAAAGGTACCAAATCCCAGGTTTCATTCATGGCTTCCAACCAGGAATTTGCATCGGGCATATTAATCACCTCTTTAACAGTCCTAGGCTCCTCAATGCTAGTAATTAAAGCATAGGCATAGTTTGAATCCAAAATGGAGAAACCATACCTGTCAGGTTGTTATTTTTGACGTGTAGACCTTCTCATTGGCTGAGGTTGTGGTTCTTCATCTTTGGAACTCTCAGAGCTGCTAGAGCTCTCCTCAGTTTCAGGTACACCATGTAGTTCTCCCTTTTCTAGAGTTTGAGGAATATCACCTGCATCATTCTTCTTTTCTCTTTGACCTGTCTCTAGCTGTGGATTAGCTATAGAAGGTTTTAGCTCATGAAATATTACACTTCTGCTATACAAAACCTTCTCAGTATCAGGATTCCAAAGCTTGTATCCCTTTACACCAACACCATAGCCGATGAAGATACATTTAATAGCTTTGTTCTCCAACTTAGATCTTTTCTCATTTGGCACATATGCATATGCCTCATAGCCAAAGACACAAACATGTCTCAGAGAGGGCTTCTTACCAAACCACGCTTCCAAAGGTGTCTTATCAACAAGAGCAGTGCAAGAACGATTTACCAAGTAACATGTTGTAGCCACGGCCTCAGCCTAGAACATCTGCTCTAGACCAGCACTGCTCAACATACTCCTTGCCTTTTCCATCAGCGTCTTGTTCAACCTTTCAGCAACTCCATTCTGTTATGGAGTATAAGGTGTAGTCTTATGCCTTTTAATCCCATGGTCCTTATAGTATCTATTGAAATCTGCAGAACAAAACTCACTGCCATTATCCATCCTCAAACATTTTATTTTACTTCCAGACCGATTCTCTACCAAGTTTTTAAACTCTTTAAAATGACTAAACACTTCTGATTTACTTTTAAGAAAGTATATAAATGCCCTTCTCGAGTATTCATTGATAAAAGAAACATAATAGCTGGACTACGATAATGAAGGAACATTCACTGGACCAAACACATCAGAATGAACATAGTCCAACACACCAGAAGATTTATGAGAACTCGAGGAAAAGGAAACACGTTGCTTTCCATAAATTCAGTGTTCATAGAAATTGAACTCAAGATTACAATCTATAAGCCCTTCAACAAGATTTTTATTTTTCAAGGTTTTTAAACCTTTCTCACCTATGTGACCGAGTCTATGATGTCACAACATGGTCTTCTTTGCTGGGAGTTTCACCTCCATCTCATTTGTAGCCAGAGAAGCATCTTCATCTTTCTCTATAGGAACAACTTTGCTTGACTTTACAGAGGCGATGTTGCATTGAACAGGACGTGCATCTAGCTTGTACATAGTTCCAGTACGTACACCCTTAGACAACACCATTGCACCTCTAGCCATCTTACATCCTTTACTTGAGAAAGAAACTTCTACACCAACATCATTTAGCTTACTGACAGAAACTAAATTTCAAGCCAAACCTGGTATATGCAGTACACCACCAATACCTTTGACTCTCCCATCAGGAAACTGAATTCTGACTCTACCTCGACCAATAATCTCCAACATTGAATCACTCGCCAGGTACACCTTTCCACCATCATACTTCTCATACTTGGTGAACCATTATCTATGAGACATCATGTGAAACGATGCACCCGAGTCAACCAACCAGATATCATCTGATATGTGAGTTGCCAAGGCTACAATGAAGTAATCTACATCACTCTAACAAGAGTCAAAGTCTGAAGAGTTACTTTTCTTCTTCTTCTCCTCCTTACAATCCTTTCGGATATGACCAGACTGCCCACAATTCCAGCATTTCACCTTGGACTTTTTACCAGGAGACTTCGATCTCCCTATAGATTTAGATTTTGGACTTCTTGTCCTTCTTGCCTTTCTCCTTCGATCTACCTCAAACAACAAGGGCCTCTTTGGCCATCTCATAAGACTTCCTCTGCATCTCTTCAGATAGAAGTGAAGCAACCACATCATCCATCTTGAAAGTAACAGTCGTACTTCCAATAGCCATCACCAGATTATCCCAAGTGTCAGGTAACGAACATAACAGGAGCATGCAACAATCCTCCTCCTCTATCTTTACACCCATAGACGCCAAATGAGCAACACTCATATTAAACGAGTTCAGATGGTCTACAACAGATGCGCCTTCTTCCATCTTCAAGGAGTACAAATTCTTCCGCAGGAATAACTTATTTACTAGAGACTTTCCCTGATAAATATCGCCAAACTTCTTCCATAATGAAGTTGCAGACTTCTCCTCATGGACATTTAGGAGTATAGAATCAGCTAGACAAAGTCTTATCAGACCTCTCGCCTTTCTATCTACGAGGTCCCATTCTTCTTGCTTCATACCTTGTGGCATAGTTCTAGACACTACTACCCAGAGGTCTCTATCCACTAACAGGTCTTCCACTTTGAGTTTCTACAACTCAAAGTTGCCACCATTGAATTTCTCAATATCAACTCTTCCTAATGTACTCACCATCTTAGACAGAACTAGGTTCTAACTTTGCAAGACTCCCATTGGAATAATATTAGCACAAAAAACCAGCCCTACTAACAAGGATAACACAAGTAGCCAAGCTCTGATACCACTTGTAAGGAAAAGAAAAGGTGTGGAAATGCTTTCCTAACACTAAAACCACAGAGGAGACATGCAAAGACTAGTCTTAAAACATTAAAACACTTAAGATGAACACATGCAAGGTAACAAGAGTAAGAAAATAAAATGATTATAGAGATAAAAACCGATTTACGTGGGAAAACCCTTTCGGGAAAAAAAACCCACCACACCAAGAGAAAGACACTTTGTATTACAGTAAGCAAACAATTGCATACAAAGTTACAGTCCTCACTTTCTGATAGTTAGCTCACAGCAACACTTGAGTTTTCATGCACTCACTGTTACAATGCTATTTCGGCATACAGCGAATAAAATATACTCGACCACAACCTCTTTTTCAGTATTCTACTTTTTCTGAGATTGTTCGACTTAAGTCAAGATTGACTATTACAAGTCTTCTTACAACCACCAACTAGGGTGAATTAATTTCAGTTCTTCACTGACACGCCAAATCGATCATGGATTGGATCCACCTGTAAACTTACATCGAGCCAACCCTGCAATAAATTTGTTGCAGAGGAAGTACAATTCGGGCTCTGCCAATCACCAAAATCCGATCACAAAAGACTGCATAATAATTCACTTTTCACCAACCCAGCTTTCGAAAATAAATGTTGTTTTGCAACAACGATACAAAAACAATCGATGAGAAATCTCAACGTGTCGCACTGCAATTCGTTCTGTCGCTTGACCAAGCAATGATCGGTCAATAGTCATCGAGCTCTAATTCAACATTGCTAATAGTTGCATCACATTTCGGGCCGGAAATAATCCGCTATCGCCAAAACACCGACCGCCAAAACTATCGGGTCCCACAAGCCACGTGTCCGCCGCTCAGGAGGTTTCAGGGCATCCAAGAGGGAATCTCCAAGATTCCCATGAGCCCACCTAGAACGAGCTTCCGAGATTGCCACGTGTCCACCGCTGGAGCTCCTTCGAGGAATCTCTAGAGGCATCCACTAGATTCCCCGAGGAACTCCCAAGGCGCAAACAAGTGTCCACGGTCGGACATCCCTTCGCATAAAGCAGTTCGAGGCCCACCATCTCTTCACTGCTCTCACCTCTTTGACAAGCCGCCATGTGTCATGCGCACAGGCGATTCCACTTAGTGAAAATGTAAATAGCGGTACTTGCCTTCGGATGCCACGGAAAGCAACCAGCACTGTCGGATGAAATTGATAGCAGTCGTTGATGCAAAGCATCGACACATCGGCATGACAGAGCATTTCCTCTCGTTGATGGGCGATCGATCCGTCAATAAAGCCGAAGCCTTCAAACAAAACCACCAACTCCATGCCCATCAGCCCATCGTTGTGACAACCCTAAGAGTCTCACCGACCAGACTGAGTCTTAGCGACCGAAGGGTCAAGCCGACCAAATGAGAACTCTGTGGTAAAGCAATAAGGCATAAATTTCCTAAGCCTTTCTTTGAGGTCCAAGCCAGTAAGTTGAGGCACATTTTCCAACAAATTGGTTGTTTTTTGTTAAGGATTTTGAGGGAGGGGGAGACTATATATGTTGTTGATCATGAGGTGTACCTGAACCCTATCTTTATTTATCAACTTCCTCCTTTTCTGATTGATTAGAGTCATCTCCTTTATCCCCAATAGAGATAGTTGCATGTTGAGACTCAAGCCTTCTTGGAGGAGATTAGGGAATTTGCATAATTTTTTTTCCTTTCTATAATTTCTCTTCCACTTTCTTTATCAATTCTTCATCGATAGTTTTATTTTATGTCGTTTCTTCCTCTTGTGTTGTTGATGATGATGGTTCATGGGAAGTTGGTTTTCTTAGAGATATCCTTGTAGAATAAGTCCTCTCAGAAGAAGGAGATGAAGAAAATTGTGTTTTCCTTGGTTGGTCATTGAATAGTGAAGGATCTAGAAGAACAAACTTTGGTTTGTCAGATGGGCTTGCTACAGATATTCTACTCCAACTCCACCTATCACCCCTACCTCAATAGCTTATTTTGATATTTTAGCCTTATTTAAGGCTTCCTTCAACTTCCTTTAATTTTTTTTTCCATTTTTGTATATCTTTTGTAAATAGGTAGTGGTTCATTCTTCTTTCTTTTCTTACCCTTCCTTTTTCCCAATTTTACTTTCATGGCTTGTAACTAGCCCAAGTTGTAGTTTCCTACTTTTTGATCGATGATTTTCAAATCATTATCCTCTATGACCATTGGTAGGGGCATGTGTTAGCAAGAAAAGTGGGGATCACAAGACAGAGTTTTGTGACCCAATTATTCTCTATAAGTTGTATTTATACCCCAAGCTCAGTAGTATAGAGGGATCAAAGGTTAGTGCATGATATGGAATCAAATAATATAACAAATAAATCCTAAGTAGAAATTATATTGTATTCATGAAAATATATAATCCTTAGTCAATTTTCATATAATAATATATTGGATATTACATTCTCATCATTTTGTAGAAGTTCTTATACATTTTCCTTTCTCTATTCTTCTATCTATTCACTTAAATACATTTTATCATATATTTCCTTATATCTATCTCTCATATACCTATTTTTATCTTTTATTCCATATTATACATATATTTTCCTAGTGGGACATGTCCCTTACAATCTATCATACTTCTTGGAGTTGTCTTGTTGGTCAAGAGCTCTACAACCTATTTGTGATGATTTGCAATAAGTTCATTTTCTTTGTGTTCTTTTGATTTCTTCGCCAACATCATGCTATCCATATTTTTGAGATCATATTTTGGCTTCAAAATTTTCCCATCATATGTTAATTCATAAGGGATATCTTCATCAATATTCATAAAGAATTTGTTGAAGTGATAACATGTAGAATTTCCTCTTTCTAACATCATGGTCAATGTGGCAATATACCTAGAATTCATATATGGTTTCTTTATGTTTATACTTAGATCCAAAAATTTATCAACCTTTCCCTCAAGATCATATCCTACCAATGGATTGTATGACCTTAAGTTGAGAAAAGACAAATATTCCTTAGAGGCTCTAGCACATACTATATTGGGGAAAAAATAGTAATGCAAGACGAAAGGAAATTGTACACCTAGCTTATGTTTTTCTATAAACTTATTTTGTATCTCCAAAATCTTCTTGGTAAACTCAAGCATGATAACCTTGTTACTAAAAAACCTTGAGAGCAAGAAAGGTGCTCCAAAAAACCCTAAAATTATTATATATGTAGACTTAGGAAATTAGATAAACCAATGTCCCCACCCAACTATCAACTCTCTTTCTTTATCTTTAGTTCTTACTAATTCATCCCCGGTCAACTTATTAATAATAGGGAAAATGAATGCATCATTTACCCTCTTAAAAGATTTTTTGAACTCTTCAAATTTGAGATTTGTATAGTATTTGAAAACTCTTTTTTTCCCAACTCCTTCCCCTAATATTCCTTCTATGGTTAGATTAGGGAAGTTACCTTGTCTCGCAAGAAAATAGATAACATATGATGTCATTATGAATCTCTTTGTAGCCTTGACCATTGTCAACTTCTTATGCAAATTTTTGCTTACTAACTAGGTCCAATTAATGTATTTTTCATCCTTCAAAACCATATAAATGAATTTCTACATCCAGGTGTGGTATGACCTAGATTTTGGTTTTCCCATTAATCTATTTAGTAGAGTAATTATGTCACCTATCTTCCCCTGAAAGTCTAATTTGGTCAAGTTCTTGGGAATCTTAGTGAGGGATTTAATTTCCTTTGTCAACTAATAATTGTTGAGATGTCAATTTTGAGTTTTGGAGGGATGTCAATAATCTAGAAATGTGAGCCAATCTTGAATTGGCAATCATTCTTGATCCCTATGTAGCCCCATCTCCAAATGTTCTATGGTGAAATTATTTCAAATCTATCCCAAGTCAATGTCTCTAATATCCTTAATGGTGGAGGGAATCTTGGAGACCCTAGGGACTTGAATCTTTAATTTATTATGGTAGGTATCTCTTCAAGATTTTCAATCTTATCAGTCATCATGTACATGAACTAGAGAACCTAATAAATTTCTCATATTTGCATGTTATATTTATAGTTCCAAGGGTGATAGTTATTTAAAAGATTTATTATTAGGCCTATGAAAGACTTATGAGAGTATTTAATGATCCCAAGGGATAGTTTTTATCACCAAAAAATTAAGTGTTTTGAGGCACCAGTTAGTTATGCAAGTCATGTCAGAATTGGAACCTAGGTTCCTATCGGGTCCCTACATCTGACATGAAACTTTGATCAATTATTTATAATAGGTGGGAGGTGGGCATTGGGAAGGACCTGGAACTTGAAACCTGGGTTCCATGTTCTTATCAAGCCCTAGGATCTAACAGGAATCGATATGGAAAAACACATTATAAACAAGGAGCAAGTCATGGGTCAAAACGCACACTTGGAACCTAAGGTTCCAAGTCCTTGGTGTAGTTCAACATTTGAAACTTGTTAGGATTTTGAAAGGATGTATATGTGAGGGTGGCTAAAGGTAAATCTAGGAACTTCAAACATTGGTTCTAGGTTCCTATTGGGCTCCAAGGCCCAAGAGGAAACAATGTCAAAATAGCCAAAGAGAGAATGTGGGCAAAGAGGAATCTATTCAAATTTGAAATGAGTACATAAATCAGATGAGGATGTGGATTGGTAAGTTGAATCCTTGTCTCATGTTCAAACACGAGGTCTAAAAAGGGAAGAATTGCAATTGAGGGGGGCATTGAGTAATGAAGGAACTCAAAGGTCGTGGGTTCAAGACCCTATGCAATGGGTCCATAGGAAACCGCAAATTTACCAACGTACAACATGCACTTCACTCAAATTGATTCTTACAATCTAAACAATTACAAGAAACTACACCATAAGATAAAAATTCTAAAACAAATGAAAATTAAAACACAAGAAAATTGGCCAAAACAAAAACCCTAAGATCCAGAGAAAGAAACGCTAACAACCAAACTCTATAAAACAAAATACCAAAATACCAAAGCCAAAGAAAAATAATATTGATCAAGGGAAACCAACTTGGATCAAAGCATATCCAACGAGTGAGGCAACCAACTAGGAGAAATGAACAATAAAGGAAATAAACACCACCCACACAACCAAACCCATAGTTGATAAAATCCAAAACTTGAGACACCAAATCCAATCACTCACAATGCTCAAAGGTAGAAAGAATGAGGAGACAAAAGTGAAAGATAACTTTGAATTCAATGGTGAAATTGAAAAAAAGGAAGGGAAAAGAATAAATATACCCATGGGAGCTTATGCATGTGTGGGCCATAAAAAGTATATGTTAGGTCACATATTAGATGAGGAACTTGGAACATAGGTTTTAGGTTTTAATCAGGGCCTCCCACTTGAAGTGGATGTAATGATCATGAAAGAGATTGAGAATTAGGTCACGGGTCAGACACGGAACTTCGAACCTAGGTTCTAGGTTTCGATTGGGTCCCATGACCCAATAGGAATTGAAGGAGTCTCAAGAATTTTAAAATTCTCAAAACCTTTATAAAAAGGACAAAAACCCACTAAGAGAAATACCAAAAGGGAACATAAATCAAACAAAAAAAATGAAGGTGCAAAAATGATAAAAGAAAGAAAAATAAAAAAAGAGGGGGTCCCCAAATTTCGCAAGTAAAATGATGGAGTGTGTATGCAAGGAATAACATCTATCTCCTTCCTATCAAGGGATTTTCTCTTCAATATATTCATTTACCTATCAAATATCTTGTTTTACCAACCAAGTTCCTCTCCTTAGATCTCATCATCTAACTTGACATTTTAGGGGTGTTTTTCCTTCCTATTTCTCCTTACTACTACACTTGCTTCTTCTATAGATTGCACATTCTCTTTTGGCCCATCAACTTCTCTTCACAATATCTTTCTAGGACTCATCCTTCTTTCTCTAGGCTATCAAACCTCTTAATTGATATAACATTCTTACTTTATTCAATCCATGTTTTATACCTCTTTTACTATCTCTCAAGGTACATAACTTTGACATCCCCTCATTCCATATGATTTATTGTTATATGGGGGCATGTCTCCATTCTCTTCCCCCTCCTTTCCACACATATAATTTCCAATATTTGAGCTCACTTGGGGGAATGTTCACATTATCATCCTCATTGTGATTCCTTTCTCTCATTTCCTCTTCTAGGAGGCAAGATCTAAATGTCCCCCATTATTCAATACTCCCATCGCCATTATTCTACTCTTGGGGAGCATGAGCTTAGTGTCCCCCAAATTTTATTCATGTTTTGATCACTTTCTTTCTATAACTATTGTTCCTCTTTGGGGCATAAACTTTGTGTTTGTTCTTTACTTACTAGTTATTAGGGGTATGTCCTCAGTATTCCCTTTTTTACTTTCCTTTTACCATTTTTGGGATAGAACTTAGTTTCCATATTCTTCTCATCATTGTCCCTCCTCTATTGTCAAAATCCTTAGTATTCTTATTTTTCCTTCTTCCTTAAATTGACTGGATCTTCTTTTCTTCTATCACCAATCAATTTAGGGGGGGCATATTCTATATCGCTTGTTTACTTGATCATGATTCATGACCTTGATGATTTATTTTCCTATTAATTATAGACCTAGCTTGGCCTTTTATCCAATCATATGCATCATAACTATTGATGACATCATCATTTTTCATTCAAACATTGGGGTGACAACTATAAATAGCCAAGATGGAAACTACCAAATAGTCAATACATTGTTGTGGAAACCACACATACCCAAGATGTAAATTTTCAAATAGATAATATTTTTACCATTTTATCATTTTACCTTTTTGTTTTCTTTTTAATTGATTGTCATCATCAACAAGACTAGTGCTAGTGTAGCCAAGATTGACCCTAACTTGAGTTGTTTCCATGCAACTCTCTCTTTTCCTTTTTATTGTTTGTCATCATCAACACCATTAGTGTTGGTATAGTTAAGCTTGGACCTATCTTGATTTTATACCATACAACTCTTATTGTCTTGACCATTGACCAATTTCTAGTAATCAGTTTCCCTTTCCATTTTACCTTTTCCAAGATACCCTTCTCAATAGGTCACTTCCACTCTCTTTCCTTCTTTCCTCTTCCCTCTCCTTTGGTTCTTCTGTGGAGCAAATATTCTATCTCTCCCTAGGTGGTTAGCTTGATGTTTTTTACATTTCCAATTTTTAATCATAAGGCATGTATTTTGTAATCTAGTCTTAGATTTGTGTTTGATATGCATTCAATTTCCTTATATGTGCTTTCATTTCCCTATGGTGTTACTTATATTTTGTTTTCATACAATGACTAATTTCATGAATGTTTTTGCATGACTAGGTACAAATGCAAGGATGAAGAACAAAGACATCTAAAGAATGATATCTCTCCTTTGGTAAAATATATTTTTGATATTCCATGATTATCTATATTCTTTACTATAATCTTACTTTAGCAACCATCTTTCCCCTAGAGATTCATAAGCCCACTAAAGTGGTGGAAAAATGTAAGAACATAAATTTCATATTGTATAATTTATGCTCTTTAGTGTTTCACCTAGTTTGCTCATTTTGACTCATTTTCTAGCATATTTTTCCAATCGCTTTAGCTTGTTCTCCTTTCCATGTGTCATTCTACCCTTTCCATGTGTCTTGAACCCTTTCATGACCTATTTCCTTAACCCTATGCCCCCCTTCCCCTTTCTTGTGTCTCTAGGCCTTCATAAGATTCCTTCATACTTAAGTTGCCAATGTTTTCATTTCCAAGGTGATTACTCCAAAAATTATATGCTTGCTTATCCCCTCATATGACTAGTTTATTTTTTCACCTTATTTCTTCCATAACTTGTGCATCCGATATTCAATTGAGATGAGACCACCTCTATTAATCTCATTTCCATCCCATCTTCATTTAAATGTGACCCTAATCCTCATGGGGGTACATATGTCCCACCCTAACTTGGTTACAAAAAATTAATGAGGCCTTTTTCTAGGCTAACTAAGGTCAATTCAAATGATTTCTACTCCAAATAATAAAAATTTCCCCTAAAAATCTATAAAAGGATCCTTCCTACCCTCCTTTGGATCACACTATTATGACACTCATATCACCAAATAATACTATTGTATTTTAGAGCCTTATCATCAAGCCTTTGAAGCTTTGGAGTCTTGGAATACTTGTCTATATTTGGAACATCTTCATTAACCTTGGATCTCATTCATGCATCATTTTGAAGCTATGGAGTAGCTTGTGTGGTCTTATTCCTTCTTTTTACCCTCTTATTGCCATCATTATTCCACTCATCCAATTTCTCTTCTAATTCATCCTAAATTTCCTAAATTTCTTGTTTTCCCTTCTTCACGTCATCCACTTCCACTCCATATCGTCCTTGTTGAGATTTGTGCCCATATTTCCTCCCATTTCCTTCTACAAACTCTTGATTATCTTCCTTACAACTCCTAATCGGTAAGCATATTGGGGTTTTGAATTTATTTCATTAGCAAGTGTCTTTAGATTTAATTTCACAATATCATGTCATTGTAATTGCCATATGGATCCATGTTTGAATTACCCACAAGGAGTTAACTGAGATAGCTTCCCCTTTTACCTAACTACCTTGTAGGATTTCATCAGAAAAAATTTACCTTGCAAGTGATTTAGGAAAGAATCAAAGTAGATTGAGTGGGTGAGAATTACAAAAGTTGATTAGCACACATAGACAAACATTCTCAAGAAAATTTAGGTCATTCAAAAGTAGATCACTAAAGCCCCCAAATCACCATCCTAGTGCCCCTAATGCTCATATTGACACATGTCCTAAAAAAGATCAATCATACAACCATCAAATTTGCTAGAGTTTTCTAACACCTTATCAAACATGTTCATCTTCTTACTTTTTGTCTTTCCTCATTTCTAGAGTCAAATTTCAAATTTTCTTTCTCCTCCTCACATGCATTTACTTTGTTCTTTTTTTACTAGGGTTTTAATTGTCCTTTCCTCATTTTCTATTATTTTTTATTTCTTCAAGCAATCAAACTCAATGGATGTGATCATCAACATTATACTTGATAGATCTAACAATTTTAGTCAATTTTGAGTTAGATCACCATCCCAACACCCCTAGTGCCCATACCAACATAATTGTCCTAAGGACATATGTGCACCCTTCAACCATGGGGGCTCATTTGATTTGTTTCAAATTGACCCAACACTTCTATAGTAGTTCCAAAACATTATATCCAACACTTCTCACTACTTGAGTTATTCCAAGTTCAATTGAATCCACTTATTTGTTGTTTTCTCGCTCTTACATAGTTGTTCTCCCATCTCTTATTTTACATTAGTCTTGTCTAGTGTCCAACCTTAGCTCCATGTGATAAGTTAGTGTTTGACTAATTGGAGATAAGCACTAGTTTATTGCACACTAGAAAGAAAAGGGTTACATTTTCATATAATGCATTTTTGTTTTACTTTCAACTATCTAGCCCTATTGCTTGTTTTCTTATTTTATCACACATCATATTCCTAGCACATGCCTTAGGGAGATTAGTTGACATCAAATGTTAAATGAATTGGTCATTCCATTGGAATAGTGTTTTCAGATGAAAACAGTTAGAGCTTTTAATGGCTTGTCAATTTTGGAGGTCAAAGGAATATTGGGTTCAAATTTATTATGGAATCGCTAATTGTTCTTGTTGTAGATAGCACCATGTTGATCAAATTTCTTTCTAAGCATTCATCAAATTGTCATTACCTACTTCATCTTTCATTCTAGCATAAACTAGACTAGTTGTTGTGGCACTATTTATTATGGTATTGTGGTCATTAGAAGCATTAGTGGAACAATTCTATAAGTTTAGTGAATAATTATTTCAATGTGATTCTTTCATTTATCTAAAGTTAATCTTGTTTTCTTGTTCAATCTCAATCTCCATTCTTCTTCCTTGTTTGAGTTTCAATTTTGTGCTCTATGTGTCTATTCAATGATTGTCAATTCAACCTACAAATTGACAATTACACCAATAAATATGTAAGTCTTTAAATGTAAACAGGCCCACAAATCAACAAAATGTGCATTAGGTTAGGTCACAATAGCTAGTGAAATGTTTAACAAGGCATGACTTGAATTAATTTTAAAAAATTTAAGGATAAGATTTGTTATTGTAGAGATGAACCAAGTCAAATATGCACCCTACAAATCTAATCTAAGACAATGAATAATGAATCTAAGTATGAGAATAAATCTCTAAAAAATTTAAAAATACAATAAATTACAATCAAAAAAAATTTATTCAAAAATATACTGTTTATCAACTAATTATTACATTTAAGAGACTAATCAATATGTACCAAAACATAATGAAAAGAGCGTGCATATACAATTCTCACCATTACAAGAATAAATCATGGTATACTACATTGATAACACCTACATTACCACAAATTCAAGCCTAAGGAAAAGTAGTATTTATGAATTGACCTATACTATCCTGGACAAATAACCAAATGAAATTTCTCTTTTAAAACTGCCAAAAAATTAATTCTCTTTGGAAAGAAATCACAGTTTGAATGTTGCATTCTACACAAACCTGGCAAGGGCCTAAGGCTTATTAAATAGAGAACTCATTAAAAGGACCGACATCATAATATCATCGAAATACAGTTCCACATTGCCGTACGCATAAGCTCTATATTTACAATGAACAACACAATAGAAAAACATTAAGGGTACAATGAGCTTGACAGACAAACTTGGATCATCTGACCCCATATTAGGAGGGGTTTTCAACCCAATGGACCATATTTTTTTTCTCCTCTCATATAGAGAATGGTCTGGAGAAATGGCAAGAGAACTTACTCAAGTGCTATGTCAGCCGAAGTTGCCAGTTTGAATAAACACCTCTGATTTAGTTACATGCATTGCTACAGGTATCAGCATTAAAGATGTTTTGAACAAGGTAGATCTATCATCAGTTACAATACACGCCATGGCTACCTTCCCTATTGAGCTTGAAACCACAAAAGAGAGGCCTTACCATGCATGACTGACATTGAACCAAAGTGAAATTAAAGTTCTGTTAACTCCATTGGTCATGAAGATGACAATATGGCCTATATTGCAAATCACGATGTTGGTATTGATTAAGCCTTTTAATTAACTTGAGAGAAGCACTTTTGAAGCATTCCAATTACATGAGTATTCTTTTGTTTATGGCATTCTGTGATTTACATCCATGATGGCTGAAACAACCCAGGTTGCAATGAGAGTATATTTTGGTTACTGCCCATGCTATTTAAAACACTCGAAAATTCAGCATCAGATACAACAAGAGAATTTGAAGGTGGCAAAATAGTTGGAGAAAATAGGCTTGCATGGGGCTCTGTTGCTGATGCCTGTGCTTCAAGCTGTTGAGGTTGCAATTCAGTAGGAAAATGCACTAATCTAGAAGATTCGAACCGAGGACCTGAGCATGGCATCATGCTTTGGTAATTTGGACCCAGAGGCAAATGCTTCTGATACATTATACTCTCGTGTGTTTGCTGCTCTGTATTATCATCGAGTCGAATTCGTTTTTGAACTGTCCCAAACTCTTTGTTGGTTGGGGATGATTCCCTTTCATATAGCAATGAAGTCTTCTGCTGTTTCTCCACAATTGAGGAAGTCACAGTAGCATCTCTATCGTTTTGGGATATATTATGCGGCATCCTATCAACAACTACTTCATGCTCTATGTCATCCTGTCTTGCACTTCTAGAATCAATAATTCCTCCAGCATTTCCATTGGGTTCCCGAAAAGGTGATGCAGAGGAAGAGGACGTTTGACACTTGGGAGGACCCGTTTGATGTTCTTCCATAATCTTTTCTAAATACCTCCCTTGAGCGTCAATCCTCAACTTTAGATGCTTTTGTACCTGCAAATGAGCCACTTAAGAATTTTTTAGCAGTTTAATTTAACAAAAAGTTGTTCGAACAACAATTTGCAATATATAATGTAAAGAAAATCAAACAATTATCAAGATCAATGATAACAAGTTTCCACAATCCATATTGATAGTTGCTTAACAGATTTCTGGATTCAATTGTGTGATCATTTTTGCATCAATATTTCGGATCACACTCTGTCATCCATCATCAGGATGTAGAAGAGAGCAAATGTTGATGCAAAAGTAATCACACAATCGAATCCAGAAATCTGTTAAGCAATTATCCAGATTTCGCTGTGCACTAGACATTTTAAGAGAAATTTCACATATAATAGATTAAAATGGGCTCCCATGGAAAATTTTATATAGAAATATTATACGATTTGGAAAGAAACCACTTTCCAGTTAAAATTTTAACATTAAAGCAAAACAGAGTAGAGTTTAATTGGATTCCAAATTTGGGGTTCTTGGGTGTATGGTCGAGTACAAAATTGAAAATAACTACATTTATGTGGATAATTTATTCCATGGACTTCAAATATGCGGAAAAACATGGGTCATTCAAAAATTAAAAAAAATAAGATTAAAATATAATTAATTGTATATTTTTAAAATAATAATTAAATTAATAAAAATTAATATAAAAATTATTAAAAGATAAATTTTAAAATATTATTTCTAAAGATATATGAAAAGTATTTTAAAATAGTAATTAATTTCAAATTTTGTATTTAGTTTTTATGCCATCATAAAATTTCAAGTATTTTCTAATGTTCCTTGGGGACATAGGTAAAACCCTTATTTTTAGTAGTAGAGATGTTCTAAGGGCTATGGGATGGGGACGAAATGTCCTTCAATTGTCCCCCTATGTGCCAATTCTTGAGATAACCTCGTAAAGTAGGGGACATCGTTGGGGACATTCCACTATATAGGCGCTTGGGGGTATCTTGGCATCCCTAGGGTGGTTGGGAACATGTA
This sequence comes from Sequoiadendron giganteum, assembly GCA_007115665.2. Classification (NCBI taxonomy): domain Eukaryota; kingdom Viridiplantae; phylum Streptophyta; class Pinopsida; order Cupressales; family Cupressaceae; genus Sequoiadendron; species Sequoiadendron giganteum. The sequence continues at coordinate 454,270,219 of CM021104.1, read as the reverse complement.
GATGTACGTCAACCATCCCATGGATGGCATAGCATCCCAACATCCTTAAATTAACAAAACGTGTCTATAACTTTAAACATCTAAAACCCTAAAGCTAAATTTAAAAGGGGGCCCACTAAGTTCCACCACCTTAAAAACTTATAAATAAATTAGCCCATGCTCTATTTCAATATAAAAAAGAAGAGGAAATATTTAAAAAATTATATAAAAAAAGGTGTGAATGCGCTATGAAGTTCTTTGTGGTTTTGAAGGCTTTCATTTGGTGCAATGGCAGTGGCTCTCACTTTGACCCTCAAAATCCAATATGGATGCTACTCCTCAACCACATTTAAGTGTATGAACGTTATGTCCTTGCTCTAATTTTGTGAAGCAAGAAGTAAAAATTACTTTGGGATGCACAGTATTGAATCCTGAGTAATTCAATTCCATTTATATTTTTGGTTTGTCAAGACAATCTCAATTTTGAGTAAAGTGAATATAACAATCTTATTGAAGATGCCTGGATTTCACATATGTACATTGATACTGTAACTTCAATGAATATTATGATTGATATTATAAAATGACCGATTCAAATTTTGGTTGGCATTGGTATATGTACTTTTATTCCTTCAATGAGTAATAATGGAGTATGGTACTTTCTTCAAATGATGAACGGTAACATGTTTCATCATCTTTAAAACTACTACATAAATAGTGTGAAATTTTGCTTAGATTATTTACAGTATGGCTAGCATTGAGACATCAAATAGTACAAAAAGATACCCTACAAAATTTAAAGTGGAGATATAGTCAATGCTATAATTTCTTTTCAAGATAAGGGTGAAGAGATATTAAGACTTGTTTCTAATGAAAAATGCCATTATTTTTTTATAAATTGTAGCTTCTTTTAGACATTATTTCCTCTATTATTATGTCTTCTCATAGTGATATGGATGTCAAACTGCACAATCCTTAGCACCTCATCCCCACAATTTTGACTCTTCACGCTTTTTTTCCACCTATTTCTTTGGTACTGAATATGTAAAGAACTTAAGATTTCTCCACTTTAAGGGCCCCTTCATACTTACCATCTTAATGCTTTAGATTTTTTATCTTGTAGCTTAGACATGACCCTGTCCTTGATCTTGAATGGCTCCTAGTGATTTATAAATTTCTACAAAGTAATCCTATCTCTATAACATTTTTTATGAAATTCTTTTACACACTAAGATTGATATTTCATATAGCTTTGTAACTAAGGATACCCTAGAAAATTTTAAACAATTCATGGTTATATCATAGAAATCCAAATGCAAAATATATTTATTCATTGCAACTTTAAAGTCTTTAAACATTTATCTCCTTGATGTTCATGTCATCAACATATTGTTGCTTTTCCAAGCCCGCAATTGCATGACATGTGGTTTACCCAAGTTTGTATTATTGGAGTTACACCTACTGTGAAAGTTTATGGAGGCAATGTACCTACACTATAGAAGCTTCTTTGGGTGGGTCCAATATACTTATTTCCAATAAAATTCTTTCCATACAAACATTGTCCAGGTTGATGAGTTTATTGATGGAGGCAAGATATGTGCAAATATTTTGGACACCATGTGCCATCCACTCAGTCAGCTTGATGATGCAAAAGTTGGTATGCAAATCAAGTTGATCAAAGAAATCTACATTGAGTGAGGAGATAAGGATGTTTGTGACTAATCATCATAAGTAGCAAACCATTTTTGGGTCCTCTAAGTTGGAGCTCTTGATCGTAATTTTAAGATATTTCAATATTTTATTTGTTGATTTTACTATAAGTTTGCTTATAGAAAATTTTAAACAATTCATGGTTATATCATAGAAATCCAAATGCAAAATATATTTATTCATTGCAACTTTAAAGTCTTTAAACATTTATCTCCCTGATGTTCATGTCATCAACATATGGTTGCTTTGCCAAGCCCGTAATTGCATGACATGTGGTTTACCCAAGTTTGTATTATTGAAGTTACACCTACTGTGAAAGTTTATGGAGGCAATGTACCTACACTATAGAAGCTTCTTTGGGTGGGTCCAATATACTTATTTCCAATAAAATTCTTTCCATACAAACATTGTCCAGGTTGATGAGTTTATTGATGGAGGCAAGATATGTGCAAATATTTTGGACACCATGTGCCATCCACTCACTCAGCTTGATGATGCAAAAGTTGGTATGCAAATCAAGTCAATCAAAGAAATCTACATTGAGTGAGGAGATAAGGATGTTTGTGACTAATCATCATAAGTAGCAAACCATTTTTGGGTCCTCTAAGTTGGAGCTCTTATATTTTATTTGTTGATTTTACTATAAGTTTGCTTTTAAATTTCAATTATGTCATCAGCTTTTTTAATTTTTATTTTATTTTGTTTACAACTTATGAGGTTGTTGAGAACTGATTTGAATCAGACACAATCATCTTGAGACAGCTTGTGAAGTGTGAGAGACATCGAGTGCCTTGGTTATCAACAACCTTTGGGGTGTATGGAGGTAGTCCACTACAATGAAAGCCCAAAAGGTCCAAGCATTGGTGTTGGATGATGATTGGTAGGATTGTATGGATTCTCTTTTAAGTTTCACTAATCCCACCATGTGTATGATCAAGTTTGCTGATATGGATCATTCATGTTTGGGCTAAATATATGACTAATTGGATCCATGACAGAAAAATGTGAGGCATAATAGCAACAAAGGAGAATGACCCCTCAAACATTTTTCAAATAGATGCAAACAATCATAGTTGACCAGCAAAACAAGATGACCGCATCTTTGCATCTCCTACCATTTTATTTAACCAAGAGGATGCCACCATATAGAGACATTGAAGTTATTGATGGGTAAAAGGCAGCATTTACTAGACTCTTCCTAGATCTAGATGTATTGAACATAGTTGGGGGTGAGTTTGGCAATTTTATAGCTTCAATGAATCACATTCTTAGCACTCTTCAAGACAAGTACAAGGAAACTCATGCATGGTGGTACTTCCATGGCCAAAGCTCTATTGACCAATAGCCTATTGTCACCAAAATTATATCACATGTATTTTTAATTTTTTAACTTCTTAATCTTTATGGAAGTTATATATTATATTTTATAATTGAGAATGTTGTATTGACTTTGTCTCCAATCTCAATGAGTTATGAATTTTTCTAGAACTAAGTAGAATTGGAGCACATACTCCTTTATCCACTTAGTTACGTGGAACTGGTTGGCTACAAAAATGGCAAAGGAGTTGAACAATATGCATTCCAACTTGTGCCTCCTCTTTCATAGGCAAGTTGAGCAGGAGAGGACTTTAGCAAATTAGGATGTAGCTCCTCAATGTGCCAATTTGGATGCTTTTATTGTGTGGTTTTCCACAATTTCTTTAGAGGACGAGGCTTCTACACAAGACTTGTATGGTATATAGCTAGTGGGAGTTTTGCTGTGGTTGCTTGTGGTTTTAACAAACTAAGTGATGGCATTGATGCCCTGATGAAAAGCAATATGAAGATCATTGATTGTAATTTTGTATTGATTTGACATTTGAAATTGAATTATCAATTATCTTTATCTTGATTGAACCATGTTGAGATCACAAGAGAATGCAAATGACACAAGGTTAAGTTTTATAATCTTTACTAACTTGATATTCATCCTTTGTTTAGGGATAATGTCCTACCATTTTCATGTATTGCTTCTTCACTTTAGCAGTTATACTATATTAAAAAACAACTTAAGTTTCTAAAACAATGGATATTGCAAAGAAGTAGACATCTTTAATAAAGGAAAAGATTCCAACACATAAGATATACATAGTTCATTGATTTAAAAAGCATTCAGTAGCAAGAGAAAAAAATGTTCATGATTTGTGGAAGGAAAAAGAAGACAAATATTGAGAGTTTTGTTAAATAATACAAGAAAATATAAGAAACTGAAAAATGTTCATACATCTGAGAATACTATGATGAAACACTGATACTTGTGGAAGTTCCTTCAATTAGTACACAAGGTGATCCAAAGTGACACTTGTGAAGTATTAGACATCAATTATCAGAAACCAGAAAAATAGAAGACTTTAAAATATTCTACCTCAAGTTGTTCATAAAGCCGCTTCTGCACTTCCATTTGCATTTGAAGAGCTTCTGTGATCTGAATTCCTCTGTAAAGCATTGCAATAGAATATTAGGTTAAGCCAAGTGGATAGTAAACACAACCCAGCATTAACACCATTATACAAAAAAATTCATTAACAAATAGAGTGTGATACATGTGGGGTTGTCTATGTGCATGCCTACAATCTCAATGGCACAAGTGAGTTTGAGTCTATTCAGCTTGGGCAACATGGCAAATTGATTGCAACACTCCTGAAACCATCAGTTCTATTATTTGAATCGACTGTATTTAATCACACTCTAAAGTTACAAAATCTTCTTCGCACTATATTATTATTTAATCACAACAATGATTTACTATACTTATCCCAATAACTTGTTAGCACAACCTTAGTACCTCCCAACAATTCAAAACAAACAAAAAGATTTATGAAAAGTAACATGATAAAATGAGATATAAGGTTACGAGATGTCTTAATTTGGTCAGATATAAAGTTTAAAGAATATAAGGATAAAAGCTTAAAAAAACTTACTTCCACTTAGGAGGTTAGCAATTATCATTTATGTAAGGCAGCTAGATTTTGGAAATCCTCTCGGATGCTTATTAACTGCCAAGACCAGTTACATTATGGATAAGATCAATTCATACATGTAAGTCACCAAATAAATGTATGAAGCAAGCCCACCCAAATTCGCCAGTATAAATGTTGGATGATTCCATTAAAATATATCAACTCTGATTCACCAAAGGGCATTTCTTTTTTCTTTGCCACTTATGATTTGATATTTTTGGTGTAATGAAGAATCTTGTGCATTCAGAGTGTGGCATGGTCTTTGATCTGCTGCTTTATTTTGGATCATTAAACCTGGGAGAGAACCAAATTGCCTGAAATCAACTCCCTCCCATTTTGCAACTTTGTGAACCTATTTTAGAGTATTTAATGGTAGCAAGAAGCAAAAGTAGTTCAAGTAGTTTTTGCAAAGTTTAGGCGTCATCCTCAGGAATGGCCAGGTTGAGAAAGGCTTTCTGTCTCACAAACTTTGTTCAGATGGTACCAAATGATATCTAATTTCCTTTACCATGCATGCCAGTATTCTGTTATCTGACCTGTTCTCTTAATGCTTCATGGAATTCCATCACAGTTGCTGTCACTACGCCTCGTACATCATACATGTTAACATTTTCACATAATGTCTACAAGAAATTTATGGACATTTTCTATAATGTGTATTTATGACCAAACATATATCTTGTTAGTTGAACCCTTTGCTCTTGAAATAGTTGGAATGACACTAATAGAATATTTGGCACATAGCATGAACATAATTATTCAGGAAACATTTGAAATGATTGCATGCTAGTTTTCCTAGAACTATAAAGTCCAGAATGCATTTGAACATTTGTTTTCCTTTCCCTCTAGTGTATTGTCAACTTTATGGAAATGAGCAGAATGTGATAAAATATACCATTTTATTTTAAAAACAAACGAATATAGTAAAGAGATATAATTACTGGATGGTGATAAAACGCATTTGACCTAAGTGTTCTTTAACAACTTAGTTAGGCAAGTACAATAAAGAAATGTAACTTCAGAACTGAATAACAGTATATAAGAGCAACCAACAATCAGGAATGTATGTCAATAACAACAATAATTTTGTTAGCTTGCTCTAATTTCATGATTTGCTAATTAGGAATGAGTTCACCTATATATAAGGTTATCATCAAAAGTTTCAAACCTTCAAAATATGATCATACCTTTTCAATATACTAACTAATCTTGATTAGAAAAGTTAATCAACATTATCAAACTTAATGCACTTGGTCCTCAACTAAGTGCACCCAAGTATCCCTTAAGCCTCCTATATCTGACAGGTCTGGTTTGGTAACAAATAAGTGATATTACTGAGAAGCGCAGGGTTGGAAGCCCACCAAATTTTGCTCCCCAACATTCATGCAGGACCAGCATTAACTGATGTGCAAGATTCCAGGCCACTTAAGACAATTTCAATCCTTTTCCATGATTTGTTCTTCTTTATTTTAATCAGAAACCATTTTACAGCATGTTCACTTTCTTCAAGAGCTGATTAGAATAGTGAATTAATACAGTTTCTTATCCTCTAATTAGAACAGTAGATTATAATATTTGTATACTCAGATACTGGAACAACAAAGAACTGTACACACCTACATATAATTTGCCATTTAAAAATTTGCTTTATTATTTAAATTTCTTCTATGAAGGAAATTAGATGCACTTATGAGGCCACCAAAAAAACTTATTAAGGAGAGTTTAAACAGGTTAATGGACACTGAGTGTAAATGCATTTTTTCATAGACCGCATTGAGCTTAAACACATTGCTGTAGGCCATTGTAAATCTATACATGTCGCCAAACTCTCACTTAAGATGCTCATGTATATTTCAGAGAGCTAAATATATTTTAGTTCAAGTCACCCATGTACATGGTCAACCTTCACACATCATGGTTTTAAGTCACATTTTCTTACAAGCACATAGGTAGAATATGATGTGTTACTGGATACACCTTCCACTCTCTAAGGATACGTACCCGACAAAATTAGGGGCATCCACGATCAGAAACGTCCCAGAGATGCAGGGATGCCTCGAAAACATCCCCATGCCATCCCCGATTCGCCCCTAGAAACTGGAAACATCCCAAGACGCTTGGCAAGAAGTGGAAAATAGCAAAGGACGGCTAGACATTCCAAGGACAGCCAGGGGATGCCTAGACATTCCTCGACCGTCCCAAGGACAGCTAGCCGTCCTCTACAGCCCAACATGTTATGTTTTCAATTTTTTTTTTTAAAAACACAAAACTATTAAAAAGTGAAACCTAAAAACAACAATATAACATTTAAAACAACTCATTTGTTTCATTTGCCAAATTGTGAAGAGCTAAAAGAAGAAGAGCACAACTATGGGAAACCAAGTGAGAGAAGGAAAGAGAAGTGAACAAAGGGCAAAAGAAGGCCAAGTCTCCATCATTTGAGGTAAGTTCATTCTTTTTTGGTTATTTTTACAAATTCATTTGCATTTTTTTTGCTTTTGTTAAAATTTCAAATACTTAGGAGGGTTTTTTTGTGGGTTTGTGTTCTATGTCCGCACTTGCAGCTGTCATTTACATTGCAACAAAAAAAAACAATGAGCGCTAGCAGCAATGAGGGTCAAGAAATTGAAATTGAACAAACATACCATGGAAGTTCTTCAAGGAATGTGACTATTTCAGGGACACATAGTTCAAAAAATCCTTTTCAATGCTCTTCTCACCTCTTGACAAATTATGCAAAGTACAAATTTAACCCAAAAAAACTCTTTTACTAAGAAAAAAAATTCAAGGGGGAGTATGGCTGTGTCATATTTGCAAGGACTATAAGGGCAGCAACACAAGAGTTTACTCCCATCTTTTATGCATAACTTGTCAAGGGGTAAAAATATGCAAAACCATAACATTAGCTAAGAAGGCCGAGGTGACTAGGTTGCACATGGAGGGAGAAGCCAAAAAAACAGGAATGCAAATGGAGTCTTTGCAGCCTAGTAGGTCAATGTCTAGTGCTACAACTACTAAATCTAGGAGTGTTGTGCCTAAGAGTCAAAGAGGAAAGAAAAGGTACACTAGTGTTGTCGGCATGTTTAACATGCAATTACGAAATGCAGCTGATAGTTCTTTTGCCAAATTTTCTATGGTAATGCTATACCATTTCATGTGGCATGCCCTCATTTTTTTAAAACAAATATTCAAAGATGCACTTACTGCTGGTCCTTCATACGTTCCCCCTAGAGATCATAAGCTACACACCTCGCTCCTTGATAAGGAGTGTTCCAAAATGAGTATAATGTGTTAGTATTGTAGCTGCGGGAGATATTTTTCTCCTTGATATATTTTGTTTGCTTAAGGCAGGTCGGCCTTCATGTCTTAAATAATATTTATATTCCTTCTAAAAGCCGACCTATAAGGGAGGTCGCTTGGTCTTGTATTTAAGGAGGATCATGTTCTCTCATTTCATCATCAAGTTCAATTCACTCCACTTCACTTCTTCAGCAGCAGTTCACCATTCTTCAACAGTTCGCCATTCTTAGCAGCAGATCCATTTCAAAGAGAAGTGCTATCATTTGTGGAGAAGTGTCTCCATTCATTGTATAGACTCGGCCTTGTGTAGGACCTGATTTGTATGCAGTTTTCTGCACCTTTTCTTCTGATATATATGAGAATATTGTTGCTGGGTTTTTCTCCCTTGAGTAGGAGGGTTTTCCCAGGGTAATCACTGTGTTCATTGTCTATGTGATCTATTTTCTGCTTATTGCATTTCTAATCTTAAAATCTAACATAATGATGGAGGAGATGAGACAAGTTTGGATAAGGGATAGTTGCTCTATCACTATAAATGGGTGGACTAGTATTAAACATCAGCCAATCATCAATGTTATTGTCACATGTTCAGCAGGATTTTATTTTCTTAGAGCTATTGATTGTTCAGGGAAGAAGAAGGTCTGAAGGATGCAAGATTTCAATTTCAGATTTTGAGGGATGCTGTAGAAGAGGTTGGACCCTCTAATGTTGTATAAGTAGTGAATGATTCAGCCTATGTGTGGAAGCTAACTGGCTTAATGGTGGAAGGTGCTTACAAGCACATTTTTTGGACCCCATGTTGTGTTCATGCATTGAAAAACGCATTGAAAGACATTGGGAAAATAGATTGGGTGAAGGAAGTGGTGTTAGAAGCTAGAGGCATTCAGATGTTTATTTGCAATCATCACACATCACTTGCTTTGTTTAGGACTTTTTCGAGGAAAGAATTCCTCAAGCTTGTGGATACTAGATATGCTAGCTACTTTATTTTGTTGGAGAGGATGATTGAGGTGCAGGAGCCTTTTCAATTGATCATGATTAATTTAGAGTGGGCTAGATGGACAAAGGCAAACATAGTTGAAGGAAAAAGTATCAAACAAAAAATCCTCAATGATGATTGGTGGTACACAATGAGGTAAGAGATTGTTGTTTTTTATTTTTAATAAATTGTTGATTTTTAGTATTAAATTTCTGATATTATTATTAACTAATACATTGCTGATTTTAGCATTAAATTTATGGTTTTCATTATATTATTTATATCAAATTAATAAATTGCTGATTTTATTATTCAATTTTTGATTTTATTATTTTTATTGTTTCTAAGTTTCTAACTTGTAAATTTACTAAATTATGTTCATTCTTGAATCTTTGCAGATATATTTGCTCCATCATCTCACCTGTTGTGCAGGTGATAAGATATGTTGATACAGACTCTCCTAGCCTTGGAGAGATTTATGAGACATTTGACAGAATGCTTGGACAAATGAAGCAAGTAATTCATAGTAGAGACCCTAATTTGGAATTTTATGAGGAGCATGTTAGGCCCATTGTGACATGACGGTGGGAAACTATGAACAACCGACTTCATATGACTGCCTACGCTCTAAATCACAAATGGTGTGCAGCAAGACCTAGGAGAGTGCATCCATGTGATGATGAAGAGGTGAAAGATGGTTTCATTAAGGCCCTTGGGAAAATGTATAGTGGGGAGTCCAACAAATTTAGAGGGCAGTGGCTAGCCTTTGTGAGTCTTCATGGCCCAACATTCAATAGACCAAAGGCAAGGATGGATAGAGCTACATTAGCTCAAATTGACCCTATTGGATGGTGGACATGGCATGGAAAGGACGCACCAGAGTTGAGGATCCTTGCCACTCGTCTCCTTTCATAGGTTGTTAGTTCCTCTATTGTAGAGAGGAATTGATCTACATATAGCTTCATCCAGTCAATCAAGAGGAATAGGCTTACCTCTAAACGATCAGAGAAGCTAGTGGTTATACATAGTGCCTTGCAGCTTCAAGATCAATAGAAACTTGAGTATTGTTAGACTCCAACTGCACGTTGGGATGTTGATTCCGAAGATACTACATAGGTTGATGATGAGGAGGCACATGATGCATTGCTTGGGGTTCCATTGGAGCAAGATGAGACAGCCTCTCATATTGGCAGTGACTCAGACTCTAATTTTGATGCAATATTAGGGGATGTTGATTAGGGACAGCTGCATATTTCTATGTTTTTTGTCATTTTGTAGTTGAAACTTGCAACCTTTGGGCAGTTTGATGTAATTTTTATATAATATATATGCACATTGTCAATGAATGCAATTAAATTTTGTTAAAACTTCATTTGTTTGTTGTTTTCTATGAAATAAAAATATCAATTGAACTCTAATATTATGTGTTAAGGTTCTATGATGTATATGATGATTGCCTTATCAAATGAATATTTGAAATTTTCTATATGTTGAAAACTTTCCCTATTTTTTAATAGTCATCCCCTATTGTCCCCAAAAAATGGCCTCCCTCTGGTCCCCATCCCTGAAATGCAATCCCCCGTCCGCTGTCGTCCTCATCCCGAAAACCTGGGGTAAAATAGATGTATCATTGTATCTGATATGAATGCAAATTCATTAGGCCTTGGATAAGCTTCAAATACAACACAGATAAGTACATGAATGTAGATGAAACAGAAGCAAAGTCATACATATCAAATACAACCAATATATAATCTGATCCATATTTAACAAAATAAAAAATAAAAACCTGTTCCAACATCACAGACTTAAATTGTTATGGTACACAATGCAGTTGACTGTCATAGAATTCTTGTGAAAATCAAGGTGTAAGGCCATCTTTCATGTGAACTCATTTCCTCAGCTGAAGGGAATTGAGGCAATTTTAGTAGTTGGCTTTCTTGGTCAAAGTTGACTTTTAAGTGTTTATGAAAAGAGGTTAAATCATTGCAACTTGGAGAGTAGGGTCAAAGGTTAGCTTTACTAGATTTCTTGGGAAGAGACTTTCCCAGAATAAACTTCTTGTTATTAAATTAATGTTTTTTTCGTTTCTTGAAGTAATATAATAAGTATTTCTCAATACCCATTATGAAAATGAACATGAGACATTTTTCCATGCATATTGTCCATATTTAAGTGCAAATTTAGAGACTTTTATGCTGATTTTTTCCCTGAGATTTCAATTTTGTTAAATATATTTATCCTATGCAAGATTTTTTAAGAAAGTGTTGTATCTATATCAAATTTTCTACTTCTTTTCATACATTTAATTATATCCGTACAACTTTGCAAGCATGATAAATTGATTAGAGACTCAATCTCTTTCAGCTCTAGTGCAGCTATGAACATCAATGCATGTCTATTGTGGGAAACCCAGATGTTTGCCATACACCCAAACATGCAGGTTGGTTGAGTTTAACATGTGCATTTCCCCAGGGATTATATTCTTGTATTTTTTTACTGGTACTTTAATCTTTTGTAGTTGGCATTTTAATATTTTATGCAGGTACAAGGAAAGCAGAACTTGTAATAGCATGTGCATGACATAAAATGATAAACATTAGTGGTATTGGCAATAAGAGTGGGTTCCCTTAAGAGAGGTCTGTGATAACCAGAACTCCTTCCCTACAGTTGTAGGATATTATAATAAAGAGGCAAAGTTCTACATCCATAACCCTACTCTTACAAAGCATTGAGTTTCTTGCTAATCCTGTAACAAAATTTCCTGTTCTTTGAGTTTTAGATGCACGAGTAAGTGATCTTTAGTAATTACATAACTCTCTTAATAAAGATGTAGGCTAATTGATTATGTACAACAATTCATAAAACATTTTCAAAAGAAAAAGACTTACGATGTGGCATCTATGTTTGGTATAACTTCAGAAGCCTTTCTCTTATCATATTTGTCTCCTGTTACAAGGACACAAAGTAGACAAGAAAACAGGATATACTGAAAACTGTCAAAAATCACTTCAATGACATAAATAAATAGAAATATAATACAAAAAATATCTAAATATTATCTTGACCAGAATAAAGTAATTATCAATGAGCCCTTTATATATAAATGTACCTTCTCGACACTCAGGTACATATTTTGCAAGTCGGTATTTCTGGAATGGCACTAATATATCAGTAATGTGGACACAAAAGCTTAAAAATGCTAAAATTAAGTAAATATAAAATGAGACCATTTTAAAAAGTAAAGATCTGCACCTGCAAATGGCTTTTTACATGATAGATAGTGAGATCTTGAACACCCATAACCCTAAGTACACCCTTAGGTGTGGCTCCTATGAAACATCAATAGCTAAGTATTAGAATACAACTCAAAGAAGTTGGCAAGTCGAAATATGCAGTTCAGAAGTCAAATAAAGACATTATACAATGTACTATATAAACAAACTAGATAATAACCATTAACTGCCGACCATTATCTTCAACATTAAGTGCATAATATGAAACCTTGAGAAATTACAAGCCAAAAAGCAAATGAGAGAAAAAGAGACCACACACAAACTGATACCATTTTTTCCAGAAACCAAGTGAGAAATAGGAGGAAGATACTAAACAAATTTGACCAATGGATCTCAATTGACATGATCTTTTTGGTAAATATAATCTTGAGTTTTAAGAAGCATCATTTGATGTTTTTTATGCTAGGATGCAAATTATGCTTAAAAACTTGAGAAAATGCAAACCAAAAAGCAAATGAGACAAAAAGAGACTATATGCAAACTGAGACCATAACTTTCAGTAACCTTGAGAAATAGAAGAAAGATACTAAACAAAGTTGACCAATGGATCTCAATTGATATGATCTAGTATAGTAAATATAATCTTTATAAGCACCATTTGATGTTTCTTATGCTAGTTCTTAAATTATGCACATCTCAATAAATATATGTGACACATAGTCTCACATCAATAGTTACCCTCTTTTTCTATGTATGGATAACTTTGTACAACTTTAAACTTCCTTTGTTTATTGTAAATTGTATATATTTTGATTAAATCCAATCCAAAATTTAGGTCCACAAATATTAATAAAAAAAGGGTTCTTAAAGAATTCCCAAAAGTAATTGAAGAGTTGATTGAAATATTTCTAATTTGAACAGGACAAAATATTTAGTTAGTTTAAATCTAAGGAAAACTTTGGAGACTTTGCAAGTGGAAAGAAAAAAATTATGTTAATTTTCACTAATGACCAATAATAGGTCAATGGGATTGGAATGTGCAACTGTTACCATAGAAAAATACAATGGCAAAAAGGCCCTAGAAACAAAGCTAACAAAATAAAACAAAGCAAAGATGAGCAAGAAAAGAAAGAATTGGACAAGTTGGGTAAGTCCAACACAATAACCCTGAAACAAGTACAAGTACAAATAATTGTGTGAGGGGAGGACCCCTCTAGGTGAGACCTAATGAAGACCAAAGCTGGCAACCAAGGCTGGAAGAAAAAACCATCAGGTGTACATCAGCACATGTTGGAAAAGCCCACAACATTACCACCTATCATTGTGGAAGTGCCAATGCAAGGTTTGAGAATGCTTGTTGGGGAGTGCCCAAGGCTAAGGGGGCTAAGCTAGACAATCCTAGGAGGTAGACAATTCCCCCTAGAACCTATCCTTACTTTCAAGCCTAAAGAATTGTTGGTGGTAAAATTGGTAAACGTGAGCTTCGCTCTAAGACTAATGCTATGAGTGAGGAATGTTGGAGGGCCCATAAGTAGATAAGTAATGAACCCCAACATAAAAGTGTGCAAGGTAAATTCAATTATAAAATTATTGATTTGTTCATTTGAAGAAGAATTAGGGAACAAGAAACATATAAGTTATACCATTTTCTTCAATGAAAACAATGCTCTCCAATTGGATGTTTCTTTTAATAAAGAATAATACATGATTATTTTATGGAGAATGGCAAGTCTAAGAAAAATGTGCAATATAAGCCAGAGTTGGAGCCTCTACAAAGTGCAGCTATATATCAAAAGCTAACCTCCATGCCAATATTAAAGATTTGGCATATAATTACAAAATACTCAACCATTAACTAACCAAACCAGGCCCTTTTATACTGAAATTGGCCAAAGTACCAAGGTCATTTAGACAAAAAATGTCTCCTAACAGATTGTTACCTAGCTTGCCTATTCAGGTTTGAGTACAAGTTTGGGATTCAAGTTTGCTACAAGGTAGAGTTTTTATTCACCAGGTTTGATACTGCTGGGTATGAGCATATGATATACCTCAAATATTCAAAATATTCAAAATAACTATATAAACTGAAAATTAATAAATTAATAATTTTTAAATAATAAATCATAAATATATTTAATAAATATGTGTTTTTTCTAATTAATTAATATTAAATATAAAATAAATAAATTATTTAAAACCCAGCAACTTAGATAAAATATTGAAAACAAATGATAGAAATTAAAATCATAAAAACCTAATATTTTGAGTTAATGATGAAGGTAAATAATTATATTAATCTCATTTTAATTCTCATTATATTAAAATGTAAAAAGAACATAAAGCACAATCCATATAGCAACAATGCTGAATGCGAAAGGGAGAACGAAAGCACTTGACCTGATCTGCCTATGCAAATCTCAGGCCATAAGAAATCTCCATTGGAACAGAATGCTTTTGGAACTACCACAATTTCACATGATCTAAGAATTCCTAGATGTTGGCATGATTATATTTTGGCAAAAAATCTTGAAGTCATATGTTGTCATGATGACATGGTGGAGTCAGAGAAGAGCAGCACTTGACATGGCTTGCTGAGTTGGAGAAGGAGCATTTTCAGATTTTCAGTATTTTTCAAAAATATTTTTCAGCTTTTTTTGGGCTTTTTTCATAGGGATGACCTTGGGTTCACCTAGGGTTCAGCCTAGGCACCCTAGGTCCCTTGTGGAACTAATCCACGAGGGAATTATGGTGTCCAAGCTAGATGTTGGGGAAACCCAAGACTGTCTTGTCCCCATATCCGACCTCAAACCAGACCCAACAAATACATAGGGTAAAATAGCCATACCTAGAAACATAGATTCTAACCCAAGAATTTAGAAGGATATATTTCAAGACCATCACTTGAGTCTAAGTTAATAGTGAATTTAGTTGTTGAATTGAGTTCTTTCAACCCTCTATTTTCCTTGTTTTTCATTTCTTTATCTTACCTGATTGGTTTTACAATTTTTATTAGAAACAGAGTTTGTCTTACAAAAATTTAAGTACAATGCAATTTTAAACAAAGAGACATCCAAGCACGGTATCAAGGCCCGTTTTACAAGGTGTGCAACTTGAAGCATCATCAAAATAAACACAAACCACACCATTGAATACATAATGCCCAAAACAACAAACTAAAAAGCTAGAAACCCAAGCCTAAGAGCATGTTTTTAGCAACTCCATAGACATCCTACTTTTGTTTTTCTTGAAAAGGGTTTAGTGTGTGTATCCTTCCCCCCACCTTGTAGGAAGTGATTTGTTTAGTACTGATGACTCTCATCTGAAGCCATTAGCTACTTTCTTCTAAGGACCTACTTCTTCCTACAATTGAGACCAAGGTGGAGAAATAAGCAAAGAAAGTAAAGGAAGCCCTTGTCTTTGTTGGATGGAGAATCCCATCCACTACATAGATTAAAGGGCAGTGAACGTTTGTGCAAAGACCACTTAAGAAAATTCCTTGACTAACTTCGGCATGCACAACTAATCTAGAGGTAGCCAAGTCATGGTGGAAGGGGATTTAGTAGGCCAGTGGTCAATGTTGGTGGCTGAAATTGAGACTAACCTTATTTGCTTGTGCTTGTATCCACGTAATAACATTAGAGATTATAAAAGTTCTTTTAGGCCATAAGGAATATTTATGATATATAAAGTTTTTAAAAATGGCATAATAAGTTCTTTTTAAATTTGATTCATAATTTATAAAATAATTACATGCCAAATGTTTTTCATGTATACAAAAGACAACATAGGCTCAAGTTGCTATGTCTAGATGAGGGTATGAATCCATGCCCAAGCACATTGAGCTTTGAGAAAAGAATAAAGACTTATTTAAAAACTTGACTCTATTACGTTGTCAAACATCAAGGGTTATTGGCCTTGATATGTTATAGAAACCCCTTGATAAATTAACCTCCAAAAAAAATGCTCTTTTTTGGGCTCAAGGCAAGAATCACTACCCTTTTGAAGCCTAAAAAACCAAGTCTTCATAGAATACTTAAGATTCCTTCTTTTGTTTAATTCCTCCTCTATAACAAGAAAAGTTACTCCCAAGAAGAAATTGGATTGTATTTGATAAAAGGAATGTCCACATTCCATTTTGCGTCTTATCACCATTGACCTAGGTCTTGGAGATTGATTTTATGTGAGATTATTTGTTATTAACTCTTATATTTTTATGAGTATACAAATATGAGGCCCCAAGCTTGTATCTTTGCTAAAAAATCCTATTTGGAAGCCAATCCTAATGAATCCAGAAAAATATATCCATAATTGTTTTAATGCCATTACAAAAGAACATGAGGGATTTTACTCAAAGAAATTCATCTAAGGGAACCTCGTGATGAGTGAGAATAAGGTATATTCATTGAAAGAAAATTCATTCTTAGAATCATTCCCTACCATGGTTCCATGGAGTTTTGAGACAAGGAGATAGGTTTTGGTGATGAGGGGACCAAGGACCTTGATTTGGGGATGGCAAGGGGAGAGTGGGGGTGGGGCTCTAGGGGTAGAGCCCCCAATAGGGTTGAGGGGCACCACCTCTCACAAGGATCTAAAGGCACTACCACCAAGCCCAAATTAAGGCCTTCAAAACCACATGAGCCTTTATGGTGCACACTATTTTCATAATTTTATCACTATGTTTTCTCTAACAACAAGTCCTCACTATTTGTAACCAAATCTTCATTGATCTAAACGATGAGAGCTATACAATTTCTATAAAAAAATTGATTGTTTAAGGTTTCAGTGGGGCCCATTAGCCTATTGGGTTTAAGGTTAATGGCCCAAATTTCAAAAAATGCTTGGTCTTTTTAGAAAAGAATCACTTTGTTAAGTGTTAGATGTGGAGGATGTCTATAGGTTTCTGGTGCATTCAAGGAATGTGGCTGAGTTTCCTAAGGATCTTGGGGACATCTAGCCATGCCCTCAACATCCCATTAGGGGGGGCGCCCCAAAAATGTTCCTCCTCAACTTTGAGGGGGACATCCTGAGGCCATCGCCTACCTATTGGTGGCAATGGGGCCAAGGTGAAATGATGTTTCCCTAGCATCCTATGGTCCTAGGGGCATCCCATTTCTAGAAATGACATTTTTCAGGAGTGGTGCATGTCTCTATGGTAACTTAGCACTTTAATTGTCTTCCAAGCCTTCCATATGTTAGCATGCTCTATATAATAAACATTCCAAAAATCACATTGGATATTAAAGGCGCAGTGAGGAGGTTTGAGAATTTCCAAGCCTCTCAACCTTTCATTACTTTAACAATCCATTCAGAACATCAAGAAATGCCCTATTCATGTACATCAAATAATCCCCAAACCACTCTTATAATTAAGGCAGCAACTGAGATCCTAAGAAACTCTATGAAATCCATGGGCATCCTTGGAGTTGAACCAAAGAAAGTCAGTCAAAAACTTAGCTAATTCATCATAAGAGACCGTCAAAAAATCCTAAGAAGAAGAGTACTAGTTATGGTATTCTCCCCTTAGTTAGCACATTGCATAAGTTATCCTTCACAATATCTATAGATATAGTAGATCTCCTTGTTTTAGATGAATTTAATTCATTAGAGATAATTTATCTTCAATGAAAAAATTATTTTTGCTTTATATTTCAGCTTTATATAAATTTGAAAATTCTGATTTCTAATGGATTTGTGGATTCATTGGAAATGTAGCACAAATAGCTTTATCCTTTTACCATTGGGCAATGAGGTCTTATTAATTATCATGGGAAAAGATTTTGAGTTTGAAAAAATGCTTTAAAATTGTAGAGAGCTTTAGAAAACTAATCCCACAAATTTTAAAGAGAAAATGTATGAGTTCTGTAAAATTAATTGTAGAGAGCTTTAGAAAACTAATCCCACAAATTTTAAAGAGAAAATGTATGAGTTCTGAAAAACGAATTCATGCAACATGGTATAAAGAGTAAACAATTAACAAGATTTACAAAATATGAACCAAGCACAATTATTATTTCAACTCCTTTGAAAGGAAAATGTGAGTACAAAAAAGCCTGAATGGTATCATATTTACAGTATGGACTTTTCAGCCAAATATCATAAATTGAGCAAATAGGGAGAATAAATTTGCAATCCATAAACTTCTCTTCTCCTATGATTTTGAATATTGGCTTGAAAAATTTGCATGTCAAATGAACATATGATAAAATTATTGGGGAAATAAAAGAAAAGAGCAAGGAAAAATCCAAAAGCTTAAATGTTCAGTCCCTAGAGTTCCAAAATCCTCTCTTTGACTTCAATCCTTTGTCCTTTATAAATGATTTCTTCAAAGTCAGCAGCATGAGAATGGACAGTTGCATGTTGAAGAAAGTGCATGCTTTCCTAAAACTACAACTTTAACAATAAAAAGATTTTACACCACATTATCGGGTTCTTCATGTACCCAAGGTGTACCTGTACCAAGTACAGATGCTGGTACAAATACATCCTAGGGCTTTGGGCCTTGCCTAGTTTCCCTTGAATTGCACCTTGGCAAGACCCCATGCTTGGGAGAAAGACACTTTCTTAGTGAAAAAAGCATAAAATGAAAAAGTAAAAATTAAAAAACCTAAACCAACCCTAAAATTAACAACCTAACTATACTAACAACATAATAAACAAAAGCAAAAAAGAACTTCCTACATTTCATTCCTTAGTCACCCAAAACTCCATTGCTGCTCATTGCTCAGAGCTGCAAGTTTGATTTGTATTCAAACATCATGTTCTTGTTATTTTCTTAGAGTTGTTAATTGTTCATGGAAGAGGAAGGATGCAAACTTCCAATTTCAAATTTTGAAGGATGTCATAGAAAAGGTTGGAGCCTCTAATGCTGTACAAGTGGTGACAGAAATAGTTCCTAGATGAGGCATGAAAGAAGTGGGAGAAATGGAGAATGTGAGAGAAGTGGAAGTAGGAGACAAAGAGCTTGAAGTAATATGGGGCTATCTATTTGGGATACCATGGGAGATAGAGTAGGAGACTTAAAAGTGAATGTAATATTTTTGGGATCAGATCCACTTACCTCAGTTTCAACTTTTCTCTTCTCTAGGATTTTGCTTCTGGAATATTGAAGATGTTGTCATAGTAATTGAAGCATCCAAAAATGTAGTAGCAAATAAAGGAGCTATTGCTGATTGAAATGAAAGTTGGTGTTTGCCTGACTATGTGACTAATCTGGGACCTACTGACTGTCATATTCCTTGTTGGATGGCTCTCAAAATGCCATGAGTATCTCTTTTTTTCCATCAAAATGGCTCAATTGTAAATGTTTGAATGGGGCATGAGTCCATTGTGGGGATTATCCACCCCATTACTACTCCACTGGACAGGGATCCTTCTTTTGAGGTGTTTTTAGGGAAGATTTTATTCTGAGTTTTATAAAATCATTCGTCCTTGGAAAGGTCTCCACAATCCAGAACCTTCTTGTTTTTTCAAGGTCACATCACATTTTATGCTGGATTTGATCTTCTTTGGTGGCCTTTTTCTTTTTTCCTTTTACTGTTGGTTCCACTTATGAAGAACTTTATCTTGCACAAGATATATGGATGCCTTTTATAGAGGGTCCTCCAAGTAATAGCTTCAGGCGATACCAATATCTTCTTGAGTACATAGGTAGGTGACTAGTTATGGATTAAGACAATGCTTATAAGACTGATAAAAACTCTTCCCCAGTATTTTGATTGGCCAACTTCTTTAGTTATGGCCAACTTTTGGGCTTGATCTCTTGATATTTACATTGAGCTTTTTTTCCATTTAAGATGTCTTGTGAATCATATAGACTCGTTCAAAATATATGTCATTCCCCAAACCTTGCAGAGTTTTTTCAGGGATCCCATGAGCATCCCTTTCAAATGAGAGTCCTCTATGAAAGGATGGTTCCAACATACTTGAATCTTGTGTCGTCTGATTAGACCTCTATAAAATCTGACAGTGGCAAGTTCACAAGAAGATACCAGTCTACAAATTGACAAGATCCAGGAGTTCAAATGGTGTCAATGCAACACTTTCCAAGCAAAGTACAATATTACCTTCAACAATATCATGTTGGGCTACATCAAATTTTTCCAAGAAGATGAAAAAACACCATTCTGTACTTGTTCTTATTTGCAGAAAACTTTTGTAAACAAGTATCAACTCAACTTTTTCATATTTCTTTTGGATGTGTGGATATTTTTACTTAAATAGGCATATATAGTAGAGAAAGTGGTAGTATGTGAACACTTACACAAGTGGAAAATGCTTGAGTTATTGATTCATCTCTAATGGTAAGAACAGTGCACAATTGAAGTATATTGGCTCAGGGAATTGTTTATGAATGGAATCAAACGTCAAGTAAAACTTCACCAACTTCAATGCTGCACTTATGTTTAAGAAAAGTGGCCAACATGCTGAACATATCTCTGGCCCATCCATTCATTAATGTTAAACCAAAGGGCAAAGATTGGTTTGGAACTCGTTTATTGGTGAGTACAAACTTCCTTGATAAGCTTCAGATTTCTCATACCAGATCTTTGCTTGCCTATCAATGTATAGGCCATTGTGCCAATGTTTACATCTATAATATCCAACATCTGACTACCATAATTTTGTGACAAAGAACTTAGAAGTTCCTCCATTGGCATATCTAAAGCTTTTCGTGAGAAGATTGTATCCATGTGATATTAAGTCAACTACCTCAGGACAAGCCATCACTTTTGGCAACAGATACCAAGCTAATCTAGACTTTCATGCTTTGCCAGGTTTAGAGTCTTTCCATGTGTAGAAAATTTGTGACCAGCTAGTGTCAAAATGCTTTAAAATAGGGCCATGGACTTCATAGCCATATCAGTATCAAATTGGATTTTTGTTCAATCTGTCTTATTTGGGAAATCATTCTTTCCCCAAAACTTTCTCCACTCATTTTTCTTTGTACATTATTTTTGAAAATTTGTTCCCACATTTGTTTCAACACTTGCAAGGTGGCTCCACTGTGCAAAAAATCTTTTAGAATATGATAATTAAAGCTATTGCTTGTGGAAATGCACTTGAGCAACAAAATATTTTTTAAATTGCAATCTGCAAAGAGCAAGGAGCAAATATTTAATTGAATGCTTAATTGCAATTAGATGAGAGGAGAAATTTTAAAAAATTACAATATGATGTATAGGAAGTGATGAGCAAAGCATTTTTTATTGTAACAAGCAAAGAGATTTAAATGCAGTGCATAGAGAGAGAAATTATTTTTTTTAATCCAGGTGGAGGTGTGGGAAGCTTACAATGAGATCAATGAATATTTGATTACCACCATATCAACTGGACATTTTCTTGAGGAGAGCTTTAATTTCAATATGATAACAAGCTTGATTTTGTCTCATTAACCTATGTTATGCACTATTTTCCAACACCCCCCTTTAGAGCTAACATAGGAATTTTCACGGTTGCGCCCCTTTCAAAAAATCTCTTAGGATGTTAGTTTTAACCGATAATGCATCCTTACAATAAATTTTGCACATCCTTTTTACTCCAAAAAAATACACTTATTTCTCCAATATAAAATAATTCTATCATTCATTAGTACAAAATACAAAGATTATCCTCTCTAAATGTTTAGATGCACCACATAAAAGAAATATATAAATAGACTTATAATGACTTCATAACTACTCCATTACAAGTGCATGACACATCTTAAACTCTTGTGTGTTGATATTTGTGAGAGGCTTCTCGTGAGTGATAAAAAATTTAAAACACAAAGAAAGCCAAATGGACCTATTGTAGAGTAAGGTTCAAATCCTTCTTCACCTCATGCTTGGTTGCAGAGGAAGGATAGTCGAATTATAGCATTCCTCCCTGAACCAACCTTTTATAATGAGCTTTTACCCCTGCATTTCCTCCCATTTGATCAACTGAAGAAGAGAATTAAGGGCTCTGTAGAATGTTTAGCTGATCCTAATCCATATCATGACCCCATTCACAATAGAAATAATGGATGATTGAACTACGATCACCCTACTTGGCAAAGAAAGAGATCTTGAGTTGGCAGGACTATATCCCTTCCCTCGACCACCCATTTAACTCACTCAAGCTTTGAAATAAATCTACAGCTTCATGCAGATTGAAGACATTTTTGCATGTGGCAATGACAAAGAGATATATATAGTTTTTCTTTCAGTGTTTGGAGATTCCTTTGCACAATATACAGAAATGAGAGTAAATTGTTTGTTGGATGGAGTTTGCACCACTTTGGAGAAGGAAAGACAAGCAAATGGAAGGCAAATAGAGAGGTCCAGAAAACCTGCTCTGTTTGAAAATGGGAAAACAACGAGCATGAGGCTCAAACACAAATTGGTCATTCATCTTCAACTCATTTACATTCTATGAATTACCTATATAGGATTTCTCCTATAACCACTTCCACCTAACTAATAACTAACACCTAATAATAAATTAACAATATTATTTTAATTTATTATTTATTATCTATTAACCTATGTTATGCACTATTTTCCAGCATAGTAAGAATCACAACGGTCAAGCGGTCTTCAACTTCCTTTGGATCTTCCAAATCTTTACTATTCAATGCATCAACACCATCATCCACATTAGGTTAATCAATATCTGCAACTAGATGTGGCAGATTCTCCATCTGACCCAAACCCTCTAACTTTGACGAACCCTTGGCCAACTAACTAAAGTTGTTACAATTGCTGGATGTCAGAGAAGAAAGAAGGTCAATAAAAAAGCGCCCATGGTTTCATTTCACCAAATAAATACTGCATTGCGGAACCAGATTTTTGCACCCACTTCTGCAAACAAACAGTGAAGGATCCAGAAGAAGACTTAGAAGTGTAGTTTGCTACCTTGTGTCCCATATTATTGCAATGAAAACATATAAAGGAAAGTACTTCATAATTAATATATTAAGTCCAAACACATCAAGAAGACACAATTCTGATCAAGTGAAAAAATGGATTAGAAACATCCACCATGACACAGACCCTCACAAATCCATCCTAATAGTTGGCCTGCTCCTTGTCAATCCTAATAACATTACCAACCTTTTCAACAATATTTTGAATCAAGTCAAGATCATGCTTTACCAATGGAAGATTGTAGAAAAGGGTCCACATTGGAACCTTGGTGATCAAAGCAGCATTTGGATTAAAGAAAGGGGTCCAGGGACACAAAAAGATAATAAGCTTTCCAAAAAAACTAGGATTCCTTGTTCCACACCCAATATGATTCTCAAGGGACTGAAAAGTCACTAAGAAAAAGCCTTTCTCCAACATGGCCAGTGAAGGATCTGCAATATTGTTCCAGGTAGGGTGCATCCACAGTGAAAACTCTTCAAATGAAGGCTTGTTCCCTATGCATCAAAACACCAACAACCTACTGTTGATATCTACTTCAATCAAATTTAAACAATTATCAGCAATAAAAAGATTATGTGACTCTTCTGCTAGTTTCAAAGGAAAATTCCCCTAAGAGATAGGGGAATCATTCTGAGTAGGTTCCTTGGATACATTTGATTGATCTGGGCTCAAATCAGAAGTAGCAAAAGTCATTCCTTCATCTGAAGGTCAAAGCCCGTACTTTTCTGAAACCAGCAAAGAAACTTGCCTCCACTCAACGGAAAGGGGGATAAAGAAGGATTAATTGAATAATTTGTTGTCTACACAAATCTCTACAACAATGGTAAGGATTTAAGGAGCTTTTGCATTCTTGGTAATCCCTATCAATTGGTCATGCCACCTCTACTAGAAACTTCATAGCTTTGGAATTCTGTTTGAGTGAATTTAAAAGCTCTTGCACAGGGAGTTAACTGCACCACTGAGCTCCTTTCTTTGTCATTGATTGTTGAAACTTAGAATTCCTCCATTCATTCTCTGCCAGCCAGTACCAATATCATCTTCCTCCAATTCTACAACGCTGCCATCACGACTCAAGCCTCTCTGTTCATTGCTCTGTTTTTGAATGTTCAATTGTGAACTACAATGTCTATTGAATTGATTCATTAATCAGTGTTGGTGCTTAATTGAACATTGACACAAACAATATCATAAAGGAGCAAAAACCTTTAGAAGTATGTGATGATGGGATCAATTTAAAGGTTGTCAAGTTTTCTAGAGTCTAGTGGGGTAGCTTTTGGCCTAGTACCTTTTCAAAGGAAAGATTTGATGAGTGTTGTTGGATCGTGACTTTGACCAACAGTCAAAAACTTTTTACATGACAATTTTGAAGCTTCTTTAAATTTTGAAAGAATCTTCTAAAACTATTTGGGTTATTTGACTAAAATATTTTCTGCAATTTATGCCAAGGGCCTTAGTTGAAGGGTTTTGCATGAGGTCTTTATAAGTAAAAACATAAAATGGGTTGTTGATCTTACATTTGATCAAATGGATAGGATTCTACCTAGGAGTTGAAGGTTGTTTTTAAAAGCACATTTTGAATATTTCTATAAATAAAAGCCTCGGCATTTGATTACTGGAAATGAATGGTGACAAATTGAACAATCTTTTGTTATAAATTTTGAAAGGATATCCATTCAGCTGAAATCTTTTCTTGAAGATATAACAAAAAGTATCTTTATTGGGCTGATGTGAATGCAAAAGAGAACTCAGATTATTGATTTTTAGGTTGATTGGACAAAATAAATACTTCATTGGGATTGAAACGGAAAGAGCTTGCAGTCAGAACAAAACAGATATGTAACAGGAACATTATATTAAATTATTAATCTTCTAATCAATGGTGTATTTTCTGAATAAAGCTTTCCTCTTTCAGATAATGCTAACATACAAGAATTTGAATGTTTAATAGCTGATATCCTACCCAGGCTTAATGAAGTTCTATCTTATCAACCATTCATCAGTGAGCTCCCTAGCTCTTTCTTTCCATCCATTTGGTATTTTCACGATGCATCATTTTTATGTAATTAATAGTTATTAGTTAGCCAAATTCCCATGATTGGTTAAACCACTCAAGTAATCAATAAATTTGAGATCCAATAGTGTTGCTGTAGGATGCAATAATAATAGATGCGGTGACCAACATGGCTAAGGATTGAGGTTGTGATTGAATATTATATTCATGTAGTTTGGTTTATGATTAACCTATAGAAAATCCAAGTGAGAGGTACTCAAGACAAGCCATGTGCATCTTAATTGCAGGAGCGTAGCTGACTTACAAATTTGATTTGCTCTACATTTGATTTTGAAATTCAACATGCATGTTGTCTTCACCCTACTTACCCAGATATCTGTTTCCAAAGGGTTTGTACAAATAATAAATACAAGTACTTGTTTCCAATTCTAGAGACAAGTAACAAGGCTAGGAGAGACACTTGCCAATGCCTCTTGATCTCTCCTTGATCTCTATTGGCATCTTTTGTGGGTACCCTACAAGGGAGTTCAAAAATAAATAAAAAGAAAAAACAAATCTTCTAAAGCCCTCAAAAATCAAAGTACTTCATTCCAAATCATGAAGAACTCGTTGAAGTGGGTAACTCCAACTACTGAGAAAGAGAGCTTATAAATATCCCACCAAGGTTCAATACCAAGTGGTTCAATTGAGGGATGTGCTTGGGTGTGAGTCCCATGTAAACTTTGTAGAATGTTTACCCCTCAGTCCTTGATTCTAAGATAAAGGAGGTCAACTTTCCTGCACCCAATACATATAGGTTGCTTGCTCTCAAATTAAAAAATATTCTGACAAACACAGAGATAAACAAAGGAAATATAAGACATGGATGTGATTGTGGGCTTTCCTCCAAAAACTAGTAGAGTGGGAAACAATGCAATTGTGGCATTCTAACCTAAATTTGTTGGTATATTTTCACTATAGACTTCAACAGCATAATTTTTAATTGTTTATTTTAATTTATGGATCCAACTAGAATATGATGATTTCTCGGATTGTTAATTGCATTCTTATCCTTATTATTTATGGCACTACTTTTGATAATGCCATTGTTCATGTATTTACTGTGGACGAGTATAACTACAACTCATGGTTTATATATTTATGTTATTATGAACCACAAAAAGTTACATTGGATGTTGTATTCAGTGGGATGGTATTTTAAATGCAATTGATCGTTATGTGGTAATCCATGCTTCACATGGGCACCCAACTAATTGAAAAAAGGAAACCCAACCAATGCAATATGTTACTAACAAATTGTCACATGCATAAAGACTGGTGTACTCACATTTTGAAAATTGATGTGCCATTATCTACACCTATACTTGTACAGTTGTACATGTACTTGCACCCTCATACTGTGGTAACTGAGTCTTTCATTTTTATGGTAGTATTTAGATCTAGATAAAGGTCAGAATGTGTGATGTACTCTATGAAATGTAGAGGTGAACCTCATATATTGCTTCTTATTATGGATGTGTCAACCACAACAGTTGGTTTTACCAATGCATGGTTGTAGGATGGACTGATTCCATGAGTACTCTTTATACTAAAACTTTTAACAATTACAATATTTATAAATCCCTACTAGACTTAACTAAAATATAAAATTTAGAGAAATTGTAATATCTTACCCATCAAGCTTATTGTTGACCGAAAGCACACTTGGATAAAGTTCGATGCATAAAGTCCCAATCAGCCTTACCAAAAGCCCAGGACATACACAACTTTTATAGCCATGCAGTAAATATAATTATGTATAATAGTCTAGACAATTATTTCAAAAGATAATTGTGCATATGTGGAGCTCATTTTATAAAACCATGCAAAAGATATAATTTAGAATTTCCTTCATGGTCATGCTTGCAATAAGTGCTAGTCCATGACAATAAGCACGACTAGTTATGGTACACATGGCATTTTAAAATAGTGAAACATCTTATCATTGTGAATTGCATTTTACTTTATCAAGTGAAAGAATGCCAAACTCCCAAGAAAATCCAAAAAATTACTAAACAAACACTCAAATGTTGTAGTGCCATGCAACTTTCATGCAATATTATTATATTTGCAGTCATACTAGCTCCCTGAATACCAACAAACAACTTTATGCCTTAAGATCACATGATTAAACTTGACAAAAAATACATTTCCCTAATTTTAATATACTAAAACGACATGTCCATATTTTACTTACTATCAGCACCTCCAAGTTGGGTAACTGCTTCAACAAATCGCTCATGAAGCTCAGATGTCCAACGTAATCGTTGCTTTGCTGACACTGCACCACATGATGTAACAGCACTACGGTCTGGACTAGAAATTCTTGAAGAACCTGATCCTCTTTGTTCATTTACTTCAACCCTTTGATGATTCATGCTAGATGTCAAAAAATTCATACTTTGGCATCTATTTTAGAAGCAGTAAAACATGATCGCTTGCATGCATACTCAACCTGCATTCATCATATTGCAAATTTAATATTACAAGGTAATATATAACTATCAAGCAATAATATTTTTAATCTTTTTATAGTAAGAATAGCTTCTACGGTTGTTAGGATACCATACAGCTAATGTTTTTTGAGTTTTTTAAAGCATATGGAAAACCCTAGATTCTAAGAGTGGTTTCAAGGAGAGCTGTTTGTCTTCCATCCCACAATATGACAAATAAAACTAAATTTGCTGAGTCCAATGACACTTGATACCTCCACAGGAAATTAAATAATATTAGATGACAAAGAACGGCAGGAAGGAAGAATGACCACCTTATAAATCTGTCCTCATCTTTCAAGAGAATAAACATTATAGAAGTTAACATGAAATTATAATAATTTGCAAGAACCACGCAAAATAGGAGAAGATTTGTGAAAATGTTTAATTAAAGAGATAAAATTAAAAAATAAATAGTGTTTTGCTAGTATTGCCTTCATCAAGTTATCTCCTCAGTCCTAGTGAACAACACAATTTCAGGTTTCTTCTTGGATCAATGAAGTTTAAGGCAATCGAAACTCAACTCTCCCTGATTTATTTTCTTGGAAAAGGCTTTGTGAAAAGCTTTCAAGAACCTTGAGGAGATACTCAAGAAATTTCAATTGATAAATTTATGAGATAATCAAATTTGATATTTATCCAGAATATGCCCATGCTACAGAAGTCACCACTTTAAATACACTGCCCCCTAAATTATTATTTTATTCTAAGAATCCCTTTGACATCTAGAATCTAGAAACACCATTGTCTCCAAACTTTGCAGAACATTACCCCAGGGGTTTAACTTTCCTCTGGGAGAAATCTCACTGCGATCTTACCAGATTCAAATCAACACAAACCATTGCATACTTAATATGAAGCCTTTGATGTTTGGAGACTCATTCTAAAGAATGTTTCATATTTCCATACCTGAACTATCATTAATTCAAGGAAGATGTAATTTTCAGGAAATTACTCAAGTCCCTGATTATCCTTTAGATATGAAGGTTGGTTTTTGGATGTGACATCCACCAGTACAAGTTGTTTAAATAGTAGGTATAATTTTTCCACAGTCCATGATGATAGTCTGAAAGTTTCTGGATTCAACTGTGTATGCTTTTTTAGATCATACACAGTTGAATCCAGAAACTTTCAAACTAAGTTATTTAAACTTATTCACAATAGAAAAATATGTGCATGGATTATTACATCTTTTGATTAATGATTGGATAAAAGTGTTAGCCCAAATAGCTAAAGTTGAACTGCAGTTAACCACCCAGTGAAACTTATTGTCGATTTGTGATCCAGCTTAGTAGATCAGCTTCAGATGCTCCAAAAACATGGAGCCAAACAAGGGAGCAGGGACTCAAAAGAGAGGAAAGCTCACATTTCTCACAACACCCTAAGTTCCATAAAACTTGTGACTATTTACATGGCATGATGATTACGAGACTCTGAAGAAAAAAAGCAGAATACTCTTCAGCCGAGGGGAACTAATCCGATAAGTACAACAGTGGACCCTCTAGAAATAGGATACAACATAACTGAATGCTAAATATAATTGCCCTCTCTCCCCTCACCTTCTTCAAATATTTTTAAGTTGTTATCTATGCAATTCACGTATGGGCCCTTCAACCACAGTATTTTTTTTTTGTATATGTTCATTATCGATTATGCTGAAATAAGATGCAATGTTTTGATTCTGCTCATCAACATGTTCTATTCCTATATAATCAATTAATTGAATTTTAGGATCAAAGAATATGAGTTGAAACTTGGAAATGATCTTCTATTGTGGTCGTTCGAGAGGTTATTTATGACTGCTTTAAATCACAGTGCAGGGTTGCCCTAGAGAGCTGCAAAAAGTAACTCCAGAAGGCAATTAAAGCAAAAGAGCCTTAAACCGACATTGTTCAAGATATTAAATAAACAAATGTCCATGCCTCCAAAACAAGATTAACAATCAATGATGTAAGATGATGCAAAGAACTTACTTATAAGATATTTCAGCAGAAAGTGAAAGAATTCGAAGTGGTTTAAATTTGAAAATCCATAACCTGCCGGTTAGATGTCAAGCAGTCAAAAAGACATTAAATTTACCTTCATTTGTTGGCCAATAATTGAACCAGGCCCCTGCAGATTACGCAACACAAACTTTAACCGTATAGCTTATCTAGGTTTTGCGTGCATCAGAAGCTGATTTTGACAAACCCAATTCATTCAATTTAATATGCCAAGCAACCTAAGGTTGGGCAAACGCTAAAAATCCCGAGGTGTTGATTCAAATTGCACTGAAACATCTTCATTCTTGATGCCTGTTGAAGCAATTTCACTACTGGTTATGCTAAATCACTAGTCTTCAAGATAAGTTGTCTCTGCACATCTATTAGAGGCCACGGCAATCTAGATGTTGCCCATCGAATTCAGTGTATACACCATGCAACAGCAGCTTGAGAGCGGGAAAATTATTATCTATGTTAAATATGGTGAAAACCCAAAACAATCATTGACAGAAACAAAAATAAAACTATAACCAAATGACTTCCATCAAATCCAGTGCTCAAAATAGAAATTTCCAATGCTGCCACAATACTAACAAACAAATACATTCATAATTTCATACCTTGCTAAAGCTCGTGAAATTCCAAGTGCATTGCGTTTTGCGCTGAACAAAAATGGAAAGGCCAAATTGGTTTGCAGCAGCGGTGTAGGAAATGGAACAAATACAAAGAAAGGCAAAAAGAGAGAAAATACTTTGGACATAAGATGGCTCTGCCACCCAATCCGGTCCTCCTCCAAAGTAAGGACAAATGTTAACATAGTTTTCATCGAGAAAGAGAAAGAAAATAATTTGCCCATAAGATGGCTTTGCCACCCAATCTGATCGTCCTCCAAAATAAGGACAAATTTGAACATAGTTTTCATCATGATGATTCATCACACATACTGATAATAGTGAAAAGCCTGCGGTCCCTTCGATATAAGCCTAACACTGTTACCCCACCACTTCCCAAACCAGCGGGGCTCCTTACACTTGTAAATCGTTCAAGTATACCGACAAATATTCCCATACAAATCAGAACATTTCCCAACCGACCACCGGATCTCGGCCGCCTTCGCTGGCTGTGGGCGGTCATGTATGCTCCCGACAAATACAAATCGATGGGAAGGGAGGGATGTTCCAGTTTCAACTTCCACTTCATGATTTCAACGTTCCCGCGTTTCACAGAAAATGCCGAAAAACAATGCCCCACCGGCCCCAACTTATGGGAATTATCCCTTTCATATCCTCTAATTTTCTTCTTAATAATCCAAATTAATATATTTTTCAATTGAGTAGGTTGCAGGTCTGTTTCTGTGTCTTATGTACAGGTTTCCTTGGTTGATCCGTCACTATACTGCAATTATTATTAATAAGATGACGATGCAGATACTGATCAATCTCGCCGAATTGCGTAATCTTTGCGTGGATTACCAAGTTTCTCCAATGAGATCTCCTAAGGATTCCGCCGAAAGAGTTTCGTATCTTCATCTGAGGTATGTTTGGAAAGTGCTCTGATAACTCCTAGAATAAGCTCTGTTATTAGTATTTATATATTCCAGAAGACTTGATTGTATATTTCGAAGTTTGAATCTAGAATTTTCTGAAAAAATATACCTAATTTGATTTCAAGCGGTTATGAAACGAATTTTGGAAAAAATTTGTTTCTTTATTGTAATCTAGATTTGAAAATTACATTTGATCATTTTCTTGATAATTGGCATGTAGGTTAAGGAAAACAAATCCAGTTTTATCTTTGTCTAGAGGAAAATAACACTTTACCTAAATTTAATTAATAATAAATAGTTATTGAAATTTGGAAGTATAGATATAATAAAATATTGAATTGATGAAAAATAAATATGTTAAAATAAAGTATTTGGCATTAGGTCTGAAATTTGAATATACTAGATTTGAAAATTGATCTTCTTTACATTTTGAGAAAATCAATTTTTATTGTAGTGTATTGAATTCGCATATTTAAGTATTTTTTATAGATGTGGATCTATCTTATGATTTATAGATTTGATTAGTTAATCTTACACTTATATTATTTGATTCATTTAATTTGCCTCTATCATTTATGTTATATATACTAGTGGTATTTATAAATATCTTTAGAGAGCTATTGAAGCATTAAGATAAGTTCTCCTAGGTCAATCTTTAGAAAATGAGTGACTTTACAATCTTGTTAATAATCGAAAACAACAATCTCTAAACATGTGGATGTGCTAGAGTGTTGTGACCAATGGAAGTGTTCCTAGCATGCTCCTTCCTTAAATGTAAATAATATTCAATATTATTCATGTGTAAAATAAATGAAACTTAATACCTTTAAATACAAGTACATAACAATAAGTCACGCAAATGTGTGTTTAGTCAACTCTAATGAGAAAAAAAGGGTAGAAGTTGATCAATTTTTGAATTCAAATTTTGAAATTGTGGGGTCAAATTTGTAGGCATGAGATATTTCATATGCAAAATATTGATCATTAAAAAATTGAGAGCAACCAAGTTCATATTTTGTCATTCTACTTCCTATGCATTTAAGAAGTGATTGGGTTATGGTTTAAAGGTTACAAACAAAATAAAAAATGATTATATTTGGGCCATCACAATCAACTATGTGCATGATTGGCATAATAAATGAGGAGTATGTGGAAGTGGAAAAATATGGTTAAGGTATGGATAAAGGATGTGGAAATCTACATAATTGGAAGAGTAACATGGGGAAAGAGGAGTTTCCACAAGATTGTGTCATTTATGGATAGGTAAATATATTAAGTCATTCTCTCAAAATTAGCACAAAACTAAATGGGTAATGCCCATTTCACCATTTCATGTTTCACCCACTTTGAGGTGCATGTGAATCCTAGAATGATCATGTATCTCAAAGGATGTAACACTCACAAACACACATGTAAATAAACATTTAGACATAAAAATTATATTGAGGCCCATATAAAGTAATGGTCCCTATTGAATGTCATTGTGTAAGTACAACCTTCAATGTATTTGCTTTGTAGGAACCTACAAAATAAAGGAAAAATATGCAATGAGTAGCTCCTATTATGCAAGTAGAAATAAAAGCAACTGCAATCTAAAATTTAACTATTGATAATCACAAGTATTAGAAGAGGGGGAGAAGGAAGTAGGGTTAGATAGATTTTGTTGGGGATACGGATTCAGTTCTGTCATCAAGATATGCATCTAAGATAGCAGTGCCTTAGTGATTTCAATCCAAAATCACATCAAAGACACAACCAACTATGCCATAAAACGAAAATAGGCACAGTTGATCCCCCATTGATCCTACTGAGAGAAGTGGATGCAAAACAAATAACAGATTCAACATAAACATATAACCATGAAAGACCAAACATGAACACACAGATATATGTGGGGAAAACCTTTTCAGGTAAAAGAACCCCACCTCCAAAACATTCAGCTCACATGTATTATTCAATAACTAAAACGGTTACAATACAAGACCAAAGCTATGCTCTTCAGGATATTACATCTTGTTCATTTGGAGAAAGAATATAGGCTACACAAACCAGAATCTCACACAGTTACAATGTACACAAGACATACTATGTAGATTCCCTTCAGCTCCTCTCACAAGACTATCACAGCCAGCCTCATGGCCAGCCCAGCCACTTGGCCTCACAAGTTCACCTCATACCAGATCCGAGAGTCAAAGTGTTCACTGTAGAACAGCTTGAACACTCCCAGGCTCTCTCTGATATCGCTCATTGTCCATCTCGAACTGCACACCAGATTATATATAATCTTGCACCATGTGCAAACCTGTTTAGCCCATCCCTGCCAACAACGGTCATCCAGGATAATAACTATCCTACCTGCAAGAGCACGATCATTCCCTAATAACGTGCATTGCTTCTACAGTTGCATCGAGCCACACAAACATCAACTCTAGTCGCAGACAAGTCCGATAACCAGCCTTTTAATACTGCAGCTCATTTGCAATCAGGAAATAACACTTTGCCAATCAAATCTCAGAGCTCTAGCCATGTGTCGCCATTCCATTCGCCTATTGCTTCTGACAGTCGATCCAGCTCGGTCAAGCTCAGTCCAGCTTGATCAACCGAGCTCCGAGCTCACCCGAGCTCTTACCGCTTTACCGCAGCCCTAGCCGATCAACCTCGCGGTATGGCGGTAAGCCATCCGAGCTCGCACCCTGACTCCACCGTGCTACCGCACCGAGCTCAAACTTTCTTTGTCATCGGCCAACCAGATGCAATCAACCTTCCATGTGCCAACCTATCATTTGCCTGTCATACTGCCACCGAGTCCAACTCAGTCAAAGTATGCCCCGAGCTCATCTGAGCTCCTATCGTACTACTGCAACACTATCCAACATGCCTCGCGGTATGGTGGTAAAATCCAAGACAGACTGTTGATGATCTTATTGCGGTCAGCCAAAGCACTGGTCGCGGTATGGCGGTAACCGCTAGCCAGGCTGTTGGCGGTCTTACCGCGACCACTGCGGTCAGCCAAAACGCTAGCCACGGTATGGCGGTAACCGCCAGCCAGGCCGCTAGCGGTCTTACCGCGGTCAGCCAAAGCGTTGGCCGCGATATGGTGATAACCGTCAAGCCAACAGTAAGCGGCCTTACCGCATTACCGCGATGAGTGAACTCACTGCACACGGTAAGGCGGTAACCGCCAGAACAGTCAAACCTAGGCATCGTGATAAAGGCCAGAACATGAAGGAAAAACCAAGGCCGAAGGGGAAACAAGCTAGAACGTTGAGGCATAAATTCCCAACAAATTCCACCTCTACAGAAAGTGATAATGCTCCACCTAGCTTTACGATTTTGGGATGGTGCGGTGTAATAATTTTCAATGTGCCCATGGTAAGATCCATCTAGTCACTATGATGAGCCTATGTAGCACCTATAATTGTTTACAAAATTAGCATAAGAGTGTTAGTGACTTAATATGCTCCTCTTCAATTGGTTGTATTTATAAAATGTAAGGAATTTAATGAGAGGGGAAATATACATGAAAAGTAGGCTAAACATGTAAGCATGTAAATCATGTAAAACAATAATTATAAGTGAATATACTGTGTGATAAGCAACTAGAACATATTGAATGATAAGTGTGGTAATCACATGGGCTAGAGATGATGGATAGGATTGAAGTTGGACCTAACATGGGTAGATAAAACTAGTGATGTGGTCATTAGTGGCTAAAAACATTAATGTATGTACATAAGGCACTAGGAAAGGCTATGCCTCTAATTTGGCAATATGAGCACACAATGCTTGAAGTAATAGGTCCGTAGTGGTGATAAAGGTTTTGATACATGGTATAATATCTAGCCAATATTGTGTGGAAGGATATGGCTTACCCATTGATAATGAAGATCTTGAAACACGAAATGATATATAATCGATAAAGTGGGAAAAGCTATGGTGTCCCCAATGTGATAGGATGGCTCTAAGATAGATTGTAAGGATAAAATGTCATGGAGGAATGTACGATTCCCCTAATGTAATAATCATAACATGGTATGTAAGCAGGAAGAATATGATGCTCCCAATGTAAGATATGATAATAGGAACTTAATGTATTGGGGGTAATATGTGATGCCCTCAATGTATTTATTCAAATGCTAAAGATGTGGGGCAAGAGAAGTGCAAGTGATGGAGAAGGCACAATACCCCAAATGTAAGGATATGGTAATCAAAGCACAAAATGTAGGGGGTGCATGATGTGTTGGTGTTTTTTCCAGTACACCTTAGGAAAACTCTAGAAGGTGACCAACCTTCATAATCAAGACATCCTAAAGATGAATGGCCAACTCAACGGGTGAAGGTTTTCAAGCCTTTCACCCCTACATTGTAGGCTCTGTAGGACCAGGGAAGGTATTTCCCAATCGTATCACACTAGTTATGCTAGAATAGAGAACACTTCTTCACAAATAAATTCATGTTGAGTGCAAATCGACATTACTTACCGAAGGTTTGGTCGGCCTTTACATAAATAATTGTTCATTAGCTAGGAATGTGGGTATATTACAGACACACACCTCAAAATTGATAGAATTTGATTTAGCATTGTCAATATTATGAATCATGTTGGCCCATAGTTGTCGTTGCACCAAAAGATCAACCTATTAATGCTCGATACAACTCCCAGAGTTAACGGATCCACGAGAGGCGATTATTCCATGTTATGAATCCTAAAGGGAGTGTTGACCATCTGCCAACAAACTCCCCCTCAACATTACCCGAGGGGATTCAAACCTGACACCTTTGGCTCTAATACCACTTGTTGGCCCACAATTTTCGTTGCATCAAAAGATCGACCTATTAATGTCCAATACAACTGCTAGAGTTAACGGATCCACGAGAAGCGGTTAGTCCATGTCACGAATACCGAAGGGAGCGCTAACCATCTGCCAACAAATCTATGGCTAGGTATTTTGACTAATTCGTTGAGTTACAGGAATTCATGACAAATAGACCAATGCCTCATCAATTGGGTAGGATTGAAGTACAAAATAGTTAGTAACACATGAATTGTTTAATTCTAAAATAAGTGGACTATCTTCATGATGCCTTACATCACGAAAAATCATAGTACCTAAAGTATTACTTCTTATCAAAATCTTGTGCAAATTCCTACAATCCTACAACTCCATTCAAGTATTTAATTAACCCTTTGAGTTAAAACAAGAACAAAATTATACATTCAATCAAACCATTAAAGATAGATGAAAAGACACTTGATATTTGAACCATTTATAATATCCAACAACCGCATACATGAGAGTACATACTTTAGTTTTGTAGATTTTCTTCGATATCAGTAATCCGCACAAAACTATTTAAGATTATCACATACAAAACTCATACTCAAGATGATTCACTAGCATACCTATCAGGCATTATGTATTACATTTATTCACTGTATTCTACCTAGGCCATTTTTAGACTCAAAATCTTGACTCCTGTAATGAGCCTTGAAATCTCTTTTATAATACAAGAGAGAAACAAGCATCGGGCTCATTATAGTTACATTTCATGGTAATTTTGAAATTAATTTCATTTCATGTGGTCCCATTCTTGAACCATTACGATTAGTCATTCATACATAATGGGAAATCAAAAGGCAAAAAGGCAAAAGAGTGCCAAGCCATTTGTTGTAGATGCCATGCAAGTCTTCCAAAAGGTGTTATCATTAAAATTTGCACGTCGTCTAATACCGGGGAAATTCACAATCCTCACCAACAACAAAAAACCATTGAACCAGCCATGTAGGAGTTAAACACCACAACACCCAGAAACCAAACACTAAGAAGAAAAGAAACACGGGTGTCACCCAACCTTGTCAACCATTGAGTAGACACCCTCACCAGGCCCTTTGACAGAGAGTGGATTTGCAACTACCACCCCTTCATCTAAGTCAGTAAATGGCACCAGAGAAATAGGTCAATGGCCAGCACCAAGGCTGACTCCTCCTTCCTCTCCTGAAGAACTATCTAAAATTACACCAGTTTTCTCTGAACAAAACCTAGGACATGCGACATACCGATCCCAAATGATGAGGAAACACTCAACCCATCGGTAGTCGCGGGTTCCATTTTGAAAAATAGAGAGCAACCAACGATAGTGAGAAGGCTAGCGATGAGTCACAAGCCATTGATTTTAACTGTGGAGGAATCTTGGCTGCTAGCTGCACTTTTCATCGCTCATCGCACGTTGTCCCTCCCTTTGTCAATGTCAACCAATGAATATTTACTTCCAAGTGATGAGAGATAACTCACACATCAACGATCACAAGTTCTCATATAGTTTACACAAAACAACCAGCAATAGTTAAAAGGTCAACGATGAGTTAAAAGATTAATTGCATCTCTCATCGGGTGTTGCTTCCTAGCGGCGGTGACTGAACACACGATGAACAATGAAGGCTAAACATTAAAAAGGAAGTAACATCACTCATCGTGAGTTACAAATGGGTATTTCTGAATGAACATGCGATAGGAAAAATACTATTGATGGCTTAACTAAAGGTGTCTTAAAGCACATGGGCTTAAAGTTGTTTTAAAAGGAGGGCCTCCTAGCTATGACGGGGAAACTAATGATGGGGTCGGTAAAACAATAAGACTTGAGGCCATGGGAGATTGTGAAATGATTGGCAATCGGATATCGTTGATCAACTCAAAATTAGAAGCTTGAACACAAAACAAGGGTATAACCATGAATAGAAATTATTAAACTCCAACCCTAGTGACATTCAAGATTGTGGTTATTAAGATTTGACCATAAAATTTAGTGGAACCATAAAAAAAATTAGGGGTTCCACCAATGGCTTCGACTGGGGATGTATGCCTCCTATGGGCATAGCAAGGATCATGATCTATGGGGGAGTAGACCAAATGTTGAATCCATTGGGTGTTCTAAAACTGCTCCCTTATTCAACCTCATTTTCAACTTCACTTAGTGACCCTAGGCCACCAAATGAAAAAGGGGAATCAATATTTACCTCTGTCAAACACCAGTCTGTTAAAGGATTTGATCTCCTTCAACTCA
Organism: Sequoiadendron giganteum; assembly: GCA_007115665.2. NCBI lineage: Eukaryota > Viridiplantae > Streptophyta > Pinopsida > Cupressales > Cupressaceae > Sequoiadendron > Sequoiadendron giganteum. Next base: position 454,231,998 of record CM021104.1, on the reverse strand, counting down.
TAGGTGCCTCTACCACACCACAACAACATGAGGGATAGCATCCTTGCAAACATTAGTGTCAAACTACCTTTGAACAAGTGGAAACTTGCTCTTTATTTGGCTTCATTGTCACGTGGCAACCAAATCACATCGACCATATCACCACCACTCTCTTCATTTTCTGATTTTGTATCAAGTGGCAACATTTTAAGATAGTGATCAAAGCCACATGGAAACAAGGTCTTATCATATTTCATCGAAGCCAATCCAAAAATAGTATTGCAATATGCCTGATTAAACATGTTGGCCTCTCCCAAAAGCTCATCATAAACAACATTATCAATATTATCATAATCACTATGCATCTGAAAGTCAGACATACTCTCAAAATGTTGACTATCATATGGCAACAATTTATCATATTCATCACATAAATCATCCTCAAGCTGAAAACAACATTCTTTAATGTTTTGCACATTGCCAAATTTTGTGAAAACTTCTCCCAACTGACAAAAGTAGCACTCATATTTTTCCACATGGCTGGTACTATTAAGCTCATTATGATTACTAGTTTTCATATTGAAAGTGAAACTATCACAATGACTCACCAATAGATCTTGCACATCATGCAAACTATCTATGAGTGTATGTAAAGTGATACACTCATGTATTGGCACACCTTGTAATTGTTCTCCACCATGCTGATATAAAGAATCATCAAGGATTTATGACTTGTCTTCATCTTCATTCACTTTTTTATCCTCTGAACATAACATATCAACATCTTCAACATCCCAAGCTTGCTCGAGAATGAGCAATTCTGGTTCAGAAAAATAACCTGATTTTACCTTGAAATCAGCATCCACATCCACATGAAAATAATCATGACTAGGCTCATTAGATACACAAACCTCATGGTCATATGTTGTTTCTAATTCATCAAAACAAATTTTTGAACTTGTATCAGTATCCATACTTTCATACTCATCATACAATGCATCATTACAATCAAATTGATGCTTGTATTCATCCACATTATCATCATCTTGACCAACTAGTTCACAATTAGAAGGAGAATAAAAAACATGTATGCATCATACTTGCATCGTGAAGACCATCATCACTGTCAAAATCAATATGGGTAGCACACAACAACTGAGGATTATTCTTATGTGCACATTTCTCATGTTCAGTGATCAATAGATTTGAAATTTGTTCACTGCTTAGTAGACCATTGTTTTGATCCATTCTTTCAACCACTTCCTCTCCTTGACCTTCACTAGAATTGTATGCATTATCAAATTGCAAATCAAGATATAACAAGGTGTCATCATCGTCAAAATCTAAAAATTCAATGGACTAATCATAAACTAGATTTCCCCAATCATAAGAAATGGAATCAACAACAACTTTGTCAATAGATGGTCACAATTCATCAAAGAGAAAGAGTTTTCTATTTGTTCATTCTTACTTATTTTTGGGTTATCATGGCAGTAATATACATTTATCTACATTTCATCATTAGACTGGGTGTCATCATTGAGTTTGTCACTTATATCCTCTTGAGGATAGACACAAACATTTTTATCATTATGAACATCAATGGTAAACCTTGCATCACTCTTAACTTCTACCTTCTCAAGTATACACTTGTTTGTATTTAAAACTAAAGACAATTGATCATTTGTATTCACACAGTTGCTGATTTCATCAACATGTTTAGCCACAATTGAAGACAACAAACGTTTCACATATTCATTCCTTACTTTCTCGATATTATCTAGAACTATGTAAGCCATTTGCATATTTTATATTCTAAAATCTTTTAACAATGCACTAGATCCCTCCTCAAAATCTTTAAAATACATATGAATGCAATCTGGAGTACTAGGTTTGAAATTTTTAGGGATTAGTGAAAGAGAAACAACAAATCTATGACTGAAATCAATGCTTGACTCTTCACCTCATCTTTTAATATTTTTTAACCTTGTGACAAGGTCAATAGGTTCTTTTGCAAATGCATCTCTATAAGCATCCACTAGTTTATCCCAGCAGGGAAAAGACTTCTCAGGAAAACTTAAGTACCAGTCCCTAGCTCTAGCTTTAAGAGATCTGAAAAAAAATCTCATCCACATATCATGATCTCCAAATGAATGTTTCTCCATGAAGCTGGAAAAACTTTGGACATGTGCATCTCCTTCACATACATTGTATCCATCAAATCTAGGCATTTGTTTGTAGACTTGGGTTGTCATACTTTCAACTTTGTAATCAACCCATGATAAGTCTAATTGGTCTTACAATGGATCAAAAGAATGGAAAAAGTTGCATTAACTTGACAAGTACATATAGTGTGGTTATCTTTTAACTGGGGTCGTAGAGACCTCATCCTTTCATCCATCTCTTTAAGTTTCCTCTTAAACACAACTTTCCATTCCGGTCTTATCTTAGGCTTGTGCACTCTTGGGTTTATGCACTTTGCAGTATCAAATGTTTGAGGATTATCAAACTTTTGAAGCTTCTTGACAAGTTCTATTAAGGTATATAATGGTATGGCTATTTCAGCTTGGTGTTCCATAAATATTTGCAAATTTGGGTTTAACTAATTGTGCATAATCTTGACCATGACCAAATGAAGGATTACTAGGATAATTGCTAATATGATGGTAACCTAGGCTTGAAACATATGATAATTTAAATGGAAGGAAAGACCTCAGATATACAAATTCATTCTAAACATCCATACTAGCAAAATTTGTGAATACTTAGACAAGTACTTTAAATGAAATAGCAATTGCATTCAATGACAGATCCAACAAATGAAAGTATGCAAGGAAGCATGTACCTTCACATCTCCAGCTGCTGCAACTTTGAGTAGACCATTTTTCATGTCACAATAACAAAAAACAACCCTTCATGAGAATAAATTGTAAAGAAGAGTCGCTACCTCTTCAACAAGAGGAAAATATTTGAAGCAAGGATATATTCATCAATAGAAATGAATTCTCCGAATTCTTCCAATAGAGTCACTTCAGTCTTTTGAATTTGGGCTACTACACATCAACTTGTAGATCTGGAACTTTTTCAACATCTGAACCAGTCATTCATTCTTTTGACTCTTTCCAAATGGATTTCAACAAATTTGCACCAGAGATTTTGGGACAAAATTAACTAAATAATTCACTTCTCCCCATTAGAGTTGCCATTATGTTGGTGTTTTTTCCAATACACCTTAGGAAAACTCTAGAAGGTGACCAACCTTCATAATCAAGACATCCTAAAAATGAATGGCCAACTCAACGGGTGAAGGTTTTCAAGCCTTTCACCCCTACACTTTAGGCTGTGTAGGACCAAGGAGGGTATTTCCCAATCGTGTTCACACTGGTTATGCTAGAATAGAGAAAAATTCTTCACAACTAAGTTCCTATTCAATGCAAATCGACATTAATTACCAAAGGTTTGGCCAACCTTTACATAAATAACTGTTCATTAGCTAGGAACGAGGGTATATTACAAACGTACACCTCAGAATTGATAGAATTTGATTTAGCATTGTCATTATTGTGAATGGCTAGGAATTTTGACTAATTCATTAAGTTACATGAATTCATGACAAATAGGCTAGTTCCTCATTAATTGGGTAGGCATCAAGTACAAAATAGTCAATAAGACAAATTGTTTAATTCTACAATAAGTGGACTATCTTCATGATGCCTTACATCACAAAAAATCACAGTACCTAAAGCATTAGTTTTTATCAAAACCCTTTGCAAATTCCTATAAACCTAAAACTCCATTCAAGTAGTTAATTAACCCTTTGAGTTAAAACAAGAACAAAATTATACATTCAATCAAATCATTGAAGAAAGATGAAAAGATAGTTGATATTTCCATTTATAATTTGCAACAATCACATATAGGAGTGTACATACTATAGTTTTTTAGATTTGCTTCGATATCAGTAATTCGCACAAAACTATTTAAGATTATCACATACAAAATTCATACTCAAGATGATTCACTGGCGTACCTATCAGACATTATGTATTACATTTGTTCATTGTATTCTACTTAGGATGTTTTCAGACTCAAAATATCGACCTTTGTAATGAGCCTTGAAATCTCTTTTATAATACAAGAGAGCAACAAGCATCGGGCTCATTATAGTTACATTTCATGGTAATTTTGAAACTAATTTCATTTCATGTGGTCTCGTTCCTAAACTATTATAGTTAGTCATTCGTACACAACGAGAAAGCAAAAGGAAAAAGAGTGCCAAGCCATTTTTTGTAGATGCCACACAAGCCTTCCAAAAGGTGCTATCACCAAAATTTGCATGTCATCCAATACCAAGGAAAGTCACCATCATCACCAACAACAAAAAACCACCAAACTAGCCAGATAGGAGTTAAACACCACAACACCCAGAAACCAAACACCAGTAAGAAAAGAAGCGTGGGTGTCACACAACCTTGTCAACCGCTGAGTAGACACCCTCACCAAGCCCTTTGAAAAAGATTGGAGTTGCAGCTATCACCTCTTCATCTGAGTCAGTATATGGCACCAAAGAAACAAGGCAATGGCCAATGCCAAGGCCAACTCATCCTTCCTCTCCTAAAGAACTATCAAAAATTATAACCAAAGCACCGGTTTTTTTTTAACAAACCCTAGGACCTACAATAGACCGAGGCTGCGCGATGGGGAAACACTCAACCCGTCAGCGGTCACAGGTTCCATTTTGAAAAATAGAGAGCAACCAGCGATAGTGGGAAGGCTAAAGATGAGTCACAAGCCATCGATTTTAACTGTGGAGAATCTTGGCTGCTAGCTGCACTTTTCATCGCTCATTGCATGTTGTCCCTCCCTTTGTCAATGTCAACTGGTGAAGCTTTACTTCCAAGCTATGAGAGATAACTCACACATCGATGGTCGTGGGTTCTCCTATAGTCTGCAAAAAACAACCAGCGATAGTTAAAAGATTAGCAATGAGTTAAAAGATTAATTGCATCGCTCATCGGGTGTTGCTTCCTAATAGAAATGACTGAACACACGAGGGGCGATGAAGGTCGAACAATGAAAAGGAAGTAACATCAATCATCATAGGTTACACATGGGTATTTTCAAATGAACATGCAATAGGCAGAAGATTTTTTATGGCTTAACTAAAGGTGACTTAAAGCACATGGGCTTAAAGTTGTTTTAAAAGGAGGGCCTCCTAGTCGTGACAGGGAAAATAATGATGAGACTAGTAAAACAATGAGACTTGAGGCCATGGGAGATTATGAAATGACCGATAATCGGATACAACCAATCAACTCAAAATTAGAAGCTCGAACACCAAACAAGGGTATAACCATGAATATAAATTATAAAACCCCAACCCTAGTGACATTCAAGATTGTGGTTATCAGGGTTTGACCATAAAATTCAGTGGATCCATAAATAAAATTTTGAGGTTCCACCATGATGTATCCGGTATAAAGGTTTGACAATAAATCACAATATATAAAGGGAAAAGGAATGATGTCTCATAATGTAAAGGTATCATGATATAGGATGGGAGGGGAAAGGCATGATGCTCTCAAATGTAAGGACACAAGTATGAAATTATAAGATGTAGAGGGGAGGCATGATGCCCCAATGTAAGAGTGACTCTAAAAGTGTGATGTGGCAATGTGGGCTCAATATTTATCTCTAGTGGTGTGATATATTGATGCATTCTCTATATACAATGGGTAAGACATGATTCTTTCAACCTAGTAAGATAACTCTAGGAGTATGATGTGGAAAGAAATGATCGTAAGAATGAATCAATGAATATCATAAGCATGTGGTTTAAGTATGGTAAAGGTTGTAATAATGTGAAGAATTATAAGGCATGGAAAATAGAATCATGAATAGATAATCATGAAAAACATAAGAAAAACCATCATGATAAGGAATGAGAAAGAGTGCATACAAGGTGGAGGAGACATATATTTGATGAGTGATAAAGTGGAATAAAAAATAGGTCAAAGTTAAAGTATATCAAGAAGATGGAAATAGGATTACAAGAAAATATGTCAATAAGGAAAAGTGGAAAAATAAAATTCCCCCAAGGTGGGGGAAGGTAATCATGAAACCAAATATAGAATGTGAAATGAGTATGTGAAGTTCAAAAAACAAGGCATAATAAAAGGGATGAAACTATAAGGATACAAATGGGAAATGGATGAATAATCAAGGGGAATCACAAAATAGATGACATGAATAAAAAGGACCAAATAGAAATGATATAAATCACAAGGAAGATGTGACATGAAAACACATGTTCAAAGTCACTTGCATCAAAATGCACTACTAAAGGTGTCAAAATACATCATGCATATGCAAACTAGGAACATGAAAATAAAAAGCCAAGTAAAGAAATAAAAAACACAAAAAGTGACAAGTAGTAAGAAGGATATGTGGGGATAACTAAGCAATGATTGTCTCTTATATCAAGTGGTTTCTCTTTTATGTTTGTGTAATTGTAGAGTTAGGAATCATTTTCTTTGTAGTTTATACTATATGTATTGCACTCATTTTAGCGTTTGTACTCATAATATGATTAGATATCATTTTAACCATTTCCTTAGCCTTTTTCTCAATAATATAAATTTTGCATGATCCTACTTTTTCTAGTATTTTTTATTTATTTATGGGGCCTACTTCTATTGGGATGCCACCACATTTGTAAGTATGCCTTTGCATTTGTGGTACCATCCACAATAGTTTATTTTGTACATATCCATTTGAAAATCTAACCTCAATGGTGTTTCTACTCTTCTAAAAAACTCCTCTATATATTACCTTCCAATTCTATTGAATTTTACCTCGATAAATTTTTCTTGTATATCCTATCCTTTGAACACTTCATGATTAATCTCAAAATTTGCACTCTCATTCCTTGTTGATCTTTAATTTTCTCTTCTTGAATATTTGTATGGTTGGATTTTTTTACAAGCTTGAAGCAACACATTTTTGGAAGTCATTCCCAAAATCTTGAAGCCATGACCAGCCTATCACTTGTTGATTCCTTTTCTTCTATCATGTATCTTATTTTAAATTGCCTTTGTAATAATCACCAAATTATTTATTTTTGTATAGCCTCTTCTCTTACTACCAGCATGATAATTATTTCTTAAATTAAACCAATATTATCACCCTCTTTCCCTTGGCATTTGCATTTATTCCACTAGATTTTTCAGCCCATACATATAATACTATAGATAATAGAAAAAATTCATAGTATATTTATTGTTTCCTACAATTATATTTATTTTTAATAGCACAAAATGTATTAGGATAAATATCACACACCCAACATCTTCTATTGACCACACATAAGATTCAAATAACAAAAAATAGAGGCCTAATTGTGATAGGCTCCTAAGCATTCCCAAATTTTTCTCTATCCCATTTATAGGTCTAGGGTACTCTTCTCTATTTTAATAGATCAGATTGTACTTCACATGAATCATGGATATCCATAGATCAACACCTACCCACTCTCGAAACATTATAAGGTCATATGATAGAAGGGCATGATCACAATTTTGTTATCTCTATTGCAAATATACATGACCACAACAATTTTATGAATATTTGTGTCTACATTTCTTAGCATTTTGAACACTTATTTTAGTATTAGGATTGAACATGAAAATCACTTATGGATTTGGTAGGGAGAAGAATGAGATGACAACCTGAATTAATGCTCCATAACTTTTCACTCTCATGTTTGTACTTGACTAAAGAAAGATGTGTTTATTTTTACCAATATGCACATTTGTCTTTTAGGCTTTCATTCTTTCAACCATTCAATTAGGGATGTTTTCTTCAACCTCTTTGTTATTTTAAGTACTCAATTTCAATTACATAGTTTGCTTATATTTATTTAAACAAATTATTTTATGTAAAGTAAAGGTTTAAGGATAATTAGATTACTTCAATTTTTATGCTTTTGCACTTATTTGATTAAGGAGGTGGTTTTATTTATCACTTTAATTAGTAAATGTATACTAAATGTTATGTTACTTTTCCACCATTTATTTTGATGATCCCAAATCATACAATTTTTTTGTGTTGCATGTGATTCCTGATTATTCGACATGGAGAGGGCCCCAACAGAGCTCCCCACCTAAAATTATGCTCCTCTTGGAATAGCCTCAGTGTCATCACCTGTTAGGGGATTAAAACGTACACTTGGTAAATCCCTATATTGAACTATTTGGATAAGGTTGCTTTTTTGGTTAGGGAGGACCCAACTTCCTATGTGGATAAACTTGTGGGTGGAAATGTGTTGACAAAGGCTTCTCGAGCTTCTTTGTTTTCTTTTTATATTATGGAAGGTGATGAAGTGGACATCTCAAATATTCTCCTAGACGAGGCAATCAAGGGCTTTAAGTTGTCCCTGGTAGGGAAATTATTTTCTACCCATCCAAACATCGTCTAGGTATGAAAATGGGCCACTGACACTTGGAATCTTAAGGGTGGTGTCTCATTTAGTGTTATGGTTAAAGGATTATTCATGTTTAGCTTTGTTGTTCTTGAAGATATGATTAAGGTTCTCACGGGAGAAACTTGGGCTTTAATTGGCAAATGATTTAAGAATATTTTGTCCCTTTTTAAAGTGGAAGCTAGGTTTTGATGCCTCGACAGACCTTGGAAAGGTGGATCCTACTTGGGTTAGGCTCCCAGGTTTGCCCTTAGAATTTTGGAACCAAAATATCTTCAAAGGAATTGTTGATTCCTTTGGTACCCTCTTGACTATTGAAAAAGTAACCCAACTGAAGTCACGATTAGTATTTGCTAGGATTTGTCTAAATTTCATTGTTAACATAGTCATCCCAACCACAGTGACCCTCAAGTCAAAATTTGGTATATGGGTTCAACCCTTGGAATATGAAAATATGAAAGTTTATTGTCAGATCTGCAACAATTTTGGCCATTTACAAGATGCTTGTAGGATGGTAGAACCAAAGAACAACCAGTTTGGGGTGTTGCTTAACTCTCCCACTAAACATGTTGCTCCTAAGGCTTTGATGAAGGAACCTATCACTCCTTGTTTCCCTTCCTCGAAACCATTGTCTTGGTAAGGAGTCAAAGCCTTTCCAAGGTCTCTTGGTGGAGAGATCTAGTGAGGAAACGGTGTTGCCATTAGCATTGAATGCCCCTCTTGATAGGCTTGAAATGGTTGTCCTGAATACTGAAGAAGAAGTGAAACCTTTATCCCCCACCTCAGAGGCTAACTTGGATCCTTAATGCATTATTGAAATGATCAATAAAAAAATTATGGTGAGTGATAAGAGGAACTTGTCACAAGAAGTGGAAGGAGCAGATTAGATACTCTAGAAAGAAATGTAGAAAACCTAGAGGAAGGAGAGATAGATATTCAAAAGGAATGAAATTTGGTTTCTTCCCCTGAGAACATTCTAGAAGAACTTAGTCGAGTGGTGGCTCAAAATCTAGATGTTAAACCAAAAATAGATAAAAGTCTTAAAGATAATAAGAGTCAAAAGAATCCTTCTTCCCCCCAACTGGAAGGTGTAGGGGATGAGGAGTCAAACCAAGTTAATATGAAATCAAGAAAAAAGAGAATTTGGATGTGGGAGGAAGAAATAAAGTTGGTAGACCACCTTTGAAGGAGTCAAGGAATAAGGATACAACAAGGGATGTTGCTTCAAGAAAACAAAAAACCCTTGATTCCCTTTCAGGAAATAAACCCAAAAAAGAAGTTTGAGGTTTTCTCCCCCATTATAGTAGTATCAAGGTGATATTGCTTCTCTTTGTTTTTAATGCATCTGATTTCATGGAAAATTAGGGGACTTAATGGCCCATATAAACAACATTTTTTAAAATCTTATTTGGCAGATTTGAAATCGGATATCCTTTTAATATAAGAAACTAAAATGAAAAGAGAGACTTTTGAAAAAGTGGTCAATGGTTTATGGCATAATGCTAAATTTGTGGTAAGTGATGCTAAAGGTGCTTCGAGAGGAATTTTAACTTGTAATCCAGCTGGATTGTCTGGCTTGTTGGGTTTTAGCAACAAAAACTATTTGGTGGTCTCATTGAAAGACAATACTACCTTTATTAAATGGAACCTAGTAAGCATCTATGGCCCCAATTCGCGCTTTGAAAAACTCAATCTTTGGAATTTGTTAGAAGGTAATATAAGCAATAGAAAGGAGGAATTTTGGATGTTGGGAGGGGACTTTAATTCTTTGTTGTTTCCTTCATAAAATCTTGGAGGCCTAAATGACTTATCATACAGTATGATGGATTTGGTGGGTTTCATCAATTCTATGGGTTTAATGGATATTCCTTTGAGTGGGTCACTTTTCACCTAGTCTAATAGATGACAAGGTAATCATCTGATTCAAGTGAAACTTGACCACTTCCTTATTTCCTCAAATTGGAGCATTCTACAAGATCTCACCCTCACTACTCTTCTGAGAACATGTTCAGATCATAGTGCACTCCTTAAGTGGGATAATAATGTTACAAAAGGACCTTTTCCTTTTAGATATGAAATAAGATGGACTCACCATCTTGATTTCAAAAGTCTTGTTGAAGGTTGGTGGAATACTCCATGTAGTGGCACTCCCATGTTTTGTTTGGCTCAAAAGCTAAAAAAATTAAAGATTGTGTAAAACGATGGAATAAATACTCTTTTGGGAATGTTTTTTAAAGATTAAGGAGATTCAGGACTTGATGGAGCAAGTGATGTTGGTGAAACTATTTTCAATGAAGAAAGGGACTTAAGAACTCAGTGGTTTAAAATAAACAAAGAAGAAGATAATTTTTGGAAACTGAAATCAAGGATACAATGGTTGACTAAAGGAGATAGGAATACTAAATTATTTTATCAATCTACCCTAAAACATAGATGCAAAATCAAGATTAGATCCTTAAAAATTGATACTAAGCTAATTCTGCATGGGGGGGATGAAATTGCTAATGAGGCAATTTTGTTCTTTTCAAAATTCCAAAATATGCCTAGGGTTGACCAAGTTGATCTGGATGATATTCTACAGGTTATTCCACAAGTCATAACTGAACAAGATCTAAATGAATTATCTAAATTTGTTTCCCTCCAAGAATTCAAGGATGCGGTCTTCTCCTTTGGTGCTTATAAGGCTCTGGGACCTAATGGTTTCCCTCCAAGTTTGTTCCATGAATTTTAGGACATTATCTCAACTGATCTCTTTAATGTTGCTTAGGATCGCTTCAGATCTGGTAGGCTTTTAAATCATCTTAACACCACTATTATTGTGTTCATCCCTAAGTTTGAAGAAGCTTCATCTATGAATGATTTTAGACCAATCAATCTGTGTAATACTACGTATAATATATTTTCAAAGATAATGGTCAATGGATTGAAGTTGGTCTTGAATAAAATGATAGTTGTTAACCAAAAGGGTTTTGTTCAAGCAAGGAAAATTTTGGATGTTTCTATTTATACACACAAGGTGTTACATTCTATGGACTTAAGCAAGAATCAAGGTATGGTTCTGAAACTTGATATCTCAAAGGCTTACAATTGATTCTCTTGGCCATTCCTTTTTGATGTGCTTAAAAGTTTAGATTCAAGGGAATATTTCTTAATTTAATTATATCTTGTGTAACAACTCCAAAATACTCGATTCTAGATAATGGTGTTCCTAAAGGCTTCTTCTCTTGTGGTAGAGGATTAAGACAAAGTGATCCTCTATCACCATATCTTTTTGTTATTGTGGTCAAATCCCTGGGAAGAAATATTCAGAAACAACTTAATAATAAACAGTTGAAAGGGTTTAAAGTTGCTTCCTCATTACCTACAACTTGAAGGGAAAGACAACAGTGTGGAATACCTTCCCTTAACACTAATACAATAGGGGAGAAGAGAAAAAATGAGTTCTATAGCTTCTTACAACTACTGAGATGAATACATACAACATAAAAGAGAAAAAAATAAGCATTCAAAGATTGACACAAGTATTTACATGGGAAAACCTTTTTAGGTAAAAATCCCACCACACCAAGCAAAGACAATTTTGTATTACAACAATGAAAATATTACATACAAAACTCTTCAGTCTTCACTCTCTGATCAGCTCACAACAACTCTCTCATTTTCACTTATAGTTACAATGCTCTCTTGCATACTGCCACCTTTGGGTTACAAAAATGTACATTGTACTCGACTATCAAGTCTTACAATTTCATTCTCTATTACAACCCCAAATGCAGACATCAAGTTCATGCACCGATCACCCGAACACCATCTAATCTTCACTAATAGATCTTCTTGCATCGGGCCACCCAGGCATTAAATTCCTTGCCTAAATCAGGTCTTGTCTCTAGCTGAAACTTAGCCTGCAATAACTGGCATTAATTGTTTTGGCTTCTAGCCAATCAAAAACTTGACATTGAGCCACGTGTCAGTTTTCTATTCTTCTATTGCTATTGACTTTGGTCCAGCTCGGTCAGCTAAGCTCTGAGCTCGCATCGCTTGCTACCGCGTCACTGCAACGAGCTCAATCACCCATCACGGTGTGGCGGTGAGCTCACCCAAGCTCATCCTCTAGTCGCCCCGTGCTACCACTGAGCTCATCCTACTCGGTTGTGGTATTGCGGTGAACTCACCCGAGCTCACCTAGACATCCTCACGCTACCACCGAGCTGACTTCCACCTGCCACGGTATAGCAGTGAGCTTATCCAAGCTCACCTCAACCTTACCCGCACTACTGCTGAGCTCACAAAGACACCCGACGGTGTGGCAGTGAACTCACTCAAGCTCTGTCTTTGTCCACCTCGTGCTACCACCGAGCCCATCCAACCTAACCATGGTGCAATGGTAACCGTTAGGTAGACAATAGGCGGTCTTACCATGCTATCATGGGGGCCACTAGGCCACCCCGTGGTAGGGCAGTGACCACCTGAAAGACCATCAATGGTCTCACCGAGGCCACTGCGGTGAGCAGAATCACCGCCCACGGTGTGACGGTAACCGCTAGGAAGAATACAGGTGGCCTCACTGCAGTACCGCAGTGAGCAACTCATTGCCTGTGGTATGATGGTAACCACCAGGTCACCACTGTAGTATCGCTAAGGAAAAACCAGACCGTCGCGGTGAAGCAGCTAAGGGCAGAATCAAGTCATTTTTCACCAAGAATTTTTCTGACAGAGGTCCAAGCTAGTAATTGAGGCACCATTTCTCAATATGCTCCCACTTGACGAATATTCCCAACTTCCTCTTGACTTCAAAAAATTACAGACGGTCATAGGCCCTAAGGCCCATAGATTTTGTGCACCATCTGAACTTGTATGTGCTCATCGGCTTCGTTAAAGCATATGCAACATTCTTCAAAGTGTTGACCTTTCCATCTTCAACCATGTCCCTCATGAAGTGATACTACACATCAATGTGCTTCGTTCTGGCATGGAAAGTCGGGTTTTTTTCCAAACAAATGGTACTCTGACTGTCATAGCAGACTGCAATCTGCCCTGCATTAAAACCAATATTTGAACACAATCTACTCAGCCAAACTACTTCCTTGCAGGCGTGAGTTGCTGCCATGTACTCTACCTCTGTAGTGGATAAAGCAACTACAAATTTTCACTTTCTCATTCAACTGAATGCTCCACCATTTAACATGAATGTGTATCCACTGGTGGATTTCCTGTTGTCAATGTCCCCCTACCCAATTAGAATCAACATATCCTTGAATGCTGAGTGTTTTCTGTGATGCAACGAAACTGCCATGGTAACACAGAGCATAGTCTGAAGTGCCCTTCAAATATCTAAACACTCTCTTTACACCATCCCAATGTGATCTTCCCATATTTGTCATAAACCGGTTGAGAACTCCCATTGCTTGGGCATTGTTTGGTCTAGCATAGACCATTGCATACATTAAACTGCCAATAAAACTTGCATAAGGCACCCTGGTCATGTCCTCCATCTTAGTAACAGACTTTGGACAATCTTCAATAGATAGCTTTGTTCCCTGCATAACTGGAACAACTAACTGCTTGCAGTCATTCATACCAAATCTCTCCATAATAGAATTGATATGCTTACTCTAACTTACCCAATGCTTTTTGCGTGTTCTATCCTTCGTTATCTCCATTCCCAGAATATACCTTATTGCACCAAGATCTTTCATTTCAAACTTTGTAGACAACTGAGATTTAAGATCATAAATCATAGTATTGCTATTTCCTATGAATAACATATCATCCACGTACAGGGTAATAACAAGCACATGATCATTTCAGATTTATAATAAACACAATGATCAGATTTTGATGTGACAAATCCCATAGATAACACAAACGTGTCAAATTTTTGGTACCAAATTCTCAGAGACTGCTTCAAACCATACAAAGATTTCTTTAACTTACAAACCAAATTTTTTTTACCTTTTTCAATAAAATTCTCAAGCTAGGACATATAAATTTCTTCTTCCAACTCACCATGGAGAAACGTTGTCTTCACATCCATCTGTTCAATCTCTAAGTCATATGTTGCTGCCAATGATAACAAAAATTTGATGGATGTCAGCTTTGTTATAGGGGAAAAAATCTCTCCATAGTCAATTCCCTCAATCTGGGAGAATCCCTTTGCAACCAATCTTTCCTTATACTTCTCAACATTTCCATCAAGACTAGTCTTCTTTTTGAATACCCACTTGTAGCCAATAGGATTTCGCCCTTTAAGCAATGGTACCAAATCCCAAGTTTCATTCTTCTTCAATGAATCCATTTCTTCATTCATAGCTTCCAACCAAGAATTTGATTTAGACATGTTGATTGCTTCTTTTACAGTCCTAGGCTCATCAGTGCTAGTAATTAAGGCATAGGCATAGTTCAAATCTAACAGTGAGAAACCATACCTCTTAGGTTGTCATTTTTCTTGTGTAGACCTCCTTACTTGTTGAGGTTGTGGGTCTTCATCATTAGAACTCTTAGAGCTGCTTGAACTCTCCACATTTTTAGGTAGACCATACAGTTCTTCCTTTTCTGGAGTTTGAGGGATCTCAACTACATCATTCTTCTTGTCTCTCTGATCTATCTCAAGTTGTTGATCACTTACTAAAGGTTTCAAATCATAAAATATCACGCTTCTGTTGTACAAAACTTTCTCAGTAACAGGGTTCTAAAGCTTATATCCATTCACACCAACTCCATAGCTGATGAGAATACATTTAACAACCTTTTTATCCAACTTTGATCTTTTCTCATTTGGTACATAAGCATATACCTTACATCCAAAGACACGAACATGTCTAAGAGGGCTTCTTACCAGACCATGCTTCCAAAGGTGTCTTATCAATAAGAGCAGAGCAAGGAGAATGATTTATCAAATAACATGTTGTAGCAATAGCCTCAGCCCATAACTTCTACTCCAGACTAGCACCGCTCAACATACTCCTTGCCTTTTCCATCAGCGTCTTGTTCAACCTTTCAGCAACTCCATTCTGTTGTGGAGTATAAGGTGTTGTTTTATGCCTTTTAATTCAATGATCTATGCAATACCTTTCAAAATCTGCAGAACAAAACTCACCGTCATTGTCTGTCCTCAAACATTTAATTTTCCTCCCAGTTTGATTCTCTACCAAAGTTTTAAATTATTTAAATTGACTGAACACTTCTGATTTACTTTTAAGAAAGTATACAAATGCCCTTCTTGAACAATCATCAATAAAAGAAACATAATATCTAGACTTCGATAACGAAGGAATATTAACTGGACCAAACACATCAGAATGAACATGATCTAGTATACTAGAAGATTTATGAGGACTCGAGTAAAATGAAACACGATATTATTTTCCATAAACACAGTGTTCACAGAAATCAAACTCAAGGTTACAATCATCAAGCCCTTCTACAAGATTTTTATTCTTCAAGGTTTGTAAAACTTTCTCACTTATGTGACCTAGTCTATGATGCCACAACATAGTCTTCTCTATTGGGAGTTTTACCTCCAAAGCATCTGCAGCCAGAGAAGTGTCTTCATCTTCCTCTATAAAAACCATTTTGCTTGACATTACAGAGGCACTGTTACATTGAACAGGGTGTGCATCCAGCTTGTACAGAGTGCTAGTACGAACAACCTTAGCTAGCACCATTGAACCTCTAGCCATTTTACATCCTTTACTTGAGAAAGAAACTTTTACACCAACATCATTTAACTTACTGACAAAAAGAAGATTATGAGCTAGACCTGGTATGTGCAATACACCACCAATTCCTTTGACTCTTCCATCAAGAAACTGAATTTTGACTCTTCCTCTGCCAACAATCTCCAATGTTGAATCACTTGCTAGGTACACCTTTCCACCATCATACTTCTCATACTTAGAGAGCCATTCTCTATGGGATATCATGTGAAAATACGCACCTGAGTCAACCATCCAAACATCATCTAGTGCTTGAGTTGTCAAGTTTGTTGCAATGAAGGCATCTGCATCACTTTGAGAGGAGTCATTATCTGAAGTATTCTTCTTCTTCTTCTCCTTACAATCCTTCCGGATATGACCAGGTTGCCCACTGTTCCAGCATCTCACCTTGAAATTTTTACCAGGAGACTTTGATCTCCTTGCAGATTTAGATTTGGACTTCTTGTCCTTTTTCTTTCCTTTCTCCTTTGGTATACCTCGAACAACAAGAGCCTCTTTGGCCATCTCAGAAGACTTCCTTCGCATTTCTTCAGACATAAGCAAATAAACCACGTCATCCATCTTGAATACAGTGGTTGTGCTTCCAATAGCCATCACCATATGATCCCAACTGTCAGGTAACGAACACAACAAGAGCGTGCAACGATCCTCCTCCTCAGTCTTTACACCTACATACGCCAACTAAGTAACACTCATGTTAAACGAGTTCAGATGGTCTGCAACAGATGCACCTTCTTCCATCTTCAAGGAGTACAACTTCTTCCTCAAGAATAACTTATTTACCAGAGACTTTACTTGATAAATATCACCAAGATTCTTCCATAATGAAGTTGAAGACGTCTCCTCATGGACGTTCAGGAGTACAAAATCGGCCGGACTTAGTCTTACCAGACCTCTTGCTTTTCTATCAACAAGGTCCCAATCCTCTTGCTTCATACCTTGTGGCATAGTTCTAGACACTGCTATCCATAGGTCTCTATCCACCAACAAGTCTTCCATTTTGATTTTCCATAACTCAAAGTTGCTGCCATTGAATTTTTCAATCTCTACTCTACCTAATGTACTCGCCATCTCAAATAGAGACAATTTTTAACAATGCAAGACTCCCACTGAAATAGTATTAGCACAAAAAACTGACCTTTCAATCAAGGATAACACAACTGGCCAGGCTCTGATACCACTTGAAGAAAAAGACAACAATGCGAAATACCTTCCCTTAACACTAATACAATAGGAGAGAAGAGAAAAAATGAGTTCTATAACTTCTTAAAATTACTGAGATGAATACATACAACATAAAAGAGATAACAAAATAAGCATTCACAGATTGACACAATTATTTACATGGGAAAACCTTTTTAGGTAAAAAACCCACCACACCAAGCAAAGATAATTTTGTATTACAACAATGAAAATATTACATACAAATTCTTCAGTCTTCACTCTTTGATCAGCTCACAACAACCCTCTCATTTTCACTTACAGTTACAATGCTCTCTTGCATACTGTCACCTTTGGGTTACAAAAATGTACATTGTACTCGACTGTCAAGTCTTACAATTTCATTCTCTATTACAACCCCAATCATAGACATTAGGTTCATGCATCGATCACCCAATCACGCCATTTGATCTTCATTGATAGATCTTCTTGCATCGGGCCACCCAGACATTCAATTCCTTGCCTAAATCGAGTCCTTTCTCTAGTTGAAACTTGACTTGCAATAACTGCCATTAACTATTTTGGCTTCTAGCCAATCAAACACTTGACATTGAGCCATGTGCCGATTTTCTATTCACTTATCACTATTGAGTTTGGTCCATCTCGGTCAACTAAGCTTTGAGCTCACTCTTCCTGCTACTGTGTCACTGCATCAAACTCAATCACCCATCTTGGTATGGCGGTGAGCACACACAAGCCAACCTCGGACTCCCTGTGCTACCTCCAATTAGTCTTCAGTTCATCATGGTGTGGCGATGAGCTCACCCTAGCTCATCCACTATTCGCCCCGTGCTACCGCCGACCGCATCCTACCCAACCGTGGTATTGCGGTGAACTAACGCGAGCTCACTTAGACATCCTCGCGCTACCGTCGAGCTAACTTCCACCTTCCACGATATAGTGGTGAGCTTATCCGAGCTCACCTTGATCTTACCCTCACTATTGCTGAGCTCACAAAGACACCCCGCGGTGTGGTGGTGAACTCGCCCGAGCTCCGTCTCTGTCCGCCCTGCGCCATCGCTGAGCCCGTCTAGCCTAATCGCGGTGCAACGGTAACCATTAGGTAGACTGCAGGCAATCTTACCGCGCTACCATGGGGGCCACTAGGCCACCCCACGGTAGGGTGGTGACCACATGGTAGATCGTCAGCGGTCTCACCACCCGCGGTGTGACGGTAACTACTAGGAAGAACGCAAGCGGCCTCACCACAATACCACGGTGAGAAAACTCACCACCTGCATTATGACGGTAACCACCCGGTCGCCACCACAGTACCACCAAGGCAAAACCAGACTGCCGTGGTAAAGCGGTTAAGGGCATACTCAAGTCATTTTTTGCCAATAATGTTTCTGATAGAGGTCCAAGCTTGTAATTGAGGCACCATTTCTCAACATAGCCTCCCACCAACAATTTTTAGATGAAACCATTCTTTTAGGGTAGACTTTAGCCTTGGAAGCTAGACAATAGAAATATATCCTAGACAAATATACTAGAGCTTTGGGCTAGTATATTAATTATCACAAAAGCAAGATCTATTTCTTCAACACTACCCAAATAGTAAAAGAGAGAGTGATGAACATAATTGGATGCCAGGAATTTAAACTCTCATCTACTTACCTTGGCCTTCCACTAATTTCCAAAAAACCCCATAGTAATTATTGGAATATATTATTGAAAAGATTCAAAATAAATTGGTTGGATAGAAAGGAAGTTTGTTAAGCCAACCAGGAAAATTATAACTTCTAAAATCATCTTTACAAAACATTCATGTCTACTATCTCTCCCTCTTTAACATCCTGACCTTTATAGCTGAAAAAGATAGAAATAATTCAAAGGAGATTTCTATGGTCTGGTGTGGAGGAGAGAATTTTTTTGGCTCTTGTTGGATGGGATAGAGTCTATACCCCGAAGAGAGATGGTGGTTTGGGCATACAAAGGATAAAACTTTTCAATAAATCTCTAGTGGATAAAATGGGTTGGTTTCTTCTAGAAGGAGCTAAAGATTGGGTTCAGATTTTTAGAGAAAAATATTTGAGAAACAAGGATCAGGGTTGCTTCTTGAGAAAATATAATCTTCCCTATGGTTTGGTCTTCTAGATTAACTTGATCAAGATTAGAGGAAATTTAAAACAAGGAGTGAAACTAAGAATTGGGAATGGTCAAAGTGTAAACTTCTAGAAATATTCTTGGACAAATTGTGCTCCTTTTTCATCAAACAATAACCTTCAACAAATTAAATTTAGAATGAAAAAAGCTATTGGAAAAAAGGTCACTAATTATATCAATTGGGATGGCTTGAGGAATAAATGGATAAATTTTAAAAATCAAATGAATAACGTTGTTCTTAGAGGGGGTAGACAGTATAATTGGGAGGTTGGTTTGTGTCTTCTCTTGCAACAAATTGGTGAACCTGATCTTTTCCTTAGGGATAGGGATGATGAGTGGATGTGGACTAAAAACCCTTCTAGGAAAATATCTATCAAATTTGTGTATGAAGTTTTGGAATACCTGTTGATTCAAAGAGGATAATTTAATTAGAAAATGGTTTGGAATAAGAACTTAATACATAAAGTTAATTTCTTTTGGTGGACAATGGCACATGGCAAGATTCTCACTCTTGATAATCTTAAGAAAAAAGGCTTCTACTTAGTCAATAAGTGTTACCTATGTAATGAAGTTGAAGAAACTATAATGCACCTTTTGTTTCAATGTCCCTACTCACAAGAGGTATGGTATTTCTTTATGACAAAAAAAATGATAATTGATTGGGTTTTTCCTCCTTTGGTTAAGATGTTTATAGACTATTAGAATTTATGTCCCTATTCTCATTACATCATCATTGATCTTTGGAGGCAAGTTCTCTCATTCCTCACTTGGGGATTGTGGAAAGAACAAAATAATAGAGTTTTTAGGGATACAACAAATAATAGTAAAGAGTTATGCATGTCTATAAGACAACAGATACAAGAAAATATTAACAACTACAAGTATGCTCCTTCCAAGAAAATTCCTTCCTACAAATATTTGTGAATTAATCAATTATAGGCTATCTCATAAGGCCTAACTAATATCAACTGGACAAATTTTTTTATTAGGAGTACCATTTGGATGCCTCCAAATCCAGGGTGGATGAAATGCAATTTTAATGGTTTCTCAAAGGGTAACCCAGGTATGGTGGGAGCGGGAGGAATAATCAAAGATCATCAAGGTAATTTTGTTGAAGGATACAATGAAAGCCTAGGAGTTGCAACAAATAATATGGTAGAGGCTAAAGCGGTGCAGGTGGGAATAAATTGTATGAAGGACAAAGGTTACACAAATGTTTTTGTTGAAGGAGACTCTAAGCTAATAATAGATTATTTAAATAATATGACCAATGTGCCTTGGGATTTAAAAGACATTCTGGATGATTTTAAGAAAATGCCAAAAACCTTTCACCAATATAAGCTTGGACATGTGTATAGAGAAGGTAACATGGTTGTTGACGCAACGGTGAATATCTTCCTTAGACAATCAAAGTGGGCTTATTGGAATTTCATCCAATTGCCAAGTCTGATAAACAAGATTATATTAAAAAAAACTATATTTTTAATTAATCCTACAAGGATCGAAAGAAATTAGTTTTGATGGAGTGCTCTTGAGTTATCAATTAATTATGTTGACTATTACCTTGCTTGTAATGGTTGTAGGCGATTGGGAGAGTAAGGATTTGAGGAACTCTAATGATTGCAATAGTACAAAAAATCTTCAAAAGTATAAAAGTAATAAGACAAAAAGAAAAGATCTTTTAGAAGCCTCATGTAGGATTAAAAAAGGAAAGGAGTTTGAAAGACTTCAAAAAATTATTTTACCTTCCCAACCCACTAAAAATATTTCAAGGGATTGTCGACATGACACTTCTATATGGGCCAACTCTGATAGCATTGTGTATAATGAAAAAATCTTAATTATGCTTCTTAATGGCAGGGGTGTTGTCATTTCCAACAAAGGATGGATTAGAAGGCATGAGTTATCTTCTTGTAAACAATAATTATTATTTAAAATTATTGCTAGTTCGTTTGAGTCATTGTCACTCCAAATGAAAAGTTCTCAAGTTACCATCAATGTTGAAAATTTTGAACTGCTAGTGGTTTTTGTCATAGATGAGAAGGGTCTAAGAGCTGAATATTTGCTTCTATGCAAGGACTACCTAACCAGTGAAGAATAGTGGGAGGCCTTGAAAAGAGAATGAAACCAAGAAATATGCGTCTCTAAGATAAAATGTGAAGCTATGGAGCCTTTTTGAATGTGTTGGTTTTACCCTGTACTTTGAAGCTATGGAGGGTTATAGTGAGGAGCTCAGCTATAAATTTGTGAATACTTGGAGGGATGAAGAGGTTGACATGGGTGGGCTTCATTTTACTGTGGATGCTAAACTGATAGCTAAAGCCATTGGTCTCAAATATGGAGGAAAGAAAACTACCAGAAAAAGTATGGGAAACTACCATACCTACATCAACAAAAAATTTGAAGCTAAGGAGAAAGCGTGAAGGTTTCAAAATGGCTATGCCAAGTTATTTCTCTCACCTCCTTACCATAATGTAAGTTTTTTTGTTATGAAATATTTCACTTTAGAGGGTCTAAATCATTTAGTGCATGAATACCATTTCCCTATCCTTAACCACATTTGACATTTGGAGAAAATCAATTTGCTATTTTTCCTCCTCTCTTCATTACAATAGAGCCTGACTAATGGAGCCAACCCACCCTTGCATCCAGGTTTAATTAGGGAAACCTACAAATATGTCCTTGCCACCACCCCACAAAAGAATACCTTTCATAATCTATTTGAGAGCAATCTTCCCCCTAAAAGCTTTGTCAAAATCAAGTTGTTGTAAAGTCAACTCCACTCCCCTAAGAAAGAAACAAAAAATTGCAAAACACCTCCCCCTAAAAAAGTGGACCCCTCATGGATGACGCTCTTCAAAATTACTCCCGGAAAATTCAATACGACTCCCCTCTCTTTAAGTGTCATTAAGAAAATAAAGGTGCTGATTAAAGAGCCAGGCTCTAAATCCCCAACCATTATGATCCCTGATGTTCAAGACATAAGCCTAGAAAAGAAGTTGCACAACCCAAGCTAGTCGTAGCTCTACCTGTCTTGCTCTTGCTACTTCCAAAGGAAAGAAAATAAGTAAAAAAAATTAAAAAAATTGTAGATAGGAAGGTTGAGACCCCTTTGGAACTTGAGAAAAAAAAGGAAATAAAGTTGCAAGGGAGGAGAATGATACCTCCTCTAAGGAGGAGTATGTCTTAAACAGTTTTGGAGAAACTAAACTCTTTGAGGAAGAGGTTTCAGTGTTTGAGGATATTGAGGATTCTAGTCAAGAAGATGAAGAAGGCAATACACAAGAGGAGGAGGAGCATGGTGAGGATGAAGGGAAAAATCCAAGAACAACTAAAGAAAAGGGGAATATAAATGTAATCCCAATTGATTTGGAAGACATTGAAAATACTACTAATACCCCTCTTAAATTTGAGAGTCGAAATGAAAAAAACACTGAAACAAAAAAGACAAAAATGGAAATGCTTGAAGAGAGGATGGAGCAAGTTGAAAGAATGTTGTAGAAAGAAGACAATTCAAATAGGCTCCATACTATGGAGAAGGTAATTAAGAATGTCTACAAAGTAATGGATGGTGTCATGAAAAGAGTTGTGATGGGTACCATCTCGGGATAGGGAAAGATCAAAAAGAAACAAAGAAAAAATGAAGAAGGGATGGAGTTGATCAGTCTAGGACAATGGAGATGAAAGAAAACCTTGAGGAAACTATGGAAGATCTAGAGAAGACTTGGAGCCTAATAGAGGAATCCTAAATCTTTGTTCTATGTTTAGTTTTGTTCCTTTTTATGGCTTTGGTTGACTAGTTTTTTGGCTCTTTTGTTTGGTTTATATATGATATTGGCTTAGAAATCCCAAATTGTATCTATATACTATTTATCTCTATTTTGATGGTTATATACCTTTTGGGAACTTATGATAGGCTCTGCCCGCTTGATGATAATATTTGGGTTAATTATAATATGGTATGGTTAAATTTATATTGGTACTTGGATAGGGTTATCTATTTTTATTCTTTAGGAATAGGTTGATGCTTGTTTTCTATGGTTTTGGTGAGGAGATGTAGTTTTGTTTCTTGTTTTGGCGTCTCCTTTGTTTTGATTTTATTGTCTGGTTGTTGCTACACTAGATAGTTTTGTTGTTCTTGTACGAGATTAGGGCCCTAACCCTACTTCTTTAATAAAAATAAATAAGTAAATAAATAAAATATTCATATAAAATCCTTTTTATTTCTCTTTTTTGTTGGTACATTATTTTATTAGCTTGTATTTAGTTAATTACTTCATTGCATATTATGCACCTAGGATAGGATAAGATTTATTGGGTCTAGCTATCTACTTAACTAGGTTGTACTTGCACCATGTAACTTATACTTTCCTAGTTTGGTGAATATGTGCACGCATGTGACTTCATCTCTTGTTATTCCATATTGGTTGTACATTCACATCTCTTGGTGGTGTATTATATACTCACTTATAGCTCTCATCTGATAAATCTAGAATCATCATTGTATATTTGCATCCTTTGATATACTATAATTATTCTCTCATTTTGAGTCCCTTTTGTGCTTTCATTGAAGCTCCTTGATCTTGTGTGTCTATCCTCATAGACAAATCTTACATGCTGGTAGAAATAGTGTGATTGCTTGTTAGCCTTTTTAGATATCTAAGTTATAGATCTTGTATTCTCTTGAATTTTTAGGTATGTTTTTCTCTTGCATTGAATAATGACCTAGAGAATATAAAAACCTGATATAAATGTCATATTTTGAGGTTTCCTTTTTGTGGATTTATTTTATAGGTTGTTTTGGGAGATTATTAGAGAAAATTTGAGCTCACCATTAAGTTTAGAGAATTCAATGAAGTTAATTTTTCATTTTATTATATCTTAATCAAATACAAGAGGTTTGATTTACAAAGGTTTTATTGTGTGAGTTGGTTTCCAAATCTAATAGATACCTAATATTTTGGAGCACTTTGGGTAAAATCTAACCCTACTAGTATATCCAAAAGGCCTAAAATCCTATGGATTGACTATTAAATCATTAAAATTGAGCATCTTTACCTTGTTCCATCAATAAAATGTTCCTCTCCTTGTCATTTGTATGATAAAAAAAATTTCATATTTTTTAAAAAGTGATAAAATCTATAGAAAATATATTCTATATGTGTATGTAAAAATATTCACAATCATCAACGTCATTGATGTGATAAGGTATGAATGTATCTTTTCATTTTTAATGTCTTTATTAATTTGTGAAATACATTTTATTTTTCATGGATCTTCAAGGGTACATGTTACATGATTGTGGGCACTGTATTCTTGACATGTGCCCTATCACAACAAGTTATGCTACCTAGCCTGACATCAACTAGGCATGGTGTTTTCTTGACATGTGCCCTATCACAACAAGTTATATATCTATTGGCCCACCTATGAAATTTGCATTGGTCTCATGTTAGTAACTTTATAGAAATTAATATTTCATAAAAGATTTCATCTAAAAACAAAATCCTTATTTGACATCTAGCTTCATGCAGTATGATTTGTCGTATTCAACTTTCTAAAGATATTTTATCATTTTTGGGTGGTTTTAGGATCTAAAGGAATATTATATTAATTAAACATATTTTTTTAGTTTGGAATCAAATGACATCACACTAATATTAGCACCATTCAATCCCAACTCATGGTAGTTTACTTGTTGCACTTGATCTTCAAAGACTCCATACTCAATCATTTTGGTTCATCTTTTTTAAATAATTTTTTATTTGTGATATTTTTTGAGGGCGTCAATAGTGGTTTAGATGGTTTATGGTTTTGGTGTTTGTTATTTTTAGAAACTACAAATTCTCATATAGGTGATGCTAAGTAATTATCATTTTGGGAACTTCTAGGGCTTTTTTTAGCTCATACAGTAATATTTTTTGTGCAAATTTTTAAAGTGCATAATTTGTGTGTACTTCTCATTGGTGTAGTTTGATTTATCTTATCCTATCAAAAAATTATTATGATCTTTTTAAATTTGGAAATACATTAAACCAAGACCACTTATCTAATTTAAGCATTGATAGTTGTGATCACACTAAGTATAAAGTGTCATCATCATAATATATTGAGGAAATCTATTGGTTGATTTATTTTTGGGGATTTTGTTGTGTTTTTTATACGTAAGAGAATTTTATTAATTTTAAAAAGGGACTAAATTTTTTCGGATGTTTTAGTACTAGTGTGCAAATACCTCATCATCAACATCCTAACAAAGGAGTCTGAAGCCTTGTAGGGCCCCTATATTACAATTCTACTCCATTTTCTTCCCCATCCAAACCCTAATTATAAAATTGCTATTAATTTTTGTAGTGGTTTGCATAACCAAATAATATTCCTATTACATAAAAGATAGGTATTGTGTTACCACATACATTTAATGAATCTTAATCGATTACATGGATATAAGAAGAATGATAACTCATGACCATAGGATTTTCTTCAACTTCTAACTCAAAATTATCCAAACCAACAAACCAAACATAAATTCTTGTAAAATATATGGTCATGCTTTCAAACAAAAACACCATATCATTCCATCACTAAAGATTGGATGTAGTCAAAGAACTCACCCAACCATGCCCAATCTTCCACTAGTTCAAGGAAAAGGAAATTTTTAGAAAGAAAAAACCCCTCTCAACTTGACCTCTATGGCTCACTAGGACTACATTATTTATGTCCAAAAGGAATGGAATGTGCCACACTTGGGCCCCAAAAATTAAGAGCATGTGGATTTTTTTGGGCCATGAAATCCCTTCCCCATAGCGAGTGATGACCACCACATCTTTGACGCCACCCAAAAATCTTGCTTGGCAAGGAGCCTAACCATCACCAAGATTTCAACTTTCAAGTTATTGCGGTTAGAATTTACTTTGTACCTTTCCTCTGACCACATACATTCCTTACCTAGAATGAGTTTTATGGCCTTCATAATCAAATTGCTATGTACCTTAAAGGTCGACTTAATCCTCAATGATGTAATTAGCTCAAGAAAGGCCATCTACCTTTTTGGGCATGCCATCTTTATCAAGGTCTCCATACTACATGCTTTGTGATCCAAATTTGATGTCTTGAGTAATTCTACATTATGGGATCTAAGATTGACCATCATTATAAATGATGCAAATGCCAGCTATGCCTCATAAAATTGAGTCATGTCAAAGTTAGCGCTGTCCTAAATTTTGTTCTTGTAATGTTGTGAATTTGCATTGCTAGGAAAATTCCAAATTTATACTACCTCCTACCTCAGAGAATTAAATTTGATAATGCAATCCATATTTTTTCCATCTTTCCCTATCCAATTAGTAGCTATTTTATGTTTCAGTGGGGGATATTCTGTCAGGAACGCTAGCATGGAACACAGAGGTCTATGTGTTGCATTGCTATCCTAACAAGATTCCCACCTTTGGGATCCACAGAGGTGTTGCACTCCTCCATTGGATGCAAAGTGTAACATATCCTTCCCTTTGGAATGACTTCGAATGACTCCTTTACCTCCATTTTGATTTCAAATTGCTATCTTCTCCATTCAACTGGGCTTCTTCGCATTCTTCTTAATCATTCTCACCATCTGCACACTTCTAGATTCACTTTCAACTCCTTCAAGCAGTCACCACCTCCATTGAAGCTGCAAGTTAGCACTTTGTTGTTTCACTCTCTTCAATGTCATAATAATGTTGGTCCTTGAAGTCTTACATGCTTGCTCCTTCCATTTTCCTTGAGAGAACTTGGTTGGGAAGGTGATATCCTTTTGTTTCCTATTAAATTTGCATTATTGTATTGATATTATAGCATATTGTGTTTGATTATTGCTTGGTATCTTTATTTCTATATACTTTCTTTATCATACTTCTACAATCATTGCTATCTGGCTATCTATGGAGGTGGAAACACCAAAGCGGGGGACTGACTAAGGTAGTCCTCTAAAAACAACCCCAACATTTTAGTGTTCTTGTGTGTGTAGGTTATTCATCGAGTAAATACTTTGAAGTCCTCAACTCGTGGGTTTGAAGGTCCATTTCTACCACCTTTCTCTTGTCAAATTCTAGCTTGGTGATCTTAAATTATTCTTCTTGCTATATTATTATTTTGTATCTTTCTATTTTTTCATAGCTTGAAAACTCTACCAAATAGGTTGTTAATAGATTTTTTGGCATCTTAGATTATACCTTGCACTTTCTATCTGTGCGGATGCTAGTGCACCACTAGGATAACAGTGCACCACACTAGAGTCTATGTCCCACATTGTAGTCCTTTGGTAGTAAGCTTCCTACGTTGCATTCTAGATCTCGAAAACTAGATCACTTGACTTCTTGAAACATTTGGGCTTATAAAAGGATAACAACAACTTTATTGCTCTTCCTTTTCAGCCTTTAAACTTTAAAATTTCCTAAAAAATTCCATTAGCTTAAGGTATATTAGGGCAACTTGTTGTTTTAGACCCTCCTGTGACCTAGGGTCCTGAGCGTTTGGTCCCCCTCTACATTTTGGTGAACCTAACGTGAACTATTTTTGTTTTGTTTTGTAGTGTTGAAGGAATCTTCTCCCATGTTCTAGGTGTGTTGTAGGTGTGTGTGTTGCAGGGTTCATAGCCTTGCAAATCAACCTATGACCCCTAGCAGTGTAGTCAAAAAGATCCCTAAATATTGTGAGGAAAAATCTAGATAGGTCACCGTCTGATTGTTGAACCATTGGGGTATCCTAAGAAAGACCTTTTCAAAGTACACAAAGATGGCCTCTTTCATGTAGCTTCCCATTCCTTGTGTGCAACCTATGAATGGATCACTTGCTATAATCTTTACATCACAATAATTTCCTATGAATGTGAATAGAGAACTCTCTATGTACATTCTCGCTTGTATCAACGGGAACACCATGAATATAATTCTTGTTGATCCTATGTGTCGAGTTAATGTTATTACAGAAGAGATTATGCTAATTAAATTTCTACACAAGGATTGGTATGATGAATCTAAGAGAACAATATGTATGCATGATGGGATTTCCACCCCCCATTGGTTCCATCACTCTCTTAGTCTTGGTAGGGCCCAAGACTATGAATGCCCTTTTTGATATCATCCTGAAGTCAGAACTGTTTAGAGTGAAGCTAGGCATCCCATGGCTAGTTTCCATGAATGCAATCCCTTTGGTGATGCATAAATATTTGAAGTTCTCTCATGAGGGCTCTATGTATGTTTTGCATGACACTAGGTATAAACCCCTGGTTTCACATAGGGCCTATTCATTAGATCACTTTTGTCCTACCCCTATTGGTCTGCTTCCTCCAAGGATAGACCTATTGTATCACACTTATGTTAAATACAAGAATGGGGGCATAGCACCGAAAGTGACCTATCCTCCTTCCCCTTATGCTATTTTGGTTAAGGATTTTATGATAGCATAGTAGCAGGCTGCCTCTTCCTCCTCTCAAAAGGGGAAGGATAAGTTTTCTTGTGCCCAAGAGCCTTCCTCTTCTTTTGCTTCTCCATCTGCTTCTGCCTCTTGCCCTTTTTTGGCACCTTCGACCTCTACTCCTATGCCTTTCTTCGTGAGCCAAATGAATTTCTTGGGGAGTCTGATGGTTCCTTCTTGGCAGAAGGCCAAGCACCAGGTGTTTGACCTTCCTATATTACCCATAGTGTCTCGACTCACTATCTATGGTAAGGGGAAGGGTCCTTATGGAGTTGCCTCTACGTCTTGGCCATTGTGGCCTCTTACTACTTCTACCCCTATAGTGGCGAATGGGAAGAGGCTCACCACCACCATCAAGGCACTTGAGTCTGCTTCTCCACTAGTTGTTGCTTTTGTTCCTGCATCTCTTCCTCTTATTTCTATCCAAGAGTCACTCCCTCCAATGGAAACAACTATAATGGACACTCCCATGATAGAATAGGAGCCTTCTGCTCCTCCTCATGTGAGCGTAAGCATCGAAGAAAGGCTCTAGCTGCTGAGCAGGTTGCCTTGCAGAAGGAAAAAGAGGAGTTGAGAGATCTTGTTTCGATATCTCCTATTGTTACTCCCTCTTCTACCCCTTCTTCTTTGGTTCCCATTGCCTTGATCTTGTTTCTAACTCCCCCTATGAGAATGGATGACCCTCACCCTAAAAGGGTGGAATTTTTCATCACTCCCTCAATTGAGACTCCTCTCCTAATGTCCCTTCTAGACATCTCACCTTTTCCTAAGCCCGTGAATATGTCAAATACTTTGGTGGTGTCCACTATAGTTTTGTCCTCTTCTTCCTCACCTTTTTCTTCTTCTGTGGGGATCTTGCACCCTCTAATAAAGTGTAAGTTGGAGGATGACCCTTCTTATAATGAGGGTCAGAGGAAAGGATAACCCTCTTCAGGATAGGGTTTTGCTTTGGCGCTCTTTGTCCTTGTAATAAAGGCCACCCCAGTGTTTCTCAAGTTTGTCATTGCCCCCATGTATTTTGGTGAGGTTGGCAGTGGATCCTGGGTGCCTCCTTCTTTGCCCACCCAGTTGACATATGGAAATCCTGTCAACTGTATGTTCAACTCGATGGATGATGTCCTAGCCATGTTGGTGATCATTATAAAATCAATGACTTTTAACTCACAAGATTTGAGTGAAGAAGAGTTGGAGGGTGCTCCCCTTGCTATCCCTCCATTGCAATCTCATCCCCCCTCTCCCTATAATGATCTAGATTGGGATAATAATGACCTCCTAGTTGATGAGGACTAGGAGAGCACCTATTCTTTATCTGTAGATTGTAATTGTGTGTTTGTTGTGCTTCCCTTGTGCTTATTTTTATGTGTTCATAGAGAACCCTTGTCACCCTTGTAGGTGATTGGATACATGAGTATTTTTTGTTGTAACCTTTTTCTATTTGTTGCATCCTTCTTCTATTTATTGTGCCTTGATTTTTGACAATTGGGGATGATGCAAAGTGTTTGGGGCATTTAGGCCTCCCTTTCATGTTGACCCAATTTTTGTTTGTTTGTTTTGTTTTGTTTTCACATACCCTTCATCATGATCTAATATAGTAGGGGATTAATGACAGTTCATTCATTAATTATATTATATTTCTCCATCTATATCTATGAGCAGTTATGACCTCGAATTATCAAATCCCCCTATCTCTTGATTTCATTATCTTTTCTTATTTTTATTATTCTCTCTTCTTTGCTTGCTTCTTGATGTTGTGGTTCCTATGTGTTGTACCTCACGTGTGCAAAAACATTTCCATGTCTGCATATTGTCATGTATCATTGGCCACAACATCTTGGGATGTTCTTCCTTTTCTTAAGATGCCATGTGCTCCTTCAGTTCACACGCATCATCCTAAGGGGGCCTCCTACCTCTTTGATTTTCAATAAGGTGTATTCGGTGGCCAATAAATTTCTTGTTGAAAATATTTGCATTTTTTTTTTCAAAAATTACATCCTTCAAGAAGTATCCCCTTAGCAATATTTTCTTTTGAAATCAAATTTGTAGAAAAAAGAATTAAGAATTCGCCTTTAAGGAGGCCATTCTTCTTTTTTCAGATTCCTTGATGAAAGAGAATCTTTCAAAAGGATTCCTTAATGACAAGATCATTTGTAAAAATATGTCATCACTCTTCAAATGAAGCATCCCTTGAGAATACCCCTCTTTCTTTTGAAGGGTTCCAGAGGGACCCCTTTGAAAGCTTCTCCTTCAATTGCTTGTTCTGAAATTTGACTGTTTGTTTGTTTGCATGAATTTTTTCTTGCCTAACATGTTTTGTCTTTGGATTAACATGTTGCCTTGCTGGACCAAGCACCTATGAGGATCAATCAGACTCTATGGAGCCTTTCACATCTAGCCTCCCTTAGGACTGATCACTTTTGGTGCCTCCTTTGCAAGACTAAGAACCTATAAAGCATTTTCATTCTACAAGACTGAGCACTTGTAGAACCTTTTGATCATCTTCTGTGGGATTAGGAACCCATGGAGCCAACTCTATAGGACTGAGCACCTACAAATAATTGTGTTCACCTTTCGTAGAACCAAACACCTATGGTTCTTTTGTTCAAATCTCCATAGGATCAAGTACCTGTGGAGCCATATCTCTCTCTCATGCACTCGAGTTCACTAGATTTTGATTTGCTTCCTTGATGGTTATGGTATACTTACCTCAAATTTAACTCTACTTTACTATGCATTCATTGACACTTATGCTCACTAAATTGGGAGACAAATGTAATGGCATGAATTTGCACTCCTAGGAAAATTTCACATTACACTACCTTCTACCTTAGAGAATTAAATCTGATAATGCAACCCATATTTTTGTCACCTTTCCTTTTCTATTTGGCAGTCATTTTATGTGGACCAGTGGGGGATATTCTATTAGGAACGCTAGCACAACGCATGGATGTCTATGCGATGTGCTTCCATCCTAACATGATTCCTTCCTCTGGAATCTGTAGAGGTGTTACACTCCTCCATTGGATGTGAAGTGTAACATCTCTTGCCCTTGGGATCGACATTAAATGAATTTTTTACCTCCATTTTTCTTTCAAATTTCTATCTTCTCCATTCAATTAGGCTTCTTCACATTCTTCTTGATCATTGTCACCATCTCTACACTTCTAGATTCACTTTCAGCTCCTTCAAGCATTCACTACCTCCATTGAAGCTGCAAGTTAGCATTTTATTATTTTAATCTCTTCATTTTCATGGAAAATGTTGGTCCTTGAAGGCTTGCATGCTCACTCCTTCCATTTTCTTTGATAGCACTTGGTTGAGAAGGTGATATCCTTCCATTTCCTATTCAATTTTTATTATTGTAACATATTGTGTTTTCTTATTGCTTGGTATCTTTATTTCTATGTACTTTCTTTATCATACTTTTACAATCATTGCTATTTGGTTGTCCATAGAGGTGGAACACCAAAACAAGGGATTGACTAAGGCAGTCCTCTAAACATAGCCACAACATTTTATCGTTCTTGTGTATGGAGGTTGTTTATTGAGTGAAGACTTTGAAGACCTCAACTTGTGGGTTTGAAGGTCTATTTCTACCACCTTTCTCTTATCAAATTCTATCTTGGTGATCTTAAAGTATTCTTCTTATTGTACTATTATTTTGTATCTTTCTATTTCTATCACAGCTTAAAAACTCTACCAATTAGGTTGTTAGTAGATTTTTTGGCATCTTAGAATGTACCTTGCACTTTTTGTCTATATGGATGCTAGTGCACCACTGGGATGAGCACGTTGTGTTGGAGTCCATGTCTTGCACTATACTCCTTTGGTAGTAAGCTCTGAGTTGTAGTCTGAATCCCAAAAACTACCTTACCTAACTTTATGGAACATTCATGCTTGTAAAATGACAACAAAAACCTAATTGCTCTTCCTTTTCAACCTTTAACCTTTAAACTTTCTCAAAACATTCTATTAGCTTGAGGTAGATTAAGGCAACCTATTGTTCTAGACCCTCTTGTGTCTTGGGGTCTTGAGCAGTTCGTCCCCCTCCTCTACAGTTCCCACTAGTGATATTATCCACCACCAACCATCTTTTCACCTTACATTTGAATGCTTTCCTATTTTCATTATACACTTCTTTCCTTTGACCCCTTCATTTTCTAATCCTTCAGCCTCATGATTGGCCTCCCTAAAAATGTGATTAATTGAATATTATTAAAAAAATCAAAATCTCATTCACCTCCTCCAACAATGTTGGTAGTCTTCAGTTTGAAACTTTATTTGCCTCGACCACAATAACTACCAACATTGAATTACCATCCAGTGTTATGTTGTTGTTTTTTAATTATTTACATAATATTAATCCATAGATGAGGGCTCTAAACTTTGGTATGTTATTCATCCCCTTTGCTAAGCGCACTGAAAGACTACCAATCATAGAATATTACCAATCCCTTATTATGCATCTTGCCTCGAAAGGGCCTGGATTTCCTCTAGCTGCCCCATCAAAGTTCAACTTAAACGATCCCAAGGTGGGAGGAGACCATGTTACTTCATTTCTCAATGATTGGGAGCCCTTCCCACTAGGCTTTGTTAAGGATGGGATTCTTAATCCAAACCAAGAATTTCACATGCTTTGATCACATTCAAAAAAGGAGTGTTGAGATGAGGCTCTTCCTTCCATTATGGAGTTCACCACCTCAACTATTGCAGCCTCAAGCTTATTCATGAATGAAGTAAGCCGCATTTCTTTTTATTGAAAACATCTTTGGTTTCACTCTTTCCACAACTCCCACACAAAAATAGAAGGAATAATTACCCATAGGCATGAAAACAATGCAATATTCTTCAACTAAGCATATCATTGGGTAGAAATCCCACCCATCCTAATTTGGCACATAGGCATCTTCAACATCCTTGGGTAAAGGGGTAGTGCAACAACAAGTGGTTGACACTTTCTTCATTTTCTTTACATAATACACACCTAGAGGGCCCTTGTGTACCTAACTTGGAAAATTCATCACTAATTAATATCCTATTTTATATTGCTGCCCAAGTGAATGTACCTTCTTTGGAGAGACATAATTTGTCCCAGTAAAGATGAATTGGTAAAGATGACACTATTTCATTACTTTGCAAGATTCTATAACCATCCCTAGCATTGTATTGGCTAGATTTTGAACTAGCCCACACCAACCTCTCATAGACTTCTCGAACTAAGATCATCATGAGCTTTAGTTACTCTTCTAGCTACTTCTTTTCTCAGGCTAGTAACCCCAAACCATTTAGATTCTCCATTTTAAGGATTGCAGACCATTATTTCTGGTTTCTTGAAGATAATCACTTACATATAACCCTCGAGCTTGCTACAGAGTTATCTTTGTTTGACCAAAATACACCACACTTTCCAAATTTGGATAGCCCCCTAGGAATCCTCCCAAAATAGGGACTACTTTCCATCATGGATGTCCCAGGTTAGATAGTGAGTGGCGAGGGATCTACAATTCCTCATAAAGTTCCATATTTGGGATCCTTGTGGTAGATTGTTTGAAAGTAAAATGTTGTTTCCTACATTGTTTCCTAGATATTTAATTATGTTGAAGGATATTGGCCCATTTCTAATTAGGTTCCAAATATATCTTCCATATTAATTTTCCCCTAGAGCCACATTTTGTTTCAACAAAGCTTTCACACCTTCACTAACCGCCTCTTTTGGTTTATTTATCCTATCCCATGCAATGAGTGAAATATTCTTTTGCTTCATGGAACCTTACCTAAAAAACCTTCACATACTTTGGACTATGCTTTGATGGACACTTTTTGGGAGGGAAAGATAAGATAATATGTAGATTGGAATGATTGTAATGACTTATTTTAGCATGGTTATCCTACCATCCCATGACAACCACCTACCTTTCCATGAAGCCATCCTATTGTTAATATTTTATTTTATTAGATCCCAAAGACAACCATTTCTTTTCCCCTTTGCCAATGGAAGTCCGAGATATTACAAGGTAACTTCCCTTATATTTAAAAATCTTGATGATTTCTTGTTCTTTATGTTGATTTGTGTTAAAAAAGAAGATCTTATATTTGGATTCACTAACCTCATATCCAAAGGTATCCAAATATAGATCCAATAGTTCCTTAAAAAAATTGGCTTCACTTCTTTTAACACTTTCAAAAAAATAATGTTGTTAGCAAATTGTCGATGTGTGATAATCAAAACATTGCTTGTAACTTGTATACCTTCTAATCCGTCGTTATTGGAAGACCTTGATATGGCTCTCCCCAATGCCTCCACCATAATGATGAAAAGAAAGGGTGAGAGTGGGTCACCTTGTTTGATACCCTTGGATGTCTCAAAAAAACTTTTGGGGAAACATTAACTTACATTGATAATCTGGGCCCAAAAATGTAGTTGAACACCCATTCTATCCAAGACTGGTCAAATCCAAAATCTTCCAAAACCTTGCATAGAAAGTGCTAATCCACCAAATCATATGCTTTTTTATGTACAATTTAATCATCATGCTTTATTTGTTGACTTTTTCAATAGAATGCATTGCTTCTTAGGTAATACTTTTTGGTATGTGGCAACTAATCATGCTATACTATACACTCTTCATGTATCCTTATTGGGGTCCGAGGCCAGGCCAGTCCTTAGGTGGGGGTTCAGGGGTGACAACCCTTGAGAAAAAAATTTCTCCTAATTTTTCACTTCATCACCAAAAAAGGAAAAAACCGACTTTGTAGAACCCTTAATCTAGAAGTTTCTAAGAAGCTTGTAATAAGCGGTTGGGATGAGAGTTGCAATGAGGCACTATTCGTGAGATTGTAATATTTTTTGCACTAGATAATAAAATCATTGGATGGCTGTGATTTTGTGGATGTAGCCCAGATTTGGTGACCCATGTTAAATTCTTTGTGTTGTCTTGTTTTTGCTATAATTTTCTAAGTATTTTATTTATCTATTTTATTGATCAAATCTGTATTTAACTATTAGATATCTGCCTACTAACCCTAATAATTATTACCCATTCTAGAATTTAACTACTTAGCAAAAACCCCATTTTATCCTATGAGATTATGTGTGGAAGGATACACTTCATCATGCTCACAATTTCTTTCATCATCAATTTATAGATAGTGTTGTATAAAGAGATGGGTGTATATTCATCCAAAAACTCTAGTTTTTTATTTTTAGGAATAAGGGATATAAATGTATTGTTTATGTCTTATAACACATTTCTCGATCTTCTTTGATCCTCAATTATTGTTGTCACCTCATTCCCAACAATATCCCAACACTGATAATAAAATCTAGTAGGGAACCTGTCCAGACCTGGGGCTTTGTCCAAGTGAAGTTGACTTAAGGTCATTTCGATTTCCTCTTCTGTAAAACACTTGGTTAAGATTTTATTTTCTCATTTGATACCAATTTTGGAATCACCTATAGTAATTTTTGTTGAGCCCTCATATAAAATCCTTCCAAATTATTGAGCAAATTATGAAAAAACCAATTGTTTCTTTTGCAATCTCTTTCCCATTCTTTGTGATGGAACCATCCAATTTATTGATCTTTGATATTTTATTTGTGTCCCTTTTGAATTTTTTTGAGTTGTGGAAAAACTTTGTGTTTTTATCTCCTTCCCTTATCCATAGTTCTCTAGATTTTTATCTCCAAAATAATTCTTCTTTGGATATCACTTCTTCATATTCCCTTAGCAATTCTTTTTCCTTTAAAAAAATTTCCTTGTCCATTCCATGCTTGAAGAATTCCTCATTTAGCTCATGCCAGCTCCCTTCTAGTTCTCTTTTTGATTCAAATACATTTCTAAAATATGATTCCATTATATTTTTTCTTAAGCAATTTTAGTTTTGTAACTACATAACATTTTGGATCCTATCATTTTGACTTCCCTCCACCATTGCTCAACCATCTTGAGGAAGTTTGGATCTTTCATCCACATCTTTCAAAATTTGAAGGGATGATGAATTGGCTTTTTATCACCTAAAATTTTGAGTTGGATTAGGTGGTGATTCGATCCGGAGTGGGGAACAATACAACCTTCTAGTGAATAAGGGAAGGTTCCCAAATCACCTTTAAACAAGAACTTGTCCAAAATTTCAGCTATACTACTAAAACCAAGTCTCATGTTTGTCCATGTGAAAGTTACATTGGTCATTTAAACTTCCATAAGCATATTTCTAGCCACAAACTCTTTGAAATAATTTTGGGATTGATACCTTCTATGGCTGCCCCCTTCTTCTCATTGTATGGAGAATGACACTAAAATCCCCCTCCAATATATGATTCTCATTTGGCTATGCTTCTAGAAAATTTCATATTTATTTTTGAATTTCTTTCTTCTTGATGAATGAGGTAGGACCATAATTATTAACTAAAGTGACTTGTAAATTTGCATAAAGACTCCTTACCTTGTAGGCTAGTCAATGCTTGTTCACTGTAATTCTTTCCATGTAAACTCTTTGTGGTTTCCACATTATGATTAGTCCATTTAAGGTACCTTATGAATCCATTTATTTTTCTTGCCAAAATTTTAACTTTCTCTTGAACACTTCCACATCCTTCTTTGTAATTTTTTATTCTTGGATCATGATGATGTTAGACATTGAAATCTCCATAAAACACTTGACCAAGAGTCTCTTATTGGGGGAATTTAATCCCTGAACATTCCATGATATTAACTTCATGGCCCCCCGAGAAGGGGGATTCCCTTCCCTGATCTCA
Source organism: Sequoiadendron giganteum (assembly GCA_007115665.2). NCBI lineage: Eukaryota > Viridiplantae > Streptophyta > Pinopsida > Cupressales > Cupressaceae > Sequoiadendron > Sequoiadendron giganteum. The sequence continues at coordinate 454,194,293 of CM021104.1, read as the reverse complement.
ATAGCCTGGTGATTTTGACATGCCCTTCAACATCTCTATCAATAATTCTTTTCCCTTGGTTTGTCTTTATGCACTTATTTTTCCCTTCTCCATAATCCAATGATTTCCTTGTCAGATCCTTTTGCTTGATTCCCATTTTTTTTGATTCCATGAGAGCAAAGTCCAAGTTTTCTATTTCCTTTGGTCTAGTTGAAATAAGTTTTTCTTCTCCCACACAATATTCACCTTATTTCAATGCTTATCATGTCATCAAATTGATGAAATTCATGATGATGGCATCTTCCTTTATATCTTCACTTCATTTACGCCTAGATTAAAGTCATAATTATTGGTTTCTCCTTCCTTTGATTCTGCATTCCCTAGCTCCTCTCCTATAGGTTGTGTAGTGTCAGAAATTGTTACCCTTAATAATTTCACATTATGTTTTTCCATCCCTTAATTTATTGGACCTAATTAGGCTCCTAATTTCCTAAATTATGCATTCTAAAGCCTATTTTTATCATTTTTTGAAGGATTGCAAGCATTGAATAAATGCAAACAATTAATATTTTGATCCAAGCAATAAATGTCTTGGTAGATAGGGCCACGACCCATACACCCATCCCACTATCTTGTTGGGGACCAATTTTTAATATGTTTTTGGTGGCATTTTAACATTCAAATTTCAAATTTCAAGTGTCAAGTGTCAACTTTTGGGATATAATTTCTAAGAAATTAGAACAATTACATACAAATACCTACTTATTGTATCATTTGAACATTAATGAGAGATATCTAGGAAACTATTGGAAAAATTAAGATCAAGAGCACTATTGAGCAAGTCAAGAGCAGTATTTTAGAGCATTATGGCAATAATTCAAGATCCAAAAACATGTCAAAGTTTATATGTGTTCATGTTCATGTTTTGTGAAGGTCAACCCTTGTTGTAAGTCTCCAAAGCATTCAAGAATTCAAGAAATAAAGATCCAAATCCTTGAGGTGATTTTCATGACTTAAGTCCTTCAAGGAAGTCATTAAAGGGTGGTGAGTTGCAACACTATGTGGTTCAAACATTCCTTCCTTTCAATTATCATTTATATCATTGACATTGCTATTGTGGAAGTGGAAACACTTACATGAGGTTTGACTGAGGCAAGCCCCTAAATGGCCCTATGTTTCCTCTCTTTGTGAATGTGAAAATTACAGGTTTGAAGAGGACTGAAGAAGGATTGAAGGAAATTTTTTGATTATTGCATTCAAATCCCTAAAAGTTGTCAAGCCACAAAAATTCAACTATAGAATTACTTGACAAAATTCTAACAAATTTGCAATAGGGAAACAAAAAGTCCGATCCAACATCAGAGGACTACAAAATTAGTTTCTAGACCCCCTATTAGGGCCCCATACGTCCCTAGGTATCTATGTCCTTTACATGTCAGATCCAACTTTTTATGATAGGTGCACATCATTTGACACTTCCGAGATCAACCTAGAATTTACTGTTTTTGTTTGTGTGCTTTCAAAATATTGTGTTTATCATATTAGGTCATATATTTCAATCAGTTTAATCATTCCAAATCATTTATAATCCATTTCTAAGGCTCAAAAAAAGAGATCTAGGTCTGATTAGCTTACCTTCATGGTTGATAGTCAATCTATTCACCTTGTTGATCTCCCTCTTTATTGAAACTTAGAAAAAGACATATTCCTATTACATCCTAAGTTATTTGCATTTAGGACATAAGAAAACACCAACATTTTCCTTTTTTCATTTTGGTGAACTTAGCCTGTTGACATCATAAACCTTTTGATAATTGCATTTAATCATCCTAAATTAAGGGTTTTCATTGCATTGCTTTGCATCCTTTATTTAGGGTTTCATGTTTGCATCATAAAAATCCAAAAATACTGCATCATAGGTTGCATCATAGCTTGTATTAAGCTTTATTTCAGTCATTTTAGATCAAATCTTCAATTTCATTAATTTTTGTTCACAAATTATGATACACTTGTAATGCACCTACATTAAGAAATTCTAGAAAAAATAGTCACTGTTAGACCTGTTTGCGGATAGAAACAAAAACCCTAAATAGCAACTTAGAAATTCAATTTTTCAATTTCAAACCCCTTGTCAAGGACTCAGATACCCTTGAGCGACTCTGTCCTTGTACAGGTGCATCATAAAACTTTTTCATAGTTTTATGTCTCTGTTTGCTCAGTCTGTAGGTACTTTCAGATCTTTGTCTTCGAATCGGTAATTGCATGTTTCTAGGAATATTGCATATAGTTCATAAAGGTGAAAGAAAGTGCATTGCTTGTGTTTCAAAATTGCGTCAAAATCATCATTTCTAGGCCTTTGCATTTTAGAATCAATAAATTATTTCATTTCAAATCTCAAATTTGTGTTTATAACTTGTTCAAACATCTTCAACATTCTTGCATACTTGTATTTTGTATCAAATTGGCATAAATTAAGAAAATTATGGGAAATCATTTATGGTTACAACTTGTTGCGAGTAGAATCAAAAACTTTAAACATTTTAATACATAGTCTGATTTTGAATTTCTAGAACCCCTGACTAGGACTTAGATGCCCTTGGGCGCCCCTATCTTGCTATTCCTTGACAAAAAACTTTCCCAAACCTTTGTTGTTTTGTTTCCTACTTACTTCTGCTATCCAATTTCTATTTTTGGCTATTTTATTGTGTCTATTTACTAGTTTAGTGTTCATATTGGTACACTTAAGTGTTTTGGAACTTGTTTGAGTTTCATGACATGGTGTCCTATTGCAAGTATTTCAGTAATACGTAGTTCTCACTAGTATAGAAACAATAATATATGATTAAAAAAGCTACTAAAAACTGCTTATTAATGGCTAGCATGGTCACGTGACCATTAGTAGTTTATTTCAAGTCATTTATAATGTGACCAAATTGGACTAAACCATTTTTAGTCATTTATTGGTTGTTTTAATTGATCAATTTGGTAGTATATTTAGTCATTGATTATTGCTAGTTGGTCATTTATTTAGTCATGGTAGTCATTTATTTAATCATTATAATAATTAACTATCATCAATTGGTAGTATATTTAGTCATTTTTATTCATCGATTTTCGTCCATTGGTAGTATATTTAGTCATTTGAATTAACTGATTTCCATCAATTGTTTGTATATTTAGTCAAATTAATTATTAATTGAAATCAATTGGTAGTATATTTAGTCATTTTAATTGACTAATATTTGAGGATTTAAACATAAAACATAAAAATACACATCAATTATCAATTGCACACAATAAGATAGCCATTACCAAGGTAAAATCGTTGAACTTTATTAAAAGAAAGGCATTCTTACAACTTGCACAAGTTTGAAATATTTATCTTTCTTGAAAAATACTTAGAAATAGAGTATTACAATGTTTATTTTTAGTCACAAGACTGAAAATCTGAGTTAGAATGCACATAAATGACAAGAAAGAAACTTCTCCAATTTTTTTTTGCAATGATGGAAATGCATGCTTGGAGCTCTTCAATGCAAGCACATGCCCCTTTCATCTCTTAAAACTTTTGCAACGTGGGCAATCTTCTTGGAGTAAACTATAATGTGTAGAATCCAAGAAGGAGAGTGTTGATCGTGTCCCATATATGAAGCTCTCTCCTTCAATGCAACCAACAATAACCCTAAAATCTCTCCTCCTTTATGTGCAATGTGCAATCTGATATGAACAACAAAGTGCTACCTTTTCTGCCATGAATGAATCTATGCCTCAATACAACCAACAAAATTACTACTAGTCTCAATTCAGGAGGAATAAAAGTGCATTGCATATTGCAAGTTTACAAAAATAAGTCCAAACACAACAAAAAGATAAATCAATTAAAAAACTATAGCCTTTTCAACAAATTCCTTAAACATAATGTTCAACATAGGCTTGAAATATGCATATTGAACCCTTGATTTCAAAACCTTGTTCAAAGTTTAAGAAAGGTGATACACTTAGATTATAAAATGACGTTTGTTGGAAAATTATGCCTCAACGTTTCTGGCTTTTCCCTTGAAGACCTGGTGTTTTCCTTCATGTTCTGGCCTTTATCACGACGGTCTGGCTTGGTCTTGGCGATTTTTGTCTGGTGGTTATTGCTTTACCGTGCATAGTAAGGCCACCAACAGTTTGGTTCGGTAGTTATCGCCATACTGCTGGCAGTGGTCCCTCTCACCACGGTGTTTGCAGTGAGATTGCCAGTGGAGGGCATGGTAGTTACCTCCATACCGCAGGTGGTGGTTCCTCTCACTATGGTGTTTGTGGTGAGATCACCTGCAGTCGGCCTGACGGTTACCGCCCTATCGCGAGGTAGCCTAGCGGCCCCCGCGATAGTGCGGTGTGACCGCCAACGATTTTGTAGAAGGATATCGCCATACCGTGGTAAGGCTCGATTGACTCAACAGTAGCGTGGTATGGATGAGGGTGAGCTCAGGTGAGCTCACTGCCATACCGTGAGGAAAGATGAACAGGGCAGTGATAGCGAGGTAGATGGTTAGGTGATCTCGGGTGAGCTCACCACCATACTGCGAGGCAACTCAGATAGGGGCATGGTAGTGTAGTGGAGTCAGGGTGTGAGCTCGGATGGCTTACTACCATACCATGAGGCGAGTACGATGGGGCAGTGGTAGCAAGGTAGAAGGTAGGGTGAGCTCGGGCGAGCTCGGTACTCGGTTGATTGAGTTGGATCGGTTTGATCGATTGTTAGAAGTGATAGATGAATGAGATGGTGACACATGGAAGATCCTTATGATCTGGTTGGTTGAATGGTAATTGTTCTGATGTGTGACTGAGCTGCATCATTGAAGGAAGGTTGACAAACATTTATGAGCTTGGATTAATGTTGCATGACTCGATGCTTGCGGGTTAAGCAGTGCATGTTATCAGAAATGGAATACTTGTAGGTGGATAATTTATTATCCTAATGATTGTTGCTGACAGGGATGGGATGAATAGGTATGCACATGGTATAAGGATCAGGCATGCAGTTCGATAGAAAAAAAGAGCTAACATAGAGAGGCTGAGTGTGTTCAAGCGGTTCAATCATGAACACTTAGACTCTTGGATCTGTTAAGATGTGAACATGATAGCCCAAGTGGTTGGGCTGGCCGTGAGACTGGCTGTGATAGTCATTTGTGAGGAGCTAAAGGGAATCTACACAGTATGTCATGAGGACATTGTAACTTTATAAAGATTCTATTTTTTGCTGCCTATTATCTTTCTCCAGATGAACAAGGTGTAATATCCTAAAGAGCATAGCTCTGTGTTTGTATTGTAACCGTATTAGTTACTGAATAATACAAGTGAGATGAATGTTTTGGAGTTGGGGTTTTTTACCTGAAAAAGTTTTCCCCACGTATATCTGTGTGTTCATTGTTTTGTCTTTCATGGTTGTCTGATTCAGTTTCTTGAATCTGTTCTTGTGTTGAATCTATTGTCTTGTTAAGCATTTAATTTTCTCAGAGGATCAATGGGGGATCAATTATGCTTGCTTCCGCTTTATGGCATAGGTGTTTGTGTCTTTGCAGTGATAAAAATGAAAATCACTAAGGCACTGTTGTCTTAGACGTGTTATATGATGACAGACCGACTCTATATCCCCAACAAAGTTAACATTATAGTATGAAGGCTATCAACATTAACCATACTGGAACAACATTACCAACAAAAATTTCTTGGAAACCAAGCCCAAGAATGCCATCAGACTTAGACAAAAAAAATGTCAACCCTGGTTCATGCGTTGTATCAGTAAAGAACTTCACCATGAAAGAATCCATTTATATATAAATTTCAAATTAAGTTGATGAGAAAAGATCTTTGATATCCAACTGGGAAGCCTTAAAATCCAAAAATTACTAACATGATTTTTCACAACAAGTTTCCCAACTGTGACATCATCTTTACTTAAGAAACAAATATTGATCCACTGCCCTATTGGATCTCACTGGATTCTCCTTCACAAACAACAAATTAATTATTTAACAACTTCCTTAATATCCCCATGTAAGCAGACTAAACTAAGTGAGGTTGAGGCTTTGAAGTAGAGTACCATATTATTGGTATGTGCTTGAATTTGATGACTTGTATCTTGAATGAAAATAGCAAGCTAGCTACACTGTAAAATCATTGTTACAAAAATAATCATAAAATCTTCTTTAACTAAAATAATCCTTCTATATATTTTAAGACAAGATATTTCAGTTAATTTCTAAGAGAGCTAATTTCACTATCCAAACAACCATCAATCTATTTAATGTATATAATTTCCAATAATTTAGAATTTGAATGTAATGAAACTAACCATAATTACCAAAGGTTTGACACCAAAATGTAGTGCAAAATGATTTTTTTTGACATAATTCCTTGAAGAGATGTCATCTCATGGAATGAAATGATTTGATTGTAGAATGTGCACAAAATGAATTTTTCAAGGAAGCTCTCAAAATATTTGAATTAATGAAGCACTCTAGAACATAAAAATTGTAAGCTTTGCTTGTGTTCTAGATGCATGTAGTCATGTAGGTTTAGTGGATGAGGGTTGCACTTACTTCACACGTTAGTAACCCTTATTGCATTACATATATAGTTGATCATTAGGTGTACATGGTTGACCTTTGTGCCCATGCTGGCTATCTTGAGGACACCCTAAACATTATTAGTAATATGCTAGTTAAACCTTTCATGCCTATGGAATATATATGAATATAGGCTGATTATACCAACAACATTGTTGTTTTAGTTGGATCCTAAAAATGTTGCAACTCATGTTCTTCTCTAAAACACCCATGCAGAAGTGGGCAGGTGTGGTGAGGTTCAAATAGTAAGGAGATTGATGAAAGATAGAGGAATTAAAAAAGATACTTGCATGTAGTTGGATTGAAGGGCATAAAATGGTACATGAATTTTTGTGTAGGAGATAGATCACATCCACAAACATCGAAGAGCTTTAAAAAATTTGGGAAATTGGCTTGGAAAATGAAGACAATAGGGTATTTCCAGATTCAAGACTTTTACTTAATGTTGTGGAATAGATGAAAAAAGAATCATTTATCTACCACCATGGTGAAAATTTAGCAATTGCATTTGGTTTTTTAAAAATGGCCCTTGGTAAAACTATTAGAGTTGTTAAGAAACTTTGAGTATGTTTAAATTTTCATACTATATCTAAATTCATCTCCAAGATTGTTGCAAGAGAAATTGTTCTAAGAGATGTGAACCATTTCCATCATTTTAAACAGGGGCAATGTTCTTGTGGAGAATATTAGTGATACTAATGAAACAATCTAAAAAACATGCCCTCACTATAATAATGTGCACTACATCAGATATCCAGTAATAACGAAGGGACATCCATCAAAGCATAACAAAAAATAATTTTTTGTCATATGTTATAGTTACAGGTACCCTGCTAGACATACATGTAAATGTGGAAGCATAGACAAGGCAAGCAATTTTTTTTAAAAAATGCCTCAAAGAAATGTGATTTTTCATTTTATAGTTTAACCACAATACCACACCATTTTGACTTGATCCTTGTGGTGATGCGGGAAAAGTTTGAGTTACCATGAAACTTGTTCTTCCTTCTATTTCCATGCACTGTGCCACTTCAATTCTTGTTTCCTCTTCTAGGATTCAAAATTTTATTTTACAAGGTTTTAATTACGGTTTTATTTTCTTAAATATCATCCAACCAATGTAGTTTGAATTCAAAAAATCTTTCATGAGGTTGCAATCTACACTTGTCCTCTATCGTGTTCCCTCTGCACTGCAGCAAGGAAAAACTATCTCATACATGAAGTTGAAGCTAGGTCACTCAAGGAATACACTATTGTCAATTGATATATTACTTGCACATAGTGCTAGCATGATTAATCTCAAACATCAATCAAAAGTTTCCACCCATGCACAAAAACAACAAAATAGTTCTAAACATATTTACAAGTCTAATAACTAAACCTATGTTGTTTCTCAATTGATAATTTCATTCTTATTGAGGGTCATAAGGGAAGGATGGATGAAGGAGAATCCTTTGAAATCATTAAATACATAAACCACTTGAACATGAAACTTATTTGAGCCACCAAAGTTTAACAATATGTCTATTTTTCTTTTATTTTAGATGGAGAGATGTAACTTTTTTACAAGATTTTTTTTTATGTAGATAGAGTGCTGTAAAATGTAGGCAACATAGAGAAAGCATGGAAAATGTGACAAATGCATATGAAAAAGGCATATACACAAATTAAAATTCTAGCAGTCAAGCATGTAAAATAAAAAGGGAAACTCAAGTATGCAGTGAAATTTAAATATTTTAGTACTAAAAATTGGTACCCCTATGAAACTTCACCTGCAGTCAAGATTGCATTCAATAACCATGTTATTCTTGTCATATTATCAATGTCAGCTAAGTTGTCCTCCTTACAAATTTACCAAGTCATCAAGTATTGGTCTATTTTTGTCAGCTAAATGACATTTGTAGATTGCTCATAGATGAGCAATATGAAAAGAAAGAGATTGAGTTTTGAATGGTTTGGGAGCTCCAAAATAGGAAGGATGAAATACCAGGGGCTAGAATCTGATGGAAGAATGACTGCAAAAGAAAATGTCAAAATGTGGAAAGCAAGAGTCCAAACTCCCCCATGTACGAAAAGTTAAGTAAAATGACAAGAGGCACACTTTTAGTGACCCAAGCCAAAGAAAATCATGATAGAAGTGGCATGAACACAAAATTCTACCAAAGGAATAATTCAATTAAATATTGTTGAAATTAAGTGGCATGGCCAACTAAAAATAACACTCATGTTGGCAATGACACATGAGTCCATGCCAAGTCTTATGGGCTAGTAATGACAACATAAAATCACACCCATGGAAAGAGAAAAATAGTTTTTAAGTGTTTGTCACCACCTTTTAGTGGAAAAATTCAATTTAAAAGGGCACTCAAGGTGGAGAAGAAAACCTAAAAATGAAAGGATATTTTTTACTTTTTAAGAGGTTGTGCCAATCTAAAATAGTGATATAAAGTGGAAATGGCATGATAAGTCATGCCCATTTATGAAAAGGACCAAGAAAAGTGAAAATCACCTTTTTTAAGTGGCATTATCATTAGAAAAAATGTGATTCAAGTGGTGGAGAGAGGAAACTATGACTAGCATGAAACAAGTGAAATTTCATGATTTTTAAATGGATTTGCTAGATCAAAAGTGCGATAAATGATAAATTGCACATCTCATGTGGCATTGGCACTAAAAATTATGACATTACAAAGTCATGCCCACTAAAAGTTAATCCAAATACTAAAAGGATTTTGTGCTTTTATAATGTTATTGCCAAGATGAAACCTCCCCTTCATGCTAAAAACAACAACTTTAGTTTCCAAGAAGGGATTAATCATTAAAGTAAAAAACTATCAAATCAAATGAAAAGAGTCTATTTCAAGTTATTTAGAGTGATTATTGTCTCTTTTCAAAGGATAAAGATTGGGGTTGATTTAAATATTCTTTAAAGCATTATGCCATTATTATTTTCCTTAGAAGCTTCTCTTACAGAGGTTATAAATAAGTGCCTTGAGCTCATTGAAGGTAATGAAAGTTTTTTTCTTAGACATATGCTACATAAGTTTTTGTTCAGCTTTGAAGTCAATTTATTGTGTTGAGATTTAACAAGTCAGTAATAAGAAAATTTGTGTCCAACTTTGCTTAACACCTGTCCTCTACTCTTAATTAGTGGCTTTGAATGCTTAAGGATTGTTGTTTGTAATCTCATATCATGTTTTGTATTGCTTGTGGCTTATGTCAAACCAATCCTATTGTTAATACTAATTCATTGGTATTTGAATTAACTATTGAGAGGTGTTTTGTTTTCAGTTCATATTTTTATTGAGTTTCATAAACTAAAATTCTCATAAGTTAAGTACTTCTAGTCTTGTTCTCCTACCTCTAAGATTAAAAAAATAGGTCTAGTTTGTTTTCAAGCATTTTCTTTACATGCAAAAACCCATAAGGTAATTTGTTAGCATGCATAAATAACAATTTAGATTATATGTTTTAGATTTTATAAGTAGATTAGATCAAAGAGCCACTCCTACAATTTTTTTGAGAGGATTTCCTCACACACTATTCTTATTTGAGTTGTCCTAAAATAGACAAATTAAAATGCTAACAAAATTTATGTCTGGAAAATGACATTCCACTATCTATTTAAGCATCAATGACAAAGAAAGGCAATTTATTGATATGGATGGAATAGAAATGAAAAATAGTGGTGAAAATGAAAACACACAATCTATCTGCCATGTCAAAATCTTTTATTGGTCATTGTTGATTGACCAACAAGAATCCATGATTTTTGGGTTGTGATCACAATAAAGGTTGCTCACCTAGCATAATTTCCAACTTAAAGCACAAAAATTCTAATGGTTATTGCTAAAGTGCATGATGCTAACTTTCCATCCAAATCCACTAAAAAAACAAATGCTTGTTGCTGAGCTGAACGTGGAAGCTATACCATAAAATAAAAAGGTGATCAAAACTTTACTAGAAATAACATAAATATTAGATCAAAGACAGTTACAAAAAAATTATACATGCCCTCTTAATCAGCTACAAGATCAAACATATACATTATATTGGCTAGATCATAACTATTTAATCACTATCAATTGAATACCTCCAAAATAAAGAAAGCATGGGTAAAAGATTCTCAAAATAATTTACTTGTTGAAGATAAATTATAGGTTCTTCTAATGTCTTCTGAACATAATTTTCTTTCAAAATACCATACAAAGAAAATGATTTATGAACCCTGTTGATGGTGAAAATGACACAAACAATGTTAAAACAAAATATTTCTACTCTATTTCTCCTGAAAAAGAAATAAAATCCTAAGTAAAAACAAGATCTCACAAGCCCTAACTCACTGTAAAACATAATTTAATCTACATTACTGGCGAACCCCAATTAAATATACATGTTTAAAACCTAACATAGCACGACGCGATCATGAAAAAACATGAAAATGACCGCGCCCTAACTCACTAAACCAGAAATGCAAGCTAAAACAAAAACAAGTAAAGTAAACAAAGAAATAAAAACAAACACACAGATCTATTGAGATAGCGGACTTGCCCAAAAAAAATAAAATGATCAACCACGAACAAAAAAAACGAAAGTAAATAAAAGAAAATTGAGAATAGGAACCCTACCTCGAACGCAAAACCTGGCAAACCTTCTAAAGAAATTCGCAAGAAATTATCTCCTCCTCCTCCAATCAATTCACTCAAATGAACTCCACAGCTGCTCTACTTCACTCTTTGATTTCTTAACAATGATAATAATAATCCGTTTAATCCCTAATCAAGGTAAAACTTGGAGTTTCTACCTATGCATGGCAGCTGCCATTAACAAATTAAATGTAGTTAAGCGGAGTCAAAACTAGAGAAGAACAAACACTTCACTATAGTGCGGCTTCAGTAAAAAGTCAACAACCAAGAAACAGCGGGAGTGGAATCAGAATGAAAACGGATTTCGAAACTTAAGAAATTTCCCAACTTTGTTCCCGTTCAGGGTCTGGGTCCGCCAACAAAGCATAAAACAAAACCAACCACAAAAGTAAAATAAAAAGACTGAAATAATAAAACTTAACACAAGGACTTAATCTAAAACCAAAAGTTCAAAAAGCGGAGGTGAAGACAGAATGGATTTTGATTTTGCAATTTTGAATAAATAATGACTTAACATCCACTCCGGTTCTGGCTCTGACAAAGACAAAACAAAAGGTTTAAAAAGAAAGACTGTTGGGATGGGGATAGGAACAAGTTTTAAAGGAAGTTTCACAACCTGATTTGGTTCCGGCCCCGATTCCGACAAACTAAACAAAGAAAAACAAAGTGTTGGAAACAAAAGACTCCAAACTTTGTTCGAAAATCAACAAAAGATAAAAACATAAAGGGGGACCCATTTTGACCAAGGAAAAAGATGGGGTGGTTATGCAAGGCATAACAAATGGTGACTCGGCTAGGAAAATGGTTTACCCATTTTCAAGATACCCAAAGAAAATTTTGGTCACCCTAAAACTACTTAGTTTATGAAGCATGCTAACTTGAATAAGATCAGCTATATGTAGGATAAGTTTGAGCTAGAATCTCAGATGTATGTGCTCATGAGTTATTTCTGAATCTGAGTGTGTGCATATATTGTGCATCATTCTTTGTAAATACTTTCTCTATTTGAGAAAAACTATACCTAAGATTCAAGGTACATAGGTTGAGTCCTTTAACTATCGTGCAATAAAATCTTGGGAATTGCTTTGCTGCTAGATAGGTGTCCATAGCCCCGACAGAGATACCTCTAGTTCTCTCAAAGCATTTCTCTACTACTAGCCATGCATCCATAGCCCTGATAGAGATACTTGATTACCCACTTGATATTGAGTTTTCCTCTTCTTTCTTTCTTTTCTTTCATTCAATTTTTTTTAAAACCTTGCTTGTGGAAATCTTTTGTGCACCTTCCTCAATACTTTAGACATAATGAATCTGAAACATGGGTTGAGAACTACTATGGATTTTATGATAGTCTTGGAATCAGATTTTTTCACTTGAACCAAAGGGTAGAGCCATTCTAAAACAAATAGGTATTTACTCATGCAGATGTTTTCCTAATTGGGTGACAGATTTTTTGATCACAATTCATGAGATATTCAAAATATATCTTCTATCCTTAATAACTTTTCAACCCCAAACTAGAATGTTCATAAAACATAAGTTTGAGAATGAAATCCTTTTCAATGATGATAATGAAAAATACCTAAACCAATTTCTCTCCTAGTACCAGTAGCATACTTTGAATAACAACCCCTTAATTTGAAATGAACAAAATGAGGATCCCCAATGAAACAAGACAAGACAAAACAAAACAAACAAAAATAGAAAGAAAACAAACAAAAACTAAAAAAGAAAGAAACTTAATTACATATGATACAGTATAATAAATTTTCCTTTAAAACATCATATCTTTTATGCACCGAAATAATGCTTGAGAAATTGACCATTAACTGATAATGGAACAAGCACTCTTGTTAAGGTACTCAAATGAAAAACATTCTCTCCTAATATTTTAGCCACTTGATAAGGACCTAACCAAAGTCTATCAAACTTCTGATGATCTCCTTTCTTCTCTCTGGCCTTATCCCATAATAATACAAGATCTGATATCCTAAAAGCTTTTATCTTGGCTCTTTTGTCAAACCAACATTTGACAACAACCTGATGCTTAGAGAATTTCTGCAAAGCAGCGTCTCTTTGCTCTTCCATGTTTAACAAATTAAGTAATCTAACCTCAATCCTATAATTCTTGGTATAAAATTCCTAAATGAACTTAAGAACAGGTATCTGTAAATGGATCAGGAAGATTTGATCTTGGCCATAAACTAACTTAAAAGGTGAGTTTCATAGAGCTGCTTTAATTCTAGTTTGATCTGCCCATAAGGAAAATCTCAATTGGGTGTGCCAGTCCCTAGGATTATTCTCTAACAAATTTCTTATAACTTCCAACAAGTTTTTATTTATGGACTTAGCCACTCCATTTCCCTAAGGGTAATAATTGGAAGAATACTTCAAAAAAATTTTATGTTCATAGGCCCATGAAATGAACTTAGCAGAAGAAAAAGCAGGGCCATTATCACATACCAAAGCAAATGGAACTCCAAACATGGTTGTGATGTTCTCAGTCTGAAACTTGATGACCACCTCCGTGGTGCTATTCTTGCAAGGCTGTGCCTCAGTCCAATGTGTGCAGTAGTCAGTTGCAGTCAAGATGAATTTATGACCTGTAGAAGAATTTGGATTAATTACACCTACAAAATCAAGTGCCCATTGAGAAAATGGCCTTACCTCATATACTGGTTTCTGAGGCATTGCAAGATTCCTTTCTCTAGGTGCAAAATTTTGGCATACATGACAAGACCTGTAGTGCTAATGTGCATCTCTAAATACATAGGGCCAATAATAATAGCCCAATCTTAAAATATGATGAGCCAAAGCATCAACAGATCCATGCCCTATTCCATGCCTCCCATGAAACTCAGAAATAACATGCTTAGATTCTTGCTGATCCAAACAACGTAGGTAAATTCCTTGAAAATTATTTTTGTAAATGGATCCCCCTTTGAGCATGTAATGATCACTCTTCATCCTCAATGCTCTCCTCTGAGTAGCATTCATTCCTTCTGGACATTTGTTATTGAGGAGGAAGAAAATTCAATCCGTATACCAGGAATCCTTCGTGAATGATTGGACCGTGTACTGTTGGCAATTGATATTTATGTCTACATTAGCCATTGCTTTTGACAATCCTTGTTCTTGAATGAGTTTCATCAGGTGAATTTCTAAGTCAAACTCATGCAATATTTCCATCCACTTCCCTCTTCGTTCCCCTAATTCACTTTGCATCAGAAGAGACTTCATGGCTAGATCTGGAACTATGGCCATCACTTGACTTCAAATTATGTAATGCCTGAAATTCTTCACTGCTCGTACCAATGTAAAGGCTTGTTTCTCTAGTGGTGAATACCTTACTTCTGCATTCTTAAATGGAGAGCTCATAAAAGCAATCGGTTTCTCCTCACTCTCTTCTCTTCTCTGTGTTAAGATTGCTGTACATGAATGGTCAGAAACAAAAGAGTAGATATAGAAGGGTTTTAGATAATCTGGGCTTGTCAAAACAGGTGCCTCAGATATAAATTGTTTAATATGTATGAAAGCAGACTTAGCCTCTTCACTCCACTCAATTTTTGCATCTTTCTTCATCATTTCATTGAGGGGTTTGACAATCTCTGCAAACCTTGTTATAAATTTCCTAACAAAATTGATCCTTCCAAAGAAAGACCTCGTTTCCTTCTTGCTGCCTGGCCTTGTCAATTTCAAGATGGCCTCCACTCGGTCAAGATCTATGGAAATCCCTTCCTTTGATATAATGTGACCTAAAAGATTCCCTTCAGACACTCCAAATACACATTTGTTTGGGTTAAGAGAGACACCATAACTTATACATTTCTTTAGAACCTTTTCTAGGTTTGCAACATGGTCTTCTCTATTCCTAGAGAAGATAGTTAAATCATCTACATAAATGATTATACATTTTCCTATCAGATCTTTGAAAGCTACATCCATTGCCCTTTGAAAAGTAGCTCCAACATTGATGAGATTGAAAGGCATCCTCCTGTAAGCAAATGTGCCCCATTTAGTGGTGAAAGCAGTCTTCATCCTATCCTCATGACTAACCAAGACCTGATTATATGTAGAATAACCACCCAAAAATGACATCATCTGGGATCCATTAACCTTTTGTAATACTTCATCAAGAGAAGGTAATGGATAGTTGTCTTTCTCAGAAGCCTTGTTTAGATTCTTGAAATCAACACATAATCGAATCTCACCATTCTTCTTGCACACAGGAACCAAATTAGCCATCCAGGTAGAATGTCTAACTGGAAAGATTATTCTAGCAAATAAAAGTTTCTGCACCTCCTTCTGGATTAAGGGCTCAATTAAAGCATTGACTGGGCATTTCTTTTGTCAAAAAGGCTTGGCATCTAGCTTGAGAGGTATGGTGTGAGTAATCACTGAAGTGTCAAAAGTTTTTAGATCATCATAACTCGAAGCAATAGACTCAATGTTCTGCTCCAAGACCTTGATTATCTTGTCCTTAATTTCCTGAGGACAAGTCTCTCCTATAAGAACATTCCTTTCTGGGCCTGAGTGATTCAAATTAACAGATTCATACTTCCCTCCATCACTCTCTATAGGCACCCTTTGGTGAGCCCTTGGGTCAGAGTCAAATATCCTCTCTAAAGCAACCATCCATTTCAAAATGCTATTACTCTTCAAATCCAATATCCCTTATGGAATCTCTTTCTTAGGATCCCAATCTCCATGATCTCGTTCATATTCATCTATTATTTGTCCTTGAAAAACATCAAAACTTTCCAAAAAGGCCAATATGTGTTGATCATCATCAAATACCTGAAAGTGTCTAACATTATCCAGAACAATAAGGACTGAAATCAACTCAACTGAAAACCTCTTTAGATCAAAATTTTGCATGTGTTCTAATGTGCTAGCAGCAACAACAAGAGCATCTGCAATTTGATTAGCTTCCCTAGGGATCAAACTAATTCCAAAAGCATCAAATCTTTGATTAAATTCCAAACCCTGTTTCTATATGCAGCCAGTCTTTTGTTATGACATGTATATTGGCTACGTACCTACTTTATAATCACCTCAGAATCTCCCATAACTGTGAGAGTAGTGACCTTTTTCTTATGAGAAAACATAAGACCCCGAGCAAGTGCTTCATACTCAGCCAGATTATTTGTGCAACCGAACTACAATCTATAAGAAGCAAAGTAAGTCTTCCCTTTTGGGTTAGTTAGCTCAATCCCTACTCCACTTCCTTCTTTAGATTTGGAACCATCAAATTTAAGAGGCCATAATTGATCCTTGGCTGGGAGCTCTTTCTTTTTAGGGATAATAGGGGATGACTTACTTGAGATGTGTGGCAGCTTAGACTTTTGTTGTTTATCAGAATTTGACTTGGGACAAAGCTTAGTTGAAGATTTTCCTATGTTTTCAGTCTGCTCAAAAATCACTTCTTGAACAACCTCTTGGGTTAAATTGTAATCCAACTCATTTCTCAATAATGCCTTGGGTATTGGTAAAGTATTTGGGGTAGGTGTATTAAATAGGAACTAGGACACCTCAACTTCTTGTTGGATTTTAGAACACACAACCTGAGTCTGTTCAAGTGGTGAGGAACCTTCCTGTCGAGAAAGACTAGCCCATGTAAGAATAGTTGCATCCTTAACTTGGAAGGAAAACTCATTGATGGGGGTCTGGGCTTGTTTCTCTTGACATGTTTGTTGAAGCTGATCTACATGACTTAGAATATCTACGCATGATTGACATGTTAATTCTGAATGATTATAATAATGAATTCTACACCAATTAGGAAGTAAAAAACTACTCAAATCAGTTTCTTCTCCTAAAACCAACCTATCTTGTTGCAATTTCCTTATCAGAACTTGTTGGTTGATGCAGATCATTGGGTCAGTATGTTCTAGGGGCAATGTATCCCCAAGAATGACTACAAAGAAAGTAAGGAATTCCTCTTGTTTGTAAACTCCAATCTCAGTCTCAAAATATGCGACTTCATTTGAAGCATAATATTCTATAATCATATGTTTGAGTCTAGGTTCACTTTCAATCCCTATCTATGTTGCAACCCCCTTCCAGGGTAGCCACATGTGAGAGAAATCCTAGGACAAATATCCACCTATACTTTTCATTAGCTCCCAACTTAGAAGCATCCCATATGTCTCTGGGATATCAGCCACTTGGATATCTATATAGGTCTGGATTCTTGTATCTAATCCAACCTATACATGCATGTTCTTTACTTCACCTACAACATTGACCTCAATTTTATCTAACTGAATCACTTTCTTATTGGTCGGGATAGGAATCAATCCTAACTTCTTACATATTGAAAAGGGCATAACATTCCCTCATGCTCTAGAGTCTAATAAATAATTGTGCAAATTCTTTCCAAAAATCCTTAAACTTAAAAGGAAAGGTGGGGTACTGGTCTTACCTTTATAAATGGCTGCATTTGTCTCCTTTGCTGGAGTCACTTTACTTTTTCCCTTTAAGTGATCTGTCTCCTCCAAAGCTTTCAATACCACCTCACGTTGAGCTAGGCACCACTTCATGATGTCAAAGAATGACAAGGACGTCTTCTGTCTCTGCAATTCTGTAATAAATTCAAATTCTGAATCATTCCTAACTTGATACTTAGGAAAATGAGGCAGGTTGCCTCTATTCTGAAGATCAGAAGGTCCCTTTGGTGGTGGTGGATTATTATCTACATTTTGGTTTGGTGGGACCATGTTGTTTGTGGGTGTAGATGTAGTAAATGGGTCCTTATTCTGTTTTCATTGAAAATGACCTCCCTTGGACTGAAAAGCTTGAGCATCATATACATCTTCCTCTGACTCATTATCTCCTTGCATAGGAATCTGATATTTTCCTTCAATAGTCTCATAAGTCATAGAAGTACTGACTGGCCCATTATCTTGATTGGAATTTCCTACTGGAGGATGGGCATTAGCTTGTGCAATCTTTACAATCTTCTCCATTTTAAGGCAGTTAACCTCAGAATGTGTTGCAGTATCATGTAGCCTACACCAATTAGTCATGAAATTGAGGTCAACAACATTAGAAGTATGTGGTCTCTCCTCACCAGACTGATAGTTATGGGGAACTCCCCCATTGTTATGTCGGGTATTCCACTGTCTATTATTTTTGTATTTGTTGAACCTTTGGTTATATCCTTTGTTCTGATTTTGGTAATTTTGGTTAGAGGAATTTTGACTTTGAAAGTTCTGGTTGGTGTTCTAGTTCCCATTCTAATTGGAATAATTTCCCTGATTGTTATAACCTCCCTAATTCTGATAATTCTAATTTTGGTTATGGGGAGGGTTTTTCCTAAGCTATGCCATGTCATTAGACATTTGAGATAGAGTCTTCTTGAGAGTCTCTAGCTCACTAGTCAATTGGACAGTTTTCTCATTTTGCACATTCTGTACTATGGTTGGGGAATGAACATGGGTTGATCCTCCCACTTGTTGTTGTGGATTTTGAGGTTGTTGGGGAGAATCTTGCATGCCATTACCAAAAAATGGCATGGTAGGTGGAGCTTGTAGCTCAGACACCGGTCCATATTGGGAGTAAGACATCCCTGGGACAGTGTTGTATAATGGTGGGTTAGGCATCTGATAATTCATGGGAGGAGGAGCTACTCCTAAACCTCCTGGTTGTAGACTTATCTGTTGTTGCAACTTGATGGCCAAATGATAAACTTTAGACAAAGAATCAATCTCACTAGGTTGATAAGTTCGCTGCAAGAATAGGCCACTTAAGGGATTAACAACTCTTAAATATGCCTATATGGAAATATTCTTAGCTACTAGATAAGGGTCTTGCAACCTACAAAGCTTTCTTTGGAATCTAGTATTGAACAAAGGTAGTGGCTCGTGATTTTCATTTCTTATTGTGGGAAACTGGTGATACAAGATGGCAGGGTCCACATAAACCTGAAATTGATTAATAAATTCATTTTCTAAATCTGTCCAACCTAGGATAGATCCTCAAGGCAAATTTAAATACCAGTTATATGCCATATCTCCTAAACAGTAAGGAAACAGTCTACACACCACATCCTGATGAGAAACTTGAGCTCTTGTGCAAGCATCTTTGAATGCTTGTATGTGATCCTCAACACTTCTTGATTCACCATGTATGTATTTAGGAAAAAACTTTTCTGGATTCTTTGGTAAGTCATGGATTCCTCTTGGAATAGTCCTTAATGAACATGGGTTATTCACAAAGTAAGCCATGGGTGGGATTGGTTGAGCAGGTGGTTATATAGGTTGAATTGGTGGAGACTCAGGCCTGCTTGGTGGTGGTGATATAGGTGGAACTGGTGGTGGTGTAGGTGGATTTGGTGGAAATCTAGGTGGATTAAGTTGTGGTGGAAAGGTAGGTATCAATATCCTATGAGCATGGGGTCTAGGTTTGACTAGGGTTTGAAGTTATTCAAATGGTTCAGGATTAGTGGAGGATCTGGAAATCCTCCCGTATTTCTTCGGTGAGAAAGACACAATGCAAGCCAGCTTGTTCTTTTAGGCCCTCCTTCTAGCACCAGATCTGTTGATGGTGAAAATGACACAAACAATGTGAAAACATAATATTTCTACTCTATTTCTCCTAAAAAGGAAAGACAACATATAGCAGCGTAACTCCCAAGGTCCTGGTATTTGGTTCTCAATTGTCTGGTGTCACTCAATTGGTCCATGCAACTATAATGTTCAAGGGGCTTGTGCTGGTAACAAAAGAATACAAGCAATGACTTATTTTACTGAACTGTTTTTAGTAAATAAAAGTGGTTTCAAACAAAAGAAAAAGATAGATTAGAAGGTAAACCAGTAAATATGAACAAAACTCATCTAACATCCGAACATATATCTTCAACAATGAATGTTTTCCAACAGATCAAGAAGACCAAAGCATGATACAATTCACAAAATAATCCATACCATTGTATGCATCTAAGGTGCTTATTTTAATTTGCCTATCACAACTATTTCAAAGATTCCAAAAATAACACACATTCATTCATTGCCAAGATCATAGATCAACAGACTTCAATAAATTTAATTCAATTATAATCTAACGAGATAATCCTTAAATCTGGCTTCTTCTAATGACTTTCATCACATAAGAAACAATCATGCTTCAGCACAATCACTGGCATACAGATAGATTATAACTCATCAGCCTTATCAAGTAAAACAACTTAATTGTAACACCATATTGCATAAACCTATAATTTTATTTAACTGTAAAAATCAAGTAACAATGTATCTCTGTAATCACTACGAAAAATTCTATCTCCTAATATTAGGTGGCTGTTCTATTCTCTATCAACCGACCCTTACAATATGGTACCCAAAGGGTATTTATAGACATACAAAATCTGAACTCTACTTCTATTTTAAGTCAACCCACCCTTTTAGGGTTTACAATTATCCTTGGAAACTCAATTAAACTAGAAGAAAAGAGAATAGAAAATAAGAAATTCATGTGCTCCAAAATTGTCAGTGCTGCATGCAACATGCAAAGAAGAAAAAAAAACCATGCATGCATGAGATTTAGGCATGCAAAGTTTGCTCCATCATATATTCATCATAGCTAGAGAAGACTTGTTGTAATGTGTCTGATTCAAGCCCATCCACTCAGCTATCTTCAAAATTAATTCACTCCAATTCTGCTGCAGTAAACCCTCTCATATCCTGTAGCTTTGTCAATTCTCTCTTGGCTACTCTTATTTCCTCTTTGATGTCCATCAATCTATCTACTAGCAAATCTTCACCGACATCTCCTCTCTGCATAACCTCTTTAAGTATTTCAGTCCATTTCTACTTTATTTGACTTAAAGGTAAGCCTCCTTTTACAAATACCTCAACATTTACTAAAATGGAAATGATGGCCTCCAAATCCTCAAATTGCTCATTCAATTCCTTAATAGAATCTTGCACCTCATTTCTATGTTTGAACAAGAAATCTATTCTAAATCGAAGTATACAAGAAGTCTTTTCAAGAAAATCTTTATTGTCTTCTTCTAATATCGACTCTTCTAGGAGGGTAGTCTTAGGCAGCTTATTGACCTCTTTCAATTTTTGACTGTATCCCTTGTACTCCTCCTCTTGTGCTTCCAAAGTTTTAACATATTGTTTCATCTCTTCCATCAGATCTTCAGTCACTTTGTAGACCTCAAAACTATCTTCTAGAACTTCATTTATTTCTTGATCCAGCTTACTTACCCACCAATCTAACATTTCTGCCTTGCCCCTCACCTATTCCAAATCCTCTACTTCATTTTTGCTTAGCAAAACTGGGGTCTCAATTGCAGCAACCTGTTGTGACCTTGGGGCAGAAATGTTCTTGAGAAAAAAATGCAATTGATCTAGTTGAGCCTTAAGCTCATCCTTCCTTTGTTTATCCTTCAACATCCTAGACTTGGTTGAGGAGGCTACCACATCAATTAGATTCATTTGCTGATCCTAGGTAGGTCTCCCCAAATTTATAGTGCCTAGTTGATAATTCGTTAATTGCATATCCCCTTCCTCCCTCTCTATCATAGGTATGGCACACTCAGCCACAATCTCTCCCTTGTCATTCAGTCTAGTAGAGTGTAGGATCTTGGCCTTCTTTTTAGGCCTTTCTCTTTCAATTTCCTTCATCATATCCTCCCAATTGAGAGGTTGAGAAGGTGTCGGTGTTCTCTTTTTAAGGTCTAATTTCAACCAAGTCGGAGCTCCTGGAGTAACAATCATCATGGTTGAAGAAGAGGAGGCAGTAGCTAAGGGAGGATGCACATTCACCTGAGGCTGAGAATCAACCTTTTGTTTTTGTTGCTGCTCTTGTTCTACACTCATTTGTGCCAGCTTTTCTGCTTCCTCCTTATCTTTTTTCTCTTGTACTCTCTTGTCTTCTTCCCGCTTCTTCAACCTTTCCTCTTCTAATCTTTCCTTTTCCAATCTCTCCTTCTCTAATCTTTCCTTCTCTAGTTTTTCCTTCTCTAGTTTTTCTTTCTCTAGAGCTTCATTTTCCAGTTTTTCTTTCTCCAAAGCTTCTTTCTCTAAATATCTAAGATTTTCTACCTTTTCTTCTTCTTCTTCTTGTTGCTTTCTGACCAGCTCTTCGGCCTCTTTTTCCTTTTGTAATCGTTATGCTTCTTCTTCCTTTCAGTGAGCTTCCTCAACAAGCTTTAACTTGGCTACCAAGACTTCTTTCTCCCTCTGGTGTCTTGCCTTCTCTTCCTCAAGGTCATGAATATTTTGTATCAATTCTAACTTATCATTTTCCTCTTGAACCTTGAGTTCACACTCCTGTTGCCTCTTTTGCCTCCCTACTTCATCAACTTTTGACTTAGTTTCAATTTGTTGCTACTGTAGTATGGCATTAGCTTGTGTCTTGGCATCCATTAACTTTTTCTTTTCTATTGCTACGACTTGCTCTTCAACAACCTTTCTGAATTCTTCAAAAAATGCCCACTGATCCTCTTGTGTTATTACCTATTCAGTATCCTCCTCTAGAGGCATATTTTCTTGTATCCCTTTATCTGACAGAGTTTCATCTGAATCTATTCCAACATCATGAATTTTTACCTCCATTCTTTTCCCTTTATAGTTTCAACCATACTATGAAGAGTCCCCTTTTGAACGTCTTCACTTTGTTGTTTTGCAAGTGGGACTTGAGTAGAAGATTCACCTAATGTAGGTGTTGAAACAACTGATCCCATTTAAGCATCTCTTTCTGGTGTCTCTTGTTCATCAACTGATGCTTCAAGCTCTATTTCTTCAATGTCTAGAGGAAGGAACTCCAAAGGTTCCTTGGGAGGTGTCTTTCTTTTAATCCTTTTATACCCTTTCCCCTTTTTAGGAGCTGCTCCTTGAGGATTTTTGGTTCTTAGAACCAACCATTGAATGCTTCTATCCAAGACTGCTCACCCTATTTGTTTAATTTCAATGGTTTCCTCACCGTCCCAGTCAATCGGATCCTAGATTTTAGTCCCAATGTTTAAAGCTTCATAAGATGGATCCAATACAACTCCATCATCCACCAATGTGTTAGGAATGTCATTTTTGACTCCAAACTCTGACATGAGTGAGACAAGTAATCTTTCATAATTCTTCTTCCTCAAATCATACTCATCCTATCGGTCACTCTAGAAATCATCTAATTAATTGAAATGCTTATCAAACACAGAAGGCAACAAGGCATTCATCTTACCCTTTGGGTCAAAGTGCTTATGAGTTGTATATAAACCTAGCTTTAACTGTATCAACTCACTATAGACCACCTTTTCTCCTACCAAATGCCGACTACTATACTCACCCAACTTCATGGGGAACTTGTGACATCCTGTCTTATGTTTTAATCCAAATCGGGCATTAACCCCAAGAGCCTGATATACAAATTCCATTAACACTATCCTGTTGTTGCAACATTTTGGCAACAAATGTGGATGACCTTCAAAACCATCTAGCCTAAAATATGTAAACCTGGGGTATTGAATGTACCAACATCCCCATTCAGTGATAAATGCCATTGCCTCTTGGCTCAGACTGTACCCTTCATCTCCGTTGAGTTGGTTAATGATCACATATATGAATGCATCATTAACCCTTTTGAATTGAGTCTCAACAACCTATAGAGACAACTAGTTATAATGCTCCCACACCTTTTTATGTCCATCTAACACTCCCATTATCCCTACTCTGTTCAAACCTGGGAAGATACCTAATCTTGCTGCTGCATACACAATGTAATAATTCATGAAAAAGCATTTAGTCTCCCTAATGTTGGTCAATTGATCATGAATAGCATCTGATACAATCATTGGCCAATCAAATTGATGGGCACCATTTAAAATTATCTAGAGGAAGGGAAAAATCCACTCTTTGAAATGAAAGGCATCTCTCTTCCCAAAAGCCCTAGACAACATCATTATTAAATCTGATACCTCCTTATAGAAATCTGCCCTCTTTGGTTGGTCTGCAAGCTTGGTTAGAAACTTCTTCTCTATTTTTAACAACTTTTTGTTCAAGTGGGACTTGTTGGATTCCTTATATTTTCTATATTTCTCTAGGGCCTCTGCCTCTTTTAACTGCACCAAGTTCTTGGGATCCGGGAAACTAAATATACTTTGAAACATATGAGGAGTAAGATCAATGGTTAAATTATCTTGGGATCCATGCATTGTTGGGTAGCTAGATTGTAAGCTCTTGCAGCTATCAAGATCAACTCTGGGCAATGTATTGACAAAGGAAACAGGGTGATTTGAGCCAAGCCGAAATCAACAATTCTTTGTGTCCTCCCTATTATATCTTCACTAAAGGTTTCTGAATATAGCTCCTCAAAACTGTATTGGCCCAAATTTGTGTCGGTGATGTCTGACCAATTTGATTCTACTTTGCTTACTTTGACAATAGGACTCCTGTGCTTATACCTCAAGGTATAAGGTAACTGTTCTAGCTTTATCTTCTTGGGTTTAACTGCTGCTTTTGATGTTCCTGTAGGCCGATTCCTTTGGAAAACTTCTCCTTATTTTCCCAACATCCTCTTAGCTTTCCTACAACAAAAACCTCTAGTTAGATCTCTGAATAAACATCTCAAAATATGTCTTAAAATCATACCTTTCAAACATACATCGGTGGCAGAACCAGGCAACAAACATCTCAAACAATCCTCTTTTAACATACTGTCAGGCTTGAATCAAAAACTATTATTTTCATTCTACTAACTAGAAGCTAGCTCGGAGTCAGAAGTGGAAAAGTGATCGAAATTGGAACCCAAATGGAAACTGATTCGATTTCCTTCAGATTTTCTATTTTCATATTCTGTTTCGGTTCCGCTTCCGCTTCCGCCAAGGTTAACATTATCTTGAAATAAAACTTCTTACTATAAGCAGAGTCAGAGACAGGATGGAAAATGGAATTGACACTAATCATAAAACACATCCAAAACTCTCAATCAATTCCGATCCCACTTCCGCCTATGTTAACCATGATGTCATCAATGATTTTAACAATTTAATGCATAACTTCGTGATTAAAGACCAAGGTCATATTAAATAAAATGAGGCTTAAAATATATCACGAAGGGCCATGCCCATATGACCGTGGGGGAAACTGTATTTTAGGGCATCATATTTAAACATTTTAAATGCGATCACAAAAATGCATAAAACCCTAATCTAGAAAACGCGATATAAAAAAAACTAGGGCACGAATTTAACCCCTCTATTTTAACCAGATGAATGTGCAATAAAATCCTAAGTAAAAACAAGATCTCACAAACCCTAACTCACTGTAAAAGAGAATTTAATCTACATTACTAGCAAACCCCAATTAAATCTACGTGTTTAAAACCTAACGCAACATGATGCAATCATGACAAAACGTGAAAACGACTGCGCCCTAACTCACTAAACTAGAAATGCAAGCCAAAATGAAAATAAGTATAGTAAACAAAGAAAGAAAAACAAACACGCAGATCTACTGAGATAGTGAACTTGCCCAAAAAAACAAAACGATCAATCACAAACAAAGAACAAGAAAGTAAATAAAAGAAAACCAAGAATAGGAACCCTACCTCGAATGCAAAACCTGGCAAACCTTCTAAATAAATTTGCAAGCAACTATCTCCTCCTCCTTCAATCAATTCACTCAGATGAACTCCACAACTGCTCTACTTCGCTCTTTAATTTCTTAACAATGATAATAATAACTCGTTTAATCCCTAATCAAGGTAAAATTCAGAGTTTCTACCTACGCATGGCAGCTGTCATTAACGCATTAAATGCAGTTAAGCAGAGTCAGAACTGGAGAAGAACAAACACTTCACTATAGTGCAGCTTCAGTAAAAATTCAACAACCAAGAAACAGCGGGAGCGAAATTGGAATGAAAATGGATTTGGAAACTTAAGGAATTTTCCAACTTCGTTCCCGTTCTGGGTCCGGGTCTGCCAAGAAAGCATAAAACAAAACCAACCACAAAAGTAAAATAAAAAGACCGAAATAATAAAACTTAACACAAGGACTTAATCTAAAACCAAAATTTCAAAAAGCGGAGGTGAAGACAGAATGGATTTTGATTTTGCAATTTTGAATAAATACCGACTTAATGTCCACTCCGGTTTCGGCTCCGAAAAAGATAAAACAAAGGTTTAAAAAGAAAGACTGTCGGGATGGGGATATGAACAAGTTTTAAAGGAAGTTTCACAACCCGATTTGGTTCCGGCTAAACAAAGAAAAACAAAGTGTTGGAAACAAAAGACTCCAAACTTTGTTCGAAAATCAACAAAAGATAAAAATATAAAGGGGGACCCATTTTGACCAATGAAAAATATGGGGTGGTTATGCAAGGCATAACAAACCCTCCATAAATATATTTATGCTTGGAAATTAAATAGTCTATATGAACATTCTCTTGAACCAAAATTTGTTAACATCTATATTTAATATTTCTATTGGTCTAGACATGAAATACAATGTGCTAAGGGATCTAGCAAACATTTTGAAATAAATTAAACCACACAAACATAATTTTTTTAAATATAATACCTTACTAGCTTTGGAGCACACTTTTTAAGAACCCTCCTTGCATGATTTGTCTTAGGTTTTACAACATTCAACATGCTTTCGGATCTCTAGAATAGTAAATGTCAAAATATATACTTGCAACTCAAAAGAAATTCCATTATCAATCAAGTAATCAAAAAATTAAAATGTTCAATATAAAATTCTCAAAAATGAATTCATAAAAAATATGAAAGGCTAAAGTATTTAAAAAAGTCAACATGGACCTATCAAAATGTGTTCAGAATGGAGACTGAGGGACCCGTCTCAGAGGGTTTACATAATGTACGACAAATATGTTTACTCAATAAATCAATAATGGCTCAAGGGGCAACATCCAACATGCACTTGTGATTTTACTCACTTTGCTGAGAAGTTTTATAGATCACTCAAGTGGCTAAAGGGTATCCCTCCTGTCCCATTGACTTCTATGCTTTAACTTTATGAAAATTTTGTACAAATTCATGGTTCCCTTAAAACAAAATGAAATCACTTTAAGGGATAAAGGACATCATACAAAAATTAAGATGGTCCAATACCTAGATGCATCTAACACAACATGAAATAATAGTGCATATACATGGAGTTCCAAGAAGAAATAAATATAGCTTGTTGTCTTAGTATAATCACTTAGTAAACAAGGAAAAGAAGATAAAATAATCATTTATCTGCCACCATAGTGAAAAGTTAGCAATTGTATTTGGTTTGTTAAACATAGCCCTTGGTACAACTATTAGAGTTGTTAACAACCTTCAAGTATGTTCCGATTTTCACACTGCATCTAAATTCATCTCCAAGATTGTTGCAAGAGAAATTGTTCTGAGAGATGTGAACCATTTCCATCATTTTAAATAGGGAGAATGTTCTTGTGGAGAATATTGGTGATACTAAATGAAACAATCTGAAAAATAGGCTTGCACTATAATAATGTGCAGTACATCAGATATCTAGTAATAATGAAGGGACATCTATCAAAGCGTGACAATAGGGAATTTTTTGTCATATGTTGTAGTTACAAGTGCCTTGCTAGACATACATGAAAATGTGGAAGCATAGACAAGGCAAGCAAATTGTTTCAAAAAATGCCTCAAAGAAATGTGATATCATGGAATACCATGATTAAAGGATATGTTCAAAATGGGAAAGACAAAGAAGGAAAGATTGGTTTATGAGGTAAAATTTAACTTTGCAAGGGGAAAAAGTTGCAAGTCTATAACTTTTCATTTTTTTTTTAACATGGATTTTCCCTTTTTGAGAGAGTTTTTCTTCTTCTATGCATGAGTTTGGGTTTCTTTCAAATGTATCTATGAATGCAGTGTTAAGAGAAGATTCTTGTTAAACTCTGTGTCTTTTGGCTCATGCATGGATTGTCATAGCTTAAAAATGTTGCCTTTCATGTGTTTACTATTTTTTCAATGCCTTTCAAGATTAAGGGACAATTTAATGGCTTGGGAGGGTTTCAAAGGTTTTAAATGGCATAGTGAGAGCCATTAAATAATGGTTGGATATAAAGGATCTTTGAATGATTAGTGACAGTGTTTTATCACTATATTTTAAAGCTAAAAATGTATATGAGGAATGGCAGTCATACTATATGAATATTTATGTTTTAGATCAAACCCTAAGGGTTTTATAACAATCGGTTTTAAGAGTTTTAGAGATGTAACAAGAGGAGTGACTTGGTTTCTTTTAAAAGGATGGATTCATTAGTAAGATGTTCAAAGCTTAGGTGATTCCTCTCTACCATCAAGAAGGGAGTCCAACCTTATTTTGTTAACTCAATCCTCTAATAATATCAAGCATGTGTGATGAGGGAACAATGAAGGAAAAACCCTTATGAGCTTATTGTGCATGTAGATCATGCTAGTACATGGTTTTATTGAATGCAAGTAGGTATAAAAGAATGATCATTTCCATCTGGAGGCAGTGATAAGTATGACTATGATAATGGTTTCACCCCTTTACTATGATTTTATGGTATATCAAACCTGTGCAAGGGTCTAAGTGATTGATTTCCACTAGTTTTTAAGTCTGTAAATATGTGGTAGGTTAAGACAACAATGAGATAAAAGAAACACCCTTGAGGAGGGTAGTGGTTCCATAACAGGTAATGGATTGTGTATGTCAAAGAAAGAAGTGCATGAGACAACAAGGTTGTTATAACCATGTGCCATTCTACCTTGCATTGGTGGATTTAATAGCTTGATCCATAGGTACTTTGACATCCCGATTTCCTCCATAAGAGAAATGTTAAGATTTCATTATAATTTGCCTCCACTTCTCTATGAAATATGGAGGTCTTTATGGAAAGTAAACAATATTTGGTGATCAATTATGGCATTTGTTTGGATTTTCCTACATAGATTGGAGGTGGTCACCTCTATTCACAAATAATGGTAGTTTCAAGCATGTGTTGGACTACCAAGTGGTATTTCAAATGAATATAAAGAAAGAGAAGAAAATGCTTTTGGTTTGCTCTATACTTTCGTTATATATCCTAGAAAATTGGTATATTGCTAAATATGTGAGATTAATAGCTTGGTAGTGAACAAAAATAATCAAATAAATGTTTAGGTTGAAAATATCTGCAACTATTAGCCTAGGTTTTGACTAATCTGTCAAAGGTATTCTTTCTTTTAAAAATGAAGATAACGACGTTAAGTATAAAGGGCAAATCTTTAGAAGAATATTAGACAATCAAAGAAGAATGGAAATACATAAGAAGATACATAACATGGAGCTCTAGCCAATACAAGGTTTTTAGAGGATATTTAATGATGAAGGGATATTGATAGAGTTCAAGAATCAAACTTGTAGTGAAAAATCAAAGGGGTAAATACTCACCATGAAAGGTGGGAAAAAATAATATTGGATGCTCATAAAATAATGATGAAAGGAAACCAAAGAAGATAATTAAAAGGGACTTGGTATTAGCTTTTCTAGGTCCTAAAGGTGAATGACAATGTTGAGAGGGAGATCTAGGATTTCCCTAAATTAGTTAAGACTTTTTACTAATTCTAGAGATTTTTTTACAAAACTTAGAAAACCCAAACTAATGCAAACCCTTCCAAAAGCTCAAAAATGGTTAAAACTCAGCTAACACCATGCATACCTGTTATTTACGAAGCAGTAATGAAATTATATCTATGTGCACCATGCCATATTCTCACTCTTTTAAACTACAACATGTATCTTCATCTAAAATTAAAGTTGTTGATTTCCTGCCAGGCATGATGAAAGTTTCTCCAAAACCCTACAACGCTCCTTTCAAAACTTTGCAACATGTCTCTAGCTTTCAGGAGGTACTTGCCCCTTTTTTGTTTCTTCCATGGAAGAATTATTCAAACAAAATGTGCCATAACCCTAAACCTCCTTATCACATAGGTATAATGAAGAAAAAACTGAAACCATTTCCCACTTTCGCACCTAAGCTTTAAACATTTTCCATTTTCCAATATCTTTTGATTTTCCCTTTCAAACAAAAATGCACTTGCTTTTAGCGCTTAAAATTTTAACAATATGCTTTTAAAAAGTGCTTCTTTGAAGACATAATAAAAGTGTCAACAAGTGATTAATTATTTAGTCATTTTTACTTGTGTGACTAATTATTTAGTTGTTTTTTTTACCTGACAATCAAGTTGGTCATTTATTTAGTCATTTATAGCTATGTTGCAAAAAATTAGTAGAATTTAATCATTTTTAGTTGTCGTGACTAAAAGTTTTAGTCACGTAGTCATTTATTTGCCAAATTATACTAGTGTCTAGACTTATGGCATCTTGTGCTAACTTTGTTGAGAAGTTGTTGATGTGGCATTATTGTCATTGATGTCAAAACCTGGGATCTAGAAGGTTGTGCTCCAGATGATATACAAAAATAATCTATCTTATCGTATGCTATAATGTTGCATAGTGTGGATGTTATCCTTGATCTGGATATGGTAGTAGTTATTTTGGGACATATGTGGAAGACAATTAATGTAGAATAATGAAGACTAATCTTTTTGATTTTGGCTATTGTGCCTAAAAGCTTATTCTGGGCATCCATGCTATCTGGACATTCATGTAGCATGATACAAGTTTTGGTATGTCTAATTGCATTCCTCCAGTTGGTACTGAAATTGATGTTGATCAAGATTTGGTCTTGGTTGTGGCATTCTTATCGTATTCGGAATATATCTCATGTAATTCAAAGTACACTATATTTTGGTAATGATGCTAGGTGATGAACTTATCTTATGTATGACTTATTTATGGGTCCTGATGTAACATGGTAAGAAGATATTTATGTGTGACCTATCCTTTGGGTCCGGTGCTAGCGTGCCAAGCCTTATTGAATATTTCAAGGTTGTTCCTCAAGCTAACATGTTTTTCTAGGGGAACTCATTTTTTTCTCCAAATATATATATATATATATGTATGCAAAACATCCTTTTGGTATCCGAACAAGAAGTGTGGTGTGTGCGAACTGTGATAAGGGTGTGAAGGATTATGCAACAAGAAATGAAGAAGGAAGTGAAGGCAAGTGTTAGGAAGAAGCAATATGTATTGTATAGGTTGTGCAAGGAAGGTGTGTAGAAGATTCATCATTAGATCTGCTGCAGTCAGATATTTTGCTCAACCAGTACTAAATTCATGCATGTGTAGATGCAACCTCATCAGTTCATGTTTTTTTCTATTTTGTAATAAGTTATTTTTGTATTAATTAGGTAGTGAGCCCACCCATAGTGAGCCTTACTTGCAGTGAGCATTTTGGCAATGAGCCATGTTGATGGTGAAAATTACACAAACAACGTTAAAACAAAATATTTCTACTCTATTTCTCCTAAAAAAGAAAGACAACATATAGTAGCCTAACTCCCAAGGTCTTGGTAGTTGGTTCTCAACTATCTGGCATCACTCAATTGGTTCATACAACTATAATATTCAAGGGGCCTATGCTGGTAACAAAGAATGCAAGCAATAACTCATTCTTATCGAACTATTTTAGTAAATCAAGGGGATTTTAAGCAAAAGAAAAAGATAGATCAAAGGGGAAACCAGTAAAACATGACAAAACTTGTCTAACATCCGAACATATATCTTCAACAATGAATGTTTTTCAATCAGATCAAGAAAACTAAAGCATGATACAATTCACAGAATAATCTTTACCATTGTATACATCTGAGGTGCTTATTTTAATTCGCCTATCACAACCACTTCCAATATTTCAAAAGAACACACATTTATTCATTGCCAAGATCATAGATCAACAGCTTTCAACAAATTTAATCCAATGAAAATCTAACAAGATAATCCTTAAATCTGGTTTCTTCTAATGGCTTTCATCACATAAGAAACTAGCATGCTTCAGCACAATCACTGGCATTTAGATAGATTATAACTTATCAGCCTTATCAAGTGAAACAACTCAATTCTAACACCATATTGCGTAAACTTGTAATTTTATTAACTGTAAAGTATCTAGTAACAATGTATCTCAATAATCACTACAAAATTCTATCTCCTAACATTAGGTAAGCCAATTCTATTCTCAATTAGCTGACCTTTACAATATGATACCCACAGGGTATTTATAAATATACAAAATTCGAACTTCACTTCTATTTTAAGTCATCCACCCTTTTAGGAATAAAACTTTATTGGAAACTCAGATCGATTTGATCTTGAGTTCTTACATTAGACATTTAGTTAAACTGGAGAATAGAAAAATAGAAGAGAAACATGCCATGCGCTTCAAAACTGTTAGTGCTGCATGCAACATGCAAAGAATAAGAAAAATCATGCATGTGAAGCTGGGTCTGCAATGAACTCATCATAACTGGCGAAGACTTGCTGTAATATATCTATTTCTTTCCCATCAACCCAGCTATCTTCAAATTTAATCCACCCCAATTTTATTTCAGCAAACCTTCACATACCTTTTATCTTTGTCAACTCTCTTCTAGCAACTTTTATCTCTTCTTTGACATCCATTAGTCGATCTATCATCAAATCTTCTTCATCATCTTCTTTCTGCATGAGTCCTCTAAATCTTTCATCCCATTTCTCTTTTATCTGACTCAAAGGCATGCCTTCCTTGGTTAATACATTAACATCCACTATGATAGCAATAACCACCTCCAGCTCCTCAAACTGCTCAGTCAGATTATTAACAACATCTTGAACCTCATTCCTATGTTTACACAAGAAGTTTGTTCTGAATCGGAGTATACGAGAGGTATTTTCCACAAAATCTTTATTATCCTCCTCAAGTATTGACTATTCAAGAAGAGTAGTCAAAGGCAATGTATTAACCTTCTCCAATTTATGACTATGCTCTTTATTCTCCTCTTCTTGTTTCTCCGATGCTTCAATATATTGTTGTATTTATCTTATCAACTCTTCTGTGCTTTTGTAAACCTCAAAACCCTCGACCAAAACTTCACCTACCTCCCAATTCAACTTGTCCACCCATCTATCTACCATCTCCTCTTTGCCTCTTACCTGCACCAAATCATCTACCTCCTTTTTGCTTAACAAAATTGGAGTCTCAATGGCCGTTACTTGTTGTGATCTCGGAGAGGAGACACTTTTCAAAAATGAATGCAATTGATCCAACTGAGCCTTAAGCTCATCTTTCTTTTGTTTGTCTTTTAACATTCTTGATTTAGTTGTTGAAGCCGCCACATCAATTAGGTTCATTTGTTGATTCCTGGTGGGCCTTCCCAAGTTGACAGTACTCAACTGATAATTTGTTAACTGCATGCCCCCTACCTCCTTTTCTGTCATTAGTATGGCACACTCAGCAACAATCTTTCCTTTGTCTGTGAGTTTGGTAGAATGTAGGGTCTTGGCCTTCTTTCTAGGCCTCTCTTGTTCAATCTCCTTCATTGTATCCTCCCAATTAAGAGGTTGTGAAGGTGTTACTGCCCTTTTCTGTAGATCCAATTTTAACCAAGTTGGAGCACTTGGAGCAGTAGTCATTTCAGTGGAAGAAGGAGTAATGGTAGAAGGTGGCTGCATATTTACCTGGGATTGAGAATCAAACCTTGGTTCCTCTTGCTGTTTTTGCAACACATGCATCTATACAAGCTTTTCAGCCTCTTCCCTATCTTTCTGTTCTTGTATTTTCTTATCTTCTTCTTCCTTCTTCAACCTTTCTTCATCCAATCGATCTCTCTCCAACTTTTATCTTTCCAATCTTTTCTTTTCTAATCTATCCTTCTGTATTCTTTCCTTTTCCAGTTTTTCCTTATCCAAATTTTCCTTCTCTAAAGCTTCTTTTTCCAGCTTTTCCTTCTCTAACCTCTCTTCCTGCAAAGCCTTAAGATTTTTTGCCTTTGCTTCTTCTTCTTCTTTTTGGCGAACTTCCTCAACAAGTTTCAACTTAGCCTCCAAGACTTCTTTCTCTCTCTAAGTTCTTGCCTTCTCCTCCTCAAGGTCATGAATCTTTTATATCATCTCTAACTTATCATTCTCTTCTTTAACCTTAAGTTCATGTTCTTGTTGCCTTTTTTGTCTCTCTACTTCATCAGCTCTTGATTTTTCTTCAATTTGTTGCTGCTGTAGTATGGAATCAGTCTCTGTATTCATGACATTTTGCTGCTCTATCTTCCTCACTTTTGCATCAACATCCTTCCTAACTTCTTCAAACAATGTCCATTGCTCTTCTTGTGTCATTATCTATTCAGTATCCTCTAGAGGAATATTCTCTTGCAAGTCCTTCTCTGACACAGTTTCATCTGAATCCATTCCAACATCATGAATTTCCCTCTCCACTCCCTTTCCTTTTGTAGTTTCAGCCATACTATGAAGAGCCCCCTTTCGAACCTCTTCACTCTGCTACTTTGTAAGTGGGACTTGTGTGGATGAATCACCTAACGTAGGTGTTGAAACAACCGATCCTATTTGAACATCCCCTTCTTGTGTTTCTTCTTCATCCCCTGCTGCTTCAAGTTCTATCTCTTCAATGTCCGGGGGAAAGAACTCCAAAGGATCCTTGGGAGGTGTCTTCCTTTTAAGTCTCTTATACCCTTTCCCCTTTTTAGGAGTTGGTCCTTGAGGAGCTTGGGTTCTTAACATTAACCAGTGAACACTTCTATCTAAGACTGTTCTGCCTATTTGCTTTATGTCAATTGTTTCTTCACTGTCCCAATCAATTGGTTCCTATGTTTAAAGCCTCATAAGATGGATCCAATACAACTCCATCATCCACTAAAGTGTCAAGAATGTCATTTCTGACTCCAAGTTCTGCCATGAGTGATATAGATAACCTTTCATAATTCTTTTTCCTCAAATCATACTCATCTTGCCGGTCACTCTAGAAATCTTCTAACAAATTAAAATGCTTGTCAAACATAGAAGGCAACAAGGCATACATCTTACGCTTCGGGTCAAAATACTTATAGGCTGTGTATAAATCCAACTTCAACTATATCAGCTAGTTGCAAAAAACCTTTGCTCCTACCAGATGCTGACATCCATACTCACCCAACTTCATGGGAAACTTGTGACATCCTATCTTATGTTTTAAACCAAATCGAGCATAAAATCCAAGAGCCTGATATACAAACTCCATCAACACTATTCTGTTATTGCAACACCTTGGAAGCAAATGTGGACGGCCTTCAAAACTAGCTAACCTGAAATATTTGAACTTGGGGTATTGAATGTACCAACATCCCCATTCAGCAATGAATGCCATGGCTTCTTGACTCAACCTATACCCTGCATCTCCATTCAATTGATTAATGACTACATATATGAATGCATCATTCACTCTTCTGAACTGAGTCTCAACAACTTGAAGAGACAACTGGTCATAATGCTCCCACACTTTCTTCTATCCATCCAAGATTCCCATTATCCCTACTCTATTTAAACCCGGGAAGATACCCAACCTTGCTGCTGCATACACAATATAAGAAGTCATAAAGAAACACTTAGTCTCCCTGATGCAGGTCAGTTGATCATGAATAGCATTTGACACAATCATCGGCCAATCAAACTGTTGGGCTCCATTTAAGATTGTCTGGATGAAAGGAAACATCCACTCCTTGAACCAAAACGTATCTCTCTTCCCAAAAACTCTAGACGACATCATTATTAAATCCAATACCTCCTTATAGAAATCTGACCTCTTTGGCTGATCTGCAAGCTTGGCTAGTGATTTCTTCTCTGTCTTCAACCATTTTTTGTTCAAATGAGACTTATTGGACTCTTTATAATTACTATATTTCTCCTAAGCATCAACCTCATCCAACTGCACCAAGTTCTTAGGATCTGGGACATTAAATATATTTTGCAATGCTTGAGGAGTGAGATCAATAATCACATTGTTTTGAGAATCCATGCACTATCTAGTAGTAGGATTGTAGGCACTGGCTACTGTCAAGATCAACTCTGGACACTGGATTGATAAAGGAAATACAGTGATATGTGCCAAGCCGGAATCAACAATTCTTTGTGTCCTTCCTATTAGACCTTCCCGCTCCACAAAGGTTTCTACATTTAGCTCCTCAAAATTGTACTGGCCCAAATTGGTATCGGTGATGTCCGACCAATCTGATTCTACCTTGCTCACTTTCACAACAGGACTCCTGTGATTATACCTCAAGGTATAATGCAATTGTTCTGGCTTGATCTTCTTTGGTTTAGGTGTTGCCTTTGATGTCCCTACAGGCTGGTTTCTTTGAGAAGCTTCTCCTGATATTCCTGACATCCTCTTAGCTTTCTTGCAACAAACCTCTAGTTAGATCCTTGAATGAAATATCTCAAAATGTGTCTTCAAATCATACCTTCTAAACATACATCATAGGCGGAACCAGGCAAAAAACATCTTAAATAATCTCCTTTCAAATCACTGCTAGGCTTAGAGTCAGAACTGGAATGGGCACTCTACTAATAAGAAGCGGACTCAGAGTCGGAAGTGAAATAGTGATCGAAATCGGAACCAGAATGGAAACTGATTCGGTTTCCTTCAGATTTTTTGTTTTCATACTTGGGTTCGGTTCCGCTTCCGCTTCTGCCAGGTAAACATTTTTATAAAGTAAAGCTTCTTACTATAAGCGGAGTCGAAGATGGATGGAAGATAGAATTGACACTTAACATAAAAGGCATCCAAAACTCTAAATCAATTCCGATCCCGCTTCCGACTATGTTGACCATGCCGTCATCAAAGATTTTATCGATTTAACGCATAACTCCATGATTAAAGCTAAGGTCATATTAAATGAAATGAGGCTTTAAAATATATCATAAAAGACCATACTCATATGACCATGGGGGATGACTATATTTTAGGGCATCATATTTTAATAATTTTAAAAGTGATCATAGAAATGCATAAAAATCCTAACCTAGAAAACACGATAAAACTAGGGCATGGATTTAACCCTTCCTAATTTACCAAATTGAATGCGCGACAAAAACCCTAAATAAAAACAAGATTCAACTAACCCTAAATCACTGTAAAAACATGAATTTAATCTACCTCACTGTGATCTAATTAAATCTATGTATTATAAAACTTAACCCAGCACGACGTGATCACAACAAACATGAAAGCGACCGTGCCCTAACTCACTATAAAACAAGAAACGCAACACAAAATCAAGAACAACAAACACACAAAAAATTAAGAAAGCGATCCTATTCAAAGATCCAAATCAAACAATACGAACGAAGAACACGAAAGCAAAATAAAGAAAAAATGAGAATAGAACCCTACCTCGAAAGCAAGACTTGGCTAACCTTCTGAATTGATTCGCAACAATTATCTCCTTCTCCTTCAATCAATTCACTCAGATGGACTCCGCAGCAGCTCTATTTCACTCTTCAAGTTTTTAACAATGATAATAAAGATACGTTTAATCCTTAATGAAGATAAAAATCAGAGTTCTTACCTATGCCAAGCTGCTGTCATTAATGCTTTAAATGCAGTTTAAGCAGAGTCAGAACTGAAAGAGAACCAACACTTCACTATAGTGCGACCTCAGTCAAAATTCAATGACCCACAAGTGGCGGGAGCGGAATTGAAATGGAAACTGATCTGGAAACTTAAGGAATTTCCCAACCCCATTTCCATTCTGGGTCCGGGTTCGCTAACTAAGGGAAAAATAGAACTAAACATGAAAAGTAAAACACAAGACCGACATAAAAAACATTTAAGACAAGGACTTAGACTAAAACAAAAAGTTCAAAAGTGGAGGCGGAGACGAGATGGAAGATGGAATTGACCCTAAACATAAACACCAACTTAACGCCCACTCCAGTTCCGGCTCTGATAAAGACAAAAATAAAAGGCCAAAAAGAAAGACTGTCGAGATGGGAATCGAAATGAGTTTTGAAAGAAATTTCAGAACTTGATTTGGTTCCGGCTCCGATTCCGACAGACTAAATCAAAAATAAAACAAAGTGTTGAAAGAAAAAGACTCCAGACTTTGTTTGAAAAACAACAAGAGATAAAAATAAACAAAAGGGGGACCCATTTTGACCAAGGAAAAAGATGGGGTGATTATGCAAGGCATAACAAGCCCTTGTAAAAATCACCTTAATCGATGCTTTATAATTGAGAATTAGCATTCTCAATGGTTTTTCCCATCTTGGGTTTCCATGTAAATTTTGGTGTTCATTGTGCATGGTGTTGTTTAGTGCTTGCATTCTCATATCTATTTTATTAATATATGATTTTTTAAAGATTGCTCTAGATCAAGTATAGAAAGAAAAGTGTTTTGTGATAATTGATTCACCCCCCTCTCAGTTATTCGAACTGTTCAATAATTGGTATTAGATCCTAGTCCCTT
Organism: Sequoiadendron giganteum; assembly: GCA_007115665.2. Classification (NCBI taxonomy): domain Eukaryota; kingdom Viridiplantae; phylum Streptophyta; class Pinopsida; order Cupressales; family Cupressaceae; genus Sequoiadendron; species Sequoiadendron giganteum. The sequence continues at coordinate 454,155,729 of CM021104.1, read as the reverse complement.
GTTGATAGAGCTTGACTGCTTCAGGGAGATATTGGCAGTTTGAACAAATGGTAGGAGATTATTACTTTGAAGAAGAACTGAAGATAATATTGAGTGATATAGAAAGCACAAAATATGAAAATGAGGAATTGAAAGAAAACATCAAGGAGGAAAATGCTTGCATCTCAAAGCTAAGGGAGAAAATCTAAAAATTCAAATCAATACATAGAGAGGTCAACAAGGAATTAAAGGAGTCAAAGGAAAGTGATGTGAATCTAAATCTTCAGTTGGATGAATGCAAGAAGATAGAATAAAGTCTCAAGGAAACCATCAAAAAAATAATGGAAGAATGGAAGAAGATTGAAGAAAATCTCAAGGACACCATAAAAAAAAAATGGAAGAAAGGAAGAAGACTGAAGAAAATATCAAAGATACCATCAAACGGAAAGCAGAAGAAAATGAGAAGTTAGATCAAGAGTTGAGGAGGCTGAAATCAAAAGCAAGAGTATTGGAAAATAACATGATTCTGGATCAAATTTTGTCCCTATATAAATTTCATAAGGATAAGGAAGGACTTGGCTTCTCAAGTGAAAAATCAAATCAAAATACTAAGGGTAAAGACAAAGTAGTTGAAGCTGAAGCAAGATCTGGTGTAACAAGCAAGGTCCAGAAGTCTAGAACATCTACAAAAAGACTTCTGATGAGGCAACCAAATGCTTAAAGGTACTTATCATTTAATAGTCATTGTTTTCTATGCAAAAAATTTGGATGTAAGGCTGTAGAATGTAGAAGCAAGAAGGAATTGAGTATTCAATGCTTTAATTGTCACAAGTTTGGTCATAAAGGAAGTCATTGCAAAAGTCAATTATCTAATCCAAATAGAAGGAATGAAATGAGTAATCTATTTCATGGTTATTGCTACTTATGCCATGGTTATGGTCACAAAGCTAATTAGTGTAGATATAGGTTTCAATCAGTTAAGTCAGGACAAAGATGTTATAAGTGTAGTCAATCTGGACATTATGCTAACACATGCAGGATATGTTGCTCAAAAATTTTTTGAAAGCAAAAATAAGGTTGCAAAGAATCAAATGAATCTAAGAAGACCATCACCATTTGGGAGAAAAAGGAAATGAATATGGGGAGATCATCTGTGGTATCGAATCCCAGTACAAGCTCTTTCAGAATCCGAGCCTATTGCCTTGGCTCAGGGGGAGATTTACAAGGCATATCATGTCGGTTCCCCCTCTCCAAAGTAAGATTGATGTGTTTTCAGCATGACTAAGGTAGATCCGGGTGATGTTGCATGATGAAGCTTAATCCGGCTGATTAAAAAGAAAAGTAAAATTGTTGGCATCATCGATGCATGCTTTAGTGGTGAAATCATCATGAATAATTAAGGATAAAAGATAGAGTTTTTCAAATCATTTCTCATGGTTTGCATAGAAGAAGAAGAGTTTTTCATTGAGCCATAAAGGATTGAAGAAATTGAGCACGACGATGGAATCTATGTTGGTTGATAGTGAATCTAGTGGTGGTATTCTGTTGAAGCTAAAGGGAGTTGAATTAGATGAATTTGATCATCAAAAGATGAATGAAATGGAGCTAGGGTTGAAGATGGATGAAGTGCAGAATGTGATTGCCTTGGGTATGGATTTATGGGGAGAATTCCCTTGGTTTGCTAACAAATAATCTATCTTGTTCCTATTGAGTCATTTCAAGGATGGCAACATAATTTTGGATAAACCCCATCCAATCACTAAGGAAGCCATTGAAGCTATTTTTGGATTGTGCAGAGTTGGTGACCTGCCTAGGAAGAAACCGGTGAAATATAGAGACATGGAGGAACTTACTAGTATTGAAAAAGACCCCCAATCTCTACTGATAAATGCCATTGTTGATCATGTAGTAAGGTATGTTGCTTATGGTATCTCATACAAAATCTATTTTTGAAATTGTGAAGGTTTTACATCTTCTATTGCTGTGTATCTTGCGCATAAGATGGTGAAGGAAAATCAAGAATTTGACCTGTGTAGCTTGATAATGGAAAACTAATTGAGAATGCCAAAATGACTATGGTTGAGAGTTATCCCTTCCAGTTTGGGTCTCTACTCATGTGTTTAGTGTTCTACTTTTTGAATTTGTTACTGTTAAAGGATAATTTTAAGTGGAAGTCTAACATCCCTATCGAAAAGAAAGTTTATAGATATTTGGAATGTTTGGAAGATAAAGAAAATGCATGCAAAGTTTATTTCTCATCCTTGCAGATGGATTTGTACTCCAGTGTGATAGTGTCTAGTTCTATGCCTATCAGTCAATTTAAGGAGGGTTCCTCCTTCGGTAAGAGGGAGTTAGAGGTTATCATTGGTGGTTCACCTTTGAAACCTAAAAGTAGGAAAATTAACATAAAAGATGTCATCACTATCTCAAAAGAGAAGGATAAGGAAGAAGAGTCTCTGCCTGATATAGATGAAGTTTGTTATGTGTTGGATGAGGGTGGTATGAAAAATATTGGTGAAATGTGGAATTCCTGCTCTTCGGTCTATAGGCCAAAAATTAAAGATGCCTTGGTTGATTATTTTCTAAAAAAGGGTATTATTGTTTTTGTTGTTTTTGGCTTGCTACCAGATGATTTGGTAGAAGTTGTTGAAGAAAGGTAATTGCAAGAAAAATTTGAAGGAGACAAATTCCAAGCTATGATTGAAAGAAGGTCTGTCACAAGAAAATGAAAGTTATACAAATACATTGGTGAGACAAGAGAATGACTTAAGGAGATGTATGACATCTACAAATACTGTCTCTAGTGGCCTATGACTATTGATAATTTTAGAAGCAGAATTGAAGCTATTGAATCTGAATTGAATGATATTGGGAAGTGCTTTGAATTATTCAAAGATAAAGATGGAAAATAGAGAATAAGAGTTGGTGAGTTGCAATCTGAGTTATTTTCTACTTAGAGACAAAGGGAAGACTTGGTTAAAACTTTCTAGCTGGTCAAAGAAATTGTTGAGGTCCAGTTGGATCATCTCTTTGGGATAATTTCTGATGTAGAGGATTGTGAACACAAGTTCTTGTCTCTGAACTAGTCATCTTCATTTGGGATGTTGGTTCTACATGATAGTGTGTGTGCCAGAATGGTTTCTATAGTGCAAGCTTGGAAGAGGATTCTTCCAATTGTCAGAGAAAGGTACTAGAAAATGTTTCTTGTGAAAAGTGTTATTTTTACTTAATTTTCCGAATGATCTTATTTGGTCCTTTACCTTTGATGGAAAAAAGGGGGAGAAAATGAAGAGGAAATAAAAAAAGAAAAAGAAATTGAATTGATTGACAAAGGGGGAGAGCTTGGAGTTTTTGCAGCTTAGATGGAGTTTATGCAGTTTTTGTGTTTTTGTTGTTTTTCCATCAATACCAAATTGGAGATTGTTGAGAAGTTGTTGATGTGGCATTATTGTCATTGATGTCAAAACCTGGGATCCAAAATTTTGTGCTCCAGATGATATACATAAATAATCTATCCTATTGTATGCTATACTGTTAAGTAGTGTGGATGTTATCCTTGATCTGGATATGGCAGTACTTCTTTTTGGAACATCTATGGAAGACACTTAATGTAGAATAATGAAGACTAATCTTTTTTATGTTGGATGTTGCACCTAAAGCTTATTTTAGGTATCCTTGCTATCCAAACATTCATGTAGCATGATACAATTTTTGGTATGTCTAATTGCATTCCTCTGATTGGTATTGAAATTGATGTTGATCAAGATTTGGTCTTGGTTGTGGCATTCCTATCAGATCCGAAATATATCTCATGTAATTCAAAGTACACTATATTTTGGTAATCATTCTAGGTGACAAAATTATCTTATGTATTGCCTATTTATGGGTCCTGATGTAACATGGTAAGAAGATCTTTACATGTGCGACCTATCCTTTGGGTTTGGTGCTAGCGTGCCAAGCCTTATTGAATATTTCAAGGTTGTTCCTCAAGCCGAAATGTTTTGCTAGGTTGACCATTTTGTTCTTTGGGTATATATATATGTAGAACATCCTTTTGGTATCTGAACAAGAAGAGTGGTGTGTGTGAATAGTGATAAGGGTGTGAAGGATTATGCGACAAGAAATAGAGAAGGAAGTGAAGGCAAGTGTTAGGAAGAATCAATCTGTATTGTAGAGGTTGTGCAAGGAAGGTGTGTAGAAGATTCTTCACCAAATTTTTTGTAGTCAGATATTGTGCTCTTAACCGAAATTGAATTCATGCATATGTAGATGCAACTTCATCACTTCATATTTTGTCTATTTTGTAATCAGTGATTTTTGTATTAATAGGATAGTGAGCCCACCGACAGTGAGCCTTATTTAGTGAACATTTTGGCATTAAGCCCTTGTAAAAATCACCTTGATTGGTGCTTTATAATTGAGAATTAGCATTCTCCATGGTTTTTCCCATATTTGGTTTCCACATAAATTCTAGTGTTCATTGTGTATGGTGTTGTTAAGTGCTTGCATGTTCATATCTATTTTAATTAATATTTGATTGGTTTAAGATTACTCCAGATTAAGTAAAGAAAGAAAAGTGTTTTGTGATAACTAATTCATCCCCTCTCAGTTATTCGAACTATTCAACAAACTTTACACCTGTTGTGGTTCATGAGTCTTCTAACTCTTTCATGAAAAGTTTTGTCAATACTTAGCCCATTTTGGACTCTATTCTTGATTTTACCATGCCAATGACAACCTTACAAACACCCACCTCTATAGATTTTGAGACTATGGTTTCCCATGTTCTCGAAGATAAATTAAAAAATATGGAAAAATACTTAGAGGTACTTAAAGACTATGTGATTACTAAATCTCTGGTTGGTCTTGACATCCCTATCACGGATAATATGATGAAAGTGATTAGTTATTCTCATAGATTAGAGGTTTTGTATGGCCTATCCCATATAGTTGATAATAATTTACCCACCATGGCTAGTTGCACTCATGCTTTGGGATACACTCAAATTCAAGGAGGAAGTAAAGTCTCCCTCCCTACAACTATAACCTCTATTGCTACATACACCAATCCAATTGTTGCTTCAATGACACAACAAAGCATGGGTATAAATTCAATAATAGGTCTCTCCACTGGAAATCCTTATGGTTTTGGATCTTCACATGCCACACCTCAAATTTCATCTCCACTCATAAATTTACAACATAGTAGTCCACCTAACACATACACACTTCCACCATATTCACCTCATTCCCAAAACATGTCAAGCACTGATTCTATCATAAACCAACTTTTGCAAAATGTGACATCGCTTCAACAAAAAATTTCAACTTTGAAGCAAAAAAAAAAAAGGATAACCATCACAATACATTAAAAAGAGCCCATTGTCACTTGAAATATTGAAATAAAAAATACCACAAAACATAGAGGTGCCTCTATTTGACAAGTATAATGGTAAAGGTGACCTTAGCAATCACATATCAAAATATACCACCATGTGTAGTGACTTATTTTTTTAGGATAAGCTCTTGGCTAAAATTTTCCCTAGGCCATTGAAAGACATGGCCTTGGAATTTTTTTTCTCATTGCTAAATAACTCAATTCTCTCATTTAACGAAATTGTTGATTCTTGTCTTAACCATTTCCAGTTCGACATTTTTCCTATAGTTTCCCTACTAGATTTAATGTTGTGAAAACAAAGGAAAGGTGAAAAGGTTACATAGCTCATAAGCCACTATCAGTTGATTTGATCACAAATCAATCTTAATCTTCTTGATGCAAATACCCAAAGAGTATTTATTGACAACCTGCAATCTAACATAAGAGATAGAATCTTATTAATAAAATATCCATCTTTCATGCATTTTTTTACGGGTCTTCATGACTATCATATTTCAATTAGTTAGTATGAAGAAGAATCTTCATTAACTCATGCTGAAAAGTCTGAATCCGTACCCCACAACAACTATCAACCATTCAAGAAGAAAAAAAAGAACTTTATAAACATAGGTCCATCTCAAAAAACTAACCATATGGAACCTCAAGTTGTTTCCATAAGTTCAACCCCATATTAATTTAGAATAAAAGATAGAAAATTTACCTTGTTACTCAATTCTCTCCATTCAATAATGTTGCAACTTTTGAGTAAGAACTTAATTTTCTTGCCTTTGAGTAGACCTATGGACACAACCAAAATCGTACCTCCAAGTTTTAATCTAAGTGCCTTTTTTCAATATCATCACACAAATGGACATGATACAGAAGGATGCATGCATCTTAAACATCTATTTAAAGACCTCATTGATTCAATTAGGTGGTGTTAATAATAAATGGAATAAGTTCATCACCCCACGTAACCAAAATTTGCATATATTTACCAATCCAGTGCCTAATCATTCAACCAACTTTGTGAAATCTTGTGATGTCAAGAATGATGAGATTAATATTGATACAACTAATGACATGAACAATGATTACAATAATAATGAGGATTCTCTAAAAATAATGGTTGGTTTTGTATATGTGTAACCTCGTAAGGTCTAAACCACCATATTCCCCGACATTGCTTTCACTAATAATGATGCACCTAGACAATCGCCTGATGGTCCTCTCTACATTGTTGGTTGTATCAATGGAAAAATTGCACAAGGAATACTCATTGATACCGCATGTGTGGAGAAAGTGATCAATAAGGAATTATTGTTTGTGCAAGAGATTTATCAAGATTCTTATGAACAATCTGAATCATGGATAAAAAATCATGATGGTTTTGTCTGCCCTTTGATGGGTTCCATCACTTTTCTGCTTAAAGTTGGACCAAAGTAATTAGATGTCTCATTCTCCATCATCTCATCATCAAACCAATTTTGTGTGAAGCTAGGCTACCATGGCTATTCTCCATGAATACCATCTCGTCAGTTATTCACAAGTGTTGAACACCCAAAATACTAAGAGGGGGTGAATCAATATTCTCTTAAACCATTCATACATTAAACATCGAGTCAATAATGCATATTGAACTAAAATAAGGAAAGAAAGCATGAAACATTCACAACATAACATAATACATGAACACCAAGATTTTTATGTGGAAAATCCAAAATGGGAAAAACCACGGTGAGGGTTAGATCACAATATATTATAACCAATTATAGTATATTACAAAAATGCTCACTATAGGTGGATTCATTAACCACAAAGAAAAAGATAGGAGAGAGATGGTGGCTCATAGCCTATTTTTGAACTATTACAATTGCATATTACGTATGCATGAATTACACTTTCATTGAAGCACAATAACAATATTTGTCTACTTTTGATTCAACACCCTGCCTCGCTCTTCATTCACACAATTATGATCTTCAAGTTAACATTCACAACTTAACTTCACTCTACTCTACTCAAATTCACATCACACAAAATACATGTCACATATATCTCTTCAAAACACTGAAAAAAATCCAACATATATATCCACATCAAGTATAACAATAATTAGGTTGACCTAATTAGATGTAATACCCAAAATATAACTTGTCGTCTCCAAAAAAATTCATCCACATAATGCACCATAATTTAAATCTCAAAACACCTTAAGATAGGTTGGCATGGGCCTATAATAGAACCCACATAAGATAGAAACACTTATTCATCCTTCACATACCTTCAAACATATTAAGTCAGCTTCACGTAAGACCTAAAAGAAAAAAACTTCAATTATGTATCCACATCTCGAAACGTGGACCTCAAAACACTATATTATTTGGAATTCATGCTCAACTGGCATCTAGAAACTTATCTTCAACACCACAAGGAAAAATAATCATCCATAGAGAAGTGCGGATTCTCCCACACAAACACACTATACATAAAGTAATTGTAATACGTTAGGCCAGACACTGTTACTCATATTTCTTAAACTGTTTGTCCAATCAAGATGAAATCCTAGAATTAGGTACATCTAACATCCACCAAATTAATGATAAAAGTATGAAGTGATATCTTTATTTATGGAGTGGTGCATACCCAAAAATGGATGCACTGTAACACTGAACTGACATATTTAACACTTAGCTAAATTTCCATGCAATTGATCTTTCTAGACCAAACCATTATGCAATAATATCCTCCTTGTCAACTCCAAAACCTATTAGAATTGATCAAAATGATCCATAACAATATTGACATCAATGACAACACTATATCATAATGTTGTGTACCTTCCATGCCCATGTTTCTAAATAACATCATCAATGACAAACCTCAACAGTCTCTCTAAACTTATAACAATCTCCCCCTTTGTCATTGATGGAAACATGCCAAAAAACTCCAAAAATACTCTCCCCCTTTGACATCAAGGGAAAAGGGAACCTATATAAACTATTTTGACTCTTACCAAAATTCCCCCTAAATGATGTAGTCATATATATAGCTGGAAAAATAATGAATTGACTCACCCTGAGTCATGCACTGGAGGAAAAACTCAAAATTATACTAAAAATCTGTTCTATATGGTCCACATATGTACAAGTAGTCTGAACATAGATACTAAAAATGCATAAAAGAATAAAATATAATTAACCCAGAGGTGGTTGACGCCTGCAAATTCTTCAAATGATATTCCCATGCTTTCCTACCATGTTCCCATTCTCTCTTGGCATTTGTAATCAACCTATTCTACATTTCAAGCTCAAGCAATAATTCGTCTCCCTCTTCCAAAGTAGCAAGTACCAGATTCATCTTCTTAGCTTTGTCTGAACTGAGAAGAGCTCTTGAAATAAGTAAAAGTTTGGGATTGAAAAAATCCCTTACCTCTCCAAACTATAAGATGATATGATATTTTTGATTTTGAAGTTGGAAGAACTTCTCATAGATGTCTTTAATTGTGTTCCTTGTCTCTCTAGTGAGGTCAAGAATTGGATCATACGCACTAGAGGCAACATTGATTTGGGACTCAATAGAGTCCATCTCCTTTCTTATGCTTTGTGTGGCTCTAGGCCACTTCATGTTGTACTAGTACACTGCCTTAGCATCATCAAAACATACTTTTACATCTTTCAACAATTCATTGAACTTTTTATCTGCAATTTCACATTTCTCTATTATCTCCATCTTCTTATCACTTAACCTTTTCTCCACTTCTTTCTTAGCTTCCTCCTTTAGTTCAGATGCATATGTTTTGAAAGAATCAATTAGATGTTTGAAATTTTTCATATCGAAGAGTGTAGTGTCAATGTTTGATTTGGGTATGGTCTCATGTAGTACTTTACCTGCTTCTTACATAAGTTCTCTGCTTTTCTTTCCACCTGCTACTCTATTTATTTATATATATATATCTCTTCTCTTATTGGTCAAGGCAGAAATAGAAACATAATTTTTTTCACATGCTTGCATTCATAGAATACTTCATTACTTTTGTTACTGAATATGCACCTTAGAGGATGATGGAATATGTAGGTCCCAAGTTCTCTCTTGGTTGAAATTTATGGTAACGTTTTTTTGCCTCTATGGAAATAGTAAGTACGAAACTTTGATTTAGGAATCTAATCATGACATGTATTTTTGTTGTTTGAGAAGCTGTATAAGCCAAAGATGTTGATCTATTGTAAATGGAGTTATTTTTTTTTATTGCATAAGACTATCAAAATATGATTTTCTAGCAATTCTCTGTAGCTAGGGATGAATGAGATGAATCTATCTAAAATAAAGTAAAGCTAAGTTTTATATTGATACCTCAATGTATTTCTTTCTTTCTTTTTCTATTTGGTAGTCAAATTGTAATGATGTTTATTTTAATGACCTCTTGTCAAGTAATGTTGGTATACTTTTCTTTCCTGTTGAAGGAGCTAATGTAATTATTTTATTTTTGGAAGACATTGCATTTGATACAATTACACCGGTGGTAAAGCACTCAATTTATACTTGTAAATCTAAAAATAGTCTTATTGTGCTTTATTTTAGACATCTTGATTTCAATATTAATAAGAACTTAAAGATAGTAAACTTAGATTTTTCATAATATCATGAGAGGGTGTTAATATTTTAACTCACATACTTGTTAGTCTCCCCAATATTAATTCAAATGAAAAATGAATAGTATATGATTTATTGGTTGAATGTGCATGTTATTTGGTCCATAGTATGATTTGTTGAATGATTACAAATTATTATTTATGTTTTCATTCATTATAAAATGGTGAAACAAAATCATGGTATTCCATAAGTTGTTAGTTTATTGATGTGTTCAGTGTTATTTGGTCCATAGTATGATTTGTTGAATGATTACAAATTATTATTTATGTTTTCATTCATTATAAAATGGTGAAACAAAATCATGGTATTCCATAAGTTGTTAGTTTATTGATGTGTTCAATCAAATAGATCACATAAAGATGAGTTCATAATTCGTCATGCTTGTCTACTAAATTATTTTTAGCATAAATTATCGGATAAAAATATTCTTGTAATTATGCTTTGATGAGTGGTTAATCTTGTTCTATAAGTTCTTTTATTTTTCTATTTGAGTAAAAGTTATGGAATTTGGATTTTCATTGCCAGTTGTTTTTTCTTAAGAGTTTCTTAAACCTTTTAACAAAACCATTCATACTTATCTTGCAGTTTGCCTACCCTGTCTATGATTTAATATTTTGCATGTATGCCAATAGATTTTATATGTGATTTCACAACCTTTTTTAGATGTTTAAACATATTGCAATTTCAACAATGAAGAGCATAATGTTGTACTTAGGCATTATAGAGATTGTGTTGCATGGTTCTTACCTATCAATTACCCATAGAAAGATATTAATACCCTTTAAACATAAAAATAATGTAATCAACTCCTATCTAGGGTTAATAAACATTATTAAAGAATAATATTTATTAACCTAAATAGACTTGTATTTAATTAAAATTTGAAATTAGAATCATGGTTTTAGGGTGTTATTATGTTGTCAACTATTGTTTTGGATGATTTAGAGTGTTATGTTGCAGAAAAAACTGCTCGCACATATTTGAGTTTTATGCTAAACATTTTTTGGGTTTTAATCTTTGGTCTTTCCCCATTCCAAATCATCTTAAAGTTTAAAATTTTCTTTAGTATTGTGAAAGTTATCAATGTTTTAATCTCAACTATTTTGTGGTGATCATCAAGCTAAAAGTTGTTATGATCAAATTTATTATCAAATTTTCTTTCTTAATTGGATACGCTTCAACAATTAAGATAGTAGATTGTTATAGAATTATAGTGTTTTTGTGTGCTTGAGTATTGTTTATGTTTTCTACATAATCAATGTCCACCTATACTACTATTCTCAAGTTTGGGAGTTATTATCTCTTAATATGCATAACATGATTAGTCAATAAATTTTTCTTATAGCAATAAATTTGCATGATGATATCCTATTTATAGGGAATTTTAGACTTTGTTTGATAACTTAAACATTAAAGTGTTCACTAAGGAGCAAAGTGAAATACTTACAAATCTATTCAATTCATAGTTATATGTTTGTTTTATTGTTAGATTTTTTGTGATAGTTTATAATATGATGCCAATGCTTACCTATTGTCGTGAGTTATTAAAATTGGATTACATGATGCAATTTATTTTATTACCTTGTTCTATTTTATTAATGCAAAGGAATATGTACTAGGGGTATGATTCAACCATTATAAATTTCTTTGGAATGTGTGGAATATTTTGGCAACTTGTGTGCATTGGGTCAAGATAAATTGAGGAAAATAATCTCCAATGGTTCATGATAGTTGCGTATGTCATTTGGGTCTAGCGATAATATTTAACCTTGAACTATTGTATTTCTATTGTTATATTATGGACTAGTGACACTGGATATATGTTAAATCCTATAATTTGGGTCCTATTGATTTAAGAGTCCTCTAATGAAAATTGTTTTTATTATCAATGTTATTGTGTTATGAGAATGAATAAGGTTGAGTCACCTTTTCTAACCTAGTGGTTATACCATGTGAGGGTAAGTTAAATGGGTTGGAGAAAACTCAATTTCTTTTGGAAAAATCTTGAGAAATCCTTTGTGAGTCTACTCTCAAACCTTGACCTTGAACTGTTGTTCCTAACTTTACCGTTGGAGAGGTGTTAGTGGTTTGTGATTGGAGTTGATGATTTTGACTTGGAAATTATATCCCTTTGTCATCCAACCATGGGTGATATGGTTGAATTCCAGTTGGGTGAACTATGATGCCTCTATGAAATATATACGTAGGTAAGGCCATCCAGAGATGAGCCCCTGAGGCATTAGGTCGGGCCCCTAGGACTATTCTTTGAAGTCTTGTTTGGGAATTGTATTTTTTTCCAATATTGTATCTACCATTGATTTATATATCTTGTCTTGGTAATCATGTGCTAACTACCTTTGATCTTATGTGTGTGCTAAGTCATGTGGAATTTGCAGGTATAGGTATTGGGAGAGAGGAATTTTTGGACACGATGAAATGTAAGAGGTATGTTAAGCTGACCCAAGTAAGTAGAATCTATTTCTAAAATAAGTGAATCATTTTTATCTTTGTTTTTAACTAGTGTGATCATTGACTATAACTATTAGTAGTGAAATGTGTTTTTTTTGTCTTTTAAGTAAACAATTTTTTGTTGTTGCAAACTTAGTAAAGTCATTATGGATTGTTAGGTTGTTTAGAGATTAAAATTTGGGCATTACATAGGTATTAGAGCCCAAGTTGGTATGTTGGGAACTTTGGGGAATTATATCAGAGTCTTAGTTGTGCATGTTTTGACTTAAGTAGTAGATACGAGGTGTTTGATGTAGGATAAATGTGTGTTGTACCTCTAGTAAGAGTTACCTACATGTACTTAATAAAACTATGTGAAATGTGAATTTATTTATAGAGATGCATGCCTACTATGATTATGTTTGGATATGTGGTGTATTCCCTAGTGTCGACCACTCCTAAGGGAGAAGGGTTTGCTAGTGTAAATAGGGGTTGATTGGGCAAGAGAAGACCTTCATTATGACCAATCCTATCTAAGTGAGGTGAGCTATAGTGTGGCCCTCATTTTTTAGGGTAAGGTGAGATACCATGACGCCCTTATCTATTTGGGAGTGAGGAGATCTATTATATGGCCCTCATTGTCATTTGGAGAATGTCTTTCCCCATCTTCCCCTCGTTATGGATCTGCTAGTGATTCATATGTGATGCCATTACCTATTTAATAATCCCTTGTCTCTCTTACCAACATCTATCATTGTAAAAAAAAAGGGTTGAGGATGGAACTAAGTGTGCCCTTGTTCTACAATAGATTTACTAATGATAACTTAGTTTCTATATGATTGTCCTAGATTGTGTGGGACACAAGACATGTTGATTATTATATGATTGATTTTGATTGTTTGAGACACCTTGATATTATATTATGATTTATTGATGAGATCTATGTGGTTTGAGACCATCTTATCCCCTCCCCCCCGTTAGGTGACTTGACTAAAGTCACAAATCATATTGTGAAAATCTATCTGATTTTGGACTCATAGTTGTGATTGTTATTATGATTTTATTTGATTGAAGTAGCCAGTTTTTTTGAAATTCTTTAAGTTTTTGATTAAATGCATTGGAAAATTGTCCTCTTGCCTCAAGGATTGGTTGTTGAGAGTTTTTATTTGAAATTTTGACCTGTTGATTGGTGGCCATCGTTGAGAATTTTATCTTTCTTTTTTTTTTCATTTGAAATTTGAAATTTCTTGTTTTGAGTCTTTACCAAGTTTATGTTGCTGCTGGAAAATGTGTAAGTAATGTGGAATATGTTAGACTATCATACTCATGTGGAGTCATTGATAGGTTGTATGTGGGGAGTAGATGGCTTGGGGATTTATTGTGAAGGGGTAAATGAGACCGGTATGGGACGGTTACATCCATTTCCCCTTGATTTATCAAACATTTCTATGTAGAGGTTCCTTGAGGAGGACCTGCCAATGATTATTTATGTGATATGGATTCTCAGAGGAGGATTTGGGGCACTAGGAATCATCATCCATTTTGTGTGAGCCTTGTGTTGCGAGTCTCAAGTAAGTTCTTTTATGGTCATTTATGTGTTGGCTATGTCGTTGGTTGTACAAATGAGAAAACAAGAGTAAGAGAATAAAAGTTAAAGGGGTAAATCAAATGATTACTTAAGAATTATGAGTATGATATACCGATTTCATGATGTGACCTATGTCTTCTTGATAAAGATAAAGGTTTATTGAGGTACTTTTGATAGCCAATTTTGGTGGAATAATTGGAAATTTGTCAGTAGTAACATAATGATTGTGTAATTAAAATATTTTGGGGTGTACAATGTATGTACTTGTTGATATATTAGATCTCGATGGCCTTGTATTAAAAATGGCAAGTCTAAAACCTATGTTGATTTGATGCTACTCTTATTTGGATGAAATGATTTTAGAGGATCCTTATATAGATTTATCATACTAGTAGATCATGTTGTTTCACTCATATTTCTTGCTAAGGATAGACGTTCTACCCCATTTCCTTATCAACTTCCAAGAGGAAGTTTAGTCATAGGGGGGAGAATGTAAGGCCCTTATTTTTTGTTCAATAGCTACAAAAGTATTTGTTGATGGTCATATTTGGATTGGTCATGTCCCTAAGCTCTTATTAGGAAAAGACATGGGGTTAAATATTGGTTCTCTTTAAAGAATTATTTGGGATGTGCATATTGTTGAGGATCAAAATTATGAATTATATTCTATTTATTTTAGGAATATTAGATCTATGGTTTCATGTCTAAGATCTAATACTAATGAGGAAATTAACTAAATAAGATAATAATTATCATGGTATTGCTCCACACCTTTATATTTCAGATGTTGACATTAAACTTGACTAAGGGATGGGAGGAAATTGGTTTCATCTAATGTTAGGTTTGACCCCCTTCTTTAATTGATAATAGAATCATACGAGACTAGAGGATTGTGTCCATAGTTGGGCTTGGAGTTCTTCAAATATTATTGTGAAATTACTTAGTACCACTTGTGTGGTTGGCTTCACACCCTAATTACATTTATTATTAGTGAGGGTTATACCTTGATCCCTCATATATGTTCATTATGAAATTATGTTATATTTATGGATGAGTAATAGATTTATACATGTGACAATCTCATATTATCAAGGTGTTATTAGAGGAACTTAATATCTTACCTATTGCATTTTATAAGTGGGACTTTTTTGTTAGGTGAATATTATTAGAGGATATTTAATTGTATCTCTTATTGTTGTAAAATTTATTAAGGAAGAATTGTAAAATAATTGACTTATTTTATGATGTGATTGAGAGAGTGGTAAGGTATATCATCGACCCAAGTTCTATTCAGTCAACTTACAATTGGGTTTTGAAATGATTAGTTTCTAAATAATTATAAACTCTACTCTCTCCACTTGTAGTTGTAACCGATAGAGATTTTTCATATATTCACATCTTTAATTTCTTCTTCCTAATAACTTTACAAGATTTATTATTATTTTGTAAACTATTACTGGCTTTACACTACTTGATAAAACTCCTAAATCGATGGGTTAAACCATCTGTTGCCTCTTGACTTCTAATTTATATTGCTAGATGATATCATCATAACTATACCTTCCAACACATCTTAATAGTTAATAATAGAGTATCTAACACCACATTTAAGAGATTATTATTATTATTTCAGAGGAAAAAAAGGGGGGGGGGGGGTAATGTGATACGTATGAAGAAATTATCATTAAATGAAAAGTAAGGAAAATTGTATGAAAATATTGTTAATTATTTTTGCTAGCATTTGGAACCATAACTATATAAGTAAAATAAATAAAGATGATATCAATGTCAATAAAATTATTATTGATAATAATGTTGGCACGGGAGTTAAGAAAATGTTAATAATATGAAACGATAAAATAAAATTAATGTTAATATTATTTGGTAATATTAACCTTAAGGATAAAAAAATTGTTGTTGTCAATATCAAAAGATATCACTATTCAATAGATAAATAATTTAACATAAAAAATTATTGTCGATATTAAGGTTAATTCAATGTAAAAATAAAATAAAATAATTAAATTAAATTAAATCACAGTGAAAGTTTTGTGGGCATGATAATTTTACCACTTCCTCTATTCCTTGCTTAATGCTTAGGTGGAAGCTAGTTCAAATGTGCATCTACCCATTGTTATTAACTATGGAACTAAGTTGAGTGATCTCATTAATTGACTCCATGATAGATGTTTGGAGAAAAGTAAGATAAACCATTAAATATTTTTCCAAATGATTGATAAATTGAAATAATTTTCTATGTAAAATCAACTATGCAGAGCTCCTCTATGAGCGACCGTTTGAGATAATCAAGCATCCTCTTGTTAGTGCTCTGACTGAGATATTATTAGAGGAAGACATTAATCAAGGTATACAAAATCTCCCAAGTGGTGAAGCTCAAGAAATTGATGGGTTGTAGGCTAAATTATTAAAGTGGGGCATTGAGCTCCTTACTCCTCACATCAATTTTTTTTTAATAACATCATGCAAAGGGGCTTTCCGACTGAATGGGAAACTAGTGTGGTAATTCCTTTACACAAAAGTGGGGATACCAATAATCCCTCTAACTATTGTACTATCATGGAAAATCCTCTCCTTGGAAAACTTTTTGGGAGCATGCTGGAATGCAAAATTAGTAGTTGGGCTGAAAAAGAAGGAAAAAGGGCAAAAGGTCAAGCAGGCTTCAGGCCAAGGCACTCTACTATAGATCATCACATCATGCTTAGAAAATTTATTGAAAAAGTGTGGGACACTTAAGGGGAAGAAGCCTTTTGTTGCTTCGTGGATTTCAAAAAAGCCTTTGACATAGTGCCTAGGGACAAACTTGGAATAGAATGGAGGAACTTGGGATTCCTAATGAATTTAGGGTGGCTATGCATAAGTTGTAAGAGCAGGTTAGAGCTAAAATTAGAACCAAATATGATATGTTTGAGTGCTTCGATAGTGACATTGGAGTCAAGCAGGGATGTCCCTTGTCTCCCACTTTATTTGGGTTGTATATTGATAAGCTTAAAGATTGGTTAAACAAAACTGTTGGGGAGGGTATTCAATTTGCTGGTTATGTGGTGAAGTCACTTATATATGTGAATGACCTTATTCTAATTGATAAAACTACCCTGGGTTTAAGATAACATTTAAAGATGCTTGAGCTCTTTTTTCAAGAGTTTGGGATGCAATTAAACACTAGTAAAACCAAGGTTATGGGTTTCTCTCTGAAAAGGAAGAAACAACAAGTCAATTTTATTTTTGAGGGGAGTCCTTTAGAGATGGTGGAAGAATAAAAGTAATTGGGTATTGATTTTCACAATAGGCTTAGTTGGGAGACAGGTAGAACAAAAAGGATTCAAGGTGGTTAGAGAGCTTCTTACTTGATATAGAACAGGTGTAGGATGGTAGAGTTATGGGATTAGAAGACCAAGATAACCTTTTTTGGTTTGTTGGTTTCACTAGTTGTCCTTTATGGTTGTGAAGTTTGGGGAAGTAGCATGTCAAGTCACAAGTGGAGGCAGGTTGAAAGAATTCAAAAGCACTTAATCACTACTAGTATCGAAGTCAAGTCTTCGGTTCCCTTCGAGATTATTTTGGATGAAGCTAGGATGTTTTCATTGGAGGCATCAGAGATGATCCGCTTAATAAGTTATTTAAAAAAAGCTGAAAACATGGATATGCAATGTTGGCCAAAAATGGTTGTTGAAGAGGAGCTAAATCATATGAAGAAGACTTGGATGAAACAAAATAGAAATTGGTTGAGAAAGTGGGACATTAGGTTCCATAAATTCCCTAATACTAATGGGGAGATAAAAAAATTTGTGTTCAAAAAGTTCAGAGCTGCTATGTGGGCTAAGTAGCTTGGTCACAAAAAGGCACATTATATCAAAGAGTTTAACCCCATGTGGGAGCATGATGAAAAGGACTACCTAAGGGTCCCAATTAAAGGTAAGGTGAGGCTTATCATTGCGTAGATAAGGACTGGGTCTTATTATCTTAGATGTGAGACATGTAGGTGGACTGTCCCCAAGGAAGAGTGGGATCAAAGAACCTGTATTTTCTGTAGAAAAGGGGTGGTTGAGACCAAATGTCGCTTTATCTTCAAGTGTGTAGCTTATGAAGACATTCATATCCATTATGAGAGAAACTTGAAGGTGGATAATCTAAATGACCTCTTTAAAGAAGTGAGGCTCCTCAAGATGGCTAGCTTCTTGATCAAGATTCATAATAGGAGAGTGAACATTGAAAGGAATCTAAAAATGGTGAAAGATCAGACTCTGGGTCCCATAGGCTGATGGTCTTGTGGATATTATTAAAATAATTCATTCACTAATTAAGTACGTTATTATTGGTTACATTCCCTCACCTATTATGTGTTTTGATCTTATTCTCATAGTAAGTAAGAACTACTACTACGATACGAAAAAAAGGCCAATGGTTAGATGATAATCATAAAGATAGATCATATCTCATAAAAGTAGGTGGAGGAAGTTAATGTAGTTTGTATGAAGATTGTTGGACACACTGCCAAAGGCCTTTTCAACTAATTCCTCTTGCACATATCCTACATTCATTGCATTTCAACGACCATATTTCTTTGAGGTATTTTTCCAAACAATTCACCAGTATTTTCTATGTATCACATTTTTCACACATGTCAAACATGGAAATTGCAATGATAACATCTGTAAAAAATCCTTCTATCATACACACTTCGATGGATGTCTATTCCCTCTTTCAAAATAAAATAAATAAAATAAAATTCAGAGGAGGAGTTTAGTGCCTAGGGTATGCTTCCTATAGACACTGAAAACATCTTGATTGATATCACACACTTGATCCTGATTTACTAACATCATTTATTCCTACTAACCAATTAATTGAATAATCCTTTTTTAATTAATTCATCAAGTTTCCTCTTTTAATTAAATAGATCAACTTTATTTGATTAAATCATCATATTCTTTTAATTAAATAAATCAATTTTATTTAATCCTAACGTTCCTCTTTTTAAATAAATCATTTTATTTAATAAAGTCATCTCCTTTAAATTGAACAAATTAACCTTTAATTGATTTAAATTCTAATGCCATCTCTTTTAATTGAATAAATCAAATTTTATTTAATTAAATCTAATATCTCAAATTCCTCTCATTTTGATTTAAATAAATCTAAATCAAATGTCAAATCAACTAATCTCCATCTAAGTTAATTAAATCCTAATTAACTCTAACTCTAATCCATGAAATCCTCTAGATTTTGCAACCTGCACATGTAAATCAATTTAATTGATTTATAAATTCTTCTATTTTCATTCAAAAGGGCATCTCATTGGAATATTCCTCTAATTTGAAATCTCCCTCCCAAAAGGACTTGTCCACCAAAATGGAATTTAAGTCTCTTACAAGTCCTTTTTCTTGAGCCAAGTAGCATTAACTCATCTTTCACGTCTTCCTCCACAAGCCACCTTTCAAATTTCAAATTTCCACCTAATTGCTAATTGTATTTATTCGCATATTGATGAAAATGTGCTCCATCTCTCTTTGATAGCATGTTGACAAGTGGCACATTGTTATTGGTTGATTTTAAATCCAAAATCCTTCATGTTTCTCATTCCTCCATCCTTCTTTCTTATAAATAGAGAGCTTTTCTATTGATTTGGGATCCAAAACTTTATGCAAAGTCATTATCTTCAGATTTTATGCAATTCCATCCATTGTTCATCAAGGGTTTTATGACATTTTATAAATCTTAGCTAGGTTATGGTAAAATTTTCATCAAGGAGCACAATCATCAACAATATTCATCAAATCTTTGCAAGGAATTGGGAAAGGGCTTCTTTCCACATCAAAGAAGCACCAATTCCCCAATGGGATGCTGGTTTTGGATGTTTTGAGCAAGATTTAGTAGTTTCCATTTGATTAATTTTAGTTGGTTTCTTGTTCTTTGCATTTGAATGAATTGCATGGGGAATGTTTGTTTTAGAATTGTTTAATGATTAACATTGGGTTGTTTGATGAATTTTGAGCAAGTCTAGACCAAGTGTTCACACTTCCACATTTTTCTTACATGTCTACCAACGCACTTGCATTTTGAATGCCTACACAAAGATGTAAGTTAAATTTCTGCCCGACGTTTTGATTATCTACCCTAGAAATTTTGCCCCTTAGTCTTCAACAACATTAATGAAAACATGGAATAATCTTGAGGTAAGTTTCTTGCCATGGTCTTATTGTGTTTTATTTTTAGGATTTGTTTGTGGATGGGTGATTTGGTTATATCTTATTTTTTGTTCTTTGAATTTGAGCTCCCATTTAGGCAGAGGCGATAGAGGGTACAAAGTTGACCTTACATATGCCAATTTTATGTTTTCTTGAAAGCTCCTGAAGCCTTTTCAACAAATACATTTTGCATATCTAATGTGACACCATTATCAGAACCCCCCTGAGATTTATATTTATTTGAGGAATTCTTGTCAAGTAAATCACGTGCTTTGTTTATGCTTCAACATTTTGCATTCAAGTCTTCTTTTAATTATTAATCATTATGTATTTGGTTGTGCACTTGTCGTTGTTCCTTTCCTATACATACAACTCTTCTCATTTAGATTTTAGATTTCTTTGCTTTATCTCATATTTTTATATGAATATGTTAAAACATCTAGACTTGTAAGTTGTATACACGAATTCCATTTGATTTATAAATTGAGGGATTTAATTGGGGGCCCTAACCCTTATATATACATAATATCAAACAAATAAATGGAATGAACCGCCACCAAAATTATCAAGGAGAGGAAAATATCTGGGCTACAAACTCTGCATGCACAAAAATATATACAGTTGTATCCAAACACGAGGTACAACCTAAGTTACATTATATATTAATTATGTTGTTATATACTTAACTGCATAGGGTAAAGGATGCCATAATGTTAAAACCTAAATGTGCGCATCATGTTGATATTGATAGTAATCTTCATTTTAAAAAACATACTTTAAAACAATCAAGCAAATCATTGGTTTGTATTGCCCATACATCTCTTTTCAGGTTTATTCAAAAATATTTTATACCTGCCATGATTTAGTTTTTGGGTTTCAAGAATTTCTTTTTAGACTTATAAAATTTATTTCCACCTGCTATTCTATATATATATCTTCTCTTATTGGTCAAGGCAGAAATAGAAACATAATTTTTTTCATATGCTTTCATTCATAGAATTCTTCATTACATTTGTTACTGAATATGCACCTTAGACGATGATGGAATACACAGGTTCCAAGTTCTCTCTTGGTTGAAATTTATAGCAACATTTTTGTACCTCTATGGAAATGGTAATTATGAAACTTTGCTTTAGGAATCTATTCATGACATGTCTTTTGTTGTTTGACAAGCTGTATAAGCCAAATATGTTGATCTGTTGTAAATGGAGTTGTTGTTTTTCATTGCATAAGACTATCAAAATATGATTTTCTAGCAGTTCTCTGTAGCTAGGGATGAATGAGATGAATCTGTCCAAAATCAAGTAAAGCTAAGTTTTAGATTGATACCTCACATTTTTTTTTTCTTTCTTTTGCTAAATTTGGTAGTTAGATTGTAATGCCATTGTTTATTTTAATGACCTCTTGTCAAGTAATGTTGGTATATGTTTCCTCCTGAAGGAGTTAATGTAATCTTTTTTTTTTTGAAAGACATTGCATTTGATACAATTACACTGGTGGTACTCAATTTATACTTGTAAATCTAATAGTAGTCTTATTGTGCTTTATTTTAGACATCTAGATTTCAATCTTAATGAGAACTTAAAAATACCAAACTTAGATTGTTCATAATATCATGAGAGGGTGCTAATATTTCAACTCACATACTTGTTAGTCTCCCCAATACTAATTCAAATGAAAATAAATAGTAGATGATTTATAGGTTGAATGTGTGTTATATTTGGTCCATATTATGATTTGTTGAACAATTACAAATTATTATTTATGTTTTCATTCATTATAAAATGGTGAAATAAAATCATGGTATTCCATAAGTTGTTAGTTTATTGATGTGTTCAGTCAAATAGATCACATAAAGATAAGTTCATAATTCGCCATGCTTGTCTACTAAATTATTTTTAGCATAAATTATCAGATAAAAATATGCTTGTAATTATGATTTGATGAGTGGTTAATCTTGTTCTAGAATTTCTTTTATTTTTCTATTTGAGTAAAAGTTATGGAAATTGGATTTTCAGTACTAGTTGTTTTTTCTTAAGAGTTTCCTAAACCTTTTAACAAAACCATTCATAATTATCTTGCAGTTTGCATGCCCTGTCTATGATTTAATATTTTGCATGTATGCCAATAGATTTTATATGTGCTTTCACAACCTTTTTTAGGTGTTTACACGTATTGAAATTTCAACCATGAAGAGAATAATTTTGTATTCAGGCATTATAGAGATTGTGTTGCACAGTTCTTACCTATCAATTACCCATAGAAAGATATTAATACCCTTTAAACATAAAAATAATGTAATCAACTCCTATCTAGGGTGAATAAACATTATTAAAGAATAATATTTATTAACCTAAAGAGACTTGTATTTTATTAAAATTTGAAATTAGAATCATGGTTTTAGGGTGTTATTATGTTGTCAACTGTTGTTTTGGATGATTTAGAGTGTTATGTTGCAGAAAAAATTGCTCACACATATTTGAGATTTACAGCAAATAATTGTTGGGGATTTACACCAAACAATTTATGGGTTTTAATCTTTGGTCTTTCCCCTTTCCAAATAATCTTAAAGTTTAAATTTCGGTTTAGAATTGTGAAAGTTATCACTTTTTTAGTCTCAACTATTTTGTGCTGATCAACAAGCTAAAAGTTGTTATGATCAAATTTATTATCAATTTTTCTTTCTTGATTAGATACTCTTCAACAATTAAAATAATAGATTGTTATTAAATTATAGTGTTTGTGTGTGCTTGAGTATTGTTTATGTTTTATACATAATCAATGTACACCTATACTATTTTTCTCAAATTTGGTAGTTATTATCTCTTAATATGCATAATATGATTAGTCAATAAGATTTTCTTATATCAATAACTTTGCATGATGATATCTTATTTATAGGGAATTTTAGAATTTGTTTGATAACTTAAACATTAAAGTGTTCATTAAGGAGCAAAGTGAAGTATTTAAAACTCTATTCAATTCATAGTTATATGTTTGTTTTATTGTTAGATTTGTTGTGAGATTTTATAATACGATGCCAATGCTTATGTATTGTCGTGAGGTATTAAAATTGGATTACATGATGCAATTTATTTTAGTACCTTGTTCTATTTTATTAATGCAAAGGAATATGTATTAGGGGTATGCTTCAACCATTATAAATTGCTTTGGAATGTGTGGACTCTTTTGGAAACTTGTGTGCACAAGGTCAAGCTAAATTGAGGAAAATGATCTCCAATGGTTTATGATAGTTGTGTGTGTCATCTGGGTCTAGCCATAATCTTTAACCTTGAACTATTGTATCTCTATTGTTATAGTATGGAATAGTGACACTAGAGATATGTTAAATCCTATAATATAGATCCTATTGATTTAAGAGTCCTCTAATGAAAATTGCTTTGATTATCAGTGTTATTGTGTTATGAGAATGAATGAGGTTGAGTCACCTTTTCTAAGCTAGTGGTTATACGATGTGAGGGTAAGTTAAATGAGTTGGAGAAAAGTCAAATTGTTTTGGAAAACTCTTGAGAAATCCTTTGTGAGTCTACTCTCAATCCTTGACCTTGAACTGTTGTTTCTAACTTTACTGTGGGAGAGGTGTTAGTGGTTTGTGATTGGAGTTGATGATTTTGAATTGGAAATTATATACCTTTTCCATCCAACCATGGGTGAGATGGTTGAAGTCCAGTTGGGTGAACTATGATGCCTCTACGAAATATATATATGTAGGCAAGGCCATCCAATGATGAGCCCCCAAGGCATTAGGTCGGGCCCCTAGGAATGTTCTGTGAAGTCTTGTTTGAGACTTGTCTTTTCTTTTGATATTGTATCTACCATTGATTTACATAGCTTTTCTTGGTAATCATGTGCTAACTACCTTTGATCTTATGTGTGTGCCAAGTCATGTGGACTTTGCAAGTATAAGTATTGGGAGTGAGGAATTTTTGGACACGATGGAATGTAAGAGGTACATTAAGCCGACCCAAGTAAGTAGAATCTATTACTAAAAATGATGAATCATTTTTATCTTTGTTTTTAACTAGTGCGATCATTGACTATAACTATAAGTAGTGAAATTTGTTGTTTTTGTCTTTTAAGTAAACAAAAAAAATTATTTGCAAAATTATTAAAGTCATGATAGATTGTTAGGTTGCTTAGAGATTAAAATGTGGGATTACATGATCTGTCTTTTTCTGCATCTTCAAATACATCATTTTCCTTGTTTTCATGTTCTTCATGCCCTTCTTTCTTCTCTTCATAAACCTTTTCTTCTCCATTCTCTGCATCATGTTTTTTATTATCAACCCTATTGTTGGCCTCCTATAATCATTTAATAACTAAGCCCTTATAGTTGTGATTTAGAGATTGGACATCTAACCTGAATAGCTATTTCAATTGTCATGAAGGTGCATTTAACTTATCAACCTAGGGATGTAAACTTGAAATGGGTCAACATAGTATGTTCACTTGGAATCCAAAGTAGCCATATTCATCCTACAACTAAGAAAGACACAATGCTGAAAGTAAATTGCTTGGAAGGAAATAAAATAAGTGTTGAGAATCAACCAATAACTAAACTAAGTTGAAATGCATGATAGAAATGAAAATCTGAGTGAATAAACAAGAAACTACTTTGTCTGTTTTGGCTACAGGAATAGTCACAAAATGTAATTCTAGTGGCTGTAGGGACAAATAGTGCCAGATTCTTAACTAATTACTAAACATAAAATAACTAAGGGAAAAAATACTCACCAAGTGGGCCCCCCTTGGATGAGTATCCACTAAAACAAATGTAAACTCAGATGCATGAAGTTATAACTTCATTTCATTCATTGGAAAACATGAGTACAATCAAGCAACATGACTATATTACTAAAAACCTAAGAGTGTGAGTACATCATCAGATTAAGCAACCCCTTGAGAAGGAGCATCTGAGTCTTATTTATATAAGCTACTAATTAAGCATCTAGCAAGGTGGTCAACTCCAATAGATCAGAAGGATGCCAGTTTAGGGAAAGCATAATAAGTGGAGAGGTGGTTACACATGCATGAAATCTGGTCAGACATGTTTGCCTCAACGCAAATCTAGCACAAAAATAACACCTATATTCCCTCAACAGACAATTAAGATCATTTATAAGACGGTTACAACTTTGATTTGAATGAGGATTCTCCTACTACCGAGAGACTTTCTTCATTGAATGACCACCTTGTTGACCAGTATGACAGATGACCAGTTGGAAAAATCTTCCTTAACTGTAGGCCTCTAATTATATTTGCATGACAATATTAGTGCACACAACAACTGCATATCTGTAACTATCTTAAAGTGACATTCATTAATCCACATGTAAAATTAACATAGATAGTTCATTTAGCATGTCAATTTCATTTAAAAGTTATGAAAATAAGTTCATGTCCAAAGTCCATGGTTTTAAGGAAATATCATAAAAAGGTCAACATCCAAGCATCAAAGTATATGAAAATTATAGAAATGGATAAAAAAATCTATCAAAATTAAACCATAAATTGGACTCATCACTCCCTCCAACCTAAGGTTTTGCTGGTCCTCTGGCAGAGGAAGAGTTATTCTTTTTCTTGGTCAATACCTTGAAATTACAAATACCAGCTATCCTAAATCATTTTTTGCTATGTGTGAATTAGGGTCCCAATAGAACCCTTGTTGTTTGTCCAACTTGCTCCATCTCTGTCCCTCTATAACTATGCCATACCGATAGTACATGAAGTTTTGCATAGGCCACAGTAGGATAGGTGGCTGAAAAGTCAATGGAAGCCAAAATTGTCTCTCTGTCCTTTCAATCTATATATATCTATCAAATCTCTTAAGTGCTGCAACATAGTTCTTCGTAGAATGAGGCTCAACTTGTTTCAATTCATTAGTTAGGTTGTTCCACCTTTGTGACAGGTATCCCATTACAGATTCCCCTATGGTTTTTGCTACCTCCTCATATTCTTTATAAAATGCTTCTCTCTTAGGCAGGATCCTATTGCCATAGCTTGGTTGGTAAGAAATTCTATGCCAATCCTTGAAAATGTCTCCTGGATGTCTAGATTCAACCCTAATGGGTAGGGGAGTGCTAGACTCAATTTTCCTATAAGTCCTGAACTGCTTTCCCCAACTAACTTCATTCTATATCTAGGACATAAATTCCCTTAATTGGACATATCCAACATACAATAGTGGATTCCAATCATAGTCTTGGGTCACAACATAATTATGCAAATAGAATTCACACAATAAACTTTACATTTTAGGAGCAATCTGATAAGCATTGAAAAATTCAAGAGGGGTCTCAATGGAAGGATTCAAACCTGAAACAATCCTTGCTAGCTTAAAAGAAAGATGCTTCTCTTCAAATACAAAGCATAGACCCTTGGAGGAGTCCTGCACTCTAAGATTTGAGGTACTAAGGCTGCCATATTATCCACTTTTTTCTTTAAAGCAATAATTTCTTCATTCTTATCTTCAATCTCTTCATCTCTCTTTTGAATTTCCCTCTTTAGCCTATGTTTATCCACTTTCCTCGACATTCACCTACCCCAAAGGAGCTTCTATATCCTCCTGTGATGTTTCTCTAGGTTTAGGGCTTCCCTCAGGAGATACACCAAAGGCTAGCGCAACTAGTCTTGATTTTCTAGGAGGGATTTCATGCTTTTCTTTTGCTATAGAAAGAATAGTGTCAGCCTTCCATTTCTTAGAGATGGACACTTCTTTTTCTACCATTTTCTTTTTAGATTTTCCCTTTCTTATTTTTTCCTTCTTCTTTTGTGCCCTAGTTCTCATTAGGATGCCAAGAGGAATGTCATCATCAGAATTTGGAGAGGAAATTTCTTTGCTTGAATGTTCAGTCTCAGAAGAACTAATCTCTAAGGTTTGCCTAGCTGCAGGAGGGTTTGTAGTAGGGCTCACACTAGAAGTTGAGGCTCTAGGATCAACTCAAACATTTCTCACTCTCTTACTAACCCTATGAGGTTGAGGAAAAACCCTAGGTCATAAATGCTCTTGTCTAATTTGATCAATACTCAATAATTATTCCCAAGTTATATCAAACACATCATGTAGAGACTTCTCAACTAATAATTTTCTTATACAATGGTGGGAAAAAAATTTGTCCCTACCTTTCTGGGTCTTGAATGCCATGATTGAAAGGGGGTTAAGCACGTTTGGCACATTCATTCTTTTACCGTGCCTCATGTGGTTCAGGAGTTTGAAATGCACATAATTTAGATTTGACTAACAACCTTCACGTGTAATATACTTCACAACATAAAAAACTACCTGCTTCCATGGCTCGGGCAGAGAAATTCTCTTCACACCTTGCTTGTCCACACTCAATGGAGGGTCACCAGGTTCTATAAATTAAGCCCTAGCTGACCTGGCATCTCTGGTAGTAGGGTAATGTTCACCGTCGATAAGAAACCCTATAAATTTTGCAATCCTCATTTCAGTGGCTATTCTCTCCAACCCTTTTACCATAGTCTTTCCTTCAAACAATGTCTAAGAAAATTCTAATGCAATGCTTCATCAAAACCATTCAACTTCAAGAAATAATCTAACCATTCATAGTTTCTGAACTCAGCCAAGTAAGGTGCATCCTATAGTAATACATCATGAACCATGGGTTTATTTCAAATTAACCCACCTCCGATTGTTCAGTTTTCTACAATCAAATAATCACTCTACAAATTTTTCCTTCCTGCAATCTTTGTTTTAAAGCCAAACTTCTCCTTTCTGTAATGCTACCAAATTTCCAAAGCCAATGTTGTCTAAATTCTATCTTTTTGGCTCAAGATTATGATAGGAGTATTAAAGGCAGTAAAGGAGTAATAGATGAAAGCTATGATCAAGGAAAATGGTGGCGGTTGATGTTGTTTCACACATGCAAGCCATCATCTCACTCATAATTCAAATCAACCCAATAACTTAAAATTTGCTGATGTGAACCAATACAAATAGACACATGGACATGGTATTCACACTCCCCCCCCCACCTAAATTTGCACACGTGTCCTCACATGTGAGGTGAAATGATGATTTGACAAGGGAAGGGAATAATTACATGCTATGGAAAATGTCCATATTAATTTACAACAATTAAATGAATACACTAAAAGACAATTAAGATATAACAAATTGATGCACATGTACCTAAATTCATGGAATATTTGTTGCAAAGATTATGGAGAAAGTATCAGTCACTTTTAAAAAAATCAGTTGAGCAATTAATGAAAGTGGAGTGGAATGAGGTGGAATGGAATGAAGTGAAATAATGGAAGAGAGAGAAAGGTGGAATTGATGGGCGGATGGGTGAAGAAGTGGACCCCCACAAAAGTGGAAGTATTTATTATGATAAGTTACATACCTTAGTTATCCAGAAGGAGGGACACTAGGTCTGCTTCCTTCAGATGCAAGAAGTTTGGGTGTTGCATGCTCAGTGAATTGTTGTAGAAACTCCTCCTTGGAAGTTGGCTTGTGATACAACTTGAGGTGATGACTGCTGACAGGGTCAATGGTAGTGAGTTGAACAGCTCAATTGGAAAAAATTTAGCAACCTCATATGGTCCTAGCCACCTTGTCTGCAATTTTCCTGCATTGTCTTGATACTTTGAGTCATAGAGAAATGCCCAGTCACTTGGCTAGAATTTCTTATCCTTGATGAATTTTCCATGCCACCTTATTCTTTGATTCTGCACTACCTCTGTGTGATGCAAGGCTGCCTTCCTCATCTCATCCAAAGCATTCAACTACATGATTATGTCCCTTTGTGCCTTAGAGATATCCATCCCCAAGTCTACTACAGTCCTAAGAGTCTTATGCTCAAATTCAATGGGCATCATAGCTGTATTTCCATACAAAAACTCAAATAGAGTGAATCCTATAGTTGTTTTCCAGGTAGTTTTGAAAGCCCAAAAAACTTTTGGTAGTCTTCTTGCCCAATCTTTTCTATGGATAGCCATTGTTTTGATCAGAATGGCTTCAATTTCTCTATTGGTCACCTCAACTTGGCCATTGGCCTGAGGGTGATAAGGAGTAGACTTCTTGTGCCTAATGTTGTACTCATTGACCAGTGTTGTAAAAAGGGTTGAAGTGAATTGAGCCCCTTGATCAGTCACTATCTCTCTTGGAACCCCATACCATGTGAAAATTTCTTCATAAATAAATTTTGCAACCTTATTATCTCTTGCATGCTTCATGGCCTTAACTTCTATCCACTTGGTTACATAATCAGTGCATACCAAGATATAGGATTTACCATTTGATGGAGGATCAATGGGTCCTACAAAATCTAGTCCCCACTTATCAAATGGGGTGATTACTACCTGGGGGTAAAGCGGCATCTCATTAGATTTGGTTGGCTAGCCCATCCTCTGGCATCTATCAAACTTCCTTGTATATCTCCCTGCATCCTTGTGGAGTGTGGGCTAGTAATATCATGTGTTCAAGATCTTCATTGCTATCCTCTTGGCTGCAAAATACCCTCCACAAGGTTCATTGTGACATGCATGAAAAATATCATATGTCTCATCTTCCCTTACACATCTCCTCATGACATGGTCTAGTCCAATATAGAAAAAACATCCAACAATCCATGAGAATGGAAAATATTTTCAATGAGCACCCTCTTATATTTTGGAGAGAAGTGAGGAGGAACTCTCCCTGTGACCAGATAATTAGCTATGCCAACATACCAAGGTGTCTACACACTGATTTCAAATATATGCTCATTAGGGAAAGTCATCTACAACTTGATTGTCTTTTGATGTAGTCAACCTCAAAAGGAATTCTGCAACAACATTGGCCATCCTTAGTTTATCCACAATGGTTATGTCAAACTCTTGCATCAACAATAACCATCTTGATAGCCTACCTAAGATTAGGGGTTTATTCATGAGGTATGTAATGGCTGCATGATAGGTGTGCAGAAAGATCTAGTATCTTGTTATGTAGTGCCTAAATTTATTTAGGGCATAGATTACTGCTAACATTTCTTTTTGGTCACTATATAGTTGAATTCAGCTCCTTGCAGATTTTTGCTGACAAAATAAATAACATAATTTTCAATAGATCCTTCTTTCTACCCTAAGATTGCTCCTATAGAATATTCTAATGCATCTATATGGATGTGAAAAGGAAGCTCCCAATTAGGACCCTTGAGTACATTAGCATGAGTTAAAGCTAATTTCAAATAAAAAAATGCCTTGTCAAAGTCTTATGTCCATTGGAATTAAACAACTTTAGTTAGGAGATTATACAATGGTGCTACCATTTTGTTGAAGTATTTGATGAACCTCATATAATAAACCACATTTTCTAGGAAAATCCTAATGTATTTTTGTTTTGCAAGGATAGGCAGATTGGTGATCACCTCAATCTTTGCAGGATCTACTTGAATTCCTTTGTGAGAGATGTAGTGGCCAAGAACTACACCTTCATGCATCATCATGAAACACTTTTCACTATTTAAGGATATATTGTGGTCTTCACATCTTTTTAGGACTCTCCTAATATTTTCCAATGCTTCATTGAAGTCAACACCATAAGTAGTGAAGTCATCCATATAGATTTCCATGCAATCAAGAGAGATATATGAAAATATGATAATGATTGCCATCTGAAAAGTTGCAGGTGCATTGCATAAGCCAAATGAAAGTACTAAGTAGGCATAGGTCCCCCATGGAAAGGTAAAGGTGGTCTTCTCCTAGTCCTCTAGTGCAATTTGGATCTGGTTATAGCTGTTGAATCCATCTAGGAAAGAAAAGTACTGCTTTCCTGCAAGTCAGTCCAAAACTTGATCTATGAAAGGTAAGGGAAAATGGTCCTTTTTGGTGGCAGCATTAAGTTCCCAGTAATCAACACAAACTCACCACTTCCCTCGTTTTTTAGGAACAATCACCAATGGGGACACCCATTGGCTATCTGAGATGGGGTAGATGAATCCTGCGTCTAGTAATTTTTGTAGTTCCCTTTCTACAAATTCTCTCAATGTAGGGTTAATTCTTCTTTGAGGCTTCTTCACTAGTGTACAATAATTTCTTATGTATATCCTATGATTGCAAAGATTAGGGTCCAATCAATTTATACCATGATAATCCCATGCAAATGCACACTGGTGGGCCCTCAACAAGTTTTCCAATGATAACTGTTGTTATTCACTCAGCTTTTTGTTAATATTTAGATATTTTCCTTATGATACCTGCACTTGTGTAGTTAAATCTACCATATTTTCTTCACTAATGCTTGGTACGTTGAGTTCATGTGGCAGTAATGTATGAGACATACCTATTGCTGTAGGAAATTCAGCTACAGGAAGAATGACAACAGGAAGAGCGAGCAGGAGTGTCTTCACTGTATCAACAAAATCAGATGTATGAGAGGGTGATGCTTCCTCTACCTCATAATGGTTTTGAATTATGTTAGAAAATACTTCATCTTCATCTTGAAGCTGTATGAAAGGATTTATTCTTAACATCATAAACTGTGCCACAAAATTAACTTTCTCGGCCTCTTCACCATCATGTGGCCATACAAGATCATTCTTATAATGGAATGGTTGAGTAGGAGGGTAGAGAACAAGCATTTTGGTACTCTTTCCATTAGAAATGGTTGTGTCTACTATCCAACTTCCAATATAGGTGTATTTTGTTGCTAACCATGGCCTTCCAGGAATAATGGGGTACCCGCCTAGCGCGGCCTTAGGAGAAAGAATCATAAAATTTTTTGGGTACTCCCAAGAGTCTAGAGATACCACAAGATCTTCTACTATCCCATCAGGCTTAATAGTAGAACTATCAACAAGCTGTAGGACAGTAGGAGTAACTCTCATGCTTTCAAAATTTAGTTGCTACATGATGTCCTTAGTCATTACATTTATTGCTACTCCCAAATCAATCAGAGCATTCTTTATCTGGTTCCCATTTATAAAAAATCCTACCACAAGACTCCCTGGGTCATTATATTTGGGAATAGTCACTTTCCCAAGCATGATGTCAGCTAATTTTCCCACCACATGAACCGTAGTGGGGTATTTCTTCTTCTTGCCTAGATTCTTAAGACATGCTTCTTTGATTGCTTTTCCATACATGGGAACATCTTATATGGCCTGAAATAGAGGTATTTGGACATATATATATGCCTCAACTGATCTAAAATGTCAAAAGTTGTGTCCTCCTTCTCTTCCTTTTGTTTCATAGTTTCCAACCTCTGGGGAAATGGTGGTTCTAGTTTAGACTGCTTGACTAGGACTAGTTCAAGATTTTTAGTTGCACTTGGCTGAATGGGGACATTTAGAGGCTCCTCTTCTTCCACAGGAAGCTCAGTGATAATGGGTGTGGAAGGAGCTAGTAAAGTAGTTGTTGAACGCAAGTGAATGTTACTTACACTCACACCATATGCATGGAATTGATTTGGATCAACATAGTATACTGATTGTTATTGTGGTTTATTATTTGGGTTAGGTGTGGGATGAGCTGGTAGTTGAGTAGGTTTAGGTGCATTTGAACTTGAACTAGTAGGGGGAGGCATTATAGTAGGTTGTTGGGGTTGAGAAGGTGGCTACATGCAATTGGCTGTCTAGTTTGGCCATTGTTGTCCTCCCCTCCATTGAAATGTTTGTTGCCAACTTCTTGGATGTGGCTGCCAATTTCCTTGAAACTGCTGCCAATTCCCTTGAGTTGCTGCCACTAGGGTGGAGAGTTTTGGTGGTTGGGCAAGGAATTTGGAGGGTTATTCGAAGTATGTGGTGGATATTCTTTATAATTGGGTGGATATGGGGGTTTCCATTGGTTACCAAATGAATAAGAATTGAAATATGGCTCAACAAAAGATAGTGGATCTGGTGGCATGCCTTGTCTTGGAACCCATGACCTCCTATGTGAAACATAGTAGAATTGATATTATTCACCCTGGATTGACTTGAAATCTGATTCCATCTACTTTTTGTCAATATTAGCTATCATTTTACATGTGTAGTCCTTATTTTTTCTGCAATGAGGGCAATATTCTACCAACATTGCCTCTACCTCCTCTTGTTTCTTCTTGGCTTGAAGTGTATCTAGTTGAGTAGCTAGATTATTTATGATGTCTTGCTTGAAGTCTACCATTAAGGGAGTAATCTCTATCCTTGAAACTCCACTGTTAGATGACTTACCCATGGAGGATTGGTAAGCTCTCCCTTTCTTTGAAGCTACCCTAGAATAGTTTTGACACATCTTCTCGATGTCCTCCCAAGGAACTTGGGTGATATCTCCTCCTCCCATCAGGTCCAAGAAATATATGCAGTTGTCATTAATTCCTTTTAAGAAAATCAGCATCTATGATTCTTCATTGAGTGTATGGTGTGGATATTTCTATAGGAAAAACAAAAACCTTGAAATATAGTCTTCCAGGCTCTCATATTCCTTTTGCTGCATTCTAAAAATATCATCTCCTCTCATGTCACTGCCCTTGCAATACTCCTTGTATTTCTCAAGGAACTTTTTCTTCATGTCCTCCCAAGTCTCTATAGTATCTTTACCTAGGGTCATGAACCATATTAATGCAGCTTCTTTCAAGGTGGTATGGAATAGTTTAAGCCCATGGGCACTCGTGGTATAGTCATAACTCCTGCAGAGTATATCAAACTCGAACAAGAATGTATCGAGATCTTCTATGACAAGTCCATAGAACTTAGGAAGGACTGAAGCAGGGATATTTTTGAGGTTGTCTACTTCATTCTAATGAGAAATGGGGAAAGGAACAAATGGTTGGTTAAGTCTGTTTCTATTTGCATCACCCATTCTCACCTGATGAATTTCCAAAGCAAAGGGGTTCTCAATCAGATTCTGATCTTTAGAGGAAACTTCAGAACTGGTCAAATCCAAAAATGTATTAGCAAAGGGGTGTGAATCTGCTTCTTCTTCGTCTCTTGGTAGGTTCTGATACTCAATTATTTGGAATAGATTAAGATTGTTAGGAAGGAATCTCCCACAAACATCTCTCCTCCTTTCTCTATGCATACAATATCAACTCACTATCAACCATCTCACACAAAGAATTGGAAAAAGAATAGGGGGTTCATTACTTTCTTAAATGAGGGGTATACTAAGAGCAACTTCCAGAAATATTATAGAAAGAAAAACTATCAATGATTCCAAAGAACACCCTAGTTTGACACCATCCCTTGAAATGGTGCCAAAAATGTTTGCCTCCTACAATGATTTAACAACTAAGCCCTTATAGTTGTGATTCAGAGATTGGACATCTAACCCGAATAGCTATTTCAATCATCATGAAGGTGCATTTAACTTGTCAACCCAGTGTTGTAAACTTGAAATGGGTCAGCATAGTATGTGCACTAGGAATCCAGAGTAGCCATATTCATCCTACAATTAAGAAAAAAACAATGCTGAAAGTAAATTTCTTGGAAGGAAATAACATAAGTGCCGAGCATCAACCAATAACAAAAATAAGTTGAAATGCATGAAATAAATGAAAATTTGAGTGAACAAAAAGGAAACTACTCTGTATACTTTGGCTGTAGGAATAGTCACAAAATGGAATTCTAGTGGCTACATGAATAGACAGTGCCAGATTCTTAACTAATTACTGAAAAAAAATATAACTAAGGGAAGAAATACTCACCAAGTGGCCCCCCTTGGATGAGTATCCCCTAAAACAAATGTAAATTGAGATGCACAAACTTATAATTTTATTTCATTCATTGGAAAACATGAGTACAATCAAGCAACATGACTATATTACTGAAAAACTAAGAGTGCGAGTACATCATTAGATTAAGCAACCCATTGAGAAGGAGCATTTGAGTCTTATTTATAGAAGCTACTAACTAAGCACCTAGCAAGGTGATCAACTTTGATAGATCAGGAGGATGCCACTTTAAGGAAAGCATAAAAGTGGATAGGTGATTACGCATGCGCAAAATCTGGTCAGACATGTTTGCTTCAATGTAGATCTAGCACAATAGTAACACCTATTCGCTCAACAACAAATTAAGATCAATAAGGTGGTTACAACTCCGATTTGAGTGAGGAATCTCCCACTGTTGAGAGCCTTTCTTCATTGAATGACCACCTTGTTGATCGATATGGCAGATGACCAGATGGAAAAATATTCCTTAATTGCAGGCCTCCAGTTATATTTGCATGGCAATATTAGTGCACACAATAATGAAATATCTATAATTATCTTAAAGTGACATTCATCAATCCACATGTAAAATTAAAATAGATAGTTCATATAGCATGTCAATTTAATTTAAAGGTTATGAAAATAAGTTCATGTCCAAAGTTTATGGTTTTAAGGAAATATCATAAAAAGGTCCACATCCAAGCATCAAAGTCTATGACAACTGCAACAAATGGATAACAAACTCTATCAAAATTAAACCATAAAATGGACTCATCACCTATTAGTGTTGTCTTCCTCTATAATATTTTAAGTGTTTGTTGGAGGATTAACTTCATCATTTTGTACAGGAGGAGCAATGGTGACATTTTCCTTTGCAATGTCTTCTCCAATTATTGCATCCTTTTCATCTTCTTTTTTCATTTCCTCCACTTTCGAAGGAGTGTTGCCATGTGCAACTTCCTTATTTTGATCCTGCTCATGTTGAGCATAATTTGTCTACACATCTTCCTCTATATTAGGTTCCAGAGCAGTGGTATTATCATTCAATTCTTCCTCAACCACCCTAGTTAGTCTTAACTTCTATACATTCTCCTTTACTTTATCATTTCTCTCTTTTTCAGATCCTTTCTAGATCACCTTTATCTTTTCCCATAAGGTTTGCAACCCTTTTTTGGTTCTTAACTCCTTATTGTATATGGTATTACAATGTGGTTCTATCATATTTATAAAGTGGAGCACCAACTCTTTCCAAGGCTTTATCTTTTAGTTTTTCATACTCTTTTATTGCTTCTTCTCTCCTCTTTAACAAAATATTTCATAACTCATCAGGAATATCCTTCTTGATATTATGCATCTCAACTTCAAGCACAATAATATACTTGATTATGGCCTCAATTATGGTGGCCTTATCCACCTCATCCACATCCTTATACAAAGCTGCAGTCTCCTTCAAAATTTCATTTTGAAAAATGCTATTAAATAGTGCCTCAAGTTTCATTAGGGAATGAGGCCTTACTTGTTTAGCTTGTTTATTTTTTTTGACTTTAACCAGAGTCTTATTTGTTTCCTTTTATTTCTTTTTTGGTGAAGCCTTCTTGGAATCCTTCTTTTCTCTTATATGTATTACAAATTCCTCCTTTTTATTTTCTATTTCTTCTTCACTTTCGGTGTCAATGACATCATATCTTTTCCTCTTTCCACTAGCTTCACATTGTGAAGCCTCATTTCTTCTTCTCTAGACCAACTATGGTCCTTCTTCTTCCAACTCTTCCTCTTCTTCAACAACATTGATACCAATACCATTCTCTCTTGTAGCCTTTTTTTTAATTCTCCTCTTGGCTAGGGCAGCTGATGGTGCGGTGGTAGCAGTTTTTGTCTTCTCTTCCTCGATGGTATGCACAATTGGAGGGGATTTATCCCTTACTGAAGGACTGGTGGTAGAATTTATTTTCTCTCTAGCAGAAGGTAAAGCTCTGTAGGATTTATGGAAAAATGATGGAGTGGTAGTTTTTCTACTTGATCTCCTTGAGCTACTTGAAACTTCACCAGTACTTAATACTTCTCTAGCTCTTTGTCTAGCATACTATAATTTTTCCTTTGAAATGCCATATTATTGTGCATATATATCAATCATAGCATCAAAATTCATCCTAGTCTATGGTTTCTTCTATTCCATGTGGAATTCCATGAAATTTTCCTCATAAGTCCCATACCTTGGTTTTGTGGTATCTTTCAAACTGTTCAAAAAAATATTAGCTAGATAATAAGATCTATCTATGTCACCTCATAGCCTAATTCATGAAACCAAAAAAATCTTGGTTCCACTGCTTCAATGATACAATGATCTTTCAAAACCAGGAATGTGATATCACTTTTGTATCTTTCCATAATTATCATAGGGATCATTTATCTCTCATACGTTCTTTTCTGAAATATTGTAAAGAAAGTGTTAATGGAATCATCTTGTGCAATGACATCTCCAAGGCTCCTCATATGCTCTATAATTTGATATGCAAAATATCTTCCACTTATTTATTTTACCTTTCTAATTATGGGAAGCTCCTTCAAAAAGTAGAAGAGTAAGCACATGACTAGAGTGTCATACTTAAACACATATTTCCTTTCCCTAGTCTACTTTAGATTCTCCATTAGATGTTCCCTAAGAAACTCACACAAGTCATTGTTTGAAATTTTTTCTATCATCTCATGTTCCACATTAATTATGGTGGCAAAAATAGATTTATCTCTGCTAGTAAAGTAAATCTTGTAAGAAATAACCATAGCAGCATACCTAAAAACTAGATTTCTAATGGGATTTACTGTAAGGGATCTCTGATAAAATATAACACCTAT
Source organism: Sequoiadendron giganteum (assembly GCA_007115665.2). Lineage (NCBI taxonomy): Eukaryota > Viridiplantae > Streptophyta > Pinopsida > Cupressales > Cupressaceae > Sequoiadendron > Sequoiadendron giganteum. The sequence goes on along the minus strand of CM021104.1, from coordinate 454,117,975 downwards.
TTTCTCCATCACTTTTTTTTTATGTTTAATAGACTTTGGAATGGGGATGAGTCTAGTGGAGCATAGACTAATAATCTCTCTTATCACTTCCTTTGTAATCATGCGAGGCATATTAGTCTAGAAAAAATGATCATGAGCTTTTCTCAAGGCCATTCTAATCTACTTGACATCATAGAAGAAATTGGGAAACCATTTCCATATATCTAGTTTCTTTCCAACTAGGTTTTTACACTCTGGCTTTAGGGAAAAATCCTCACTAGCTAATTTATTTGACCATATATCACTTAAATTTTTGTTTTAGAATGTAGGAGTTGGTTGGGTATCCATACCCTATAAATTATAGTGTATGTGGTAAAATTTTCTCACATGATCAGTGACGTTGGCACAACACATCCTCTAATACCATGGGGATGGTGGGGAGACTAGACCTCGTGACCTCTTTCCTGCAATAGGATGCTTTAGCCAATCGAGCTAGACCCTCCACCCCCATATATCACTTAACTTACTAGGAGAATGCTCTTCCATTTTTCCATGAATATATTCCCTAATATTCGTAGTTGGTAAAACCCCATATGGAATATGAAAGAATGTGCGTAGTGGGTCATCTTCTATGGATTTTGTAGGGTATATTTTAAATTTAGGTTGTGGTTTCTTCGTAACTTCTATAACCTTTGGTGTCACTACAACAAAACAAGAAATTAGCACCTAAAATAGCACCAAAATTTAGTGCATTTGAGTTCATGAATTGGACACTTTTTCCAGTGCAAAAATCGGCACCAAACTACATGTTCACTTCGGTGCCATTTTTTCCTTCAAATTTTGCGTTGGATTTTGTTGCTTCTAGTTTGGCTTCTAATTTTGCTTCTAGTTTTGCTTCCAATTTTGCTTCCAATTTTACTTCCAGTTTTACTTCTAATTTTTCTTTCGATATAATTTAACTTGTTGCATCTAGCTTTGCTTCCATTTTGTGTCTTTTTTTGCTTCTAATATGGGTTCTATTATTTCATCTTTTGTTGCTTCTAAAATTGCTTCCATTATCACTTCTTTGTTTTCTACTTGAATTGCTTTTGTTTTTGCTTACTAGATAACACCAAGTTTTGCTTCCAAGATTTCTTCTACTTTGCTTCTAGTTTGGATTCCATTGTTGCTTCCTTTTTGCTTCCATTTAATAATTTAACATGTTTTATTTCAATTTTATTAGTTAAATATATCACACCTCTTAAATAACTCATATGATTATAGAGTAAGTAAATTAAATAATATTTTTTATTTCAATTTAATTAGTTAAATATATCATGCATCTTAAATCAATCATATGATTATAGAGTAAGTAATTTAATTATTTGAATCATACTATTAAATAAAAAGATAATTATTATAACATGATCATCATCTATGATTAAAACAAGTGAGTCAAATATCTAAAATTTAATTGAATTTGACAACATCCATCATGAGCAGTAAATTAAAATCATCATACGTAATAAATATACATCCAAAAATGATTGACCAATTTCAATATATAAATTGACAAGTTAATACTCATAACTCATCATCATATATAACTAAAACAAGTGATAGTCAAATATGCTAGTAGATCAATAACATGTCAAAATGATACATGTCCAACAATCAACATAAGTAAAAATGATACATGTACAAATGATATAAGTAAAAATTATAAATTATGTAACTCAAAATGATACAAGTAAAGATGATACATGTCTAAATGATATAAGTCAAAATGATAAATGCCAAAATGATACAACTCAATAATATGATATTGTAGGCCATGAAAATGATACATATGATAGTAACCATGAAAAGTGACATCATAACGATATATCAACAATGATCCATGATGTAGTCTATATGACCATGAATGCCACTAGCTACTACCAACAACTGCCTCATCATCATCATCATGATCATCATTGTTGTCATCATCATCGTCATCGGCCTCAGTGTCTTATGTATCTGCATCATCATCATCCTCTACCATGTGATCTGTACCAGAACCAACATATTCTAGATCTATATCATGAGGATCATCTTGATCTTTTGGAAGACCCGTGTTTTGCAAAAAGAAACATTTAAAATGGAAAATTATTTATTTCATGCAATAATTTATTTTTCTGTTATATATCTAAAAATGAAACCATAATCATATTACATCATATCAAAGTGCACATACCATAATAAAATTTCAAAAAATTTACAATTAATATGTCATTCCAATGATGTAAAAAATGCAACAATTCTAATAAATGTTAGTGAAATATGCCAACATTTGGTGGAAGAGGAAGAAAGATGACTGAAATTCTAGAGGCCCACCATAATGGATTTCGGTATTCAACCATGAGAGTAGAGGAGAGAGCTGATATCATGTATCAAAAAATTAAGCATGCATTCTTTTCGCTAGTGGAGAAGGAGATGATTACTTTGCTTCATTTTCATTTGCATAACCATACCATTGTGTGAACCAAGAAGATCAAGGATGTCTAGTTTTATGTGGAGGTACTGGATGTGGTCCAAAATTTAGGAGGGGAAAGAAGGTCAATGTATGATCTTGATGAAATTGAGGAAGAACAACAAGAGAGGGACATGAAAAATAAAATCAATGCAGAGTTTCAAGGATTTGTTAGGCGAGTAACAAAGCTATGGGAGAAACAAGGTTTGTTGATAAAGTATGATAATAGTTTTGAATGCATGGTGAGGTAGAGGCACAATGATAGTGCTAAAGAAGATACATGGGACAATCAAGTTTTGGAGTTGAGTTGAAGTGAAGTCCACATAAATTTCAAAGAAGGGATAGCCATCACTCAAGGAAGAGAAGGGGTTTCATATTTTTCAAGGACAACAAGCATTCAAGGAGGAAAATAGTTTGTCTCTTCCCAAGAAACATACGATTTCTGTGATAATGATGAAAATGCACTACAAAATTAGAAAATGGAACCCAATAAGGCAAATTTGGGATAGATGCATCAAGTTCAATTATAGAGAGGCACAATGGCATTGCTAAAGAAACATACATGATAGTCAAAAGAAGGAAGTTCCCTATGATGAAGACAAAAAAATATGTTACTATTTATGTTGTTTGTAACAAAACAACATGAAGATTTCATCATACACATATTCATCAAGGCACCTGACAAATAGTGTTGCATATTGAGTACAACAAGGAGTGCATTGTTTGCAAGAATTCTGAGGTTGTTGGAAAATATGCCTCAACTTTTTGTCTTGAAATCTATTGAAGACTTGGTATTTTCTCTTTAGTCCTAGCCTTTACCGATTTACCATGGGGAACAATTAATAAGGCATGGTTGCACAGTTTACCACTTTACCATGAGCCTTTGTTGTTCGGTCCACAGTTGGGTGGTGTTACCACCATACCATGGTGGTCTCCTCACCGTTTGGAGATTGCACAGTGAAGGCTTGACAGTGTGGTGAAGCAGTTACCTCCCTACCACCGGGGTTGCTTAGAGAAGGCGTGGTGGCATGGTTAAACCGTGGCAATCGGTGCAGTCAGCTACCTCCCTACCACTGGAGTCCTTTGGTCTTAGAGCGGTGCTGTGGTGTTACCTCCGCGATGAGCTTCACATTGACTGGTGGTTACATGGTGGCTCACCCCTACACTACAAAGGTCTTTCAGCTTGAGCATGGTAGCACGATGGACATGGTGGACAACAATAGAAGCTTACCACTATACCACAAAGGATTGTTCTATAAGCCGTGGTGGTGCGGTTGACGATGATGGTTTGGAAAGCAAGTTGTCACCGCTATACCGTGGGTGTCTTCCTGCTAGGGCATGGTAGTGCAGTGTATACCACCTCACCGGGAGCGTATGATAGATGGTGAGCGGTGGCGCAGTAGAAGGAACTCGGGTTTTGTTGACTATTTGGGTGACAGTCAAAGTGATGGACAAATAATTTGATGACATGTGGCATGATGATATTCATTGATTTAACATCGCTGTTGCAAATAAATGTTGATTGGCCGAAAGTCTTATTTTCTGATTTGCGATATATTTGCATTATATGAATGATCTGAGTCAGGAGGTTTATGGAGTGTAGATATGTCTTTGTATCCCAATTTAATGCTGCGCGACTCAATGTGTGCTGCATAGTGGTGCACATTATTAGAGAATGAGGGAAGGCTTGTTGGTGGGGTAATTGAGTACACCTTGATGGTTATTGTTTGAGATGATTGAGAGGTCGATTGGTGAAGTGTCCAGATGATTAGATCAGGCAGTAAGAGTTTTCAAGTGGTATTCTAAGGCATTGTAACCGTGAACATTGAGTGACATAAAACCGTGAAGATGTGAACCCGAGTGGCCATGAGGCTGTATTGGCCGAAAGGCTAGCTGAACGAGTGGGCTGGTGAAATGAAATGAATTTGCATTATATGTCATGTGAGGACATTGTAATAGTATAAGGATTCTATAGAATGGTGTTTCCTATATTATCCAGATGGAAAGGATGTAAACTTCTGAAGAGCATAGCTCTACGATTATATTGTAACTATTTTGTTGTTGATTAATACAATTGAGCTAAGTGTTTTGGAGGGTAGGGTTTTTTTACCCGAAAGGGTTTTCCCCATGTAAAGTTTTGTGTCCATGAGTTTGTATTTCATGTTGTTTGATTCTGTAGTCTGAATCTATGCATGTGTTGAATCTATTATTTGTATGCATGTACTTTTCTTAGGATGATTAATGGGGAAAACCACTGTGCCTATTTCCAATTTATGGCATAGTAGTTTGTGTCTTTGATGTGATTTGAAAATTAAAGTCACTAAGGAACTGTTGTTCTTAGATGTTTTGTTCTAAGTTGAAACATCTCATTACCAACAAGTGGTATCAAATCTAGTTAAGGGAGGTAAAGGTTTGTTCACGATACCAACGAGTGGTATCAGAGCCTTCTTCTGGATGCTGGTTTCGGGTATTTCTCCTGTGAAGATTTCTTAGCCTGGAAAGCTTGAGGAAATTTGGAGGAATTGACTAATGATTGATCCTTTGATGAGTGAAATTCCTTGCTCTTTTGAGACAACATGTAGCATGAAATATGCTAGAGAATATTGGAGTTGATCATATTGTGACGATGTGGTTTGAGGCTCCTGGTTGGTAGTAAATGATCCTGATGCAAGGAGTGTGAGTTTATGTGTATGATTGTGTTGCAGCAGAGTATGATTCATATTGGGTGTCTGTGTGATAGGCTTCCTAGTGGTATGGATTTTCTTGGGCTGTTTCTCAACCATGGAGTATTGTGCTTGTGCTGGGTGTTCTAGCTTAGCACTGAAGGCAGTTTCTCTTTTACCCTAATTGCATGAAGGCTATGAAGTTGATCTTGGGTGGTCTGGAAAATTTTGAATAGCTTTGCTCTCTCGCATGCTTGTGCATGGTTGCTTTTTTGGAATTGGTTTGGAGTAGGCCTAGAGTTCCTATTTAGCTATACCTTGTACTAGCATGTTTCAGATTCATGCTTTTGGTTCTGAAGAGTTTTCTATAGATTTTCCTAAAAAATTCTATGATGCATATTCATGTTATCTTTTCATTGTTCTGGTTAACCATGATAGTTATGTGAAGACTCTTGGGTCATCCAAATGTGTAGTGGATATGGACGTGCATGGGTGTTTTATAAACATGGTGGTTTTGCAAGTTTTGCACAATGAAGGAAAACTTGTGGTCTTGTGGAGTTGTTGTTAAGCTATTTTCTAGACCTGGCTATTTGGGGTGTGACTGGATGAGATAGTTGCAGTTCGATATGGTTTTGAGGAGGTTTGATGTCTTCTCTGCATGGGAGTGTTGGTATGTGATTTTTCACTCAACATTCTTGTGGTGTTGCTTGCTGGTTTCTTATACTAAGGTACTTGAGTTGTGGACGTGATTGGAAAATCGGATATGTTTTTTGATCTGGTGTTTGAGTCAAGTTTGTCTACATTATTGTTCTCTTTGAGATATTAGTTTTGCAGTTTACTTTGCAATGATGGGTTTGCATTATTGTTGTGATTAATCTCTGAGTTGTGCGGCTAGTGGATTAACTACCCATTGGCTACAGTGAGATAACTTGTAAGTGGACTATTTATATCCATGAGGTTGCTTTAGTGGTGGTGCAGATATGTTATCTAGCCTTGTTTGTGGTCACTTGTGCATTGGCGTGGCTGCTTTGAGATGCGAGGTAGGATGGAATTGAGTACTTGAATAGTTGGCTATGGGGACTTCTAGCATGTGTATCATGATGTCATGGAGAGCTTGGTACACATTATAGTGTAAGCTTTTGATAGTCATGGTGTGGTCTATGTTGTTTGGAGATCTTGGTGCGGTTTGGATTTGTTGTCAGATGGACATGCTATCGATTGTACTTGGAGGTTTTTCAGATCAACAGATGTTCGGTCATGACGCTTGGAAAGATTAGATGTCATGGTTCAGTGGGAAATTTAGCAGTGACTATGAATTCATCACTTGGTGGTGAATGATCTTCTTTAGTGTTGCAGATGTATCTGCAAGGGACTCTTAGATCTTGTTGCTACAAAAGAGTTCTTTCACATTTGTAGGGACACTATTTGAAGATGTACAACATATTGAAACCATGGAGGACATTTTTAGTCTTTGGCTGAGATGTTGGTAGTGCTTGATAGGTGATGTTGGTTTATAGTTTGTTTGCTTGATGTCATGTATACTCTTGCTTGAGTATTAGAGTTTTGGCATGTTGCATTGCTCTTGAGACCATATTTTGTTCACTTGAAGCATGGTATCTCCTAAGGGGGATGTGTAGATCATGATGTCTTGATAAGTTCCTATTTCATATGTTTGGAGCTTTGACAATGATTTGGTAATTCTCTATGTTTTGAGTACTTTATTTCATATGCTTGAGAACTTCATGTTAAATGCTGTTTGAAGTTTAGCACGAGATGATAGGTTGTCGATGCTCATGGGTACATGGATAATGAGGTGAGGATATGATTCTCATGAAATGAGAAAGGTGCTGCTTTTAGTTGAAAGTTTGAGTAGCCTACACCTTGGTTGGACATGAGTTGAATAGAGACCAGTGAGGAGATTGCTTTTGGATGAGTCATGGTGGCTTGTATATCTTGGAGGAGCATTTTTTCTTTTTCCTCCCTTTGGTCTACTCAGCAATGAAGTTTATTTGAGAGGTATCTTCCCATTATATCTTTCATATATGTGATATTCTTTATCTTTCATAGATATGAATCTTGAGTTGCTGCTTTAAGATTCTGGAGGATTCATAATGAAAGGTGGACAACATACTTTTTCTCCTTAAGCCTTTGTGTTATATCATCCTTTTAGTGAGAACAAGTAGGAGATAGTTATATGGGTTAGTTTGATCTTCTTTGAGAGGATTACATCCATGATTTATTAAGTTGAATAGTTGGGTGTTTTTATGGATTTTCCTTTGGGATGTGAAGGAGATCATTCTTGACACAACTAGCATTTAGAAATGTGTGTAGGAGGATGCTACATGTTATGATTTACAATTTCTCTTTAGTTTGGTTTTTTCTTCTTGTATGTTTGATCTCATACGACTTTAGATGTGAGATGTCTATATGGAGCCATGTTGGTCACTAGTTTGTGGTCATGTGTTGTCACTTGGGTGATGACATGGAGGTTCTTGTGCCTCTTTCTTCTGTCAGAGATAGAGAACTTGGAAGAACTATGGAAGATTGTTGAGATAAATTATTCTTGCAGCAGGTGGTTGCAGGTTGTGCATATCATTGTGGATGTTCCTTGGTACTACATGGTTAATTTTTCTATGTGTTGTGATTGGTAGACTTGTTATGTCATTGATCTTTCAGATTTGGCATTACCCATGCAGTGGGAGTACCTGTATGTGTTTGGTCTTCTTTGACTGGTTGGCATATGATTCTTGTATCTGCAGTTGATGGGTTGGCTGTGTTGCTGACATGAGTTTACTAATGTGGATACATTAAAGGTATGGGTGATTGGATGGAATAGAATGAGTTATGGGTGTTGTCTTCAGTCATGTAGGTTTGGTCAGCTGGATGGTTGCAGTTAGTTTTCTGGCCGATGTTCTGTCTTGTTTCTAGAGAAAGTCTTCATGACTTTGTTCACATTTGAGAGTTTTGAAGCTATTTCTGTGATGCCTTTTTCATCTGTAGGATCTGATGCTTGTGTTCTTGAGACTAGTGCATAAATGCCTTGGCTCATACCTTTTTCCTATGGTGGATGGTTGGAGTTGTTGCTTGAGTTGGTGGACATATTGGATGTTGTTACATGTGTCTTGGTTGGAACATGAAAGCATTGTGTTGGTTCTTGTGTTCGAGTTTGGAGGAAGCCACTAAGTCTTTGTCAAGTGGGAGATTTTTAGAAAATATGCCTCAAATTTTTGGCTTGAAATCTCTTGAAGACTTGGTGTTTTCTCTTTAGTCCTGGCCTTTACAGCTTTACCGTGGGGAACAATTAATAGAGGTGCAGTTGCACACTTTATCGCTTTATCACAAGCCTCTATTGTTTGATCCATGGTTGGGTGGTGTTACTACCATACCATGATGATATCCTCACTATTCGATGGTTGCACGGTGAAGGCTTGATGGTCTGGCGAAGCGATTACCTCCCTACAACGGGGGTCACTCAGAAAAGGCATGGTGGCACTGTGAAACCATGGCAATTGGTGCAGTCGGTTACCTCCCTACCGCTAGAGTCCTTAGGTATTGGAGTGGTACTACAGTGTTACCTCCTTACTGAGGCGTGCTTCACATCGACTGGAGGTTATGTGGTGGCTTACCGCTACACCGTGTAGGTCTTTCAACTTGAGCATGGTAGCACAGTGGACATGGTAGACAATGATAGAAGCTTACCACTATACTGCGGAGGCTTGTTCTTTAAGCTGTGGTGGCATGGTTGATGGCGGCGGTTTGGAAAGCGGGTTGTCACCACTGTACCACGGGTGTCTTCCTGCTAGGGCACGATAGTGCAGTGTAGACTACCTTACCATGAGCATATGATGGATGGTGAGCGGTGGCGTGGTAGAAGGAGCTGAGGTTCTATTGACTGTTTGGGTGATGATCAAAGTGGTGGATGAATAATGCGATGACATGTGGCATGACGATATTCATTGATTTTACATCACTGTTGTAAATCAACACTGATTGGCTGAAAGTCTTATATTTTGATTTATGATATATTCGCATTAAATGAATGATTTGATTCAAGAGGTTGATATAGTGTAGATATGTCTTTGTATCTTGATGGTTGATGGTTGATGGTTGAGATGATTGAGAGGTTGATCAGTGAAGTGTCAAGATGATCAGATCGTGCAATAAGAATGTTCAAGTTGTATGCTAAGGTATTGTAACCATGAACATTGAGTGACACAGAACCAAGAAGATGTGAACCTGAGTGGCCGTGAGGTAGTATTGGCCGAAAGGTTGGCTGAACGAGTGGGTTGGTGAAATGAAATGAATTTTCACTGTATGTCATGTGAGGAAATTGTAACAATGTGAGGATTCTATATAATGGTGTTTCCTGTATTCTCCAGATGGATAAGATGTAAAATTCTAAAGAGCATAGCTTTGAGATTTTATTGTAACTTTTTTATTGCTGATTAATAAAATTGAGCTAAGTGTTTTGGAGGGTGGGGTTTTTTACCCAAAAGGGTTTTCCCCACATAAATTTGTGTGTCCATGAGTTTGTCTTTCACGTTGTTCGATTCTGTAATCTGAATCTGTTATTTGTATGCATGTAATTTTCTTAGAAGGATTAATGGGGGAAACCACTGTGCCTATTTTTTCTTTATGGCATAGTAGTTTGTGTCTTTGATGTGATTTGAAAATTAAAGTCACTAAGGCACTGTTGTTCTTAGATGTTTCGTTCTAAGTTGACACGTTCCTTTCCCCAAAAAAGGTGAGTACTTGTCAAGAATTCACCACAAATTCACAAGGGTGTAACGTCCATTTCATAAAAAATAAGCATATGTATGAAAAATTATAAGATTCTATCAAAAGGAGGTGATAGTCCTAAATTACATGATGACAGAGTATGTATTCCTCAAGATCTTGCACAACAATGATGTAGTCATTGTGCCTTTGTTGTTCACATGGTATATAAAAGTCAATAGTCTTTTGATAGGGAAACATAATGAACATCCTAATAGTGAAGAGATCAAGGCATGAGGTGAATTGGAGGATAGTCTTGATACAATGCATAATGACTGGTACTTAGTCATAGTCTAGAGTAGTAGGGAAGAAAGTCATGAAGATCATATGGAATTTCTAGGTAGTGAAGAGTCTATAGCATTGAGATCATGTCCCTTAACTTTTGTACAGTCATAACAATGGAAGATAGTTCCCTATTTATAGATTAGTAGAAATGACAATTAGGGGCATGATAGCCACTTCAAACCTAAAAAAATTGAGACTTTAATAATGAAAGGAGATTGAAGGTTTCTTCATTGGATAGTGGAGCCAAGGCCAGTTGTAACTGTATCATGTGGATACCCATGTTCTCTATATGCTTAAGGGTGATCAATTTTCATATCTAAAGAAAAGTGATGTTTCCAAGCAATACAAGACAAGGGTAGCATTTTATATTTGCATGTAATAATTTTCATGAGCTATAGAAATAGAGCAATGAATGACCAATAAAAAATGAAACTTAGAATGCAAAAGGTGGTTGTGAAACTCAACCATATAGGAGAAGCTTCCTACTATTAGGAGGAGCTAAGTGGGAAGGCAGTAAATGACAAGATTTAAAATCACCATGGAACAAGTGAAATGGAGATGTAGTGCATACATTAAAGAAGGTGAAGCTTTGCTGTTTTCTTTAGAAAATAATTAATATTATCAACATTCTTATTTTATTATGAATCCAAATATTCACTTCATTAAAAAAAAATGGACAAATTCCATGATGATGCTAGGGTTTTGAGCTAAATGAGCTTGTATCTTTATGGTAAGGAAAAACCTAAGTTTGTGTTTTCTCCATGAAATAGAAGGTCATGACCAAGGGTTTTTAAAACCCATGTTTTTGAAAATGCATGAAATGTAGAAAAATTCATAGAATCAATAGGAAAAATGAGGAGAACCAAGTATGGATCTGCATCCACAAATGAAAGAGGGGCATCATAAATGAAAGGATCATAAACCTAACACATAGAAGCTTGCATTTGAAACATAGAAAAACATGAATTTGCATTATTTTGCATTCAAATGAGTTTGAATTGAGCTTCTTGTCACATATATTTAAGAGGGAAATGCAAGACTCAAGGCAAAGAACTTACCTAGTTTGTTGTTCATAAAGTGTGCTCCAAAAACTTGTGGGTATGGCTTACAAAAAACTCAAGCCAAGCTCTCCAATGGTGTCTAGAGGTGATGAAGTATCAACAAGTGAGAATAATAAAATACACCATAATATACAATCATGACCATGGCTTAAAAGCCTAAGAATACATAAAAAATGAAGGTTGACGCCCAAAATAAATTATCAAATAGACGACATTACATTATGCAAATACATACAACAGAGAAGAGAGTGAAACAATTTTTTCAAAATAGTCTTTATTTTTAATCATAAATGTATGGTGTGCCACACAAGCTAAGGGAATAATTATTTGAATGCAAATAAATGAAAAAAAAAATACATTTAAAGTTACAAGAAAGAAGAAATACATATATAAAGAAGGGGGACCCTTCATTTCCTGAATGAAAAATCCCTGTTGAATAGAGTTGCATTTGTTCAACCCCTCCTACTTATCCAACCTCCATTTGTTGATTGCCTTACTACTCCAAGAATTATTGCATGTGTGAGGGAGAGTTGGTTAGAGAAATGAAAGTTCACCAATCAAAATATGTGCATACATCTATAAACATATAATTTGATCCTCACGCACATTAAAATAGCTTGCATACCATAGATGTCCAGGAAAACAAGAGTTATCAAACACATCTATCATATGCTCTATTTTGTCTAACATGTTTTCTCATTATGCAGGTATATGCCAAATATTTATTATTGTTTCATTTCATTTAATCTTAGCATGTGGAGTGAAACGGGCTCCCATAAGAGTTGAGCCTAGCATTCTGCCCTAATGATTCATTTGAAATGGATAATCACAAGTGAATCATCCATGAGAGAATTAAAGATCAATCTTTTAAGGATCGGTGGAGTATGTTTCATTGTCAAAAGAAGGTATACATTTTAAGTAAGTAGACCCAAGCATCATTAAGGGGCGGTTATGTAGATTAAAAGCTTACACAATATTCACTACTTGCAAAGGAAGATATAACATCTTTTCACACAATGGATTAAATCGAATGCATGAGAGGTACTTTAATAACAAGAGAAAATTCTTAAATGCAATGTAAAAGAAGTGTCAAGATCATCTAATGCATTGGTTGTCACCTTTGCAATGAATAATGGAAGTGTATCCAACGGGTTCAATATGACAAAATGATCAGATTTGTAAATGATAAATGCAAAATCACTCAAAGGTTTTTTTTTATCTCAAAGGCATACTGTTACCATTTTAGTGAACAAGAGAAAAATAATTTTGAGTGTCAAGTTGTGAAACAACTGTAGAAAAAGGTACCATGAAGTATGATAGCAGGTGTCTCATAGTCTTTAAATCAAGATGAAAATATAGAAATATACATGTAAAAGATGCTACAAAATTTGGAAAGATACTAAGAGGCAAGAAGTACCAAAATAGTGATATTCATTGTCACTGCTATACAATTAGAAATTACAATAATCTCTTATTTGCAAAACAATGGTAGGAATGCAATCATATACACCAAAAATTGTTGAGAGATAGTTTTTCTATCATGAGATGTCCATGATTAAGTGTAGTAAGCAAAAATAATGTAGTGATAATGTTCACTATTAACTTCTTAGGGGAAAAAAGTGCAGGCAATGCCTTCAACTTATGGGAATATTATGATCAAAGCTTGTATGAAGTCTAAAGATGCAGAGTCTTGTTTTGAAATAGTGAATGATCCTTTAATACCATATCATGAATTTGAAAAGACAACCAAATAAAGCATAAATGATGCTCCAAAGAGGATAAACAGTTCATGACATGAATATGGCAGTGAACAGGCCTATTCTGGGGTTAGAATAAAAGAGAAAAATGGTGTATCTAGTCAATGGAAGGTAGCATGGATGGTGGATTTTACAGGATCAAGAATGCACTAAAAGGATGATGGTGCAAGTTAATGGAAAAGGTATTGTTCATGAAGGAATGAAAAATGTGTTTAGTTTTGAGTTATGCCTGTACTGTGTAATGGAATTGAATCTTTTTGTAAACCATTTTGTCCTCATGGGGCAACATTTGTTTGTGGATAGTTGAGCTCTTTTTTCAACTATCCTCCCTCTCATGAATTATCATTCATATTATGATCTTGCTCAGTATTATTATAGTAAAGTGATTATGACACTAATGGCCGCCATTACATGACATCATAAAAATAAAGATGCTTATATTTTTCAAAAATCAATTGAAAGGAAATGTGGAGGCCGTGGCCTTGAAGAAAGAAATTCAGAATGCAAATATGAAGAAGTGAGCATGGATTCATGCCTAGAGATAGGGTTTTCCTCCATTCTCTCAGGGAGAAATGCTAGAGAAATACAAAAAACTAGAGTATATCCATATTTTTGCTAACAAAGCTCGAATGGAGTATATTTTTCTATAGAAAATGGAAGAGAACAAAATTTTTACACTAGCAGAGAGCTTACCTAAGCTCATTTGATTGATATCTCATAGGAGAGCCTTCAAAATTTCTAGAAAAACCTCCATGAATGCACCAATCAACACCCTATGATAGCACCTTGAAGAATCCAAGTAGTGCAAAGTAAAAAATGGAATGAAAAGAGTGCTATGCCCACATTTTCGAGTTAGGATTTCCAAAACCCTAAAATGGCCCATGAGAACTTAGGTATTTTTTGCCTATGTTTTTTAAACAACATTTTTATAACTAATACCCCCTTGCCAAATATCAAGTGCTCTATGTATGTTTTGTATTTTTGTTTTTGTTTTTTGCACCAAATTTGAATGTAAAAATGATATTAAAGTGATATGTTATAAATCACTTTAATAATATTTGTGGTGCAGAAAAATAGCAATTATCTTTAATTATTGAGTCAAAGGGGAGACAGTTTGAAAAGTTATGTTTTGCAAGCATATAGGGGGAGGTTGGAGAGGTTTGCAAACAAGTGGAGAGAATATAGGCTTGTTTGACTCAATTTGGAGTAGATTTAGGGTCTTTTATGGTGGAAAAGGTCATGTGTTGAATTTTTCTTCACTTTGGGCTCTTTTTGGAGGGAGTTTGAGACCTATATTTTTTGATTTTTGGAGGCATACGACCAAGGAAGCTTCTAGCTCCTATTTTGGTGCAGCTATTTGGGAGATGTTTATAGTCACTTGTTGGCTCATTTTGTACTCAGTTCTTACTTCTTTTTTTGCTCCGTGACTTCTTTTTAGTCCTTTGGAGAAAAGATAGTGCATTGTAACTCTTTTACATGCATGTATGATAGTGTTTCACCTTTTTAGATCAATAAAGTAAAGAAAATTTTTCCTTCTTAGTTTTTGCTTCATTGAGTGTGTTAGGATGATTGATGCATTTGCATGTGAGTATCTTATTCCTTGTGGATATGTCTCATTAGTAGCACCTTTAGGAAGAATAAATATGTATGTTGCAGGTTATAAGATATGTTGGTGATGCAAACATATTTTAAGTTGTGAAGAGAGTTTATCATCCTTCTAGGACTATAAGTATCATAGATTTCTTATATATGAAACATTTATGCAACAACATATAAGTATTGAGTTGTGCATGAAAAATTTGTTGTTGGTTGAAATTGTGTGTTTTAGGTAGTTTTACAAGCTTGGATAACCATTAGGTGCATTGCCATAGGTTTTTAGTTTTCATTTTCATGTTATCCTTCTCTCTTTCCTCAACAAATGAGTAGTTTAGGTGAGTATCGGTTAGAAATACAACCTTGTCTAGAGGTTTGATCTCATATAACGTACCCCCACCTTGGGATAATTCCCATTTTTTAGTATATTGTTGAACTTCAGGTTCAAGAGGGTGCAAATCTAGTTGATAACATGTATTTTATTTAACTTCGCATGTAATTGCCTTCATGCCTAGGCTTTATGCCTTAATCAAATTTTGATGATTTTTAGAAATCATATAGCCTTGATGCCTTAGGGGAATCTCACTGTATTTGGAGGGAGAAATACAATATTTAATGTGCCTTAGATCCCTTTTATTATTCCTTGATAAAATCATTTGAATTATGTGCCTTTACTTTTTCTTATGATTTTGAAGAAATCATATAATTATTGGCTTCCTACGTATTTTGCCAACTTAGGCTTTATGCCTTAGTTATCTTTTGATTTTTGAAGAAAATTAGGTGTAAGTAAATTCCTTTGCATTTGTTTTAAAATGTAAAACATTTTGATTAAGTGATATATTTATAAAATCACTTATGTCAAAATGTTATTTTAAATGCAGAAATGAGGCATATTATGCCATAAAATGTATAAAAGGGATATAGTTGAATTTTTATACCCTTGCAGTCACACCAAAGGTATGAGTCAAAGTAGTTGGGAGGCATGGTTGAAAAATGATGACTCATGCTAAGCTTGTGCCAGGCATGTGGAAAGTATGTGGGTTGTTTTTGACTGAGATTTTGGTGGGAATGAGACCTTTTAGAGGCAGTTTTAACGTAGACTAATTTTTGTTTTTTTTTGTTTTTGATTCATTAGTCAGTGCTATAGTTGATGTAGTTAACACTAAATTTAGAGCTGAATTTTATCCATAAATGTAATATATTTGGGGTGCAAAAGGTGGTGCAAAGTGTGCCTAATTCATCATTTTGCGGTACTAAAGGCGACACAAAGTGGTTGAAGGGTTTGTATTGAATGACGCATTTTTCTTCTTGTGTGAATTCCTTGGTTAAGGATTTTGAAGATGGGCCACACTTTTGGGATGAAGAATGAGCATCAAATATTATTGATGGAGAAAAACCACCTCACATGGTACTATAGTCTCCACTTTTCTTCCACTTCTTACCACTCTATCGCCTTGCTCAAGACTTCTTGTTGTGGGGTTGCAGTGTATACCACTCTACCACATATGTTGCTTACCCTCTCGGTGGTATAGTAGTGTATTCTTTATTGTTTTGTTGTTTATTGACGTACCACACTCCTTCAAATTTCCTTATGTGGGATGGTGGTAGGTACCGCATTAATGCATTACCTTATAATTTTCCCCATGGGGTGGTGGTGAGTACTGCTTTACCACACAAGCTATATAATCTCTTGGCAATATGGCGGTAAAGGATTATTTCTTAACTTAGAAGCTACCATCCTGTACTTTGTTTATTTTGATGTTGTGGTATTATGGTAAAGGAAAAAATTTCTTTGTTTATGATTATGTCAAGGAATAAATGGGTATATACAAAGGGAATGCTAGTGACAATATGTATCTTGTCACACAAATTTTTGTATTTCATATTAAATACAATGGAAATACTAGGTTGAAGGATTATGGTGTAGGTTTGAGGGTATATGGTTGAAGGATTAGGTTGAGGTTCCAATGTATAGGGTATAGGGTTTAGGGGTTGAGGATTTAGAGTTTAAGGGTTGAAGGTTGAGGGTTGAGGGTTTAATGTATAGGGTAGAGGATTTAAGAGTTTAGGGTTTAATGGTTGAGGCTTTAAGGTTGAGGGTAGAGGATTGAGGGATGTATAGGGTAGAGGGTAGAGGGTAGAGGGTTTAAGGATTGATGGTTGAGGGATTAGGGTAGAGATTTTACTTGGGTTTAAGGGTTGAGGGTTGAGGGTAAAGAGTATTGGGTAGAGGGTAGAGGGTAGAGGCCGGTTTAAGGGATGAGGGTTGAGGGTTTGGGGTTGAGGGTTTAGGGTTTGCGGTTGAGTGTTTAAGGGTTGATGGATTGGGGTAGAGAGGGATGGATGGATGGAGTGAGATATGGAGGTATAAGTGAGATAGAGAGAGGGAGAGAAGAGGAGGGAGGGGCAGAGATATATTAGGGTTGAGAATCCAATGTATAGGGTAGAGGGTTGAGAATTGAGGGTATGGAGTTGAGGACCTATAGGGTTGATGGTTTAGGGTATTGGGTTGAGGGTATAGGGTTGAGGGTATAGGGTTGAAGGTTTAAGGGTTTAGGGTTTAGGGTTTAAGGGTTTAGGGTTGATGGTTAAGAGTTGAGGGTAGAGAATTTAGGGTATAGGTTTGAGGGTATATGGTTGAAGGATTAGGGTTGAGGGTCCAATGTATAGGGTAGAGGGTATAGGGGTTGAGGGTTTATGGTTTAAGTCTGAGGGTTGAGGGTTGAGGGTTGAGGGTTGAGGGTTGAAGTGAAATGTAGGAAAGAAATTGAAGACTGGTGAATATTGCAGATTTTTTCTAACACCCCTAATCCCTTAACCCTTAATCCTTGCTAGATCAGAACAATTAGGCACTCAATTAGGTGCTAAATTAGGTGCTAAAGTAGACTCTAAAGTAGGTGCCAAATTAGGTGTTAAATTAGGTGCTAATGTAGGTGCTAATCTTGGTGCTAATTTGGGCACTAATTTAGGCACCAATTTGTGCCTAATTAGTGCCTAATTAGTGCCTACTTGTTTTGATCAACATAAAAATTCCAAAAATTGTGCCATCCTGATAAATAACATCAACTTTTTCAAAAAAATGGAGCAAAAAAGGGAGCTGATCACATGGATTTGTTGTAGTGTGTATCCATTATAATACATATCCAAACTGATTTCAAATAAATATTTCTAAAAACTAGGGCACACAAGATTCACAAAATACCTTTTTAAATTCATTCGCCGAAGTAAGGCTTCAATGCTCTAAATCTTAGATTGCCTTATACACATGGAATTCTCTTCTCGTTTCTATGATCATTCTCAATTTATTTTATGAAAGGAATTTTCCTTAGTGAATTTTCTTTTAACCTTTCGATTTGACCTAATTCTGCATTGAATTCTTCAACCCATAAAGTTGGCAGCACTCAATCTGTATGCATAGTCAACTTCCAAAGCTCTGCAAACTTCTGCATTGACATATTTTATTTATTTTTCAATCTTCACCAATAGATCAAGAATATTGATCTACATTACATATCTTCATGTTTTAGCATCAACACCTCTTTTCTGGTAGGGGATACAAGATATCCATTAAAGCTCCCCCTATTCCATAGCTCTTAGCTTAGTTTTAGGAGGAAACATCTACACCAAAAGATAGTATAGATTCTCCCTTATCTTCTATCTCTTTTTTCTTTCTCCAAATATTTTCCATTTCCTTCTTTACTTCAATTGGATCAACCTTTTTGACTGGTTCATTCCTCTTCACCGGATTATCCTTGTATTTTTTCTTTTGTAAAATTTAGCAATATGTCCAAGTCTATTGCAATTGTGACATATAACATTCTTTTGAAAATATTACTTCCATTCATTCTAGATCTATATTGATTAGTTATTTGTCCAAATCCATAACATGTACAATAGTAACCATTAAAATATTGAATCATTTGACTTTTTCATTCACTTTCTTTATGACCAAATATTTTGCATGTTTCAACTATTCACTGAATTTCTTATGCCTTTCTCTAAACTTCTTGATCAAGCCTTATACATTCATCAAATTTACCACTTAACCAAATTTCCATGCAACTGATATTTTTAGACCAAACTATTATACTATAATATCTTCCTTATCAACTCCAAAACCTATTAAAACTAATCAAAATTATTTGCAACAATGTTGACAATGATGAAAACACTATATCATAATGTTTTGTACCTTCCATGCTCATGTTGCCAAAACCTGATAGAATTGATCAAAATGATTTGTAACAATGTTGAAATCAATGAAAAAACTGTATTATAATGTTGTGTACCTTTCATGCTCATGTTTCCAAACAACATCATCAATAAAAAACTTCAACAGTATCTCCAAACTTCTAACAAGTGCATAAAGTTCCCCTTTGAAAATGAGATATATATAGTGCATCATAGTGGGTTTAATCCTTTGCCTTCCCATGCTAATTTTTCATTGTATTTATTTTTGCTTCAACCTATGGAACCTATAAATCCAAGTGAAGATTTTATTTTCAAGTCATACCAAAATTTTAATGCAAAGCACATAGTAGAGTTATCTCTTAGCAATATTGTTGAGAATGATAGGTCCATGGTTGTTCCTCCTTCCCTGCCTATTATAAATGAACCTATGCTTGAACCCAAAAACCTACCAATTAATCAAGGTAAAAATGTTTCAATCCCCCCACCCATCTCCTATAAGAGACCAATAGACAATAAAATGATTCCTTTTGTGCCAAAAAAGCTAAAACAAGTATATAAACCTAAAGATACTATGGTTTCTCAACCCCAGGTGGTTCTTTTAGTTCTTCCCTTAAGGGAAGAAAAGGAACCAATGGTTGAAAAACCACTCCTACCCCATCATAAATTAAACATTATGCAAGAAGAAATCAAAATGCTAAAGAGTGTAGGCATAGGCATTGTGCTATTGCTCATGAATTAGAAGAAAAGAATGAAGTAGTGCATGATAACCTGACACCTATTGAAAAACTCAAGAGGAAATATAATTGTCACAAAAAAAAGAAATGAAATAAGAAAATTCAATTGCAATTGTCATAAAACCTCCCATTGTGATCAATTTGGATGATGAAGAGGTGCATAATGAACTTAATGTTTTATTTTTAAAGAAAATTAATTTATATGGGGGAAACCATGATGATCCTCTTGATGAGAGTGATCCACCACGTGTTGCACCTATAGATGATCCTAGTATGACACTTGTTGTAGTTCCCTTAGCTAGTTTTCCACATTCCATTTATGATGGGAAATAATGGGATGCACACGACCTTCTTTAGGCCAGATTGCATGTGCAATACTCCTTTATGTTTGTTTCATGTATTCTTTGTGTTTTATTGCACATGATGTGATATCCCATGTTGTTCATTTTGGTGTGTCTTTGTGTTGGTGATTTTTCTTTGGATGACTCTTGTTGCTTTGTTGGTGCAAGGGTACAAAGGAAATGAATCTGTCGTAACATTATTCTATTTGTATCTTCATTATTTTATCTGTTGTAAACTTTAGATTTTCTTTTTGTCTTGTGTTTTCCTTCTGTGGATGATACAAAGCGTTGCGACATTTAGGTCTCTTCCATGTTGACCCAAAATCTTATTTTTCTTCTCTCTCTCTATGTGTCATTCCTCATTTTTATTCGTTGTTCCAAGAGTATTTGGGGAATGATGTCAGTTTCAAGCTCTATTATATCAATGTAGCATAGATGTATACTAACCCCAAATCCATGGATCCATTAGTGTTCCTTTCAATGTTGTTTATCACATTGTATTTTGGGGGCAACCCCTTATCATGATGTAGCTTTATTTGGAAGCATATCATTGGAATGCGATTTTCCAAATAAGCTCTTGTGATCTCTTGTTACATGAAATTTATCATTTTTCTATTTTAAAGTAATCTCTCATAACACGGTGTTTAGCAATTTCCTTAAACTGGGGGCATACATTGGCATTATTCTTCTTTACTTTGTTCACAGGGGCTAGCATTATTGGTGCATTGGCATTGGAATTGACATTTTATTTGCTTCACTTTGTTCATGAGAGTTGAACTTAGTGTAGGATCAACATAGAATTTTGATCATTAATATCACCTTATCAAGGTTATCAGGTTGTATAACCCTTGGTATGGTTATGGGTACACACCTAGTGAAAAATAATCCTCACCAGCCCTTGTGCCTTCCGGTTTTTGATTCACCTAGTAAATATTAGAATTTTATATTGTGTGTCATGAATTCATTTTGTATGGATCCTAGCATAATACAACTTATTAGTCCATACTCTCTTTTTACATTTCATGTTGACATTGTATGTTAGTGTATGTTGTCTTGCTACATATCATACATGTGTATGTTCCTTTATGCCTATGCTAGTTTTCCATGGGATCTTAGATCTTGGTGGCTTGTCCATCTCCCTTGATCCTTAGTCATCCTATCTCTTCAACATTTGTATATTCGAATCCCTCTTGACATATATTTCTCTACTTTAATGTGAGTTTGAGCATAAGTTCATACTCTCACTGAAGTGGGGGCTAAATGTAGTGATGAAAATTGTCACCCTTAACAATTTTCCATTATATTTTTCTCTCCCTTAATTTATTGGACCTAATTAAGCTCCTATTTTCCTAAATTATGCATTGCAAGTCCTATTTTACCATTTCTCAAAGGATTGCAAGCATTGAATAAATGTAAACAATTAATGTTTTAATCCTGATACTAAATGTCTTAGAAAATAGGGCTAGGACCCATACGCCCATGGGTGTATGGGTCCCCCTATCTTGTCGAGGACCAATTTTTAATATGTTGTGGCAACATTTTAATATTCAAATTTTAAATTTTAAGTGTCAGCTTTTGGGATATAATTTCAAGGAAATTAGAATGATCACATATAAATACCTAGTTATTACATCATTAGAACATTAACGAGATATATATAGGAAACTATTAAAAAATTATGATCAAGATCGCTATTGAACAAGTCAAGAGAAATATTTTAGAGCATTATAGCAGAATTCAAGATCCAACATCATGTCAAATTTTATGTGTGTTCGTTTTGATATTTTGTGAAGGCTAGCCCTTGTTCTAGGTCTCCAAAGAATTCAAGCAAGTGAGATCCAAATACTTGAGGTGATGTGCATGACTTTAGTCCTTTAAGAAAACCATTGAATGGCGGTGAGTTGCAAAACTTTGTGTTTCAATCATTCCTTCATTTCAATTAGCATTTATATAAGTGACATTTCCATTGTGGAAGTGGAAACACTTACATGGGGTTTTACCGAGGAAAGCCCTAAATGGCTGAACATTTCCTCTCTTTGTGAATGTGTAGATTATAGGTTTGAAGAGGATTGAGGAAGGATTAAAGGAAAATTGTCAATTATTGCATTCAAAGCCCTAAAAGTTTTCAAGCCACAAAACCTCAACTACATAATTACCTAATGATATTTCTATTCAAAGTTTTTGTCATTGATGTCAACACCAAGGAGATTGTTGGCAGTTGTTATTGTCACCAATGTCAACACTGATTGTTGGTTGTCATTGATGTTAGCACTTGAGAAGTAATATGTTAGTCCTTTCTATTTGTTGTCATTGTTATATTATGTTTGGGCTTAAAATGGTGATGAAGTTTATGCCTTATCAAAGAAGAATTGTTGTTGTTCATGGTTGGATGTCATGCCTTATCAAACAAGAGTTTTTGAAGTTCATATGATGCATTATTAATTTAAGAAGAGTTGATTTCATAATGATATATTTAGATGAGGATTAGAAGCATGAATGATAGTGGAGAGATGTTGTTGAAGGTCTATAGTATGTCTTATTCTCTCTCCTGATGTTCTTCATGAAGTATGTATTGCTAAAAGGAAGTCTTGACCTTTGCAAGTTGCTTAAGTGTTTCTAGAAGATGCATTGAAGTCTACCTAGGAGAATTCTCCATATTCCTTTGTTGTTGATGCTTTGGTCTTGCACTTTAGTTTTTTTGTGGATGATTCACTCCTATCTTTTCAAGTCACCTATGTTGTATGAGGAGATCTCTGTGAATTGTTGAAGGTTGGTAGTTTTGTTGGTTGTCCAAACTGGTTCAGGAAATGCTCCACATTTCTCTGTATTGATGTCTCTAATCTTGTGACTTGATGAATATGCTCTCAATATCTATATAGTGTCTTAGTTCCAATCTTATGTGCTGAAGTGGTCCATAAGCTGATATGTTAATGCTATATCTCATGATTAAGCATTTTGTGCTTCTTGAATGAATTATTTTGTACTTGTTTGATCTATGGTGGCTATTGATTTCATGAAAGTATGGAATAAGTGTATGAAAGTGTTTTTGGATATTTGATAAATATCCCCATGTGATCTACACATTGCTAATTGGCCACTTTGGTGCCACATTATGTCTTGAGTTGGCTTTTTGGGATATTTGTGGATATCTGGCCAACATGGCTTGTTCCTTGGCATGTGTTGTGTGTTTGGGGGTTGTGCTAGCAATGATAGATGTTTTGTGATAGATTTGGTTCTTGGCCTATCCTTCTTGGGACTGCATCATGTTAATTCAATAAGAAGTATGTTTATGGGTCGACTGGTTATGTGCTTCAACATTTCATCGACATGTTTTCTCGGTGTCAAATTAGGTTGATGTGCACATATGTGTAAATAGTTTTGGATCAAATTGAAAGAAGTGATAAGAGTTTTTTTCATCCTCTCTATCATTTGGATAGGACCACATTATTTTTTTGTGGTCGGACGGTTAATTTTATTATTTATCCTTTTCCTAGTTGACCTAATTAAAATTTTGAAGTGTTGAAGTGGATATAAATGCAAGATCATTTTGGATGCAACTAAGTGGAGAAGTGTACAAGGGAAAAGAAGTGTGTGTGAATTGTATTTAATATCCAACAGTGATAGTGATAAAATGTGTGAAAGGAAAGATCATTTGTGCTATAACATCTCAGTCAATAGAGTGTTGTGTTGGAAATCATTATAACTCTCTCTAAATCATATTGTATCCTACTTTGAGATAGTGAATCTCATCAAGTCCTTGTATCTTGTTTATGAAGTCTTGTTGTATTTATTTGAACAAGTCCTCTATATCTTTCTCTAAGGTAGTGAGCCTTCTTGAAAGTCTTTTTGGCAGTGAGCCTTATATTGTGAGTTAACTCTCACTATGGTTTTTCCCTCATTAAGTTTTCCAACTAAATATGGTGTTCTCCTTGTGCATGTGTGTGTTCTCTATTTCTCATTTTTTTCGATCTAGTTAGAAGTAGAATTTCTTTATCTTTCATTGTTCAAGAAGTCTTGAACTTGCTAAGGATTCAAATTACTATTCCATTCTTTGTTACTATTCTGCTTAAGGGTTTCTTGATCTAGTAAAAAAGGTTGTCTTGTGTTGAAAGAGTTAATTTCTAGAAGGGATTAAGTTTTGATAAGATTGATTCATCTCCCCTCTTAGTCTCTAAAATTATTCAATAATTGGTATCAGAGCCAAGTTCCTCTATATAAAATTAATGGCTTGAGGCAAAGATCTAGGATGGCACATGATGGTTCATACAAGGGTCCTAGGTTTGATGGGACTAACTACTCCTAGAAAATGAGAATGTAAGGACACCTAAACTCTCTTGGGTTTGGTGTGTGGAAATCAGTCAAAAGTGGTTATACTAATCCTACCACTCCTCATATAGATCTAATTGAAATTAGGCTATATGAGTGCAATGCTAAAGATAAGAATTCTATCTTATATGGGCTAGTTGATTCTGAAATTTTGAAGGTGATGAATTGTAGCTCTGCCAAAGATTCTTGGGAAAAGCTTATTAGCATCTATGAAGGAGACACTAAAGTGAAGAAAGCTAAGATGTAGATCTTCAAAATTAGAATTAAGACTCTAAAGATGACTGAAGATGAAGACATTGCAAGTTATATGTTTCAGATATAAGAAGTCATCTCCGAAATCTTTGTACTTGGTGGAGAAGTGAAAGGAAGTGAAATTATAAAAAAGGTTTGAGATCTCTCCCAAAATATTATAGTCACAAATTATCTACCATTGAAGAGTCAAAGGACTTGGATCGGTATTCATTTGATGAAATATTTGGTACTCTTACTGCCTTTGAGATGAGAGAGTTTGATAAAGATGTTCCAAAGAAGGAAGCTACTTTAAAAGCTAACAAAAATATTGAAGATGAATCTATTGATTTAAATGGTGAATTTGATGAGATTGAAGCAAAATTTATGAGAAGATTAAAGAAATTCACCAACAAATACAAAGGTAAGTTACCATTCAAGTGTTTCAATTGTGGAAGAGTTGGTCATTTTTCATCTAGATGTCCCTATAAAGAATCTATTGATGATACCAAAAGAGGGAAAATCAAAAGAGGATTCTATTCTAAGAAGAGTAGTTATTAATTTGAAGATGAATATAATGATTCAAATGATAAAAATCTATTCATGGCTCTAGAAGGAAAAAATAATAATATTGGAGAATGTAAAAGGTTTTATACCTTGCAAAATAGTAAGGTTAATGAAATATCTATGACAATATGGACCGAATTTCATGCAAAGGAAGAGGAAAATTCTTGGGTGATTGATAGTGGGTGTTCTCACCACATGCTTGGTGATAGGAGTAAGTTCATCAGTCTCAAGAAGCTTAATGGTGGAGTTGTTAAGTTTTGTGATGATAAGTCAACACAAATCTATGGAAAAGGTGATATAGCAATTGATGGAAAGAACAAAACTAAAGATGTCTTTTATGTCAAAGGATTGAAACATAATCTACTGAGTTTTAGTTAAATATGCAACAAAGGATACAATCTCACATTTCATGCTAATGGATGTGAGATCAAAAAGGAAGGTTTTGAAAGGCTTGTTGTTTAAGGAACACATACAATTGGTAATATCTATTATCTAAAGGAGGCTAATGGAAGAATCTGATTATTGGCTTAGTTTGGAGAATGTTGGTTGTGGCACAAAAGAATGGGGCACATCAACTTTGAGAATATGGTGAAGATCAATTCCTCTCATGTAGTGAGAGATATGCCTAGGATAACCAAGCCTACAAACACTTTATGCAAATAATTTTAGATGGGAAAGAAAACAAGGTCCGGCTTCAAAAGAAATGACTCCTCTATTTCAATGCTATTGGAGCTAGTTCACATTGATCTATATAGGTCTACAAGGAAAAGGATTCAACAAGGTGAAAGGAACTTTATGTTGCCTATAGATGTTTACACTAGAATGACTTGGGTTACATTCTTAAGAGAGAAATCAAAAGCCTTTGATAAGTTTAATATTTTTAAAGAAAAAGTTGAGAATGAAATGGATGTTAAGATCAAATGTTTAAGGTCAGATAGAGGCGATGAATTTACTTCTTATGAATTTGAATTTTTTTTGAAGATCATGGCAGGATATATTTGTTTTCTCCTAGAACCCCTCAACAAAATGGGGTGGTTGAAAGGAAGAATAGAAAAACACAAGAAATGGCTAGGAAAATGATGAAATATGTTGACCTATTACATATGTTTTGGAAGGAAGCAGTACATACTACTATGTATTTGATTAATAGAGTGCAATTGAGGGTTAATAGAAATAATTCCCCTTATGAGCTTTGGTATGGAAGACCTCCCACTATTAGATATTTCAAAATATTTGGCAATAGATGCTACATTAGAAGAGATGAAGGGGACCTTGGAAAGTTTGATTCAAGGTGTGATGAAGGAATATATATTGGTTACTCAACTAGAAGAAAGACATACAAATGCTACAAAAAGAGATTGGGAAAGATAATTGAAAGTACAAATATCAAGGTAGATGAAGACTTGTGTCATATCTCACATGAAAATAAGGTTCTTGGATTTGATATGCTTCTCTAGATTGAAGACGAAGAATACGAAAAAAGAAGAAATAGAAAAGAAAGAAGAAAAGGAATTAGAACCAATAAAGAATCTCAAGAATCCAACAAAATATGTGTAGAAGAACCACTCTCTAGATCAAATCATTGGAGACAAAAATGAAAGTGCGCTGACAAGAAGAAAGTTTACAAAAGAAATGAAACAAGGAAACTTGTTCTTATTATCAACAATAGAACCTGAGAACTTTGGTAATGCTAGAAAAGATGATAATTAGATAGAGGTAATGGAGGAGGAACTAAATCAGATAGATAAGAATCAAATGGGAATTAGTTCCCAAAATAACTAATAGGAATGTGATAGGAACAAAATGGGTGTTCCAAAATAAGTTGAATGAACATGGTAGATTAATAAGGAACAAAGCCATATTGGTTTGCAAGGGCTATTCACAAGTTTAAGGTATTGATTTTGAGGAGACCTTTGCTTTGGTAGCTAGACTGGAGGCAACAAGGATGTTTCTTGCTCTTTTTTCTCATAAGAAATTCAAAGTATATCAAAAGGATGTCAAGTCAACTCTCTTGAATGGTGATCTAGAAGAAGAGGTGTATTTTGAGCAACCAGATGGTTTCTAGTTATCAGAGGATCTAGACATGGTTTGAAAACTCAAGAAATCTCTATATGGTCTCAAGCAAGCCTCCAAAGCTTGGTATGCTAGATTGGATAAGTATCTACTTCAACAAGGATTTAAGAAAGGCAATACAGATAGTAATCTATACATTAAGGTAAAGGAAGATAAATTGTTGATTGTGGTTGTATATGTTGATGTACATCTTTGGTGGAGATGATGATATTTATAAAAGAATTGTAGAAGAGATGCAAAAATAATTTGAGATATCAATGATCGATGAGTTTTCCTTCTTCCTTGGACTACAAATTATTCAGCAAAAGGGTGGAATCTTTATTTCTCAAGCCAAATATGTATAGGAAATGTTGAAGAAGTTTGGGATGGAAGATTCCAAACTAGTGGGTACTCCTATGGTGATAGGTTGCCACTTAAGAATATATGATGAGTCTCCAAAATTTTATCAAACTCTCTATAGGTGCATGATGGGAGGTTTGTTGCATTTAATTGCTTCTAGACCAAATATAATGCATGCAATATGTTTGGTTTTCATATTTCAAGCCAATCCTAAGCAATCTCCTGAGAAACTTGTGAAAATAATCTTCAAATACTTAAAGGGTACTCTGGATTATGGCCTATGGTACAAAAAGGATCAAAATTTATATCTAAGTGCCTATACTGATGCTAAATAGACAAGTTGCATTGACGACTACAGAAGTACAAGAGAAAGTGCATTATTTTTGGGAGACAGATTAGTCTCATGGTTTAGTAAAATGTAGGATTCACTATCTGTCCATAGAAAAAGTAGAATATATTGTTACAACATCTTTTTGTACTTAGGTGCTTTGGATGAAGTAGACTTTGAAGGATGTGAAGGTGGTTTATGATGAACCTATTCATATACTATGTAACAAGACAAGTGTAATTAACATTTCTAAGAATCCTATAATGCACTCAAGAACTAAACACATCTAAATCTAGTACCACTTTTTGAGAGAGAAGGTTGTAGAACATGAAGTCAAAATGGAGTATATTCCTACCAAGGACTAGATTGTAGAAATTTTCACTAAGGCACTTTCAAAGGATACTTTGAGTATCTGTAGTAGAAGTTAGGGGTTATTTCCCCTCCTTGTTCTAACTAGATGCATAAATGGTGCATTTATCCAAGGGATAAATTAATGTCATATCCTTTACTCCTGGATTGATGTATGCTACTACTCAAGGGGAGTTGGTAGTAAGGGGAGTTTTTTTTAGTTGTAAAAATTTTGCTCGTGAAGGGGGAGTATGTATTGTTGCTTCAATAGGAGATCCTTTTTCCCTTTGTCCTTGAAGTTAGAATAGATGTTGTTACTTTATATAGACATATATGGCCCTTTTTCCTTGATGTCAAAGGGTAGAGTGATTAATGTGTGTTGCCATTAATGCCAAATAGGGAGATTGTTAGTAGTTGTTTTCATTGATGTTGACACCAAGGAGATTGTTGAAATTTGTTGTTGTCATTGATATCAACAATAATTGTTGGTTGTCATTAATGTCAACACTGATTGTTGGTTGTCATTGATGTCAACACTTGAGAAGCAAGGTGTTATTCCTTTGTATTGGTTATCATTCTTATATTTAGTTTGGGATAACATTGGTGATGAAATTGATTCCTTATCAAAGAAGAATTGTTGAAGTTCATGGTTGGATGCCATGCCTTATCAAACAAGAGTTGTTGAAGTTCATGTAATGTATTATTACTGTTAGAAGAGTTGATTTCATAATGATATATTCAGATGAGGATTAGAAGCATTAAGATAGTGGAGAGATGTTTCTAAATATTTACAATATGTATTTTTCTCTCTCTTGATGTTCCTAATGAAGTATGTGTTGCTCAAAGGAAGTTTTGGCCTTCACAAGTTGCTTAAGTATTTTTAGAAGATGCAATGAAGTTTGTCCAAGAGAATGCTCTACATTCCTCTGATACTTATGATTTGGTCTTGTAGTTTGGTATTCAATGTCAGTGTTATTTGGATGTTGCACTCCTATCTTTTTCAAGCCACCTATGTTGTCGAGGAGATCTTTGTGAATCACTGAAGGTTGGAAGTATTGTTTGTTTCCCAGACTGGTCCAAGAAATAATCCGTATTTCTCCACATTGATGTCTCTACTCTTGGGACTTGGTGAACTTTATCAATGCATGTGTAGTATATCAATTTCAATCTCATGTGTTGAAGTGGTCCACAAGCTGATATGTTAATGTTATGTCTCATGATTAAGCATTTTGTGCTTCCTGAATGAAGTATTTTGTACTTGTTTGATTTGCAGTGGCTTTTAATTGTATGATAGTATGGAAGAAGTGTGTGAAGGTGTTGTTGAATTTTTAAGGAAAATCCCCATGTGATCTGAGTGTTGCTAATTAGTTTCTTTAGTGCCACATTGTGTCTTGATTTGGGTTTCTGGGATATTTATGGATATTTAGCCAACAAGGCATGTTCCTTTGCTTGTGTCATGTGCTTGGGGGGCTATGTCATTAATGGAAGATGTGTTGTGATAGATTTGGGTCCCAACCTATCTTTCTCAGGACCACATCATGTTAGTTCAATGAGAAGTATGTTTATGGGTTGATTAATTATGTGTTTCAACGTTTCATCCATATGTTTCCTTGATATCGACTTAGGTTGATGTGCCCCTATGTGTAAATGGTTTTGGATCAAATTGAAAGAAGCTAGAAGATTTTTTTTGTTCCTCTCTATCTTCTGGATAGGACCACATTATGTTTTGGTGGCTAAACAATTAATTTCATTGTTTATCCTTTTCCTGGTCGACCTAATTAAAGTTTTAAAGTGTTGTGGTGGATATAAATATAAGATCATTTTAGATGCAAATGAGTGGAGAATTGTACAAGTACAAAGGAGTGTGTGTGTGTGAATTGTATTGAATATATAGTGGTGATAGCGGTAAAGTGTGTGAAAGGAAAGATAAGTTGTGCTATAACACCTCAGTCAACAAAGTGTTTTGCTGGAAATCATTGTATTTATCTCCAAATCATATTGAATCCTACTCTGAAATAGTGAATTTCATCGGGTCCTTGTATATTTCTCCTGAATTTGTGTTGTATTCAATTCAACAAGTCTTCTATATCTTTCTCTAAGGCAACGAGAATTCTTGCAAGTATTTTTTGTAGTGAGCCTTATATTGTGAGTTAACTCTCACCATGGTGTTCCCTCATTGGGTTTTCCATGTAAATCTCATGTTCTCCTTGTGCATGTGTGTGTGTTTTTTTTTCTCATTGATACTGATATGGTTGGAAGTAGAATTGCTATATCTTTCATTGTTCAATAAGTGTTGAATTTGCTAAGGATTTAAACTAATATATCATTCTTTGTTACTATTCTACTTAAAGGTTTCTTGATCTAGTAAAAAGGCTGTCTTGTGTTAAAGAGTTAAGTTTCAGAAGGGATTAAGTTTTGATAAGATTGATTCACCCCTCTTCTCAATCTCTAGAAGTGTTCAACAATTCTGACAACTCCGCAATTAGGAAACAAAAGGTCAGATCTAACATCAAAGGACTACAAAATTAGTTTATGGACCCCCTATTAGGGATCCATAATCCCCTTGACATTTGTGTCCTCCTTTACATGTCAGATCTAACTTTTAATGATAGATGCACATCATTTGACACTTCCCAGATCAACCTACAATTTACTGTTTACTTTTGTGCATTTTCAGAATATTACATTTATCATATTAGGTCATATGATTTAATTAGGTTAATTGTTCCAAATCATTTTTAATCCTTTTCTAAGGCTAAAAAAAGAGAGATCTAGGTATGATTGGCTCACCTTCATGGTTGATAGTCAATCTATTCATCTTGTTGATCTCCCTCTTTAATAAAAAATGGAAAAAGAGGGCTTCCTATTACATCCTAGGTTATTTTCATTTAGGACATAGGAAAACACCAACATTTTCCTTTGTTTTAGGTTGCATAATTCTTAACATCTTGCATCCTATCTCCAATATCAAATCTACCTCATTGATTTCTTGACCCTACCCCTTAACCATCAAGGATGCTTGAAATTTAACATTCTCTATTTCTTACTTCTCTTCTTGAGTTGGATCTGATGACCCTTTTGCATTCCCCGACTCCAAAGCCTCCAAACATTCTTGATCTAACCAATCCTCTAATTTTTCTTCCATTACCTTAGAGTGGACACCAAGGAGTGAAATATTTTCATTTTCTAGTTGAGTCCCATTGTTGTTGTGATTTCCTTGGATACTTTCTACTTTGTCATTGACCACCTTTGGTTTTCCATGTTAAGGGAGCCATTTTGAGTAGTCTCTTACTATCTTTTGTTTCTAGTAGCCTGATTATGATATAAACTCCAATTTGTTCCAACATGTTTGTTTGGATCCACCAGCACTAGTATCCTCATAGATGCTCCTTTCTCTCCTTCCTAAGAACCTTCCTATACACCTAAAAATGTCCTTATCTCATCCTTAATCAATGATAAAGCCTTCCCATTATAGTACTTTGAGGGGAGATTGGAGAGTCTTATCTAGACAAGGATATTTTCCATCTCATACTGAGTTGGATCAAAGTTGGGTTCCCACTCTTTAAGGTATAACCGAACCCAATTTAAAAATTATGTTTTCCCTTCCATAATAGACTTTTTTATTGCCTTAGTTGCACATACTACCAACAAAAAATATTTGGCTAAGAATTTTATAATTACCTCCTTCCGCCACCTCTCTACCCACCAATTTACTATCTTCCCTCTTTCCACCCAACTACCACACCATTTCACAAATAATGCAAATTTTTCCAAATTTCCCTTCATCGTTTAGATAACCTACTCAGGAATGACCATATACTTGATCATGAACCCTTTCAACTAGTTTTAAAACCTTTACCTTTCTTCCAATATTCATTCCTAGATTTCCTAGATTTTCTCCCCTTGAATCCAATTGAGTTTTTGGCGCTTGAAAAATGGATCTAATTTTTCTTCACCCTTATGAGCTCCTAAAGGGATGGTGTTTGCAACAATAGCATGGGGGGATAATGACCCCACTATTTCTCTATTACCACTACCATTTCCTTTACTGATTTGGTCTAACCCAAAGCCACCCTTCTGTCTCCCCTCTCCTTCTGTCCCAAGCCAAGGTTTTAAAGATCATTTGTGAGACTCACTATTGAGTTGTATCCACTTTTGTCCATTGTCTTCCATACCCCTTTCCACTTCTATCACTCCACCACCAATCTTCCCTAGCCTTTATTGATTTCCCTATCCACCAATCCTTTTTGCATATCCTGAAACCATTGCCATTTGTCTTGCCTCTATCCTCATGTTGGGATTCTCTTATCGCTCTGAACAGTTTTGACCAATGCATTTGAACTAAATTGATCCCTATTTTTGGTGCCTACACTAGCCAAGTTTCATCTACTTTTTCAACCCATCTTTTGATCCCATGCTCCATCGCTCCTCTATTTAGTATAATATTTTAAGGCTTTTGTTGTTTTTTATTTCAACTATTTTTGTCATATTTTTTACAATCGGTAAAGCCTAAGTTGAAATTTAAAGTCCATATAACTATGCCACATGAAAAAATCATTATGCAACTATCTAAGGGGAAAAGGTTGTACTAAATATGTTAATGAAATTATTGTTGAACCTAGTAATGCTTGAGAAAAGGAGGACTGTGAAAGGCATCATGCGAAAGTTGTTGGTTGCATTCTCTAATAAGTTTATTTTTATTTACAATTTCATCTTAAATAATGTACAACACCTAGGGATGTTTGAGACACTTGAAAAGTTATTTGATAAAAATGACAAGACTAGGGGATACTAGATTAATAGTGATTTGATGAATCTTGATCCTAACAATTTTGACCACATCTAGACTTTATCTCTAAGGTTAAATAAGTAAGAACATAGATAAAATAGTGTGAGATTTAATGGAGAATATTTACAATTTATTTTGAACGTGCTATATAATCTTGAACTTCAATATTTTTTATTTGTTTCTAACCTTCATACCCATTGGATTTTAGTGGGAGCTATATATGTTATGCATACTTTTGATGCATTTTATAAAATTGTAATTCAAGAGAAATTTAAGCTAATTCATATGGGACTCAAGTCTTCTAAGTCACGTGTATTAATGAATAGTGAACCTAAGATACATAAATAATTAGGAAATCTTGAAAAGAAATAAACAAAGAAAAATAAAAATCCATAAAGAGAGAAAAAATAGATTTTGAATCCTCTTCTTCATAAGGGGAATCATTGAAGAATGAGAAGCCCAAATTTTTATACTACAAGAAATATAGGCATGATGTACATCAATATTATATAAAATAAATTGATGAGTTGAAGTATTTTCTAGTGAAGAATCCAATAAAATTTACTTCAACTATATTAGGAAGTTCATCATCTTCTTATCATTTATAGTTAGAGAAATAGAAGTGTCCAACACTTGTCACTATTAGAGAAATGTTGGGAATTCATATGCTTTGAGCTTTTATGGGCACTTGAGGAGTCTAGGAGAACTGGGATCATATTTAGGCAATTCAATGTAACCAATATTATAATTCTACCCAAAGTCAATGAGCCTAAATTTTTTGCTGAGTTTAGGCCTATCTCATTGTGCAATACAATATACAAAATCTTCACTAAAGCGATTTGTTTGAGATTACAACCACTCATTCCAAAGATTATATCTCTCGAGCAAGGAGGTTTTGTCCCTTGTAGGGAAATGCATGAAGGAGCAACTATCGCACATGAAGTGTTGCATACAATAACAACATCAAAGGTGACCTATTTCATTGTCAAATTAGACATGATGAAGGCTTATGACAAGGTAAATTGGCAATTTCTTAATAAGGTCTTGAATTTTTTTGGGTTTTTCTCTCAATGACATAGATGGATAATGTATTGCCTTTATGGGGCCAAGTTTTTCAGTAATAATAAATGGGAATCTAGTAGGATTTTTCAGTTCCACACAAGGTGTTAGGCAGGGGGATCCACTTTCTCTTTTCCTTTTCATAATTATGGTTGAAACTTTAAGAAAATACATACTTTTAAGTCATAATAAGAAACTATGACAAGGTGTGAAAATACCAAATTCAAGAATATCGGTACTCATTCTCTTTTTGATGATGATACTCTATTATTTAACAAATTATCATTATTGGAAGCTAAGAAAGTTAAAGAAGTCCTTGATAAATATTCATCAGCTTCTAGGTAGAAGATAAATGTTGCAAAATCAAAAGTTTATATCTTAAATACTCCTGATGATTCGAAAAAGAAAATAGTCAAAATATTAGGCTTTCAAGAAGTGGAACTGCCTTGTTCCTATCTGGGGATCCCTTTCTTCAAAGGGTCAAATAAATATTTCTACTGGGGTAAGGTTATTGACAGACTTAAGTCAAGAATTATAATTTGGAAAGCTAGGTGGCTATCACTTTCAAGAAGAATTCTCTTAATCAAATCAGTTTTATCTTCAATTCCTAACTACTTTTTAGCAGTCCTTAAAGCTCCTACCTCTGTTATCTTTGAAATAGAGAATATAATAAGATCCTTTCTCTAGAAAGGCAATAGTGACAAATGGAAAAAGATACCCCTAATCTCCTTAGAAGGCTTGGAAAAAGGAAAGAAACAAGGTAGGGTAGGTATACAAAATCTCAATTGGGGAAAAAAAGAATTTGGGGCCAAACTTGCATGGAAAATGTACACTAATCCACATGCCAAATGGTCAAAAATATTGCAAGCCAAATATTTAGATAATGAAATTCCAACAAGAATACTTACAGTGGCAGACCCCCCAAAGGGGTCTACCATTTGGAACTTCATCACAAACAACATAAGCCTCATCACAAAATTTTCATCTTGGGAGGTAAACGATGGGTGAAGTGTAAAGTCTTGGGTAGATTCATGGAATGGGAAGCCTTTGTTATCAGCAAATTAGGATCTTTAAGAGGTAAGAACAATTTTATCTCAAGCTTGGGGTGAAAATTTTCTAGATTATATTCAGTCATCAAGCCCTCTGACAGGTAAAGTAATGTGGAAAACTCCCTCAAGTAGTTTATTAAGCACTCAAAAATCTGATCTTTTCTGTAAGAGCATGAAGGAAAGAAAATTTTACTTATCTTCAAAACTAGATAGAATATTATGGGCAACATCAAAAGTAGGCTCATACTCTATGAAGGAAGGAGATGCCATATTAGCACAATCTAAATATTCTTTTGAATCTCAACGTGCATTTTCCTTTTGTTGGAATAATAAAGTCCTTCTGAAAGTAGGAAAATTTGCATGGCTTGCCTTACAGAAAAGGATTTTAACTAGTGACTGTCTTGTCAAATTGAAGATTGCCGATCCTTTCACTAGTACATTATGTGAAGTGGAATTAGAAACATTAGATCATTTATTTGTGAAGTGTATTTTTTCCAATCAATTTTGGAACTTTATTAAAAATAAGTTACATCTCTACACTCCCCTACCAAACTCCATTTGGGACCTCTTCCAAGCTTGGATTTTTTTTGTACCACTCTTCATTTTTCACATGCATTTGGCTTATCATCTTGGCACTTGTAGTATGGAAGCTCTGGTGGGAACAAAACATGAGAATTTTTAGGAATACAAAATCTCCAATAGAGTTGGTTTTTTTGAAGATAGAAAATGCAATATCAAAGGGGGTTAACTCATGTCCAGAAAGAGAAATTCATTAATTCACCTTTTACAAATTGGGATAGTTCTATTTTGAAAAATTGGAAAGACATCAAATTTACTTTTGATGACAACCTTTTCAAAAATAACATCACAAAGGTAGATAGAGCATCAGTGAAAGGGCTCCTCAAGAGCAGGAATTTGCATCAAAAATGCATCAGGGGTAGTCTTGGTAGCCTCTTCTTTTCATTTATAAAATGGAAAAAATAATTGTGGAGAAGCTCAAGCTTTGTTATTGGGTTTGGAATTGGCAATCCAACTAGGGTTTTAAAAGCTCCACATAGAAGGGGACTCATTGATTATCATCAATGCATTTAGGGAAAGGAAAGTTCACAACTGGATTTTAAGTTATGTGCTAAATAAAGCATGGAAATTATTATGTAAAATTAAATCTTTAGTCATTTTGCACACTTAAAGAGAAGGGAATAGGGTAGTAGACTTCTTAGCACAGTTAGGAAGTGATAAAACATAGATTAGGGGAACTAATGATTTGAGTGCTTTAAATTATTTCCCTCAATTGCTTGAATTCATAAAGCAAGATGCTAAGGATGAATAGATAGATATTCAAAGTTATCTTTGCATAGTGAAAGGAAAAAATAAAGTTTTCTAATGTATGCATATGTCGAACATTTGCAACATACATGCTTAAATAAAATCCATTTGCTATTAATGTCTTATCATGTAAAGTGCAGGGTTCTCAATTGGAAATTAAAAATCATGTTGTAAAGCAGGTTTAATGTGGCACATAGGTACATTCTCCACACATTCAAGCTGGAGAACTTCAACAGGGCACATTTAATAAGAAACATTCATTAGATTTTACAAGGGCAACATGCCTGGATTAAGTCTAAAGATTTGTTTATAATGGAAAATTCTAAATTTGTATTTAGTTTTATATTGAAAGGAAACTTAAAAAATGTTTTAAATTTCAAGACTCTCCATGTATGTCATCCTTTTAAGACAATTTTCTCAAGAAATTATGTCAAATGATTTGCCGAAGAGAGTTTTGTTTCTAAAGGTTCAAAGTGATTGGATCAGTGTGATACGTGATTGGTCTTGCCGAAGCGAATCTGAAGGAAGTCATCAACATGACCTTGTATTATCGGTGCGAGCTCTCTATCTCTTATCGAGATTAGAAGTTTGGCCAAGAAGTTCCATCAAGGAGAGTCTTATCGATCTTAGTAGCATCAAGGTAAAATTGGCCTTCAAATGGACCTGAGAATGTTATATGGCTTTCGGTGGTCTTGTCAATGGCTATTGATAATTGGTGTGACTCTTGTTGATCTGAGGAAAGGTTGTCCATCTTTGGTCATCGGGGAGACATGGAACTTCGATGAGGCATTTTGAACTTCCTCTAATACACATTGTTTTTTTGATGAGTCTATTCTAGTTGAACATTGGTGTGATTCTTGTCGATGAAGTGTTTCAAACTGCATTTGAACTAAAGGTCATTGGGATGACTTGGGACCTCGGTGAAACATTTCAGACTATCTCCGATGCTTTCTATCTTGCTAACAAGGCTATTTGGTTGACGTTGGTGAGACTCTTTTTGATGCTTATGGTCGTGATGATTCTTTTGGTACATTGGGGTGACTTGGGAATTCCATGAGACTTTCTAGTCTCTCATTGATATCTATTGGTCATGCCGATGGTGTCGATGTTGAAATTAGTACAAAGATGACATTCTAATCTATATGATTATAGGAAACTTAGTAGTAGTTTTAAATTTCAAGACTTTCCATGCATGTCATCCTTGTAAGATCATATTCTCAAGAAATTGTGTCAATTTTTTTTTCGACGATCATTTTGTTTCTAAAGGTTTAAAGTGATCGAATCGGTGTGACAAGTGACTAGTCTTTCTAAATCAAATCTAAAGGAAGTTGTCAGTGTGACCTTGAATTATTGGTGTGAGCTCTCTATCTCTCATCAATGCTAGAATTTTGGCTAAGAAGTTTCGTCGGGAAGATTCTTACCGATCTCAATGGCATTGGGATAAAATTGGCCTTTGGTTGGACCTAAGAATGTTATATCACTTTCAGTGGTCTTATTGATGGATATTGATTGTCGATGTGACTCTTACTGATCTGAGGAAAGGTTGTCCAACTTGGGTCATCGGGGAGACATGAAACTTTGATGTGACATTTTGAACTTCTTTTGATACACATTATTTTTCTGATGAGTCTATTCTAGTTGATTGTCAGTGTGACTCCTATCGATGGGGTGTTTCAAACTGTTTTTGAACTAAAGGTCATGGGACTTTCCAGTCTCTCATTGATAGTGTTGGGTATGTCGATGGTCTTGAAGTTGGACCATGGTTGAACAACACCGACTTTGTTGACTTACTGATTTGTATGATAGAAATTCAAGTGAGAATAATAGCAAGCTCACCTTTAAACACAACTCAACTTGTTTCATTTTCACTTATCAGAAATTCAATGGATTTGTAGAATACAGTGTTGTCTCTGGTAAATTACAAGTTAATGGAGCTTAAGGAGTTTCAAGCAAGAAGTTACAGGGTGTCATATGAAAAAGGGTTTGTACTTTGGTCATGCAATGGGGCTATATTTTGACAATGTAAGGGGTTACTTAAGGGGATTTGATACTCAAATGATGATGGGTCTGTATTTTGGAAATGTCACAGGGGCTATTTTTATAAAATTTAAAAGGGGTATGTCATCTGCCAATGTAAAGAGGTTGTTATTAGGGAAGAGTCAGTCATAAAATATAATTAGGAATCTTATGTACTTACTTGAGCTATAACCGAGGGTTTTCTTGTTTCTTCTTTCCCACTGGTATGCTCACCTGAACCAGGGTTTTATAATATCTATATTTTGTTATTAATACATCTATAGTGGCTTGCCACTTTTTCTTAAAAAAAAACTATTACATATTTTGAGTTAGGGAGATGACTCCTTTTTTTTGGAGCTTCACATTATATGACTTCATTTGAGACATTCTACACTATACATCCTAATTGGTAACAACACACACATACATATTTGTAGGAGGATTTGTTGACATGGCCAAAGCATAGTTCAATGATGTCCTTTGCACACCTTTATTGTTTATCTCTATAAAATCACACCATAATTTGTTGTTGTTTAAGATTTATAGAGTAGATATATTTTTATAGTTGGGGAGGTAGATGACTGATTTAGATTGTACATCTTTCTCATATTTTTCACCTAATGTTTCTTTGATTGATGTTCACACTTAAGCATCTAGTTTGGAAACTTTTGAGGAGATATAATATGGTTCAATTGAGTAATTAACAACTAAAACTTTGGGCATATAATAAGAACTACTAGAACGTGGATGTGGATTACCCAACTTAATTATGATATGAATTTGAAAAATATCCAAATAAATTAGATATGGTCATGGATTTACCAAATCATGGACATGACTTGCCAACTTTTACTTATCCCTCTTCATGGATTGGTTTATTTGAAGTTCATTAAATAAAAACCCCATATCATTCATAAAATACATTTCTACCTCAGTTGCAAAAATCATCACAAAGATAAACATATTCAGAGTTACTAGGTTTTTTTTGCAATTAACAATAGACAAAGAAAGGGTCAGAAAAAATCCTAGCTCCTATGAAGAGTTCAAAAATGATGCCCTAATTTGGCATATTTGCGTTGAGGGAGGGCTTGCACCATTGATGGAGAGTCTCAATGATCATGATGAGAATATTTCAATTTAATTCGTTAATGGTTAGAACCAAATACATGCTAAGGTTGGTGGGATTTATTTTGAATTCAACAAAGATTTCATAGCATAGGGCACTAGCATTTCCTATAATAGGTTAAAACTTAAGAAGCATACAAAGGTTCAAGACATGAACAACATGAACCAATTCTTTGAAAAGGGTGAAAAACCTGTCAAATTGTATGTGGGTTATGACTATGGTAAGCTCCCCACTCCATGGGACCAAGTATGCCTTATATTAATGAAATATGTTACTCTAAAAGGTAGGTATAAATGTTATCACTACTACCACATGTCACTGTAAAATCATTTTTGAAATCATCTCTTGATTAGTTTTCCTTTTTACCTTTTGTATTCCCTTGAAATTTCCATCAAGGAGGCAATTGAGATGTATGCCAAGAACCCTAAAAATCCCCCATACCACTTCACTAGGGGTTGATCCTTAGGTTATACCATTTTCACTTGGCCTTCTATCCCCCCAGGCGTATTAGGGCTAGCCTTGTGGAAGATATTTCTATTGTACCTCTTTCCTTAGAAATCTCTCCCGACACTTGCATTAAGGAATCCGCTAAACCTCCTTCTAAACAATTTCTTCTTTTACCAAACATGCTAACATTGATCCTAATCCTAAACCCCTAAATAAGCAACCCAAAAAGGATAAAACCCATCAATATTCAAGTAAAAAATTAGTGGATGTTGGGCTGTGTGAGCTTAAAAACACACCTCCCAAAAAACCTAGAAAATAGACCCCCAACAAAAAGAACAAAAAAGTTTTCTAATTTCTATGTGGAGGAAGCTATCTCCAATGAGGAGGAGACTACTACAAATAGTTATCTAATAGAAATAGAGAGGATAATAATAAAGATACTAACCCTACCATTGATGTTGAGAACCCTAGTGTTCAAAGATCAAATAGGCTGGCCGACAAGTAGGCCACTAAGATTATAGTTAACAAAATCTCCACTGACTTGGAGTAGGATAAGAAGGATGAGGAAAGAAATGATGATGATAATGCAGAGTGCTATTCACTCAAGGATTGAAGCCTCCAAGATCATCTAGAAAAACCAAAAATAACCTTCTACAAGAGGGATATGCAAGAACATGAAATTACAACAATGGATGCAAGATATGGCCAATATGCAATACTCAATATTGCTGTGATATATTGAACTTACATAATTGAAAATTATCTCAACCGACTGAACTAATCTACAATATAGATATAAAGCCTTGATTATATAGGAAAGGGTGATGATGTACCTATTGGCTTTTAGTTGTTTCGGTATTAGTTTTTCCTTGATGCCAAAACTTTTTTATGGGATTCATGTTATCACTGGTTCTATTCTTTGGATTCTTAGTCTAATGAATGCATGCTATGTAGATTCACATGGTTGGTATTATGTAGTTACATGGTTAAAGAATTTTGATGATATAATTGATGATATTATTGATGAATGTTGACAAGATACAGATTGATATATGATTTACAGTTACTTGTTATAGTTGATTTGCATGGTCTTTACATGGCATGTAGTTATAGGTTTCAAGTTTTGATACATGTTCATGATGCTTTAGTTTCAAGTTATGCATGATATTCATTTGTATATGTTTATGATTATATTGGATTGAAAGTATTGATAAGGATGGTATAGGTTATTCAGAATGATCATATTCTGAGTGATCATTTGCTTCCGGACATGTATCTTGGTTTTAGGTTTCTATATGATGATGCTAATGTGGACAGTGCTTATCAGTTTGTCAGATGGTTCATTTTATTAGGATGGTCCTTCATTATTGCATGTCACAGGTATATTATTTTAGTCACTTATTATTAGTTTGTTTTTGGCTTCAGTTATTTTATATTAGGTTGATCTTGGCATCTTTGTCATTGGAACTCAATACATGGCCTTTTGATTATATCTTCATGGCATATGAAGTTTTTAATCTGGCTCATAGTTTATATATTGCTTTACTAGAAATTACCTTGTCTAAGGTATTGGGAATTATAATAAAAGGCTAACTTCATCATTGCAAGTGTTTTATATTTTCATCTTATGAGGCATCAGGCAACTTGCACATGGTTTTTTATATTTGAGAACAATACATATGTGTTTGATCTCTTGATATCGGTATTGGTTAAATATCAATGGAATAGACTTTTTAAAAGTCTCGACAATGATAATATGAAGGTGGCATGAATTTAAGGTATTGGGTTAAATTTTTATATCAGGTGGCTATTTTCACTTCATTGGCGTTATCTTTATAAAGTCACATAGCAACAACATCGATAATATATTGTATCAGGGTTTATTTTTATGTGGCATTCACATAAAACCCTATCAGGTTTTCATTGAGCACATAGTGTTTGTGTCGATCACAGGGCATCAATTTGGAATTGACTTCGACAAGTCACATGGAGGTAATTTCAATTGGTTTTGATTAAATCCATCATTTTTGTTGGCATATTTGGCAGTGACTATTATTGTGTTTTACCGATAGTTATTTCGAATTTCAAATGGCTATTATTGATTGTTAAGTCATTGAATCGAAAGAAAGGTTTTTTTAGGGAAAAATACATTATGTTGATTCTTCTTGCAATGCTTAGGGTTTGGAACCCTAGCCACTGCCATGGTGAATTATTTTTTCCACTACTGTAAATTTATACTTAAACTTCTCTTGGCCGATTCTAGAGGAATTTTTTGTGTTTGTTGTAAACGTGGACAATAGGTTATGAGCCAAAACAAGATCGACAATGGCTAAGGGTGTTTCAAATCTAGGCAATTATGGTGGTTTCCATCAAACCTATCTGGTATTTGTTTGATTTCTTTGCTACATAATCAGGTATTACTTTTGTTGCTTTGAGAAAATGTGAAAAGGCAGTTATTGTTATTTTTGCTCGAATGTGGACAAATATTCGGTGGGTTGTTAGAATCCTTATGATAGGTTATCATTCTTTGTGTTTAGTTTTTCTTTCTCCATTCTGGTATCTACAAAAGAAATTTGATTTATTCAGGCCTTGTGATCATGATGTTATGAAAATGGTTATCATTCCTGGCAGTTTTTAGCAATGAAAGTTTATGTTTATATTTTGGTGAGTGAAGATGTTTTGTGTTAGAAAAGATGCCTTATTTGTAGTCCACATGTCATTGCATTCATGGTTCTTCGAACATAACAGTTATTGTATTCAGTTTCAACTAAAATGATCGATGAAGGCACACAATAACATTTTGTGCATATTTTTATGTACATTTAAATACAGTGATTAATCACTGTGTTAATGTTGGTTTTCTTTGATGTTTTAGTGCACAAAGTTCTATAATTGAAAATCTTGTAAATATGGTGCAGAGTGTTTAATTGGTATATCTTGTATTTTAGAGATTCAAAAATGAATCTTTAGGATATTTGATGTATTAGTATGGAAGAAGTATGTGAGTTGAATTGAAAATAGAGAAACCCTCTCATATATCTATTATTCTATTTTTTGTAGAAGGTTTTGGTGCTCCTTGGAATAGGTGTTCCTAAATTTGTAAGGGGTTGGTGCTCCTAGTGTGGGTGCTCTAAAATTTTCCAAGAAGGCTTTGCAAATAGTGGTTTTTGAAGTTAAGCCAGTGAGGCAACATTTTATGGAGTGGTTTTTCTAC
Organism: Sequoiadendron giganteum; assembly: GCA_007115665.2. Classification (NCBI taxonomy): domain Eukaryota; kingdom Viridiplantae; phylum Streptophyta; class Pinopsida; order Cupressales; family Cupressaceae; genus Sequoiadendron; species Sequoiadendron giganteum. The sequence continues at coordinate 454,074,869 of CM021104.1, read as the reverse complement.
CCCAAGAGGGTTTTCCACTTGTCACACTCTTTGTCTTGTGCTCTCATTTGTGATTTCATTTCTTTAAAGTAATAATTCTTCAAGATTGTAAAGATCTCTGATTTTCTTATTTCAGTTCTTTAATGGTTGCATTAAATTCATGAATGTATTTATCTTTAAAATAATTAAAGCATAAATTGATTAATTTTTTCTATGAAAAAATTTAAAATTTATTTAGAACACTGATTCACCCCCCTCTCAATGTTTTATGAATCCAACAGTACCAACATTAAATGACATGAGACGATATTAAATAACATAGGACACAAGAATTAAATAAAATCATGCTAGATAAGATAAGTGACAACTAATGCTTAACTAGAAAGATTATCCTAATTAACGTTATCTAGAAAGATTCCCTCCTAGGACCTAAGTGGAATTAACAATGTAAATAAGACCTAGACAAGACTATATAGGAAAAAGTAGCTATTTACACTAGCACCCCCCTTAAGTATGACTTAGGGAGTCAATTATTATGTAAATGATACTAAGATGGGTCTAGGATACAATGCAATATCTCACAAATGAAGAAAATGAGAAAACTTGGTGGGACAAAACTCCTCCCCAATAGAGATGAAAATCAAAATACTCTCAATGATTCATGAGAGGGAAAAAACCCCATTTGAGGAAAAAGAACCCCTCATAAGAGAGAAGAAGAGAGACCATGCATCCCCCCTCAATGGTGAGTCTCCTACAATGTTAGAAGCTTGACATTGAATGCTAAATATTATCCAATCTCGTCGAACAACATTCCTCCCCTTAGGAAGAAAAAAAACCAAGATGATATGTAGGATGTCTTTGCATTCTAAAATGTAACAGGAGGCAAGAAGAATGGGAGGTGATGTCTCCAAATAATTCTCAAGTGTCTCTATGTTGATTTCAAAAGCCGAAAAACTCCAAATAGGAGTTCTAGGCCACACAACTAAAGATGTCAATACAAAACCTCCTAGAGATAGATGTAGAACACACTCCAAAGATAAATATATCTCCTTTATAGAAACCTCCTCCAAATTTTTTCCTAAAATATCCACACTCATATCAAGTTGCAAAGAGTGATCATGTAGAGAATGAAGAAGAGGGTCAGAGAATTCCCTTGCAAAAACTAAAGAAGATTTATCTCCATCAAAGAGAAGATGTATGCAATCAATACTGTCTCCCAAATATGAAATGTGAGACTCAAAAAACAACCCACTAATGTCTATCAAGTATGCATCACAAGTAGATGCAGCTATAAGACAATATAGATCCTCTTGCATTGAATCACAAGAGGCCAAATATATGCCAATATGAGCATCATCAAATGCAATAGAAGATGGAGGAGATAAAATACAAGGCTCGAGAATGAGATCGGATGTGAGAAGACCAAGTTCAAGAAGCCAAATATCTCCTCTGAAGCATGATTCACACTAGAAGTGTGATCAACAGTCAAAGAAACAATGTCACCATCAAGAGAAAAATATAAAAAGGTATACAATCAAGATTAATGACCATACATCCCAACAACAATAATATCTTTACTCTCCAAGTCTCAAATGATTACTGAATTAGGAGTGAACTCCACAATCCTCCCATCTCCACTATGTGTAATTTGATATATAAAAAGAAGATTGTTCATCAAATGAGGAACACACAAAATATCCTAAAAAGTGTTTTTCCCAAAATTAATAGACCCCTTCCCAGGTACACTCATGTATGCATTATTACCCATCAAAATAGGAGATGTAGTACAAGGATAAAAAGAAGAGAATATAGACTATGAAGAGCCATATGATGAGATGCTCCTGAATCTAGAAGCCATCTCCTTGATCTTGAACTTGAAAAAGCACAAAGTACATGTCCTTTATTTCCTAATGTAGAAGCCAAAATAGCATGAACTTTTACTTTATTATATTTTTTTGAAGGATAATGAGAAGGTGACTCGAACATTCAAGAAGGAAAATCAATATTATTCTTTTTGAGAAGATTGTTCAACTCATTAATATCCTTCTTATAACAAGAATGTTCATCATTCCCAAAATTGTTGTAATACAAACAAGTAGACTTCTCCTTCATAGATAATTTATCTGAGGAAGAGGATTTATTCTTTGGTTAATTTGAATGTGGATTTTTCTTTGATTTCTTCTAATTATTATTATTATTTGATTCTTTCATCTGACTAGCAAACAATGTTTGAGATTTATAAGACTTGATGAGACCCACCAAGACAAGCTTTTGTTGCTCATATATCAACATCCTAGAAATTGATGCAAATGAAGGTGTAGTATATGTAGACCCCATAGTAAACTTATGAGTATGAAAGATAGAAATAAAAGTAGCATAATTAGAACCAGGTTTGTTCAATGAATTTTAGACCAACTAAATGTCCTTATCAATTCCACATGCTTTACATTTCTCTTTTAGGTCATTGAACTTAGTGATGTAGTCTTAGATGTTGTTAAAGTTATTAGGATCAAGTCTCATTAATTCATTATCAATTTGATAGCCTCTTACTTCATTTGTAAAGCCATATAATGTTTTCAACTTGTCCAAAGCCTCATGAAAATTCTTGCATGATTCAATTTGGAACAATAAATCTTGAGAAACTAGTTTATGAAGACATCCAAGAACTTTGGTATGTTTAATCATCCATTTAATCTTTTTCTCATAATATGTAGGTTTAGGTACCTTATTTTCAACATACATAGAGTGACCTTCATTCATTAGTATACTCCATGCATGTTGATGCCATGTTGAATAGTCATATGATGTTAGCAAAGGAACCTTATAACGATCCATGAAAATGAAAGAGCACAAGAAAATAGATCAAAACAATGCAGCAAGAGACCCCCCAACCAATAAATCAATAATCCCCCCAATAATATGTGTGGCACTTTATATGTAGTGCGTTCACAATGCTTGAAATGTGTTCTAGATTTGCAATGCCAAGATAGATCAAAAATGGAAAATTATAACAATATCTCAAAGACCCAAAGGTAACCTCTCCCAATATGATCTATATTGAAAATGAAGCCTTCATAAGTGAAAAAAAATTCTCCAAAATGTAGTATGTCCAAGTAATCAACTAGAATGCAAAATTGCACAAATATGAATAAAAAGTACTTGGTGTTGAATCTGGAAAATGTGCATGAATAGAAATGTAGAGATCCTCAATACCTTTCCAATGTTGCAAGAATCATGAAAATTAAATATTGTGGAAAAAATTATGATCTTGGGATCTCACAAGAGAAAATATGACTTCAACCAATAATAAAATCCACATGAGGTAAAATATGAAAAATGGCTTACACCACTATAAAGTGCTTAGAACCAACTTTTTGTTGATATCTTGTTTTCAAAATTTTAACACTTGGACGGAAAGTTATGGATCAGAGAAGAAAAATACCCTTGGTGCAAGAGCACCTACACCTTGTGAAGTCTAAGTTGATAGCTATGTGTGTCTTGTGTTCATTTATGCTTAATAAGGTCTAAAGGACCAGTCATAATGTAATTTGAAAAGGTTTTGAATCATTTAGTTGAATTTGTCAGTTTGATTCATAATGCCAAGGCCATGTGAAATCATGAGTTTTAAGGGATATGGGGAGTAGGGTCTTATTCCATGTTAAATAAGGTCTCAATGAGAATTTTAAATGTATTGGAGGGCTTAATAGGTCAGTTAGGTGGTATTTGCAAAATCAAGTTGATCAAGTTGTAATGGGGTAGTGATTAAGAGCAAAATTGGCAAAAATTGTCATCTTAGACTCTAACAAAAGGTGGTTATGGTAGTTGGTCGGTTCAAGGGGTGGTTTTGATGTTATTACATGATATATTGTTGTAAGATCTCGAATTGAGGCTGTTGGAGAAGTTTGGAATGAGTTTCTAATAAGAAGTTTGCTGTTTTTTTGTGTTTTCCATTAAGAAATTGCTGATCCCGTGCATTGTACGACCTGTACATATTGTTTTACACTACAAGCCTATTATGGTTGGATAGATAATTAAATAAACTTTCTTTTGGCGTTGGAATGGTGTGATTTCATTGAGAATTGAGTGAGATATCCCCGTTTTACTACCGGGTGGTCTCAAATCTCATGTTTTTCCTATTTTCCTGAACTTTGCAAGTATTGTACGGATCTGTACCATCACCATATGATCTGAGAATTATATCATCTTGTAGGGGAATGAAATAGCTTTCATCTGAATCCAATTAGAGGTTCTAATATTGATTTTTGAGAGAGATCTCTTCATTTTTCTGGGACTGCCTGTTTCTAACTAATTTGAGGGTTTGATTGGTGTAAAAAATGATGTTCTAGTCATTCCACTTGCTGTCCAGCCCTGTAACTCGGTGGAATGACTTATTTCATGGAATTTTAGATGTACCAATGGTTTGGGAGGCATAAAATACAAGTTGTATGGTTTTAGGGGGATGCCTTAGGGTGTTTTCATGAGTTTTCCAAGTGAAATTGAGGAACTAAAGTAAGGTTTTGGAAAAATATGATTGGAACTCTATATGTGATAGTGTTTTGAGTTTTTGCAGGTCATTTTATGAAGGTCTAATGTATTGGAATGTTATGATATGTCTTGGAACCCATATTTTCAATAAACCCTCATGAATTGTGCCTAAAACAAGGTTTTTCAAGTTTGGCATGTATTTGTCCGTACCAATGGAATATTTTTGTGATTTTGGAGGTTTGAAGGCATATGAATTGCTGCACCAAGGTTTCATGGTCCTATGATAGGTTTAAAGGCATGTTGCTTTGAAAAATAGGCCTAATCAGCATAATTGAGCCTCCTGGGTCTGCATCAACCCTATTAGGGCCTCTAGGGATCAAAATAATCATCTAGGGTGCTATAAATTCAAGTGCTTGGACGCCAATGTGACCATTGGCCTGTAAAATCCTTTTAGAAAAATGTGCTATCATTCGACGATGGTGGGGTGGTAGTTTAGCGTCATCCACTCCACTAAAATCCCTTTAACAATTAATAAAACCATAGAAAAAAACAAAGGAATAAGAAAAATAAATGACAAATTAAAAACTTTAAACTATGAATTTTTAATATTTAAAAATACTGACAACCATACCTTCTCACAATAGTGCTGATGCTGATTGTATGCAAACCAGTGTAGAGAAGAATATTCCCTGCTAGATGTCGATTCCATAGAATATTCCCTACAAACCTGACACGACCACTGACACTTTCATACAAATCGTACAATTTCGTACAAGTATATGTACAAATTTCTATAGCCTTTTGCCAAAACCCTAAAAAATGGCTCTGATTTTTTTGTGCCCAAATACAAAGTATTTTAAATGAAAATAGGGGTTTTAGGGCCTTTTGGACTCAATAGTGTGGTTTGTTTCACCCCAATTTGCACATTGCAAAATATAAAGCTTGAATCATTGTTAGATATGAGAAGGGGTTTTATAGTTTTGAAGATCTAATACCATCTTAGAGTCACTCAAGGACTCAATCCTTTAGGATAATTTGCAAAACCAAAAATTACCTTCTAAGAGAGGGAAAATAAAAAAACATGAATAAATGCAAGATATGACCAATAGTGATATATTGGACTTACATATTTGAAAAAAATATCTCAGCTGACTGAACTGATCTACAATGTACATATATGAATCCTTGCTTATATAGTCAAGGGTGATGATGTACCGACATTAAATGAATGTCATAATTAAATGACATGAGCAAATATTAAATAACCTAGGACACAAGCATTAAATGAAAGACAACTATATATGATAAGTGACAACTACTACTTAACTAGAAAGATTCCTCCCTAATTAATGCTAACTAGAAATATTCCCTCTAGGACCTAAGTGGATGTAACAATGTAAATAGGACCTAGATAGGACTAGATAGGAAAAATACCTATTTACACCAACATAGAGGAAGAAAAGGAGTGTGCTAAAGGTCCTATTCTATTCCCTGAATTCAATGCTATGCTCAATGAACCAAAGGATTCCACCCCCATAAAATATCACAAGGAGGAAAATTGTCCTAGTTATGGGAAGACAACTTGGGATTGTATGTCTCTTATGACTAGGGTAGAAACTTTGGAATGAAAGCTCAACAAAATTTCATGTTTTTCCCTCAAGGTCACACACCATTATGCTATTTCTCTCGACTCTGTGCTATAGGATGAGATAAAGAAGCATGAAAATAAAAGGACCCAAACTCAAGCCAATAGAAATATGATGTTTTTAAATTCCTCATGGAGGAATGCTAAAACCTTCCCAAGTAGGGTGTCCTTTTTTATTTTGTTCCTGGTTTACCATGTTGTGGTTTTGTTGTATGTTTATTGTCACTAGTCTATTTGTGGTCTGTGACCCTAGAATTCTTTTTTCTTTAAACTCTTTACCCTTGGGATGTTTTGTGTTTGGGTATAGTGACCTATAAATGATGCTTAACTTATCAAAAAATCAATGATGAGCAATCATAATTCAATAATTTTCTAAATAAATAAATAAAACACATCAACATCTAGGTATACAATATAATAAATAATCATCCATTAATATCACATTCATAACAAATAATGACTAATATTAGTTCTCTTAGCTATATTGAGAAATAGGTAAGAACCATTTCCATTATCTTGACAACTATCTAAATCCATTAAACTAAAATCATAAAATAATTTTATAATTGACCACTATTTCTTAAGAAATAGTAATGACCAATTCACATTTTTCTTGACCCATGAAATACACTAGACACATATTCACAATAAAGAATGAATCCATTTTTAAGATTAAATTACACAAATATTACTTATAAACTAGATAAACTTTCAATAAAAACTTTTATCAATATTTTCCAAAATAAATTATATTTTCTTTAAATAAAACTTTAGTTACCTTGATTATTCAACCCTTCATTCAAATATTCATTGTGAGGGTATCTTAACCATATCAATAATGAAACACAAGTTTCTTAAACCGTGTTCTCCTGATTATCAAACACTAACTCAATATTGGATACAATCAAAATTTCCTTATTTTAAAATTCCTCCACATCAAATAGATAGTTCAATAACATAAAAACCAACAAAAATAACCAAAAAAAACAACTCATTGACATAAAAACCATGAAATTTAAATATTCACAAACCAAAACCCATTAACACATAACCCATGGAAATTAACTATTCATAGTCAAAACATGAAAACAACTACTATACATGACCAATGCTTCATAACTAAACCAACTAATAGTTTGGTTCTCATAAAACCCATACCCAAAATCAATACTAAGTTCACCATGCAAATAATTATAGATTATTCAAGTTAACTATCTTTCCACCAAACATATGAATGAACAAAATAACCAGAGAAATATTTTAACATAATTAAGTAACCATAATCATTAAAGACCACATGAGGCCATCTAGGTTGACACCCAACTTAATGAGTTCAATAACTAAAACCCACTTACTACCTGGCATAGTTTAAACCTAAACCAAAATATTCTTGCCACAACTACTTATAATTAATCTTAGAAGTTAAAAGTATTAAATGAGTGGGCACACGAAATCGAGTCCACTTTTAGTGAAGTCTCATGGGAATTTTTTTCATAGGAAGGGATACTCATTTTTTTAAGAATGTGTAGCTATTTAGGAATAAGTGCCCAAACCTAAACTCCTACATGTATGGAATGAGTGCCTATTATGGTTTAGGATCTTGATCCTAAATGGTACCCATTATGAATGAATACACATTTAGGAAAATGTACATATTTATAAAAGTAATGGGTACCCATTTAGGAATTGATACATGTTCCTAAAAGGTATTAATTTTATTATTTTTCTAGAAACCTCATTTCTCCTCTATTCACATGATAAACTCACTTGAAAAGAGCACTCCAAAATGGGTACCCACATCAATCAAACTCACTAGCACCTAGAGAGCTAATTTGATGTGTTCTTAGGTAAGTGGTTCTTCTATTTGCATGTTTTTATGTCCTTTTACAAAAAATAATAATTTCAAATTTAAATATAGTTTTCAAACCTAAAATCCTAAACAAAACTACATTCATTGGAAATTAAACCTTATGACCTATTCTAAACCCTAGGACCTTTAAACTATAAAATTTAAATCTTATATTTAAGGTTTATGGTTTTTAACTTAGAGGTTAATTTAATTTAATTTGTTATACAATAAAAACCATATAAATATCAATTGATATATAAATCAATAGGTCGATTCATATTATCAATTGATGTATCAATCAATAGGTCGATTCATATTTCTAGAGTTTAAGGGTTGTGATTCATTTAAATATTAATTTAATTTAATTTATGATATAATAGATATTGTTATCTTAGTAATGATTTATAGTTCATGAATTATCATTCATTTGTTAATAAACTAGAGGATTTAAAAATCTTTATGCCATCTCTTAAAACTATACCCTCCTTTCCCAAAGAGAATATACTTAATACTCATGCGAAGAAGGATAAAAAACACAAGTAGAGAGGAAATTTTTGGGTAGAGTGAGAAAATAGGGAACCTCATCTTCATCTTTAGTTATGTAGAACCTAAGAGGGTGAACCTCTAAGGATACAAAAACTAAGAGAAATAAATAAATAAAAATAGGTCTTGGCTATAACTAATTAGTGGTAGTAAATGTTGGAAGACCTTCTACACTTAACTATGAGTAGACACAATCAATAAATCATGTATAACTATCGATAAAGATAAGTAAATTACACCAATAAATATGCATTCCCTTAATTTTTTTATGCATATATGCATATGTAGTCTAATCAATATAACCCTCTAGATGTTTGTTTGAAATTAGCATGCTAATGATTTTTATTTCTAAAGTAATAGGTTAGATAAATGAATAAGAATATTGTGAGCATGATCCTTTGAAGGTGTGACTTGAATATAATATCTCTTATATTTTAAGATTTTTAATGTTCGATTATTCCAAATAAGAGTATAGCAACCTATACTAAAATAAACTAACAGTATATTTATAATATGAAAGATTAATTTTATAACCTATATTTCGAGATGACAAATATTACCCACTTATTGAAGCCACATACTATAGTAAAAAATGTGTACATACATGAATGGTTGAGTATTTTAGAGAACAATCAATATAAGTTTTCTAAGAAGATTGACAAGATAACTAAGGGTGTTGATGAACTATTCCAATTTAGGAAGACACGTAAGAATGATGAAATCCTTAACATAACCAAATTTAAATATACCAAAGAAATTCATCAAACCATTATCTAGATAAATAAATATATTAATGTTAACATTAACACTCCTATTATCAAATAATTTTAATGATAATTAATTGTAACTTACCATCTATTGTTATTTTTCAATTGATACTATAATTTTTTTATACTTCATTAATATTATTAATACTAAAATCCTTGTACAATATTATGAAATTTATTCAATACAAAATATCCTTAACTTACCCTTCTTGATACAAAAAATAAATACTTTATAACATTTTTTTATAAAAAAATATCATTAAGATGTTATATAGAGTTTTAATATAATGTGTAACTTATACTAGTGACATATACACTTAATAAAATGGTGATAATACCAATTTTTTTTAACCTTCAAACACTATGAATTCTAACAAGAAATAATTTTATGGTGAGATTGTGTCCAATTGGAGATTATGACCACAAAGATTTAATAGAAAATACATCACTTATATGAATTGACAAGGACACAACTATTACTAATCAAGAACTTAATCTCTAATTAATTTACTATTTAAATAATAATAAGCATGATCCTTTTTACTTATAAAAATAAATGTATCTTTATAGCCCTTGAGTTTATTATTAATCTATTATAAAATTACCCCAAGACCCTCTTGCATGTCAAGTGCAATTCAGGCTATTTAAGAGTTTTTAATCTTAGGGGATTTTAATTAGAATTTAATAGGCATATCAAGTACCTCACCACATATTATTTCATTTCAATTACCTCTATTTTTATAGAGATACAATATAAAAATTTAATATATTTGACCTTTACATTGAGGGAAGAAGCATTAGGGGTTTTCATGAATCTAGGACATTAGTCATATAGTGCATATTGTATATTTAATTATTTGATAATTCAAGCTAACTAAAATTAGTGCCTATCATTTTAATAATGTTAATCCTATAAAGTGAGATCTCATATAAATGTGAGAGGATAATATCCCTTAGACCTAAGATTAATTTTAAGTATCAACATCAAGAGTTTCTAAATGTTTGAATATCTTGTGATACTTAGGTTCATGTAGAGATATAGGCTACATTGAGAGTAGTTTAGATGATAGTACACTAAGATCCCAAATAGTTTTTAGGGTTTAGATCCCTTAGTTTCTATTATTAAAAAATGTGTGCCTACAAGGGTGACATAATCTAGGATATTTTACTTCTTGGTTACAATATAACCAAATTATCCCTTCTTCATAATATTCTTTGTCACATATATTTGTACAATATGCAATTTTTGACTAATATTTTGAAGTAAGGGTTTGATTCTCACCTTAAAACTTGCATAACATAAACTTCAACTTCATGAAGTAGCACAAATTTTTAAATAGAGGATCATCTACTTTCATCAACTTGCTTAGTGGATCTAAATTCTCTTCTACTCCACATGTATATTTATTTATTGTACTATATTATTAGATTTTAAAAATATAAAAATAAATTTTGATATGTTATTTATACCTTGTTTCCTTAATTTTAAGTTTAGTTGGAAATGTTCGTAATTTTGGGTATCTTCCAAAATTTAAAATGTCCACCTTATTTTGTTGATCTTTTGATCAGTTTAAAAACCTCGTCGACCTTCAAATGATTTCCACAAGTCATCTTTTTCTCGACTTGGCCTTATTGAAGTCTTTCCCTTTATGCGTTGATCTTTAAATTAGTTTCCAAATTGTTTTGGCATCCACTTGAGTTTCATAACCTCACTATTTTGTGAAGTCTTGTTTCTTTTGAAAGGTCATCATAAAGGTAAAGAAGTTTGAGTTATTTCTCAAACTCTTGTCAGGGTCAACATTTATTTTCTAACTTAAAAGTAGACATATTAATTGAAGTGGAAAGTAAGGAAAATCTTGTTGGAGCAGGCACTTATTTTTAAACCCTATTGATTTCTGAATATACTCTTGAAAGTTGTTCAAATATCCGAATTGGTTGAAGTACACTTAGGCGATCTGATAATTTCACCAAGTGGCATGTGTGTTAGGCATTAAAGGTTGTTAATAATAGAGTAGATGAAATAAATGTTTGATCATGTGGGATTAAGCCACCATTTTAAAATATAATCATTCTGTTTAGAAAAGTGTGATTCTAGAAGTCGAGAAGGGTAGACCTACGAAAGCGACCTCAAGAGAAAGATTTGAAGTAGAGAAGGGTGATATTCTTAGGTAAGGAGGTTTTCTTGAATCATCTTGGTAATTTTTTCTTGCATTCCACAAGGCTGAAATTTACTGATACAATGAGATATAAGTACTTGGGTTATGAGCATTTAGGTGGTCTTGATAGCTCTTTTCCTGAAATTGGTGACACAAGCTTAGGGCATATCAATTTAGATGAATTTTGGGTCAATAATTCATAGGTTAGATAAAAACCCTATTACCTAGAGGGTAATAGAGAGTGGCCGCTTGGAAGGTGCTGCATTTCTTGTAGCAATACAATGCACTGAATTAGTATGAAAATGCATAACTTTTTATAACCCAACGAGGAGGAGATACACACAAAAGACAATAATATCTTGATAAATAGAGCCACTATTAGTGTATGTTTTAGATTACCAAAAGGGGAGGTTTATTCCCATTTCAATTGTACTCTATCTCAAGGGTCTTTTTCAAGAAAGAAGGGGTATTTCCGAAATTGCGTTGCTAAGGAGTGGTTTGATCCATCGACGAAAGGAAAATATTTGCTCCCCAAGAAAATGCATAAATAACATTTTAGCAAGCAAATATCTGACATTATTGTGTTGCTTCACCGAGTAAGGGGGAATATGAATGCACATGACTTCAAGTAGTGGATGTATTTCTTTGTGAACATAATTTGTTGAGGTGCATAGTACTTAGATTGGGCCACTATAATTAGCGATCGAATAGATGATATGATAAGAGGATTTTCCATGAATAGGTCCTTTTATATGTCTTCTTACCTCTTCTATGTGTTGATATGCACAATACTGTGGATTGGTTTGAACCTTGTGAAGGATTTTGATGAAAAAATACAAATTTATGATTACTATCCTGACTTGCAGCTCGAACAGAGTTATCAGAATTATTGTAGGATAAATGATGTGTTCACCATGAAATTGGTTAGATAATTGCAAGGTGATATAGGGCAGAGAGTATCTGCCAAATCTTTCCGATCAATTACTAGGTATGGTATCTTGTTTATACAATTACAAAATTTTACCTACTTATGGGTGGGTGGTTTTGATGATTTCCCTCTAAAAATTTCTAGATATGTAGAAGATAAGTTCATTTTAATGGAAGTTTGTCAACAAGTCTCAGAAGTAAATAAAATATGTGTAGACAGGAAAAAGCTAGAATTTCATTTCCAATTGGTTTGGGATAAATTATGAATGTAAGTCACAATCAAATGCTTTGAATCTAAGAAAGGAAATTGTGAAGTTTTATTTTGATACATATGAAAGGATATTTCAATTTGAAAATAAGAATTATGTAAGGGATAATCTTAATATTGGTCCTAGCTATTATCATATGCCCCACCTTGAAGACTTTTGGGTAGATTGTGTGGATGATTACAAAGTAAGAAAAGGAAATTGGATGAGGCTTACTTTGTCATAAATATTTAATTTCAAATTGGGCTAGAATACAAGGGGAGTGCAAGATAATGACTCCGATTTAGTTGATTTAGAATATTCCCAATGGATACAAACTCTTCCTTTGTCAGTAGTGGATTGAAATAGTGAAGAAAATGGAGACATTCATATTAGGACTTCATCAGTTTTGAGAACACAAGTTTGGTTAGCTTAGAAGAAAGGATAAACTGCTAAGGCCCCTCCAAAGGAAAATAGAGAGACCTATGAATAGGTGAATACTGATCATATAGGTACAATTTATTCCACTAATATCATTTGTACCTATTACATAATTGCTATCAAGTGGTGGTGGAAAGGGTGATGATCCTCCTGATAAAGGGAAGGGAATCAAATAGACTTGTGGTAAAGGTTCTCTCCCAAATGTTATAGTTGAAGAACCAAGTAATGTTAATGCTAAAGAACAATTAAGTGAAGATAGTCAAAGATATGAATTTGATACTAAATCCTTGGAGATCCTTACTCAACACCCTCAAAGAGAAATAGAGGTACAACAAAATGAAGTCTCAAATCCCTCTCTTCAAAATGTTCATAATGTGATGGAATCTCCTTTGTTTAATCAAGATCTCTGTTTTTCTACACTTTGTAGTTCTCAAAATCCCAATACACCTAAACCTTCACCATCTTGGTTGGAAAAATCTATCTCCAAGAAAAGAAAAATGGTTCCTATTGTGTTACTCGAGGAAGATATTGTAGGAAAACTTATGCAGAGAACTCCTAAAGTAAAGAAACTAAAAACAACTATTAGGCTGCTTGAGGATGAATCCTCTGGAAATTTGGTTATGGAAGTATCCTAACCTTCTATGTAGAAATATTTAAAAGTTAGGTCAATGTGGTAGATTAAAGTATAAGTCAAGGGGATTTAGGACCCCCTAGTAGAGATGGTGATCATGATTTTCAAGTTACTACCTCTAGGATGGTGGTAAGATCTGAAAAAGATAAACAAGATAAAGATGAGATGAAAAGGTCTATGGAACTCCTCTCAAATTTTCTTAGAAACTTAACAAACCCCACACCCCAACCATTGGGTCAAGAAGACCTTGTTTTTTATCCTAACTCAATTTTCAAGAAAGCTATGATGACCAAAATCTAGAAAGATAGTTACTATGGAAATTTGTGCAAAGTTGGATTACTGAAATTAAAGAAAAAGGGGTTTCCATAATTGAGAAGTTAGGAAAATCCTATGATGAATTCATGATTCTAAGAAATGCATTCAAATCAGAGTTGGTGGTCTACAAGAAAGAATAGACTCATTGGCTATAGATTGATTGTGAACTTTCCGATCTTGTTGCCATGGGTTTAGAAAAGGTAGTTGTTGAGAAGATTATTCTTTCAAAAGAAGATAATTAGGCTAATGTGTAGAGAACTAACATAGATTACAAGCTAGAATTTATTAGATCAAGCTTTGTATACAAAAAAAAGTTATTAAAGGAATGTGGTCACCCGAATAATAAATTCATCAAAAACTTTTCTGATTTTGAATGCTCAATTTAATTAAAGGCAATAATCAATGACCTACCACGTTTGAAGAATTGAGGGATGCATTATTTGAAGCAACTAACACATATGCATGAGAATAATCATTCAAAAAAGAAGCACTTTAGAAGTTATCCAGAGTTGACTTAGCGCTATCATGGCATGAAGATTATCACATGCTTATCACACAAAAGATGGAACCAATCCGAATCACCAAGGAAACCTGAAAGTTAAGGGTGGGGAATATAACGATCTCACAAAAAACAAAGATTGCTAAAGTCATATTATCCTTGAAAAATAATCAGATATGTGTGACAACTGCACAACAAAAGTCGCCCGAGGAAGAAGTGCCAACCTCTTCGCATGCCCAACCATCTTAGCCTTAGGAGAATTTTTAGTTTCTCATATTTTATCTTTAAGCATTACTAACTCCATTATTCTGATTCTTTCCAAGAATTAATTACTTTCAGAATTTTCGTAAGACTTCGGTGATAGTTATATTTTGAAGCTATAAATATGTTATCTTTTGACATTGGAAGGGTCTAAAATTTTGATCCCCCTTGCACTTTGATGCATGAGTGAGAATCAATCTTAATAAAGGATCAAATTTTGCAGTTTTAATTTATTTCTATGAATGGTTATTGTCTTTGTGTAGTGATTGTAGATTAAATGTTAATTTTTGGGAAAAAATATTTGAGCTTTGATAGGAATTTGAACATTCCTTTCTTTTGATAATGCATTGTTATGTAGTATTTTATTTACTTTATTTATAGTGAATGATTGGAATTGTGCTGATTTGAGTTAGCAAACATTGATAGTATGATCTTTGAGTTACGATATTAAATATTTGTCAATCCTTTTATTTCAAAAATAGTTAGTTTCAACATTTCTTTCACACTTGGATCATGGATATGAGTAGGTGTTAGCTTACCTTTCCTAATTTCTAGTAAAAATCATACCCCGTGTTTATATATTTCAAAAATATAAAATTGTATTAAAAGATGGATCCATACGTGAATTAAAATTCAGAGGAAGATCACCAATGCAATGGTGATCTCTCCAACTATTGTGAGCTGATTTTGTCCTTCTTGGGCATTATAGAGTAATTTTATGTTCATTTTGGAAAAGGATAAATCTGTTCACTAATATACCTTATCTTATATTCCTCTTTCATCTTTGAATTGATAATGTAAGTACAAAATACGTGAAATCAAGGATAGAAAATATTTTATGTTAGCATTTACAACATAAAATATAAAAATGCATGCTTTGACACTAGAATTATTATAAAAAATGACAATAATACACAAAAGAAAAACTCAAGTTAAATATAAAATTAGGCACACACAATTAAATATGTGTCATCAACTCAATCCATAGAAGGCGTATACATACAAGCATTATTGAAAAACCTAACCCAAGTGAGATAACTCATCATAAGGATACACATGAGAATAGTGATGTGCATCAAATTAAACCCAATAAAATAGTGTCTCACCCTATACCAAGTGAATAAGTACTTATACCCACCTTATTGAAAATGAGAAACTAAAGAAACTAGAAAAGGCTAATTCATTTACCAATCACTTAGCTCAAAGATAAATAAGGAATTTAATGGATAAAGAAAATACATTGATTCATTTCCAATTCCATAAGTGTAGATATAAATGAATGAGAATAACATCAATCATTATTTAAGCCATATCAATACTTAAGTAAAAATAATAGTAGGTAATCCATCTATCTTACTATCTCACACAATTGCTTTCTTCCAACATAAAAGAAGAAATTTGATAAAATATAACAAAAACACATTCAATATTATATTTAAAAACTTCTAGGCTATTGATAAATATATAATAAATCATATAAAACAAATTCATTTCCTAATTTTTCTAAAAAAATATAGTTCATCATCCTATTCCCATTCACCCCTTTTGGAAAATGTTAACTCCTAGTCAAGTTCACCTTATCAAACAAGAATTAATCAATATTAGATGCAATTAATTTGCAAACAATTTCCACCATAAACCACCCTATAAAAATTGGTGAATGCTCTTTGAATAGCTTTGTCACAAAACAAGTCTAAAATAATAAAATTTCCAAAACTTTCAAATAGGGAATATTGGAAAATATTTACCTATATAACATTCCTATCAAAGGAAATTTTTTTAACACGTTTTCATAAGGATAATTTAATTCTTCATACTCTAACACACACCAACTAGTATTCTAAATTTAACCAAGAGTAGGGCCCTTAAATTTTTAATTTTATTTTCAAATAAATTTTGATGAAATTTTTGAAAGGAACCCATAGATAAATTAAATTTATCAATTTCCCAACTACTTATCGAATGCATTTAATTTTTTTTATAATAATACATTTCAATTTACCTATAAAATCACATTTTTAACTATAATGAATTTATCTAGTTCAAATTCCCTTTTTTTTTTCAAACGCATATAACATGAATAAGATTATAAATTATTATATGAATATATAGAGTACATGGATCAATATGTTTAGAGCTCCCATATATTAACTCAAGTAATAAATAATCACAATTTATGATTTGATCATATTTAAAAAATACAACAAAATAATCTAAGTAAATTAGAAACTCTCCAAGCTCCAAGGTATACCTTCATGGATCCAATATTTGTAAACCAATGATGATTTTTTTCTACCCAACTATGTGGAGCCAATATTTCCAACCCACCTTTCTATGATACTGGACACATCAATGGTAAACACACTCTTCAAACACATATTTGGAAATATGTAAGCACACATATAAACAGAGAATTTTAACACAATAAGATTATTCATAAGATCTCATAGAAAATGATGATATAGACATGATTAATATATTTGAGTGTGTTCCCATTTTTCTTTGCAATTCCAAGATGAATTACAACTAGTTTAGGTTTTCTCATATGGATTAGTTTTTGATTAGGGGAAAACAGGTTTTGATGGGACCCTGAAACCCATTACAACCAAGTTTTGGTGGGACTTGAAACCCAGACTACGAAAAGCATGCTACTAAAACGACAATTCATAGACCAACAATAGCCCATTAGAAACAACACCGAACAAAAAAAGCAGGACTACACCAGCTACACAAAGGTTTTGAAGGGACCTTGAACCCTCTACAAAAAGGTTTTGAACAAGATCTTAAACCCAAAGAACAGGTTTTGAAGGGACCTTAAACCCTTTACATCCAAGTTTTATTACAGACCTTGAACCTTTATGACTCTTGAGCACAACTTGAATCAACTAGGCATCAATAAACCAACCACTCAAAACAATCAAATATGAGCCCAAGAAACCAATGAACAAAAAGGTGTAAAATACCCACCACCTTTTACATATAAGTTTTATTAGGGACCTTGAACCCTTATGAATCTTGAGCACTGCTTGAATTAGGTAGGTGTTAGCAAACCAACCACTTAGAACAATCAAATATGAGCCCAAGAAACCAAAAAATAAAAAGATGTAAAACACCCACCAAACCTTGATTCTCAAAAGAACCAAAAAATAAAAACACACCACCTCAATACAGGTTTTGGGAAGCACAAAAAAACACTTCAAAGCACCAGCCTTCCTGCAGCTCCAAACCACTTGATTTGCCAATCCAACCTCCACATATAAAAGAGAGGGCTCCCCTCTATAGGAGAGGATGATATGAAATCCATTCCCACAAAAACCCCATCCATCCAAGCCATACAAGCTCCACCTCAAAATGAGAAATCTCCCCCTCTATAGGAAAAAACAAATGAAGATTTTGATAGTAAGTAGGTTCGGTAGGAAGGGGAGATATAACATCCCTTGGTAGCACAAGCTTTAGGTGTTTGAAGGAAGAATTAGAAACCACCTCAACAAGCTCAAATAAGTAGTAGATCAGTTGCAAGCCTAAAAAACCTAGCCCTAAAAAAAAAAGAGCATAGAGAACCATAAGGGGCACCAAAATACAAACAAAACCCTCTAAGAAGAGGACCCGAAATCTCCCATCTTGAGAAAATAGAGCACAAAGGAAGAACACAACATACAAATAAACATTAAAGACATGTATGATAGAAAAGAGTTAGGATGCAACCCAACCAACAAGAAAAACACTACAAAAGAGACCATAGAGACACCTGAAATCGGGTTGAGAGAACAAACTCTAGAACCCCTCATTAACATAAGTTTTAAAGACCAAACGAGGAATGAGAGCAAAATAAGAGCCCAAAACTTGGAGGATAGGAAGCCTCCATTCCAATAAAAGTAGGACCCCAAAGAAAAATCTCTTTGAAAGAAGCATAGGCCGAAGGCCAAATCAAAAGGACTACCTGAGGTAGACTCAAAGAAAACAATAAACCCCAAAAGAGACATGATCAACAAGAGAGAACAAAGGCCAAATACCAAGAGAAAAAAACCAAAGGGTGAGATGGGAACAAACCCCATCTAGTAAGCACAACAATACCTAATCAAAATCCATACCACTACCACCAAAAGCAACAAAGATGGCACCCAAAAATCGATAGTAGAGCCCAACAAAAAGAGGACATCAAAAAAGGTTGCAAAAAGACTCCATTTCCCAAGATAGAAACACCAAACAAATGGCATGAAAATAAGATGTAACCCAATGAAAGATAGGTTTCACCCTAGGAAACCACCAAAGGTAGGAAGTTCTAATGGAAGAAAGGTTTCCAATGAACCCACAACAACAACAATGTCTTCCCGAGAACCCCCAACACCATCCACATCCTCATCATCCTTAGAATTAGAGGTAACCTCTGATGCTCCTTCCCTTGAATTCAAATGTGACCTCCCGATCAAGCTCCCACTTTGCTTCCACTCCATATGAGTGACAATATGTGTATAATGTTAAATCTTATTTTTTATATTAAGGGTATGAATCTTTGGTTGTTGGATCTATACGCAAGAAGCCTCACCATTTCACCAAAGGATCACCCCTTAACACCAAGGAAAATTAGTCTCAATTGTTGATGTGGTAGGGAAATACCCCATTGGGTTTGAAATTGACAAGGGAGGGATACACTCCCTTCAAATATGAAATCAAACACTTCAACAAGAACAAAAAATAATGTGCAAAAATATGCAACAAGATTATAGCTTTTATATTCAACTTCTTTAGCATAGTTTTTCCAAAATTTATAAATGCATACAAAACCCTCTAAAATCTGATTACAATAAATAAATTGGTCTCATAGACAAATGTACAACAATATAACTGATTCTCAAAATGATCTATGACAATAAATTAAAAAAATACCTCAAAAACAATTCTTTTCCTTCACATACACACTCAACCCACAACCTGTAGTGGCAATCTTCAACTTACAGTTGTTCTTGTCTTGCACAATGATCTCATAACCTCAAATTTTAATCTTCAAACCCACATACCTGTTGATGGGTGTTTTTTGCATAGTAACAACTCAAACATAACATAAAATATCCTGTCTCTCTTGAAAGGTTGATATCTATGAGAAAAGAGATAACCCCAAGGTCTCTCGGGTGTCAAGTCATGACAATGCAACATAACCACTCAGTGATAAATGTGAATATTATGGTAATCACAAAGGGACCTTACAAAAAAAATGCTGGAAGCTCTAAACTTATCAAATTTTACAATAGAATGATACTCAAATTCTTGGTTCCAATTGAAGCTCAAAGAAATAATAAAAGATAAGGGTTTTAGAATATAAGATTAAAGTTACTCTTAAAATCAACAACATTAATAGTGAAATATTTGGAATGGACTGATCCCTCAAAACAAATTTCTATTCAACCCAAGCTATACCTACAATCCCACATAAACAATACAATCTTCTAAGGTATTAAATATTTTCAGATTATAAACATCCATTCAATGGAACTGGATGAATTCCTACAATTGAACTAAGCACATGAGTATCAGGTATAGTTTGACCTTGTACAACAATCCCATAAGCAAGAATCTACCCAAAGTATGAACCAGAGATTGCTACAACACTCCAAGAATCAAATCAAAAGCACCACTAAATTATTTAACTCTAATCTAAATGCACTCAAATATCTCCAAGAAATTTAAAAGATAGAACAAGAAACATGCAGGACAAATAGATTCAAAGAAGGCACTAGTTATAACACAATGTATTCACTTGCATTGAACCATCGATAATTACAACAATTCAGATGTTTTGAGTTACAACATTTTCTTGAAATATGACTAACTTCTGACTCTAACCTTCTTCTCTAATTCTAAGAAATTAACTAATTGTCTAAAACTGATTGGAAACCAACTTAACCAACCTACCCAACTAAGGCCGAAGGCCATACTTATAGAAATCTTGCCTGTGCAAGCCAAAGATAGGGTTACAAAGAAGGTCGGCGACCAACCAAATCACCATCGACAACCAACAATAAATTGCCTCCCTACATTGAATGCATGAGGCAGCCTCCTCAAATCAACCCTGGACTCTACAAGTCTTGAATCAAGTAGCATGTACCCACAAGTCCCAGCCACCATTAATGCCTCACCCATGTGAATAGAAGAATAACAATGCACGTGCAACATCAAATCGAATACAAACCACCGATCAAACCTGAGCTGGGCAAACAAATGACTCAGATCAAGTCAAACCAACCTGAGCCCTATGTTGGATTAATATCCACTGAACACGTCGACCTTGTGTGCACATATGGGTTTCGACTGATCGCGGATGCAATGTGTACTCGATTGCACCTTGCGGATCTTGCCAAATCTTCAAAGTATTCCCATCCTTCCCTTGATCCCGACAACAACCTTTAGCTCGATCCGACCTGCATTCAAAAGGACCACAATTAATGCTCAATACATCATCAAAATCCAAGTCAATCCATCAAAGTTCCTAAGGCAAGAAAACTAGGCACAAACCCAGGCGCAAGTGGAACCAAAAGAAAATGGGAGTGGAAACAAGACCAAAATAGGAACGAAAAAAAAATAGGTGGAGGCAGAACCAAACCCGGTGGAGGCAGAACCAAAAAAAAATACAACTCTTTGCAAATTCTCGAGTTTAGATCCCACCCTGGTTCTGGATCTGATGAAGGAAAGGAAGACCCAAGAAGACCGAAGGGGAAGAAACCAAGCCAAAGACTGAACACAATGAGACAACAAAGACACAACGATGGGAAAAATAGCCAGAATGGGAATGGGAACCTGACTGTGAACTTTGTGAAATTTTAGAGTTAAGATCTGTCTCGGTTCCACCTCTGACAAATGAAGGAAAAGGAAAACCCAGGAAAACCTAAGGGAGGAAACCAACCCGAAGGCCAAAGATAGGTAAAAAAAGAAAGAAAACAAGAAGGCGGGAAGTGGAGCTTGCACATGAATGAAAACCAAACTGTGAACTTTGTTAAAGTTTAGAGTTTAGTTCCATCCCAGATCCACCTCTGATAAACAAAGGAAAAAGAGAACCAAGGAAAACCTAAGGGAGGAAACCAACCCAAAGGCCAAAGACAAGAAAAACAATGAAGAAAATAAGAAGGTGGGAAGCAAAGCCAAAACGAGAACAAAAACCGAACCGTGAACTTTGTGAAAGTTCAAAGTTTAGTTCCATCTCGGTTTTGCCCCTCGGCAGAACAAAAGAAACAAGGCCCAAAGAGAAAAAGAGAAACCCCAAGACCCAAACAAAAAACCAAGGGAAAAAAAAAATCAAAAGGAAACCCACCCTAGAGAGGACATCCGTGAGACTCCAAAACCACCAGGAACTTAACAAAAAGGCACCCATAACCAAGACAAGCACTAAAGACTGAAACCCCAAGATTTTCAAAGATAAGCCCAACAAAAGGGGGCCAGGCCACAAAAAAGGGGCAAAAGGGTAGGAAAATGATGGTCCCTACTTTCAGTGGGGCATGTGCGAAAAACTGCACAACAAATGGTGACTCTACTAGGGAATGCTCTAAAGCATTTCAATGACAAACTGGAATCAAGAACTCAAAATATCTAGTTTCGGTCCAAGCATCGGGTTACCAATGGACAAGGTTTCAGAAATCACAAACAAGAAAATCTTTCCTATATCAAGGTCAAAGTCTATGCACTTGCATTCATTTCCCTTTCCTTAGCTGCAACAGTGAGCAAACTTAGTCTAATAGGGCTACATAAGGATTCTAACTCCCAAAGCAACCCGAATAGAGCCTCGTTGCCAGTCAGGCGTCCATAGCCCCAACGAGGTTATCAATGTGACCCTCCCTAGAATAGCTCTACTTCTAGCCAGGCATCCATAGCCTTGGTAGAGATATGAGGATACCCTTGATAAAGTGAAAAATTCCTTTAGATTTTCAATATTTTCTTTTTCTTTTCTTTTCTTTTGATATTCTCTTTGAGATTATTTTAATCTTTTCTTATCACCTTGTAGGCAATGAAGCCTGCACTCAAGGATGAGAACAACAACAACATTGGAGTAGAATATAATATTTTTCACCTGATCAGACCTCATAAAGACCATATGCAACCTTGGAGTTCTTAAGATTTGAGTGAAAATATAAGACCCAAATACATTCCAGAATCCGACTTAGTCGAGTGACTCTAATTCCTAGTACATGCAATATTAGATGAAGGAATTCCACCAGTTTAAATGACTCCAAAAGGATGATTAGCATTTGTAAAAAAATTCCCCAGAACAACCTAGAAAAATAACCAATCATACAGGTGCAATGAGCCCAAAGGAAAGCAAGAAAACCCAAAGTAGGGGTAGCACATAAAGCAAAAAAATAAAAACGAAGCAAACCAACCCAAACCAAAAGAAGAAAAGGAGAAAAGCAAATAAAGGAAACCCTAACCTAACTAAAACAAAACAATATAAAGGGAACCTAATCTACCTATATACAAGGAAAGAGCTGTGAAACAACTCAGGACTTAAAATAATGCTTCAAATACTGCTCGTTGATAGGCAGTGGGATATCTCCTCCAGTGAGGGTTTTCAAATGAAAAGCAATATCTCCCAGAATCTCTGTGATTTGATAAGGTCCGAGCCAAAGTTTTTCAAATTTTCCATGCTCCCCTTTTTGGTCATGGGCTTTGTCCCAGTAGAGAACCAAGTCAGAGATTCTAAAAGCTTTCACCTTTGCTCTCCTATCAAACCATCTTTTCACTATACCCTGATGTTTGGTAAATTTTTCTAGGGCTTCATCTCTTTTCTCTTCAAGGCATAGCAGTTTAGTTAAACGAGCTTCATGGTTATCCTCTCCATCATAATATTCATTGATAAATTGCAGGGTTGGGATCTTTAGCTAGATGGGAAATACCAGTTCCTAGCCAAACACTAAGTGATAAGGAGAGGTTCCAAGAGATGCTTTCCATTGGTATGATCTGCCTAGAGAGAAAATCTAAGATGGGTGTGCTAATCCTTAGGGTTTTTCTCTAATAGCTTTTGAATGACTATCAAGAGGTTCTTATTAGAGGACTTGACCAAACCATTACCCTATGGGTAGTAATTAGATGCAAATTTCATAACAATTCCATGGTCATAGGCCTAGTTAGAAAATTTCAATGATGCAAATGTGGGACCATTATCACAAACTACAACTAATGGAAAACCAAAGAGATTAATAATACTTGAATCTATGAAATTGATTACCGCTTCAAAGGTGCATTGTTTGTGAGAAAGAGCCTTAGTCCACCTAGTAAATTAATCAGTTAAAGTAAGAATATACCTATGGCGCATAGATGAAGGTGGATTGATTGGACCTATGAAGTCCATTCCCCATTGTGCAAATGGTTTTACCTCTATAACAGGTTGAAGTGGAAGGGCCACATTCTTCTCCCTACTTATCACGGTCTGACATACATGGTAGGTCCTCACATGGTTATGTGTGTCTTTGAACAAGGTGGACCAATAATAGCCCACCCTCAGGATCTGGTTTGTAGTAGAAGGTGCTAAGCCATGGCCTGTGCCATATCTTTAATGAAACTCGGTCATTACTCTCCTAGCTTCTTCCTTTCCTAAGCACCTCAAAGAAACCCCTTCATGATTTCTCTTGTATAAAACAACTCCTTTTATCATAAAAGTGAAAATATTCAAATGTAGAGCTCTCCTTTGTACTACATTAAGGTGTTTGGGACACTTCTAATTCAACAAGTAGTAGATGATTTCATCATACCAATCTCTTGGAGACACCTCTTGGAGGTGATACTGCTGAGCTATGAAGTCAAGGCCCATTTTAGCCATTGTTTGCGTCAATCCTTTCCCCCTCACCAATTTCATGGGCTGGATCTCAATATCATACTCCTACAACATGGTCACCCACTTGGCCCTACATTCTCCCAATTCATTCTACATCAACAACTTAATTGCAGGATTAGGCACTATGGAAAAGACATTATTCCTCTAGATATAGTGCCTGAATTTATTTACTTCTCAGACCAGGGCATAAGCCTATTTTTCCACATTAGGATACCTCAACTCGACATCCTTCAGAGGAAAACTCGTGAAAGCTATGTGATGCTCATTCCCTTGGTTAGATTTCTGGGTCAGCATGCCATCACACGAATGTTTCAGAAGAAAATGAGTATATATAAAAGGGTCTAGCATAATATGAACTTATCAGTACTGGAGCTTCAACAATAGCTCTCTTGATTTCTACAAATGCCTCCTTAGCTTTTGCACTCCATTCAACCTTTGCTTCTTTTTTCAGAATGGCATTCAATGGCTTTACTATTTCCACGAATCCAGTGATGAATTTTTTGACAAAGTTAATTTTCTCAAAGAATGACTTCATTTCCTTTTTGCTTGCAGGAGTTTGAATTTTCAATATAGCCTCTACCCATTTTGGATCAATGAAAATACCTTGTTATGAGATGACATGCCCTAAAATATTTCCCTCAGTGACTCCAAAGATGCATTTCTTTGGATTAAGTGAGATGTCAAACTCCCTACACCTTTGGAATACTTTGCATAAATCCACAATATGATCACTTCTCCTTTTGGAGAAAACTGTCAAATCATCCATGTAGATGATGATGCACTTTCTAATGATATCCTTGAAAGCAATATCCATTGCTCTCTGGAATGTAGCTCCGACATTGATTAATCCAAAGGGCATTCTCCTATAAGCAAAAGTTCCCCATTTTCCAGTAAAGGAAGTTTTGTGTCTATCCTCATATTGCACCATGACTTGATTGTACCCAGAGTAACCATCCATAAAAGATATCATCTAAGATCCATTGAAAATATGAAGTACCTCATCCAGTGAAGGGACTGGATAATTGTCCTTTTCTGATGCCTTATTGAGATTTATGAAATCAACACACAATCTGATTTCTCCATTCTTCTTCCGTACTAGAACCAAGTTTTCAACCCATGTTGAGTGTCTTACTAGGAATATGATCCATGCTGAAAGAATATTTTACACTTCTTTCTGAATGATTGGTTCCAGCAGAGCATTAATTGGTCTCCTCCTTTGCCTGAATGACTTGAAATTTGACTTAAGGGGAATAGTATGTGTGATGATTGAGGTGTCATATGTATTCAAGTCATCATAAATACATGCTATCACATCTTGTTATGTATGTAAGGCATCAATAATCCCTCTCCTTTCCCTTGGAGTGCACACTTTACCAATAAAGACATTCTTTGCATTTTTTGGAGTTCCCACATTATATGTTTCACATTGATTGCTAAGAGACTCCCTCTTCACTTGTTGTTCCTAATCCTTTATCTTATCCAGATCAAAGATACTTTCTAACTAAACCATACCTCTTGGGATAGTGTTAGTTTTTAGGTTAATGACTCCTTCTAAGTCCATTTCTTCCTCTTGAGGCTCTACCTCATCAATCACTTGAGAAGCAAACACATCACAACTAGTGATGAAATCAGTAATATGTTTATCATCTTCAAATACTTTGAAATTAGAGACATTGTCAGGTACTGAGGGTACTGGAATAAGTTCCACAGTAAACCTCCTCATGCCTGAAAATGAAAATGGCTGCAACGTACTAGCTACTTGGGCCAAATAATCGATAGTTTGATTCTTACCTCGGGGGATCAACTGAATATTGAAGGTGTCAAACCCTTCAATGAGATCCCATACTCGATGTCTATAGTTAGCCATCCTTCTATCATGACATGAGTATTGTTTCCTTACTTTCCTTTCCGCTAACTCAGAATCTCTGAACACTTAAAAGGTTTTGAATTTATTTCTTAAGTCCATTAATAACCCATGAACAAGAGCCTCATATTCAACCAAATTATTAGTGCACTAGAATTGGAGCCTATGAGCACTAAAGTAGGTTTTACCTCGAAGGTTGATCAAATCAAATATTGCTCCAACACCCTACTTCAATTTGGATCCATCAAATCTCAGTATCCAACAACCATCAATCCCCGGTTCCTTTGAACTAAATTTGTTCTTGCTACTACCCGAAGGCTCCTTAGGAGGCCTTGGGGTTTTTATTTTTAGATCACTTTGAATATTCTGTATATCCAACTCGACAACTGGGGCTGGATTAATACATCTTTGTATCTTCCCCATGGCTGCTTGGCATAGACAACATTCCAACTCAGAGTGAGGAGCACCGTCAACTTTGCACACATCTCTAAATATTAATTGAATTTGATCTTCCACACATCTCTGGATAAACTCTTGGAAATTATCCAACAAGCTGAGTTGTCTATTTTCTTGATCATCAAGCTCCCTTGTTTGTTCAAACTGCACTCTGGAGCTGCTAGCTTTTGATGTGGATTCATCGGAGGGGGCTTTGCATCATAAAGACTTCCTTTGTATTAGAAATAGGAGATGCAAAGATATAGTTCCCCATGCTGACCTCATACACCAATATTTCATTTGAATTATTCTGATAATCAGTGATCACATACTTCATTTTGGGTTCTCTCTCAATTCTGATTTGATTTGGGACTCCCTTCTAGGGGAGCCACATGTGAGAATGATTTGTGGATGTGTATCCATTTAATTCCTTGGTGAAATATTGACCCAAGATAAAACCATGAGTTTCAAGAATATCCACTACCTGAATATTAAGTACTTTTTGCACTCTAAGGATCTGAGGCAACTTGCATGGGATTCATGTTCAATTCTCCTACTATATCTACCTCTATCTTGTTGAATTGGGTGAACTTCTTTTGGGAAGCTGCAAGAGTAATTCCTAAAACCCTACAGACAACAAAGGGAATAACATTTGTAGATGCCCCTGAATCCAACAAAAAATTACGTAGATTCTTTCCAAAGATATGAATAGAAATAAAAAAGGGAGGGGTTTCCATTTTGCCTTGGAAAAAGCTCAACCAAGTGTCAACCTAGTCAACTTGGTTCTTATCTTTTTCTTTCCCTCTATCCCTAGGTGGTGCCTTACTTAGGCCTTTAGGTGCCCGCGAACTAGGGGGCATGTCCACTTCCTCATTGAATGCTACTCCTAGTGATGTTGTGTTTGAATTGAAAGACCCTAGGACTACATTTCTGATTTCAAGAACCCTTAATAACTCAAAAGCATAAAGACACACCTTTACTTTCCTAAGTTATTCAGTCACATATTCACCTAACTGTCTCACATTCATGTAAGTGTGGGTCTCCCTAGAAAGGCTAGTTTTCCTATCTTTTGCTGCATTGACATTGCTTCCTTTTGACATATCAGGTTGTCCTCCTTTTGTAGAGTATTACATTGACACTTGAGGATAAGATGGGTTATTGCTGGCATGTGGGTCTGGTGGAGTAGTGAAATTGTTAGGAGGAATATATGTGGTAAATGGGCCTCCAAATTGTGGATTTCGGTTAGGCCTACTCCTCAAATCATACTTTATCGTGGGTTGCTAGAACATTTGTACTTCTTCAACACTAGCTTCTTCTTCATCTAAGGGATTGTTATCATTATCAGTTTCCTCCTCAAATAAATGAGAGATTTCATCTTCATTGAGCACTTGTTCAACTTCCTCATTCTAGTTGCTTGAATCCTCTTCTAGTTCATTCTCCTCATGTCTTGGGAAAGGAGCATGGTTCAATAGCAAAACTGGGGAATCATAGGGATTTTAGGGCACCAATTCTTGATCAGTGGAGTTGTTCTCAACTTTATTTTGAAATATGGAAGCAACAGTTTGAAATTCAAGACAATCAAGCTCAGAGTCTTGACTTGTCTTGTGAAGTCTACACCATCCAGACAAAGCTACTTTTGCTAGATATACACCACTCAGAGGTTTCTCTTGATTAGAAGGTTGATCCAGCGAAGTGGGAACTCCTCCATTATTAGGTCTAGTGTTCCATGGCCTATTCAACCTAGGTGGTTGTATCCTTTCAAAGACTTTTCCACCTTGTTGGCTTCTATCAAAGTTCTAACCAAAACCTTGTCCTCAATTTTCCCTATTGTGACTTGATTGCATGCTCCTTTGAGCATTTTGGAGTTGGTGGTTCTGGTTCCTCAAGTGGGTTAATTCCATATTCAATTTTTTTACTTGCCCAGTTAGTTCATCAAGCCTTTCTTTATTAGGTCTATTGTGAGGCATTGAATTCACATTTTTTGGAGGGTATCCTAACACTCCTCCAGAACTAGCAGACTGATTCAAAAATTTAGAGTTCTGCAAATATGTAGGGAAACCAACTTGTGACTGTGAATAAAGGGGTTGATTGGCACCTTGCTGTAGATAATTGGGCATTGGGTGATTCTGACTTATTGGATAACCTAGGTGAGGGACCAAAGGCAACTGTGGGATGGGATTCATGATGGGAGTGTTATTAGTTAGCTCCCGTTAAGAGCTTGGACTTGCCCAGGGTGAGAAGTTGATCCTAGAGATGGCAAGGGTCTCAAAAAGTGTTGTCTTAGGTCAGTATTGACCTTAACAACCTCTATATATGCAGTGAGAAGGCTAGTTGGGGGATTAGTTCTCCACTTAAGGAAGGTGGATGTAAGGCTATCAAGGGCTTCGAAGTAGACCTCTAGGATAGTGGCCTTATTGCCAGCATAAGGTGCTTGAATTCTAGTGTATGTTCGATGGAACCTATTGTTGAATGATCCTATAGGATCATCATCTTCTCTCTTGACTCCAATAAATTGCATGTAGAGATCATTAGCACTAATGGGAATCTTAAAATTATGCAGAAATGCAGCCTCAAGTTCAACCCAATTATGAATGGATGCAACAAGTAAATGATTGTACCAATAAAAGGCCTCATCTCCCAGAGAATAAGGGAAAAGTCTGCATGGAACATCCTCATGATTAATCCCTCTATCTCTCATACAAGTTTGGAAAATCATAATGTGTTCCTCTGCCATTCTATTAGAGTCATATGTGCGAAAATTAGAACAAAAATTCTCAGGGTTCTTGTTCATAACATTGTAATTATTGAATGTCATAGGTGATGGATTATTCGCCAAGAAAGCCATTGGTGGAGGTGGAGGTGGTAAAGGATGATTGATGATTGGTTGGGTTTGTTGAATGGAACCAACCTCATAATCAGATGAGGATGAGGTAGATGAGGGTGATGATGGTGGAAATGATGGGTTGGATGATGAATCCTCTCTTCTTTTGGTCCTTCTTGACCTGGTTGGAGGTGGTAATTCTAGAAACTATTCTTCTTCTGTTGGTGTAGATCTGGTTCTCCTTCTGAGCCTCTCAGGAGAGATGGTGTTTAGAAAATGCTCCACATTTCTTATTTAGGCCCTCCTTCTAGTGCCAATCTTATTGATGAGCGTTAGGAGGAGAAGGGAGTGAAATGAATGAAGCAATGTATTTTTTCTGCCCTCCTTCTAGCACCAATCCTATTGATGGGTGTTTTCTGCACAACAACTCAGAAAGAACATAAAATATCCTATCTCTCTTGAAAGGTTGATCTCTATGAGAAAAGAGATAACCTCGAGGTCTCTTGGGTGTTAGGTCATGACAATGTAGTAGAACCACTCAGTGATAAATGTGAAAATGCTGGTAATCACAAAGGGACCTTACAAAACAAATGTTGGAAGCTCTAAACTTATCAAATTTTACAATAGAATGACACTCAAATTCTTGGTTCCAACTAAAGCTCATAAAAATAATAAAAGATAAGGGTTTTAGAAATTCTAAGATTAAAGTTACTCCTAAAATCAAAAATATTAATAGTGAAATACTTGGAACGAACTGATCCCTCAAAACTAATTTCTATTCAACCCATTCTATACTTGCAATCCTACAAAAACAGTGTAATCTTCTAAGGTATTTAAGATTTTTAGATTATAAAAATTTATTCAATGGAATTGGATGAATGCCTATAATTCAACTAAGCACATGAGTATTGGGTACAATTTGACCTTGTAGAAAAATCCCATAATCAAGAAGCTGCCCAAAGTATGAACCGAAGATCGTTACAACACTCCAAGCTTCAAATCACAAGCACCACTAAATTATTTAACTCTAATCTAAATGCAATAAGATATCTCCAAGAAATTTCAAAGATAGAACAAGAACCATGCAAGACAAATCAATTCAAAGAAGGCACCAGTAATAACACAATGTATTCACTTGAATTGAACCATCAATAATTACAAAATTTTCTTGAAATATGACTAACTTCTGACTCTGACCTTCTGCTCTAATTCTAAAAAATTAACTAACTGTCTAAAAAAAATTGGCAACCAACTTAACTAACCTAGCCAACTGAGGCCAAAGTCCATACTTATAGAAATGGTGCCCATGCATGCCAAAGCTAGGGTTACAAAGAAGGTCGACCACCACCCAAATCGGCCTCAACAACCAAAAATAAATCACCGCCCTACATTGAATGCATGAGGCACCCTCCTCAGATCATCCCTAGAATCTGCAAGTCTCGAATCAGGCAGCATGAACCCATAGGTCCCATCCACCATTAATGCCTCACCTACACGAACATAAGAACAAGAATGCGTGCACAACATCAGCTCAAATACAAACCACCGATCAAATGAGATGGGAAAACAAATGACTTAGATCAAGTCAAACTAGTTTGAGCCCTACCCTAGATTAATGGCCACCGAATGTGTCGACCTTGTGTGCATAGATGGGTTTCACCTGACTGTGGCTGCAATGTGTACTCAATTGCACCCCATGGATCCCACCAAGTCTTCAAAGTATTCCCATCTTCCCTTGGCCTTGACATCAAACTTTAGTTCAATCCAACCTACATTCAAAAGGGACACAATTAATGCTCAACACATCATCAAAATCCAAGTCGATCCATCAGAGTTCCTAAGGCAAGAAAACCATGCACAAACCCAGGAGGAAGCGGAACCAAAAGCAGATGGGAGTGGAAACAAGACCAAAAAAGGAACGATGACAATACAGGTGGAGGTGGAAGCAAACTTGATAGAGGCGGAACCAAAAAAAAATGAGACTCTTTGCAAAGTCCCGAGTTCAGATCCCACCCCGATTCTAGTTTCGACAAAGGAAAGGAAGACCAAAGTAGACCGAAGGGGAAGAAACCAACCCGAAGGCCGAATAAAGCAAAACAATGAAGACATAGAGACGGGAAGTGGAGCCCGAACGGGAACTAGATTGTGAACTTTGTGAAAGTTCAAAGTTAAGTTCTGTCCCAGTTCCGCCTCCAAAAAATGAAGGAAAAATCAAACCCAGGAAAAATTAAGGGAGGAAACCAACCCAAAGGCCAAAGATAGGAAAAACAACAAAGAAAACAAGAAGGAAGTAAGCGGAGCTAGAATGAGAATGAAAATCAAACCGTGAAATTTGTTAAAGTTCAAAGTTCAATTCCATCTCGGTTCCACCTCCAACAAACCAAGGAAAAATCAAACCAAGGAAAAGCTAAGGGAGGAAACCAACCCAAAGGCTGAAGACATGAAAATCAATGAAGAAAACAAGAAGGCGGGAAGCAAAGCTGAAACGGGAATGAAAACCGAACCATGAACTTTTTGAAAGTTTAGAGTTCAGTTCCATCCTAGTTCCGCCCCCCGACAGAACAAAAGAAACAAGGCCCAAAGACAAAAAGAGAAACCCCAAGACCCAAACAAAACACCAAGGGAAAAAAGAAAGAAAAAGGAAACACACCCTAGAGAGGACATTCATGAGACTCCAAAACCACCAGGAACTCAACAATAAGGCACCCATAACCAAGACAAGCACCAAAGACCATAACCCTAAGATTTTCAAAGATAAGCCCAACAAAAGGGGCTAGGCCACATAAAGGGGCAAAAGGGTAGGCAAACGAGGGTCCCTACTTTCAGTGGGGCATGTGTGCAAAACTGCATAACAATACCTACAAAAAAATGGCTTCGAATAGCCCTTGGAGAAAAATATGTCTTTCTCCTTCCACTCGCCCTTCTGGTCTACAACAATGAATCCCTCTATTGCCATGCCTTCCTTTTTTCCATTTTCATCCAAAATATAACTCCCAAGAAATGAAATGCCTCCCACTTAGAAGAAATCTCAAAAATCAATAACTAAAATATTAAATATTAATCTACAACATCCAAAACACTCATAGGAAATATTAGGCCAAAAATAGTTGCATTATGGATTTTCCACTCCACCCAAATAGCGACCGAATAGAAAAGTTGAACCACTTTCTCTTGGGTGCCTAAATTTTTCATGCAATAATTGAGGGACATTAAATGAGTTTCTATAACTTGTAACTCCCCAAATCCCATTCCCAAGAAGGCTTATTTGAAGATGCAACCTTGAAAATGCTACCAAAATGAATCCAAATCATGATAAAATTGCAACATAACAACTTGGCCAAATATTTATCAAATATTTTAGGCCTTATTAAAACAAAAATTATTAACTTAAAATTAAATATTTTTTATTGATGCAAGATTGCTAGTCAACCTTGGATGCTTCTGCATCAGACACCCAAGGTAGATTTTTTTTGTGAGATTGGTCTCACAAAATGGATTTGAATGGTAGGACCATCCTTTTAGGTTGTAGAGAACCTTCAAAAAACTCCATTACTGAATTTGGTACTGCTAATGAGTTCTTCTTTATCCTCTTCCAACACC
This sequence comes from Sequoiadendron giganteum, assembly GCA_007115665.2. Classification (NCBI taxonomy): domain Eukaryota; kingdom Viridiplantae; phylum Streptophyta; class Pinopsida; order Cupressales; family Cupressaceae; genus Sequoiadendron; species Sequoiadendron giganteum. The sequence goes on along the minus strand of CM021104.1, from coordinate 454,041,589 downwards.
TACTAGGAATAAACTTCCTCCTTTGATAACTCTGCTCTTCACTGAACCTCTTGAATGTGGAGTTAATTCCACCATAAACCAACCACATCATCCAAGTGTATATCACACTACTCTTTGATCTTGTGGGATTAAACTCACCATAATTTGTCTACCTCCACCAAATTGCACTTGCACTAAACTATGCAATACCACACAAACCCTTCTCTGCATACCATAGATCACTAGCAAAATCTTCCTGAACTAACCAATCCATAACCTACAAATCATCATCATTCTCAAATTTAATAAAATATGATCTACTATTCTCTTTTTTTGCAACCTCATCGCACTCACACCCTTCTTTATAATGATATTTAGAAAAAATGAAATTTAACTTGGTTCAATTCACTACTGCAACTTCAACCTTGTCTTGAACATGACATGCAACTATTTTTATGCCTTTATAAAGACATATTACTTATGCAAACTAATCTTCCACATTTAAAACAACATTAGAACAGTAATCCTGACATTCATCATCTATATTCTCTAACAAATAATCAGGATCTCTAACCAAGGAATCTTTATCTTCAATAATTTCAAACAAAGAATCATGGGAAAACTCCTCTTTTACCTTCACCTCCTATTCCTCAATTTTAACCTTCTCAAATTTATTCATTTTTGGAAAAAAATTATCCATCTCTACATTCTTATCCTCATCAAAACATACATTAAAATATGATTTTACCTCATTGCCTTCTGCTGCAACTTTCACTGTTGCAATTCTTCTTCAATGTCACTCGTCATATCACTCAAACACAAATCAGATTTGATTCTAACCTCATCAAAATCTGATATTCTTATTTTCCTTACTGCTACAACAAAATTTTCAGCCTTCTCATATCCATCCATCCCATTAACATCATTCAAATGCAAACCAAAATCATCGATGAACTCACAAAATGCAAGTTTTACCTTTTCTTTAACTACTACAACTTGGTTTTCCTCTTCTTCAGTGTCCTCCATTGTACTCAAATATATTTTTTTTCTGCTACAACCTCTATAATTTCATCCTTCACATCTTCCAATAGACATTCCTCAACTTCAAGTTTATCAATTTTTTCTTATTATCCTCTTCTTCTTCTTCCTCTGTGACACTTGTTTGACACCCTACTACACCTTCTTTCTTTCCTGCAATCAAAATATCATTAGACGGATAATCAAAATTAACTTCAACTCTTCTCTTTTCTTAATTCATCCACTTGTTGCTACAATTATATCATCCCAACTCTTATTTCTTCTTGCTCTCTTTCTCTAATTATTTCAATGATTTTCTCAAGTCTAGGAATCCTCAAAATCCATCCAATGACAAAAGTAATTTTATTCTTTTTATTTTCCATTTTCAAGGCCTCAAAAAGCCTTAAAAAAAAATCCTCAAGATTTACTTATGTAATCTACCTCCTTCGATGATCTATTTACAAAATCCTCTTTCAATATTCACCAATATTATTGTAAAACACCTCCTTCAATGATCTGTTTACAACCATGGGAACATCAATTCCTCAAACCCTTTAAAAATTTCTTCTTATATGTTGCACATCCATCTAAAATCAAAATCCACACACTGTTCACCCTCAAGTCCTAGTGCAAACTACTTTTAATTGACGCTTCTTCCTGCACTCTCAAGAATTCCCACTCTGATACCATAGATGAATTAAGGATACTCTCATTTCAAATCTTAAATTAAACACTTCAACAAGAATAAAAACTAATGTGAAAAAATTGCAACAAGCTTATAGCTTTTAAATTCAACTTATTCAATATAGTTTTTGTAAACTTTATAAATGCATACAAAACCATTTGAAATCTGACTACAACAAATAACTCAGTCTCGTGGACTGATTTACAATAATATAAATGAGCCTCAAAATTATCTATGATAGGAAATTAACAAACTAAATAAAAACAACTATTTCCCTTCACATACACACTCAACCCACAACCTATACTGTCAATCTTCAGCTTGCAGTTGTTCCTATCTTGCAAAATGATCTCATAATCTCAAATTTCTTTCTTCAAACCATCATACCTACAAAAATATGGCTTTCACTAGCCCTTGGAGAAAAATCTATGCCTTTCTCCTTCCACTCCCCCTTTTGGTCCGTAACAATGAATCCCTCCTCTATTGGCATGCCTTTCTTTTTGCCATTTACATCCAAAATGTAACTCCCAAGAAATGAAATGCTTCCCACCTAGAAGAACTATCAAAAATCAAGAAATAAAATATTAAATATGAATTTACAACCTCCAAAACACTCACAGGAAAGATTAGGCCAAAAATAGATGCATTATGGCTTTTCCACTCTACCCAAATAGTAACTGAATAGAAAAAGATGAATCACTTGCACTTGGGCACCCAAATTCTTTATGCAACAATTGAGGAACATTAAATGAGTTTCCATAACTTGTAACTCCACAAATCTCACCCCGAAGAAGGCATATTTGAAGATGTGACCTTGAAAATGCTACAAAAAAAAGTCCAAAACACCATAAAATGCAACCTAACAACCTGGCCAAATAATTATTCACCTACAATATTGAAAATCCAAAATAAATAAAAAACTTAAAATTAAATATTTTTGATTGATGCAAGATTGCTAGTCAACCATGGATGCTCCTACATCAAAACCTTGGTTGTTGGCCCTACAAGAAAGAAGCCCCACCACTTCAACAAAGGGTCACCCCTACTCATATGGATCTATTATTAGAATATGAGTTTTTATTTTAAGTTTTGTAAAATTTTCAAGCGTAAAAGTACAATCCTGTGTCACACTTTTATAAGAAAATGACCAACACAAATATAAATTTTCAACTTCAACCACATAAAAGTGGTCTTTATGTTTTGAATTTCAAAATAATGCAAAATAATGAAATGCATAACTCTTGATGAAGATTATTCTTGTAATTTTAATATTATTTTAAAATTTGGTTTGATATTTTTTAATAAATCTAAGAGGAATTTGAATTACTAAAATTTCAGAAAAAAGTGGTCGATGGGATGTCAAGAAAAAATGAGCAAACAATTTTTTCCCTGATTTAATCCTCCAAATAGGTAATTTTAATATCTACTACATGAAAAAAAACTTAATGAATATTTTTTGTATTAATTTTTAAATTTCAAACTTCACCATAATGGCATAGTCTTCATTGGATGTCAACTTTTGTCTATTTTTTTATCATTTTGAAAAAAACTATACACACTTAAAAATATCTAACATATTTCTTCTAAATCCAACATCATTTCTTGTCATCATCACTAATCAACCCATTCATCACTATTAGCCAAACAATTTTTAATTATTTGATTAAGCCAACACATTCCCCTCTTTAATTAAATAACTTTTAATTATTTAACATTTTTTTTACTAAATATCAAGGAAGCAACAATATTACATTTCTGATCATTTGCATATTTCAATTTCACACCCATACAAGAAGCCAATTCTTCAATCCCCCATTACATGATCAATACAAGGATATCCACAAGGACAAGGTGGTACTAGTTTATACATTACATTTTTCATACAACTAATATATACATTACACTATATATAATATCAATCCTATAGTTATACAACGCTGCCCACTACCATAAAGATTGATGTTGTTGAGGGGCTTCCATCACAATGATCCACTAGGAACAATGTCAAAAACGCACTTTTGTCAATGAGATTGCACCTAGAATGCAAAGCTAGGAGCTCAACAATATCATGAAACATGGAAACACCTTTGAGCCTATGGGTATGCTCATAGTGAAGATGAATCTCTAGATAAAGGGCTGGTTCCCTGTGATACCTCCTAAAAACGACCTTCTTTGAGAGGAAAAGGGATAGAAAGAAACTTGGAATTGAACTTATCATAGGAGGTGATGCACCAGACATTCTAGATCTACTTGCTAGTCAATTTCATAATCTATTCCAAACATGAAGCCCTGTTTATTCACAACTCGGATTGACATGTTTTGAAAAAGTTTCTCACATGAAAGGTTTCAATATTTGAAGTTTTTTTGAAAGAAAATAATGTTGTTCTCATAACTCACATTCAACAAATGAGATACACAATCATAGACCTAAACTATACCATATTGTACTTATACCAAACATTGAAGGAATAAGATGATAATAAAGGGTTTCAAGTAGACCACAATATTCTTATTAAATCTACTCACAAAAACACTTGAACAAAGTATAATTTAGAAGGAAATGATGCTTCTTTATTGAAAATGAAAGGAATTGTTGTTACAAGTATAAAATATGAGTTAAAAGTACAAAAGGATTTTCTTAGCCTAAAAGAGCTTAACAAAGCTACAATACATGTTGAAGAAAAGTAAGAACCAAGGAAAAAGATAATTTTTTTCCAATATATACAATAGATGGATCCAAAGTGCCAAGAGGTGGCACTGACAATCAACTACAAGTAAAAATATCTTCAAATATCTCACCCACGAGCAAAAATGAAAACTCACAAAAAGGGGAGTCAAAACTGATGTAAAATGAAAGATCAAGTGGTCAAACTTAGTTTGCATGATTGGTTGACCCAAAAAGGCTCCTAAAAAGACTCCATCAACTAAAAATGAGACTCAAAACCCCTATTGAACTCCACATTTAATTTTACATGATTTTATTACTTCAAAAGCACTTCAACTATCTCTACCTCTTGATTTTGCATGATTTCAAAACTCACGATGGAACTTTAGTTAACCATGCCTCCTGATTTTGCATGAGTTTGGGATGAAGGTAACTAATTTGAACAAATAATAAAGTGATCGATTATGAGTTACTTTATTAAGTGTTATGGATCTTCCCATTTTTTTGCATTTCATGACAAATAAATAAAGTAATTTATAAATTATTATTTTATTATTTGTTTATATTATGCACTTTATTTCAAAATTATGTAGAATCGAGAAAACCTAATCCAATGGGTATTCGTTGCAAGTTAAGTTTAAATAAAAATGAAAAAAACACCCTTAAAAGGGTCAGCCAAATATAGGGTAAAGAAACTCTAATCAAAAGTTTGTGGTCAATGTATTTTCATTTTCATTTTCATTACTTTCTTCTAGAGATTTCACCTATATGAGCCACTCCTTACCGCTTAACCACAACCATCATGATAGAGCGGTGTCCAAATTCTCACAATAGTCTTATCAACAAGCCATCCAATAGCAAGCAACCTTAGCATAACAACAAGAATCACAACAACAACAACAACAACAAGCAGACTTAGTAGCACAAGTAGCACAATGACATCAACAACAACACCAAGCAGCCTTAGCAACACAAGTAGCACAACAACAACAAAAAATTAGCTTTAGTGGCACAACAAGAAACCTTAGAACAACAACAATAGAAAGCCTATCAAGCATCCTTAGAAGCACAACAAAAACATCAAGCCCAACAACAAGCCTTACTAGGTCAACAGTATGCCCAACAACAACAAAAAAACTCCTACTATAATACTCAACAAAAAAAAAATCAATACAAAAACATTAGGAACATATAAATCCACACCTCAATCACCTTCACATAGCCTCACACCACCGTATACACCATACAACACCCTATCATATAAGAATCCCAATTACAACTCATCCATCATCCCAACATATGTTGCTACAAAAAAATCACAAGACGATCTAGCATAACAACTTAAGGCGTTGTCATAAGAAATACAAGATCTTTCGATGGGCAAGACAAAGAAGCCCCATACATAGAATCTATGTACATATCCATTCGATCGAAAAATCACAATGGTGCCATTTCCTCCCAGCTTTGAAATCCCCAAATTTAATAAATAAAAAGGGAGAGGAAGTAATGCGGAGGCGGCCTACAATGATTCTTATTTAATGCACCTCTTCACTCGAAGTTTAATAGGTCATGCCATGAATTGGTTTTCTCAACTGCTTCTTGGTATCAAAACTTTCCAAGAAATCACTGATAAATTCGTCGATCACTTCTCCTTCAATATTGGCATGGATGTAAGTCTAGAATAAATGTACACTCTCAAAAAAAATAAAAAATGAGAATATTTTGCTAATTTCTTACAACGGTGGAGACAAAGAGCTAGTAAAAGCAAGTGGCCTCTTCCCGCTGAACAAAAAATGGGTATCATCATAGCAAATATAGATCTGGATCTATCCTTTCACTTGAAAATTCAATGCATCACATCTTATGATGAGATTTTCTCTAGAGCCCTCAACATCAAGAGAGCTCTAATCTCACAAGGAAATACTCAATCTTACAATCGCCCATCAACTAGTTCAAATGTCAAGCCTCGTGTCTGGGCTAAAAACAAGAATATAAAAAATGATGTTGTGGTAGATGCCAAGGTTCTCCTAAGTGCTCCTAGGCCAGAAAACAATCATATTTCTAATATTCAACCAATATTACAATAAAAAAAACCTCCTCATAAAAATCAGATCAACAACAACGAAATGCAACAAAGGCGAACCCCTAACAAGAACAATCATCCTAAATGCATGTACACACAATTTTCAAAACCCATCAAAAACATCATGAAAAATTTGGTAGAGTCCAACTTGCTAACACTTCCCAACTTATAAAACTACCAATAATCATAAGAGAAACCATGCTGGTACAACAAGAATGACCTTTGTGACTTTCATAAAATCAAAGGACACAAAACAAAAAAACTGCATGAGGCTCAAAAATATTATCCAAGATCTCATAGAAAAAACCACAATATCAATTGAGGTACCAACCAAGAATCAAGATATTAAGATATACAATAATCCCATGCTAGATCATAACAAAGGGAACAACAATAGAAAAGCTAAGGATTACACAAAGATCAAGGATACCTATTCCAACGTAGTCACTTCTTGTGATAGCATCATTACTATTGTCACCATCAAAGGACATAGTGCAGAGTGTGGAGTCACAACATGATGTAGAAAAAATATCATCCAAGGATTCTAATCTCAATCTAGGACACAACCTACTTTTCCAACATCAAATCCAAAAAAGTATAATCTCCTAGATCAACTTAAGAAGACCCCCACGTAGATTTTAATCTTGGAACTATTGAGGCTATCACCCGCACACAGGGAAATCTTAGAGAAATAGTTTTTAGAGTCATCCATCCTTGAAGATATTGATATAGATCAGTTTCAAGCTATGGTAGGGCATATCACTAATCATCTTCTCACCTTCTCAGAACAAGACCTACCATCACAACCATCTCATAATCGTGCCTTACACCTTGAGGTCATTATTCATAAGAACAAGGTCAAAAGAGTCTTAGTAGATGGAGGTGCTGGTCTAAATATTTTTACCCTTTAGTTGATTGAGAATCTGGGCTATTCAGAGGATACCATTGAGAAAGCAAAGAGTACCACAATCAGAGCATATGATGACCAAGAGAAGGTATTACAAGGAATCATTTCACTACCTATCCAAGTGGGACCCATCATTTCATAAACTACACGCCAAGTGTTAGACCTTGATCTTCCTTACAACATCTTGCTTGGCCAACCATGGATCCATGCCCTAAAAGTTGTCGCCTCAACCTATCATCAATGTGTAAAGTTTCCTTTTGAGGGCAAAGAAATTACCATCCATGGAGATCTTGATCCTTTTTATTACTAAAAAAATCTTGAGGAAATTTTTTATACGATCCCCCAAAAACCCAAAAATGATGAAGGGCCCACACCTTCAACCTGATTTGTTGACCCATCATCCCTTGCATCTACCTCAAAAATAAGATACCCATTGTCCAGAACATTCCTAACATCAAAGCAATAATCTAGGATGATGGTTTTGGAAACTATAAGTTAATGAAGAATGCCTTTGTCTTGGCAAAGCTACCTCTTTCTCCTCAATCCCATGAGAAACCCACACCTAGCAAAAAAGAGTGTGAAACAATCAAGATGGAAGCTACTACTTTCACCAAGTGGGGGGTTTGAACCAAGAAGATATCAATGAGGAAGATGTCTCTAAACTCCTTTATCAGGATGAGTGATCTATCCCTGTTCTTCCCATGGAAGATGACAACAAAGGATTACAACTAATGAAGGGATGGGGCTATAACAAGAATGAGAAACTAGGAAAAAATGATCATGTTTTGATAGAACCTATCATTCCTGATAAATGATTAAAGAATCTTGACTTAGGTTGTACTACTAGCAAGGTTACCCTTATTGGAAAATGTACTTCCACTAAATGGGTTGAGGCTTCCTCTTGGTTACCTACATCACTTGATATGAATTTAGATGAATTCCCTCTTGATGTTTCCAAACTATTTGAGAATAAATCCCTCTTCCTGATATCCATAATGTCCTTTGGTCTGAGCAATCAACCAACTAAAATATGCCTAGTATATCCACAACTCATTGAAATGGACCAACAAGGACCACCGATTCTAGATTTATTCCAAAATGATGAAACAATCTCAGAATTGATGGGATTCCATGACAACTTACCATGGGAAGATCAAAAAGCAGACTTTAATATAGAGATAGACACAGGGGCATACTATAGGGAGACGATTGAATCCTTCAGTTGCAAAATTGATGAAATGCAAAACATGTGTAGATCTTTGAGTGAAAACCACACTTTGGCACTTTCTGATCCTAAAATAGTAAAAAGAAAAGATGTATCCAAGGGCGAAAACATCTATGAGGTGCCCAAGGATGAGGGATTCAATATTACCCTTAGTAAAATACATGCAAAGAAGTAAATATTACTAGTAGAAAAGGCCACTCCTGTTAATGTGGGAACACAAGAAGCACCCAATATCACTTTCTATACCAAATCCCTATTGGATGAAGAACAAAAAATCCTACCAAAATTCCTAAAAGAGTGAAGAACCATATTTGCATGGTCATACATAGATATACCATGAATCAATCTAGAAGTAGTTGTGCATCACTTAGCAGTTTATCCTAAAGACAAATGAATAAATCACCAATTACAAAAGATGAATCCTCAAATAACACTCTTGGTAAAAAGTGAGTTACAAACAATTCTTGATGTTGGATTCATCCGAACAATAGATTATCATGAGTGATTTTCGAACTTGGTACCGGTCTCAAAATATGCATAGATTTCAGACTTAAATAAAGCATGCTTGAAGGATGATCTCCCTCTTCCTAACATTGACATCATTGTGGACTTAACAAAAAGGCATGAAATGCTATCACTCATGGATGGTTTTTTAGGCTGCAATCAAATTATGATCACCAAGGATGATCAACACAAAAATACATTCACTTGTCTATGGGGAACCTATTTCTAGAGTGTGATAACATTCGATTTGAAGAATGTAGGAGCAATCTATCAAAGAGAAATGACCCTCATCTTTCACGACATGATCCATAAAACAGTTGAAGACTATGTGGATGATATTTTGGTGAAATCAAAGAAAAGGAATGAACACATACAAGTCTTATGACCCATCTTTGACACACTTGAAGAATATAAAGTAAGGCTAAATCCAAAAAAGTGGATCTGTGGGATTACATTAGGAAAACTTCTTGGCTATATCATATCACAAAGAGGGATAAAAATTTATCCAACAAAGGTAAAATACATGCTCAAAATGGAACCACCATAAACACTAAAGCATATGAGAGGGTTACAAGGATGATTGCAATCCATTAGAATATTTATAACATAACTATTAGACAAAATCCACCCTTTTCACATCTTCTTCATAAAGTAATAACTTAAAAGTGGGATGAGAATGTGATAAAGCTTTCCAGTAGATCAAATACTATCTATTGACACCTCCATTACTCATGTCGCCGATACCAAACAAACCATTGATCTTCTATATCTCAACAACATAAACAACACTAGGAGCTCTCTTAGCACAACATGATGAAAATGGAAAGGAAAGAGCTATCTATTATATTAGTAGGACCTTAGTAGGATACAAAATGAACTATTCACCCATTGAAAAAGCATGCCTAGTACTAGTTTTTTCTTCACAAAAATTCAGACATTACATGTTGTCACATCAAGTAAAGCTCATTGCAAATATCAACCCATTGAAATACATACTATCCAAAGAAAATATCACTAGGCGAATGGATAAATAGGTAATGATATTAACTAAATTTGAAATAGAGTATGTAGATTGAAAGGAAATCAATGGAGAAGTGATTGTAGATCAACTGGTAGAGGAACCTATCTATGTAGATAACCCTTTGATATTTGAGTTCACTCACAAATCAGTGTTCCTTATGAAAATCACAACTCAGTGGAAAATGTACTTTTGATGGATCATTCACCCAACATGGATCAAGAGAATGTAATATTTTCATCACCCCTCAAGGTGATTCTATCCCAAAGTCATACATGCTATTATTTCCATGTACCAACAACTTTGCTGAGTATGAAGCCCTAATAACAGTTCAAGGATAACAGTCTAGTGGCAGATACAAGAGATGAAAGTCTACGGGGACTCACAACTGGTTATCAACCAAGTCATTGTCGACTATCAAAATAAGGATGACAATATTAATCCTTACAAGAATATGGTAGAAAGAATCAAATATCTCTTCATAGACATAACTGTTGATGGTGAAAATGACACAAACAACGTTAACAAAATATATCTACTCTATTTCTCCTGAAAAAGAAAGACAACATATAGTAGCCTAACTTCCAAGGTCCTGGTAGTTGGTTCTCAACTATTTGGTGTCACTCAATCGATCCATACAACCGTAATATTCAAGGGAAATTTTATGGTAATAAGGAATGCAAGTAATGACTTATTCATCAAATTGTTTTAATAAAAAGGGGGTTTTAAATAAAAGAAAAAAAGAGATCAGGGCGTACATCAATAAAACATGAATAAAACTTATCTATTCTCTGGACATATATCTTCAACAACAAATTTTCTTCTAGTAGATCAAAAAACCATAGCATGATGCAATTTACATAACAATCCATACTATTGCATACATCTAAGGTGCTTAATTTAACATCACAATCACACATCATAAATATTTCAAAGATTCCAGAAGAACACACTCTCATTCATTTGCCAAGATCATAGATCAATAGACTTTCAGTAAATTCAATTCAAAAATAATGTAATGAAATAATCCTTAAATTTGGTTTCTTCTAAGGAATTTCATCACAAAAGAAACACTTATGCTTCAACATAATCACTGGCATACAAATAGACTATAATTCATCAAATTTATCCAATAAAACTTAATTACAACACCATATTGTGTCAAAACCTATATTTATATTCAACTATAAATAAAGTAACAAATTATCTTTGTAAAAACATTCAATCTCCTACTATTAGGTGGCTAATATTATTCTCATCAGCTGACCCTTACAATATGATACCCCAAAGGTATTTATAGATGCACAAAAATATGAAGTCCTTTTCTATCTTAAGTCGATCCACCTTTTTAGGAATTTAAGTCTTCTTGGAAACTCATATCTATTTGATCTCTAGTTCCCACCTTGATCATTTAGTTAAACAGAAGAAAAGAAGATAGAGGAGAAAATAAAGCCATGCGCCTACAAATTTCCATTTATGCCTACAAAGGAGAAAATAAAACCATGCATGCATGAGATTATCAATTATTCATGTGAATCTTGTTCTGTAGTGTACTCATTGTAACTGGAGAATACTTGTTGAAGCATGTCCAAATTTGGCCCATCAACCCAGTTGTCTTCAAACTTGATCCTTTCTATCTCCGCAACAACAAATCCTCTCATGTCTTTTAGTTTTGTTAACTCCCTCTTAGCAGCCCTTACTTCTTCTTTAATATCCATTAACCAATCTAACAATAGATCTTCTCCATCATCTCATTTTTGCATGAATTCTTTAAACCTATCATCCCATTTCTCTTTTATTTGGCTTAAAGATAGGCCCTCCTTTATCGATATATCAACATTTATAATAATAGCAATAACTGCTTCTAGCTCTTCAAACTGTTCATTCATATCCTTGACAAAATATTGAACTTCATTTTTATGCTTGTATAAAAAGTCAGATCTAAAACGGACTATGCTGGAGGTCTTTTCCAAGAAATATTTGTTGTCCTCTTCAAGTATTGACTGTTCTTGAAGAGTGGACTTCGGAAATTTATTAACCTCCTTCAGCCTTTGGCTATATCCTCTATACTCCTCCTCCTATTCTCTCAATACTTTGACATATTGGTTCATCTCTTCTATTAATTCCTCCATTATCTTGTGAACTTCAAAAATTTTGTCTAGCACCTCACCTATTTCCTGATTTAGTTTATCATTCCATCTATCCAACATCTCTACCTTACTCCTTACCTACACCAAATCATCCACCTCTTTCTTGCTAAGTAAAATTGGTGTCTCAATGGTGGATTTTTTTTGTGACCTCAGATCAAAAACACTCTTCAAGAAAGTATGTAATTGATCTAATTGAGTCTTAAGCTCATCCTTTTTCTTCTTATCCTTCATCATTCTTGATTTAGTGGATGAAGCTACCACATCTATTAAGTTCATCTGTTGATCTCTTGTGGGTATCCCCAAGTTAATCGTGCCCAACTAATAATCAGTTAGTTGCATGTCCCTCACATCCTTGTCCACCATCGGTATTGCACATTCAAAATTAATTTCTCCTCTGTCGGTGAGTCTAGTGGAATGCAAGATCTTGGCCTTCTTCTTGGGCCTTTCCTTTTCAATTTCCTTCATCATATCATCCCAATTGAGAGGCTGTGAGGGTGTCACTGATTTATTTTGCAAATCCAATTTCAACCAAGTGGGAGCACTTGGAGTAATGGTCATTATAATTGAAGAAGAAGCAACAGTAGTAGTAGAGGGTTGTTGTACATTTACTTTAGGTTGAGAATCAAACTCTTGTACCTCTTGTTTTTCTTGTTCTACATTTGTCTGTGCAATATTTTCAGCTTCCTCCCTATCCTTTTGTTCCTGTATCTTCTTGTTTTCTTCTTCCTTCTTCAAATTTTCTTCTTCTAACCTTTTCTTCTCAAGTTCCTGGTTTCTCTCTTCCTCCAATGCCTTAAGTTTGTCTACATCTTCCTTTTCTTTATGTAGCTTCTTGGTCAGCTCCTCAACATCTTTCTCTTTTTGCACATGTTTTGCTTCCTCTTTCTTTTTATAGATCTCTTCAACCAGCTTCAATTTGGCTACAAGGACTTCTCTTTCCCTTCGTTGCTTTTCCTTTTACTCCTCTAGATCATGAATTTTTTGTACTAACTCCAGCTTATCATTTTCTTCTTTGATCTTGAGCTCTTGCTCCTTTTGCCTTTGCTATTTTTCTATTTCATCAGCTCTTCATTTGGCTTCTACTTGTTGTTGCTAGAGTAAGGCATCAACTTGTGCCTTGGCATCCATAGCCTTTTTCTTCTCCATTGCTTTTGTATGTGCTTGGGCATCCAAAGATTTCTTTTCTTCCTCAAACAATGCCCATTGATCTTCCTCAGTCAAAATATGTTCAATTTCCTCCTCTAGAGGCATCTTTTCTTGTGCATCTTTCTCTGATAAGGTCTCATCAGAGTCTATTTCAACCTCATGGATCTCTAGCTCTACTCCTTTTCCCTTTAATGCCTTAGCTATACCATGAAGAGCTCCTTCAGGAATCTTTCTGCTTGGTTGCTCTGTAAGAGGGACTTGAGTAGATGACTCACCTATTGCTGGTGTTGAAACCACTAGTCCTATTTGGGAATCCTCCTCTTGCACTCCAGGTAAATCTTGGGTAGAGGCTTCAAGCTCGATCTCTTCAATGTTAGGAGGAAAGAACTTCAAAGGCTCATTGGAAGGAAATTTCCTCTTGATTATTTTATATCCCTTCCCCTTCTTAGGAGCTAGTCCCTAAGGAGTTTTGGTTCTTAAAACAACCTAGTGGATACTCCTATCCAAGACTGATCTCCCTATTTTCTTGATGTTGACGGTCTCCTCACCATCCCAATCCACTAGATCCAAAATTTTGGTGCCAATATTTAGTGCTTCATATGACAAATCTAACACAACTTCATCATCTACTAATGTATCAGGGATGCCATCTTTGATACTAAATTCTACCATGAGTGAAACAGGCAACCTCTCATAATTCCTTTTCCTAAGGTCATACTCATCTTGAAGATCACTCCAAAAATCCTCTAACAGGTTAAAATGTTTGTCAAAAATCGAAGGCAACAAGGCATTTATTTTCTTCTTTGGATCAAAGTTCTTTCGAGTAGTGTACAAAACTAGCTTCAAATGTATCAATTCATTGCAAGATACCTTAGCTCCCACAAGGTGTGGGCAGCTATATTCACCCAATTGCATGGGAAACTTATGACAACCTATTTTATGTTTTAACCCAAATCGGGCATTGACCCCCAGAGCTTGATACACAAACTCCATCAGAACCATCTTGTTGCTGCAAAACCTTGGAAGTAAGTGGGGATGACCTTCAAACCCATCCAACCTAAAATAAGTGAACTTGGGGTATTGGATATACCAACATCCCCATTCTGTGATAAAGGCCATATCTTCCTGGATCAATCTATATCCTGCATATCCATTAAGATGGTTAATGATTACATATAGGAATGCATCATTAACTCTTCTAAATTATGTTTTAGAAACCTATAGAGATAGCTGATCATAATGATCCCATAATTTCCTTTGACCATTATCTTCTCCTAATATTCCCACTCTATTCAAACCTGGAAAGATGCCTCCTCTAGCTGTTGCATAGACAACATAAGAAGTCATGAAAAAGATCTTGGTTTCACTTATTCTAATTAACTGGTCATGAATAGTATCAGAGACAATCATTGGCTGATCAAACTATTGTTTTCCATTAAAGATTGTCTAAATGAAGGGAAACATCCATTCCTTAACATGAAATTCATCCATCTTCCCAAAGGCTCTAGAAAACATCATTATTAGGTATGCTACTTCTTTGTAGAATTATGTCCTCTTTGGTTGATCATGGAGCTTGGTCAGAGACTTCTTCTCTATCCTCAACCACTTCTTGTTCAAGTGAGCCTTCTTAGCCTCCTTGTATTTTCTATATATACTTAAAGCATCTACCTCATTTAATTGTACCAATTTCTTTGGATCAGGGACACTAAACATGTGTTGAAACAATTGAGGAGTTAAATCATTGATAACATTGTCTTGTGAATCCATACATTTCCTAGTGGCCAGATTGTAAGCTCTTGTTGCTGTCATAATCAACTCCAAGCACTGGATGGATAGAGGAAATACAATGATGTGAGCCAGGCCAAAATACACTATTCTTTTAGTTCTCCATGTTACATCCTCAGTGAATGTTTCTGAATATAACTCCCCAAAATTGAATGAGCCTAGATTGTTGTCAGTTATGCCAGACCAATCAGATTCCAATTTGCTTGCAGTGATAGCAGTACCCCTATGGTTATACCTCAAGGTATAAGGAAAATGCTCCGACTTAATATTCTTAGTCTTAGTTGTTGCCTTCAAAGTTTCTGCAAGTCGATTCCTTTGGGAAGCTTCTCCTGATACTCATGAAATTATTTAGCTTCCTGCAACAAAAATTCTAATTAGATCCTTGAATAAATATCACAAAATATTCTTTAAAATCTTACCCTTCATATATATATCAGAGGCAAAACCAAGCATAAAACATTCTAAATAGTCTCTTTTAAAACACTATCGGGATCAAAGTCAAAACCGTTATTGAGATTACAGGAATAACAAGCGGGACCAGAGTCAAAATTGTAATAGTAACTGGAATCAGAATCAGAATGGAAATTGATTGGTTTCATGATTTTTTTTTAATTTCACATTCAGTTCCGGTTTCACTTCCGCCTAGGTTATTGTCATTTTGAAATCCTGCTTCTAACTATAAGCAGAATTGAAAACGAGATGGAAAATGGAATCGATACTTATTACAAAAATCGGTTCAAAGTCTAAATCGATTTTGATCTTGCTCCTGCCTAAAAATATCCATGATGTCATAAGTGATTTTAACAGTCAATAAATAACTTCATGATTTAAGGATTAAATCATACCAAAATAAAAGGGGGTTTACAAAAAACCTAATAAGACCATCCCCATATGACTAAGAGGTGACTCTACTATTTAGGGCATCATATTCAAAAGTGGAATGCGTCAAAACCCTAAAAAACATTAATTGCAAATAACTAGGGCACAAATTTAATCTTATTTAAACTAACCATATCTAAAGAGAAACAAGATTCCTAAGT
The DNA here is from genome assembly GCA_007115665.2 of Sequoiadendron giganteum. Classification (NCBI taxonomy): domain Eukaryota; kingdom Viridiplantae; phylum Streptophyta; class Pinopsida; order Cupressales; family Cupressaceae; genus Sequoiadendron; species Sequoiadendron giganteum. The sequence continues at coordinate 454,025,385 of CM021104.1, read as the reverse complement.
AAAAACCATCATTTATCAAACCCTACTTACTATAAAATAGTAGCTAACCTATGCATTTTTAAAAACTAGGGCATCACAATATAGTCACGATTAAAACATGAAAATGACCGTGAAGAAAAACAAACAAACACAAACACCAGAAAATTAAAAAAAATAAGAAAACAAAATAAAAAGAGAAAGAAAAACAAATCATACAAACTCACTGCAGAATAGAGAAACATAAATTCGCATGAAGTCAAACAACCCAAAACAAACAAAAATGGAAAAAACGAAATACAATGAAAGAGGAGAATAGAAAACCCTAAAACCTACCTCGAACGCAAATAAATAGGTTAGTTCCCTGAAGCAATCCACGTGCAACTGTCTCTCTCTCAATCAAATCACTCACACAAAATCTCCACTACGACTCTAGTTCACTCTTCAATCTCTTAACAATAATGATGATAACTACCCATTAATCCCTAATTTAAGGTAAAAACTTAGAGTTTCATGCATGCATGGCACCTGTAATTAATGCAAAAAATGTGGTAGAGTGGAGTCAGAACTACAGAGGGAACTGGCACATTACTACTGTGCGACCTCAGTAAAGTCAATGACCAGGGCGAGAGCGGAATCAAAATTGAAAATGTTTTGGCAACTTTGTGTAACTTTCCAACTTGGTTCCCGTTCTGGGTCCGATTCAGCCAAAAAAGGAAGAAAGCAAAACAAAACATCAAAATAAAACCAAAAAGACTAAAATGAGAAAACTTAACATAAAAAACCTAGTTTAAAATAAAAGACCAAAACCGGAGGCAGAAGCAAGAGGGGATTTGATTTTGAAACATTGAATAAATTCAAACTTAACTTCCACTGTAGCTCTGGCTCCAATAAAGAAAAAAGAAAAAAAAGAAAAAGAAAGACTATTGGGATGGAAATTGGAACGAGTTTTGAAAGAAGTTTTCAAAACCCGATTCGGTTTCAGTTCCAGTTCCGACAGAAGAAACCAAAGAAAAAAAAAGTGTTGGACAAGCAAGACTCCAAACTTTTTTTGAAAAACAACCGAGGATAAAAAACATAAAGGGGGACCCATTTTGACCAAGGCAAAAGATGGGGTGGTTATGCAAGGAATAACAATAAATTTTGAGAAAATTTCTCGCATGAACAATAAAGAAGTAGATGCCATGACAACAATTAGATAATTTTTAGACATGCTGAACAATTTCCTCCAATGAAAATTCTTTGTAGAAACAATTCTTGTACCAAATTTTAAAATCTCTGAATCTGAATTCATGTGTGTCATTGTTGGTCCTGGATCCACATGGTACCATTATATATATACCTACCTAGGTAGAGGAATCGTCCCATCCAATATCACCTCCAACCTTAAAAAGATATTTGTACCAAAGGCATCTTGATTCATGATGCCAGGTGATACCCTGTATTGCTAAAGCATTGAAGGGACATTACTATGATGTCTTAACCAAGAGGAAGCCTTGAATAATTTAACAGAAGTGCACGATAGCATATGCGGTTCCCATTCTAATGGTATGAATTTAGCTAAGAAACTGTTGAGGACTGGGTACTACTGGCCAACCATGGAAAAATAAGTTCATCAATATGTGTAGAAATGTGTCCAATTTCAACAACATGGAGATCTAATTCATGCTCTAGCTTAGGAATTGCAACTAATAATCACACCCTATCCTTTCTCATAGTGGGGACTTAACCTCATAGGAAAAATCACTCTAACTTTATCCAACAACCACAAGTTTATCATAACAACCACTGAGTACTTTACTAAGTGGGTTGAAGCCATCCCTATGACCTACATAATGGGGAAAAAAATTGCCAAATTTATCCTGAATTACCTAATCTATTGTTATGGTGTTCCACAAGCCCTTATCTCAGATAATAGAACACCCTTCAAAAACTAGGATGTTAAAGAGCTGTGTGAAAAATTCAACATCCAACACCGATTCTGTACCCCATATTATCCCTAGGGAAATGGCCAAGTTGAGGCTATGAACAAAACCATCCTAAAAATCCTCAAGAAAATAGTCAATGAAGTTGGTCATGACTGGAATCTATAGTTAAATCCCACTCTTTGGGCCTATCAAACTAGTATCCACACACCAATAGGTGCAAACCCATTCTCCTTGGTCTATGTATTAGAAGCCATTCTTCCTATTAAGGTTGAGCTCCTATCACTACGAGTGTCACTAAAGAACTTGATCACTGATGAAGAATATAGAGTATCTTGATTGAATGAGCTATAATTCCTGGACAAGCGTCATCTTGATGCCCTTAATCACTTGAATGTATATCAAAACCGACTAAAACAAAGCTATAACAAGAAGATAAAATTTTGGTCTTTCAAGGTGGGAGATCTTGCTCTCAAACAAAATTAGAAAAATCTTCTAGATCAGGGTAGTAATGGAAAGTTTGAGCCTAATTGGTTGGGTCCTGTGAAACGAGAACTCAATAACCTACACAAACACAACAAATAAGCATAATGTTAGATCATATGCAAGAAAGAAATCAAGGTTCCCCATGAAATTAGATTGTAACATTAAAATAGGAAAACAAGTGAAGCACAATATAAATGAAAGTAAGCAAATCCTATTCTAATGAACAACTATCAATCCCATGGGAGAATTGGTGTTGATTGGTATGTCAAAATTAGCTCTTTCCCAATTCCTGTTTGTAAGTTTGATGATTGTGATGATGATATCAACTTGTTTGAATTGAATGAACAAGATTAGATCTCAATTCAAGAGAGTAACCTTGCAAGAAATTTGTGGAATGAAGATGAATTTGAGCATAGTAAGTTTTCTCAAAGTTGTGTGTTGTTGAATGAGGAGAGAGGCATCCAATTTATAGATTTCCAAATTGGAAAAGATAGTGAAATAGAGCAATGTGGGATCATTCAACATCCAATGGCCAAGTTCCACTTGTCAAGATGTGAATGGTTGAAGGTTGTGCACATTTTGGCCAAAGTGCCAATAAATGCATTTAGGTGGAATTGAAAATTTGAGAAATGACATGTGAGAGGGAGAAAAGAATGAAATAAATGCCACTTGGCTCAAAGCACAAGGACATGTAAGCGGAATGAATGCCTTGTTGGATGTACAAGTCCATTTGGACTTTTTGAATTCAAATTGAGGGAATATTCCCTTTTGATGCCATGTGAGGGAAAATATATGAATTAATAAATCAAATTAATTGATTTATTGTGCAATTTTCATTCTCTAGAGAATGTGACATAAATTAAGATTAAGTTAATCAAAGCTTAATTAATTTAATGAGGGATTTAGGAGATGTGACAATTTAGACTTAAATTGATGAATTAATTCAAATCAGAATTGAGAGGAATTGATTTAATTAAATAAATGATTTTGATTTATTTAACTAAGTGGGAAAATGTTAGATTAAATCAAATAAGGTTTAATTTATTTAATTTAATAAGAAGACTTTAGAGACTTTAATCAAATAAAATGATTTATTTAATTAAATAGAAATATAAGGTTAATTAAATTAAATTGATTAATTTAATCACTAGAGGAGAAAGACTTAATCAAATAAACAATGATTTATTAAATTAAGAGATAAAATATGATGGAAAAATGAGAGTATGATTTAGGAGGAAATGTTGTTAATAATCAGGATCAAGTGTGTCGAACTGAAATTGTACATTTTCCATGTTTACATTTTGCCCCTCTTTGAAGCAATGTACTTGTTGCATTGACTCAAAGAATAAACTACTATGATCAAAGTTCAAAAAATTCTTGATTTTCAAATGCCCCACTATTGCCCTAGCAAGAAGGATTATGCTGGTATACTGCCCCCTCAAGAGATTAAGCGGAAATGTCTGATTTTTCGATCGAGATCGTGATAAAATGTGAGAGGAGTAGTTTTATTGTTGAGAGGACGAAAGGTAATTATTTGATGTAGACAAATCTGACGATGCATAGAAATTCATCGACTATGGGTAGTCTCATGTATAGCTTGATGCGACACACCAATTTTAGATAGAAATGTTAGTATGGGAAGAATGGAGGGAGGATCCACACAAGATGATGATTGATGATGATACTGCTTACCAGGATTTGGGATTTTCAAAGGGCCAATTACTTTATGTTTGATAACACACATAGGAACGACGCATCAAGGTATGGAGGACCAAGATGGCATTGTACTTAGTGTGATGGAATTTGACTTGACAATCAAATAGGAGTATTTTAGTTCACACTTAGTATACATACTTCATTCAGGATGTAGTTCAGAAATTCTAAACATCTCGGGCCAAAACATAGGAAAGTAAGATTTCTTATGTGGTCAACAAGATATCTAAAACATCCTCTCCACAAACCAAACAAAGAATATATGACTAAGTTATTTTACAAGTGTATCACATAAGTGCAACAGATAAAAAGATAATGATCTTTGCCCCATTCCTTTCTCTCTAAACCTATTTTGTTTAGGCATCATCGAGAGGTCCTTGAAATGAGCACAAAATAAGATAAGTCAAGAAAATACCAAATAAAGAAAACAGACAAGTTAATTTTCTTCATACCGCTAGCCAAGACTAAACTATTGTGAGGTACCTAATGTTTATGTCCATCGCAGAAAAGCTTCATACTAGGACATGTTGTGATCAGGGTTTTGATGGGACTGATTTGGATGATAAGCTGTTGATATTATGAGCTAATCAACTTGCTTGCTTATTGATTTAGACTTTTGAGACTCTTACAATTAGAGTATTCACTTTTGAACCTGCTAGACTTGCTTTTGAATGACTCACCAAAGGGTGAAAGCGACGCTTGATTTTATTATGAGTGATGATAAGCGCAGATGAAAGCAAGAGGAGATGGATGCACCATTTTGGATTTTCAGATATTTTGAGGCTATTTTTGGTATTTTCAAGATGTTTTGCGAATGTTTTTGGTATTTTCAAGATTTATGGCAAAGATACTAACCTAAAGACCTAGCCTAGGGGTCTTGAGAGCTGATCCATATATTAGCCTTTCCTACGCTATACACGTAGAGACCACATAGTTCGACTGACGAAAGACTTGACTCAATGATGAGATAGATGGGAAAACAGATTAACATTTTATTGTGACAGATGCCTAAGGACTGAACTAAATGTGAAATAGGTGGGAAAACAGATTTCCAATGCGACGGACGCCTAAAGGACTGACCTAAATGTGAAATAGGTGGGCCAACGGTTGCCAATGCGACAGACGCCTAAAGGACTGACCTAAATGTCTTAGGGGATGATCAAAGATCAACCTTGCCTATGTTCAAGCTTAGAGACGACGTAGTTCAGACAAGGTGGAAGACTGACAAGACTCAATGATGAAATATTTGAAGATTTTATGAGATTTTTGACATGTTTTGGATTTTGAATGATGAATTTTTTTGAATGTTTTGGTTTTTCTGATGATTTTGACGATTTGGATATGGATATGTGATGATATTAGTGATTTGTTTTGAGATTTTGTTGAAAACCAAGCTTAAGTTTGATTGATCAAATTTTATGGATTGATAGTTTGACTAAGTGTGTTGAGTCAAATAAAAGTTATAATGTACTTGTAACTTCTAGGAAGTTTTGTTATCCTAGAGTAAACTTGTACGAAAGAGGATGGTTTGACTAAGTGTGTTAAGTCAAAAAAGTTGATGATGGATTGGATAATTTGACTAAGTGTGTTAAGTCGAATAAGATGATAATGCACTTGTAAACTCTAGGAAGTTGTGTTATCCTAGAGTAAATTTGTACACAAGAAGGTGGTTTGACTAAGTGTGTTAAGTCAAACAAAGTGATAATTGATTGGATTTGATTGATCAAGATTGATGAAGCTTGATTTGGAACAAAATTATTTTAATGATTTGATGTGACATTGATATGTACATTAGATGCAGTTGATAAAAATTATTTATATTGATGTTCGATGATAGATAAAGCTTGATAAGAAACGTCATCTCGTCAAAATATTCCATGGGCTAGTGATTTGGATTTTGGCTCACAAATTATTTGACCAATGTGATTTCATGTTTTCCAATGTTCAGATCACCATATAAGTTGGATGATATATATCAAGATTTATTCTCGAAGTGAAATGTAAATATCTACCCCTAGTGTTTACCAATGTAAGGAATATCGTGGGTGGATGCTTGAATATGTGTATGGATAGATACGGTAAGCATGCAAAGGATGCCAAGGATCATCTTGCGATAAGATAAGGTGTTTGCATAGAAGATGCTCATTTGAATAGTGCTTCCTGGCTCATATAACGTTTGGATTGGATATGATTAGTGAAAATGATCCATGTCAAGATGTTTACCATAAGCAAGTGTAAAGTGTGCACCAAACCTTCATCAAGATCAAGATAAGGTAGATATATGGTAATGGGTTGCATAAACAGTTCATGGATGAACAAATGATATGGCTAGAATGTTGACATTATTATGGATGTGATAATATGCTTTTCGTTGAAATGATGCACGTAGATGCTCAATTCTACACATGATGCCTGTTTGCCAAGTTTTCATCATGGTACCTGTCCAAAGTACCACTGAAGTGGTTTTAGCTAGAGGACGATTTTTTTTCTTTATTGTTTTTAATCCTTTTTTTGATTTTTGTATTTTTTGATTTTTTTTTGTTATCACCAAGATGCCTGTTTGCCAGGTTTTCATCAAGGTGACCATTTTTTCAGGACATTTTTCTGATTTTTTTGTATTTTCTGAGAGATTTTAAGCTGATGTTGAATCACCTGGTACTGATGACTTTGATGTTTTTGTCATAATGTGCCATCAATATCCTACTTGAAGAAGCTGCTTTGCCAAGATACGTGCACTTGAAATCAAATTTTGAGAAATATGTTCTTCTTTGTTGATACTGAAGTTAACTTTGTCTTTGTACACACGTCATGATAGGGTACCCTCTGAATCCTTATGATGTAGGGTCATTGCCAACACATGGTCAATGTGAGAATTATATATTATGCATGGAGGTAGGGATGGTGTGTGTTTAGGAATAAAATATGGATTGGTTGACAGTTTGGAACCTTTGACTGTCCAAACTTGGGAAGATGAGCAATAATGAGTGGTTACAAAAGTGTGCTTGGAATTAGGACCAATTGCTTGATATACCTTGCATGTCACTTGAGAAGTCTGCTTTTGCCTTTGTGGACATCTTTGATGGATACTTTTCCCTTTTTTATTTTTCCCCATAATTTCTTTGACTAATAGTTTCTTTGACTAATGGAGTTCGATAAGGATAATTTTTCTTTGTATTCTTTGGTATCCAAGTGTATTTGATTTTTCCTTTGTGCTTCGCTACTTCTTTTTATTTGATGACGTTCTTTGTGCTTTGATTCAAATCTTTATTTTGTTTTTGGTCCCAATTCGTGGATGGGGTGATGGGTGGATGAAGACTTGTGACGTGGTATGTTGTAGTATTGGCATCGGTTTCATCATAAGGATCCTTCATGCTCCCTATGATGACATTTGCTTGAGATGAAGTTGCCCCCAATTTTTTGGAAGTATCGCTAATATGTTTATATTCCTTGATTGTCGAATAACCAAGGCCTTGATGCTTAGGATTGCCAATAATCTGCACTGGTTCTAGGATTCCTTGTTCATGCAGACCTAATCCTTTGCCTTGATAATTCATCTATTGAAAAAACTTATTTTCAATAGGATATGATTTACCTTGGAAACAAGGTGCTAATCCATTTATGCTCTGTGGTGTATCTTCAAAAGTGACAACTTCTTCATTCATAAAATAACTTGCCCTTAAAAAGGCGAGTGATCCAAGTTTATAACTGATAGGATCCTTTGCATGTGGGATGACTTCCTGATTGATATATTTGGCTTGATCTTATGAGATATCAGATTGTAATGCTTCATCAAGAAGTGTTGATGATTCATTTTCCCCATAAAAATCTTCCTCATGATCCATTTCATAGGATGTTTTCGATTCACGAATTCTATAGAAACCTTCTTCATGACCTATTTTTGATATGTCTCCATAGGATTTTCTAGTTTGAAAATTTTGTATTAACCTTCTGATATGTTTCCACATGATGTATCTGATTCACAAATTCTATAGAAACCTTCTTCATGATCGACCTTTGGTATGTCTCTAGAAATTTCTATACTTTGATCATGTGTACAAATGTTAAGAGTAGGAGACTTTTGTTCCTTGGTAATGATGTCAAGAGTATGAGACTCTTGTTTTGAATGAAGATCGTCTACGTGTCCATCCAAAGAAAGCATTTCATGGGTATACGTAGGGGTGTGCGCTATATGGATATGATCATCATTTGTGATATCTTGTATAGATAGAAGAGTGCCCATTAGATCATTATAGTATCTTGGAGATAAGAATTCTTGATCTTGACTAATTTTGGAATTACTTTCGACATGCTTTGGATCAGGTTATTGACATGGGTCAATTTCAAAGAATGGATTGAGTTCTTGGGTATCTTCATTAGGCATAGGAATATTATTAAATGTCATGAGGTCAAAGGATGTCCATATGTTTTAGAAAGCATCATTTGCTAGACCTTGGTGAAATATGTTGATCATGCTTTAAAATATGATCATTAGTGGATGGATCTTGGATTATGTCAATAGGATCAAATATTGTTAACACATCTTCAAATAGATCACTAAAAATTGGCTCTTGATGAATGTTGATTTGATAACTGGATGAAGTGGAAACATCTTCAAGGTGCTCATTGATGGGTAGATCTTGATCATTATTTTCAACAACTGTGGTGGATATATTGTCAATGTTTTCAACCATAGGATCAAATGATGTATATGTTTCTTGAATTGGATCATTGTTATGCATCGTTGGTGAGTTTTGATCATGATTGAAAAGTGGCTCTTGCTGTGTGTTGATTTGATCATTGGATGAGATGAAAACATCTTCAAGGTGCTCATTGACGAGTTGATCTTGATCATTATTTTCAAAATTTTTGGTGAGAATCTGTTGTAAGCTCTACTGCATGAGTAAGGTTTGTGTTTGTTGCTGAACCAACAACACTTGTTTTTGGTCGTGTTGTTGTTGTGCCAACAATTCTTTTTGTTGGGATTGTTGTTGAGCTACTTGTTGATAGACTTGTTGATGGATTGCTTGCAATAGTTCCCACAATTGTGCTTGAACATATCGAGCTTGATGTTGGGCTTGAGCTTGAGCCGCTTTTGAAGCTTTTTGGGTGGCTAATTATTCTTGTGCTTGTTGAGCAGCTAGTTGTGCAGCTTGTTGGTTTTGGAGTGCCTTTTGGCAGGTAGCTTGATGAATGGCTTGTAACATGATGGAGAATGAATTTTCCATGTTGTGTTTAAGCGACAGTGGTCGTTGTGGTGGTGGATTGGGAATGGTGTTGATTGTTGGGGTTTATTTAATGGTTGTCATCTATTGTTGTGATATCCATGGCACAACTGGAGGATTTGTTATGATGCTTTGGTTTATGATTGAAATGTTGCTCATATTCGATTGATTGATGGTTGGTAAAGGGGGAAATATCATGCCTTGATTGTTTGGTTGATATATTTGTAAGTTTTGAATTTGATTTAAATCTACCAAAGGGAAAGGTGTTCCAAAATTTAGATTGGGCATACTCACATTTGTACCATTGATGTTGGGAGGAGATAATAATCCCATGTATGGATTGTAAAAATGCAAGTTTTGAAAATCAATTGGTATTGTAAGGCTTGGATAGTTTGGTTGAATTGGATTACTCATGATGTATGAGTTGAGTTTAAACTCCATGTTTTTCTTGTGTTTTGACCTTGTTGCAAAAGTGAACCTCTAAGGTGTTTAGGACCAATGATGAGATGAGGCATGAAAGGGGTGAGTGATATGGTTTATTTGAAATTTTAGGAGCTTTGGATCAATTCTAGACTTTAAGAGTTGATTTGATTCAATTTTGAGGATAGTTTGACTAGGTGTGTTAAGCCAAACAAGATGATGGTGAACTTCTAAACCCTAGGAAGTTGTGTTATCCTAGGGAAAAATTGCATAAGAGAATGAAATGGATAAGTGTGTTAAGCCAATAAAAGTGATCATGAACGAGTAGACCTTAGGAAGTTGCATTATCCTAGAGGAAAATTTGTTCAAGAGGATTGATAATTTGACTAGGTGTGTTAAGTCAAACAAGGTGATGTTGATATTTCCTAAAAGTCCAGCATAAGTGATGTTTTGAAGGTTTCCAAAAGTTTGTTAGTGAGATGGGATTTGATTGATGTTTGAGGGATAGGTGAAGTGTTTGACTTGATCCTAGATGACCCTAAGAGGACTTGCTTATAAGACCAAGGTAATGAAGAACATGCTTTTCCCTAAAAGTGGTTCAAACCAAAAGACCAATCTTTGCATGAAAACCAAATGAATCAAAAGGTACCAAAACATGTGTGGTTCAATTGTCTGTTATCTTTCTTAGATTCGGTTCCTTTTAACACAAGCACTTTCTTGATTATGTTTTTCAAACTGAATGTCTAATGTCCTAATTTTATTTTATCCCACAAAGTGTATTATGTGGAAATCAAGGAAATCAAGGCAAAGGTTACCTAGGTTGACCTTGGTGAAAACAAATGATGATAACATCCAAGCACTTAGAAATCTCTAAGGATATGATCCCTAGCGAAAGCAAGAGTACTTGAATTTTTCAAGGATATTTGTTTCCTCCAAGGGGTTTGAAATTTGAATCTCTTTGTGAATGTTTGTTTTTCAATTGTTTTTGAGAACCAAACAATGTATTTTTCATTTCCAATCACATGTACAACCTTAGGATGAAGAGACAATATTTTGTTGGGTTCCCACTTGGATGAATCCAACTGCACATATTTTGTGCGGATGACTAGATGCTTGACCACACTAGATCCCCTCCATGACACACACTTCTCGGGTCAGCCAAGCATCAGTACCCATGAATATTCCATGTCATACTTTTCATATCTACAAAAAAAATTGCATGTATAACATGGGGCGGCTTCAAAGGACATGACCTTTTGCACCAACAAAATAGATAAGGATTTGGCATTCTAAACAAGGGTTTTAATTCAGACTTTCCATTAGTGGAGGTTGACCCATGCAGTGAGAGAACATTTTTTCCCTTCTTCTTGGAGCCAACCACGTGATATTGGCTTTTGTTCCAGTACCCACTTTTATATCTCGGCTGGAAATACACATAGATTTAGTGTGTTACCGGTTGGGTCGTTCCCTTGGGTGAGTAATTTTTCCCACCAAGGAAGGCCCTCTAAAGGTACACAATAGGAAGTAAGTGCATTTGTAGTTTGATCATATTTTTTTTCATAAACAAAGAGAGAACACTCACAATGCCTTTTTCTCACACTAGAAAAGTTTGTTCAACTTTAGATCCCAAATCAAAGTGTGAAGGCAATATTTTTAACAATCCAATATCACCAAAAGAATTTTGATTCTCAAGATCACTGTGAAGCATGAGAGAAGCGCATATTCCTTTTAAATAATATTAAGTTGTGAAAAATATTGCAATACATATAATAAACTTGTTCATTTTATACCTCCAAGCAGTGATGAGCTCATTTTAAAAGCACCAAATGAGATGTGAAAGTTGCCTTGTTCAATTTTTAGAACCCAAATTGAAATTTTAGTACATGTCTAAGGTTCTTTTTAACTAGAAAGATCAAGGAAAATGATTAATTTTAAATCCAAAAGATAAATGTGAGATGTTTTGAACTTGAAAACAAGCATGGAAAATGGAAAATATAGCTCTATAAGCATTAAAAAATGCTTTTGTGAATTTTTTCAATCTTGCTTTGCCTTGTTTTGATTTTCATATCAACTTGTAAAAGAAAATACAAAGTTAATTATCAATAGAATGATCCAAAAAATCTCTCATATATCAATGCATTAAAAATAGGTTATAAAAAAAATGCCATTTCTTAAAAAAAAATTATTTCACCCCCTTATAATGCAAAAATTTCCTTAAAGCACTATTTATTTCCCGAATTTAATTCCTTCCACTGTCATAACATAGCCTGCAGTATTACGATTGGTAGATAAGGGTGGTCATTACCCTTACTGCTTTACCGTGGACAATCTGGATAGACCACATGGTGATGCGGTGGTGGAAAATGCAATCAACCAACAGGTTTTTTGCAATACTGCGGTTGATGAGGTTGAAGACCGCGGTGGTAGTGAAGTGACGGTTAGGGCGAGTCTACCACAATACCATAGGTGATCGGATGGAAGACCACGGTGATGCGATGGCAGTCAAGTGATAGTCAGGGTGAGTCTATAGCGATACCGCAGGTGGTTGGAGCAAGCGGCATAGTGACACAGTGAAGATGGTGGAAGAAAACCACGCTACCGCCGATGGTTAGGCAGGAGACTGCGGTGATGCAGTGATGGTCAAGTAAAAGTCAGGCAGTTAACTGCAATATCGCAGATGGTTTAGCAAGGAACAGTGGTGATGTGATGACAGTCGAGAAAGATAGGGAGGTGGTTACCGCGCTACTGTAGAGGGTTAGGCGATAGACCGTGATGATGCGGTGAGGACAATGAACGGTTACTGCGCTACCATAGAGGGTTAGTTGTTAGAATGTGGGACGATGGTGAAGATAGTGGACAATTACCGCACTACCACAGGTAAGGGAAAGTTACCTGGTGGTAACGCGGTGAACATTGCTCTACCATGGTGGGTATGGAAGATGGTTGCGGTTAAGTGGTAAGGAGTGGCGGAGGCGGTGAGGAAAGTTGTACCACAATACTGTGAGTGGTGGGAGTATACACCATGGTATAGAGGTGGATACCGCGGTACCATGAGCAGTGGAAGGGTAGGCTATGGTAAGGCGGTGAGAAGGTGGAATAACTACGCAAGAGACAAACAAAATGATTTGACCTACAAAACTTGCAAGGAATAAAATAGAGTTTATAACAAGGCCTATTCAGATTGTGATTATTTAAGATATGTGAATATTAAGCATTCATTTAAGTAAAGATTGTAAAAAATTAATTCAAAAGCAAGGCCCTCCTTCTATCACCAAAATGTGAACCGAGAATTCAATAACCTACACAAACATATCAAATAAGCATAATGTTAGATCATATGCAGGAAAGAAATCAAGGTTCCCCATGAAATTAGATTGTAACATTAAAATAGGAAAACAAGTGAAGCACAATGTAAATGAAAGTAAGAAAATACTATTCTAATGAACAACTATCAATCCCATGGGGGAATTGGTGTTGATTAGTATGTCGAAATCAACCCTTACAAGATTATCTCTCAATTCAAGAGAGTAACCTTGCATGAAATCTATGGAATGAAGATGAATTTGAGCATAGTAAGTTCACTCAAAGTTGTGTGTTGTTGAATGAGGAGAGAGGCCTCCAATTTATATATTTTCAAACTGGAATAGATAGTGAAGTAGAGCAATGTGGGATCATTCAACATCCAATGACCAAGTTCCACTTTTCAAGATGTGAATGGTTGAAGGTTGTGCACATTTTGGCCAAAGTGCTAATTAATACACATAGGTGGAATTTAAAATTTGAGAAATGACATGTGAGAGGGAGAAAAGAATGAAATAAATGCCACTTGGCTCAAAGCACAAGGACATGTAAGCGGAATGAATGCCTTGTTGGATGTACAAGTCCATTTGGACTTTTTGAATTCAAATTGAGGGAATATTCCCTTTTGATGCCATGTGAGGGAAAATATATGAATTAATAAATCAAATTAATTGATTTATTGTGCAATTTTCATTCTCTAGAGAATGTGACATAAATTAAGATTAAGTTAATCAAAGCTTAATTAATTTAATGAGGGATTTAGGAGATGTGACAATTTAGACTTAAATTGATGAATTAATTCAAATCAGAATTGAGAGGAATTGATTTAATTAAATAAATGATTTTGATTTATTTAACTAAGTGGGAAAATGTTAGATTAAATCAAATAAGGTTTAATTTATTTAATTTAATAAGAGGAATTTAGAGACTTTAATCAAATAAAATGATTTATTTAATTAAATAGAAATATAAGGTTAATTAAATTAAATTGATTAATTTAATCACTGGAGGAGAAAGACTTAATCAAATGAAAAATGAGTAATTAAATTAAGAGATAGAATATGATGAAAAGTTGAGAGTATGATTTAGGAGGAAATGTTGTTAATAATCAGGATGAAGTGTGTCAAACTGAAATTGTACATTTTCCATGTCTACAAGTCCCTTTGTCATCACAACAAGCTATGGATTAGAAGCATACCAATTGTCAACACTTGAAGGTGAACCCTTGCAGGAACCAACCAACAACTTGCATCTCAAAATTTGTATGCCTAGTCTTGAAGGGTATAAATTTGAAAATAAAAGAAAATGAGAAAAACGAGAAAAAGGGATGAAAAAAGTAAAGAAAAAAAATTGTCCTCTAGTGAAAACTACTTTTGTGGCGCTTTAGGAAAGTACCTTGGTGAAAACCTAACAAATAGGCACCTCATGTAAATAAAGAACCTCCATCTATTCATTGGCTCTTTATCCTATCATTCTTTGCACCATCATCCATCCAACACATCATTCATCTTATTTATTCCATCACCCATCTGCGTTCTAATCAAAGCTTGATGTTGTTAAGTAGCATACCCGCTTTAGTACTACTTGGCATATTCCTAAGGTCAAATTTTTTGTGTATATCGAGGTAGTATATTGTATCACAATAGGAAATTTTTGCTATGGATCATATCGGGTTCTTATATATCTTAAGGTTATTTGACATCTCTCAAAAATCCCAAAAACATTCGTTAAAATTTCATCAAAAAATCCAAAAAAAATTGCAAAATCTTGTACAACTAAAATCCAAAAATATTCAAAAAATTGTGAAGTCAAAATCCAAAACATCCAAAACACATCAAAATTCCTAAAAAGGTCAAAACATCAAAAATCCAAAAACAAAGCCCTTGTCAAACTACAGGTCTTTGAGCTTGAATGTAGGCAAGGCCATCATTGATGTGCCCCCGAGACACTCTAGGTTAGTTCTTTAGGAGTTTGTCATAATAAAATGACATTCCATCAATTGTTAATATCTTCATCTTTAAATGTGTCAAGTCAGTCAAATTACATGGTCTCTACATGTATAACGTAGGCAAGTCTTATCTTTGATTAGCCCTTGAGGCCCCTAGGATAGGTCTTTTAGGTTAGGTTCTTGGTCAAAACTCTTAGAAAACCCATAAACATTTAAATATTTGAAAACACAAAAAACATTGGAAAATTAGAAAACTCCTAAATATTATAAAACATTCAAAAGACCTAAACAACCTCAAATATCTTAAAAAAGCCCTAAATAACCTCAAATATATGAAAACATAAACATTCACATAAACTTTCAAAAAGTCCAAAATAGCCTCAAAACATTTTCAAAATACCAAAAACATTGAAATATTTAGAAAAACCCAAAACCATCCATCCCATTTCATTTTCACCCACGAGAAAAAATTCATCCATAATAAATAAATTATCACCTTCAACCTTTGGCAAAACAAATCAAAATTAAGGATAGCAAGTCATAAAGTGAGAACCTAAGTGTCAAAATCTAAAGTCTAGATCATAGGTAAACGAGTTAGTGGAGTTTGTATCAATGACTTATCACAAAGCTCATCATCATCCTACATCAAACCCGTGATCAACATGTCTTAGGATGTATCCTTCCTATGATGGACATCAGTATCAAACATCACCTTAGCTACCTTTTAAATTGGAAAGAGATACAGATAACACTAAGTGTTTGTATTTGATATTTTCTTATGATTTATCTTAATGACCCATTCCAAGGACCTCTCAATAATGTCTATCAAAAAAAATTAGAGAGAAAGGAATGGGGCATCGATCATTATATTTCATTTTTTGTGCTTGTGGGTACTCTTGTAAAATGATCTTGGCACATACTTTCTTAGTTGTGTGTGGGGAGATTGTTTGGAGTACATTGTTGACTATTATGTATGCTTTGATCCAATGTATTCTAAGCTTCTAACTTACATTCCGATGAAGCTTTTGTATATTAAGGTGTGAAAAATAACTATCAATGCAATGCTATCAATACCTTGATGCATTGTATCTATGTGTTATATAAAAAATAAGGAACGCCAAAAAATCCAAATCCCAAGATATGAGCACATCATCATCATCATCATCATCATCATCATGCATTTTTCTTTGCCATCTCTATTAAGAACTCAGTGGATTATAGAATTCTTGGATATTCTGCATCAATAATCAAAATCAATGTTCAATCATCTTGTTTCTTCTATCTCCTTTCCGCACTAACCTGGCATCATGACAGTAAAAAACACATCATCAATGCATCCATCTTGCATCCAAAAATCATCAACATACTTACATCTCGCATAATCATAGCATATCATAAAACATACATCTTGCATCATCTTTATCATTTAAGTTGTGATGAATAGTATAGATTTTTTATTCTAAACATCTTGAATCATTGCATCACATATCATTAACATACATTGCTTCATCATAAGCATAAACATTTGCATTATCCATCCATACATCCATATGCATACATCATCATCATAATAAAATCTTGTTTCACTATGGCACTGATTTAAATTGCATGAATTTATGAAATCCTGTTTCTGTATGTCTTCACTTAGGGCTTGCCGCCAACTTGCAATTAAAATGAATATCATAAGTTATGAAAATATGTTATAACCATCTCATGCTCCAAGTGGTTGATATTATTGATGAATAGCCAATTCATTTCAATCTTGTCTCATTTTGTTGAGCTATTAAGTGAGATTATCTGTGAACTTTTAATAACATGTTTATGAGTTTGGTGCAGAGATCATTAATATGTTATAGGGACCACCCTCCTGGGTCTTCTAGAGCCTGAAGTGTAGGAGGTTACTATTAAAATCCTCATCAGTTGGTCCAGGTCCTCTGAGCTTCCCTTGATTGGAATTGGCAATTCCATAGGTAGAATAGGAGATAAACCTGGTTTACATGAAAAAACACCAGCAAAATGGCGACTCCACTGGGGAACTAGCTGGAAATGCTTCTTGTCAGTAGGTCAGTTGTCCATTTTGCACAGAGTCCATTATAGTATCTATGAGATTTGATGGTTGAGCCTTTGGCGTTGTGTTTCTTTTATCCAGATCAAGTTTGTTAATTCAAGAATTGTATATCCCTCGTGCAAAGTGTCTTGTGCATTGTCAGTACAATAAGTCATGAAGGTTTTTAAAAGTATTGTTATGTGTTTTGAATAGTGAATATTCCCAAGATAATTGGGTGGTGACTTTGACAGTCTCTGCACCAGTGTGCACTTTATTTGAAGTTTATATAAATTGAAAGATCTTTGGACACGCATAGAGGAATGAAAAATACCAGGTCATTCATGAAGAATCATTCGGAATCTAGATTGGAAGGTGAACTTCCTAAAATAAAGAAGAAACCAAAAAATAGCAACACTGCTCCCGCGTCCCAGAATCCTGTACTTCAAGGTACAAGTAAGCCATTACATCCTATCCCTGAAACTTTTAAACATGTATCTAGACATTCTGAATCAGATAGTTGTGGATTTTTTGATGCATTGTTTAATACACCAGTCCAAGAGGATGGGACATGTCATAATAAAGGGCCCGTTAATATCCAATATGTTGAGATAAGAAGTAGGAGTAGAAGTCGAAGCCATCATAGAGAATGCACCAGTGATGTACCTCCTCCTCTCGCTGAAGATGATGGGAAACCTTTATTATTTGGACAGGAAGACACAAATCTAATAGATTTGAGTGAGACATCAAGTTCTGACATAACTTTGCCCGATCCTGAAGATGTTTTTGGGGATATTAGTTCTTTAAGAAGAGAAATCAAAAGGCAGGGTGAGCTTAGAATCAAGAAAGATAAAGAAAAGGAAACAGAATTGGTGAATGCTATTGTTGAAAGGGATAGATTGATGAGACAATTGGCGAAAATGAAACTCTTGAACCAAAATGGGCCAGACTTAGAAGAGGAAGGTCCTGTTGTACAAAAAATTGTTGATAAAGGAGTTAAGACAATGTCTAAAGAAGGTCTTGAAGGTCAATCTAAAGCTCAACCAAAGCCTATAGACCCAATACCCTTGCACCCTATTAAGTCACAATCAGATAATTCAAATCCTAAACCTGTTGTAGACAAGGGAAAATAGAAGACTGAAGGAATCAAAATAACTAAAAGGATAGTTTTCCAACAGCCTAAAAAAGATCCCCTCCCATATGTATCATCACACTTAGAAACTGCCTTAGAAAAGGTTAGAAGGGAAGGGGAAGCCTTAGTAGAGGAACTAGAGAGGACCGAAATCGAGGCTGCAAATGTAGAGAAAAGAAGGAAAATAATTTTCCTAAGGATGAAAAATTTGGATGGGCTAGCACAAGCCACAACTTCATCAGGTCATCAAGAGATTTTGAAAATTGATCCTAAACCTAGTCAAGAAAATATAACAAGTAGCTTTGGCCCAAGGATTCAGGCCACCAAGCTGATTAATTCACACCAAGATGGTTCTAAAGCACATAAAATTGATGGATCATTGCAAAGGAGGCCTATACAATTGGAGAGATATAGACAACTATTCTTTGATGGTATTCCAGGGTATCCAAACCCTATTCCTGATGAGTTGAGGGAAAAGATGAACAAATTTGCTAGGAATAATGCCTTTTCAGTTGAAGAACATTTAAAAGGCTTCATGGATATGTTAAATGATTATGAGGTAGAACATGAAGATGTCATCATGAAGATGCGAGGGATTGGTACAAGGGTCTACCAAATGCTAGTATTGGTTCATGGGAGGAGTTTGAAAAATGTTTTAAAGAACAATATGGTGGCAAAACAAATGCTAGTTTTATGTTAAATGAGTTCAACACTATAAAAAGATCAGCTAATGAGCCTGCAACATAATTTAACCTTAGATTCCAAAAGGCCATGTACAAATTGTTTCAAGTAATGAGGATTGATGAAAATGTTTGCTTGACTACTTATTTCAATGCTTTTGATGCTAAAATGGCATATCTTCTCTGAGATAAGGACCCTAGAACCATGAGGGATGATTTTAGAGCAGCTATTAATATTGAAAGTAATAGAAGAGCCTCTGGTAAATGTGGTAGGATGGAAGAGCCTACTCTTTTGAAAAATCCTAGAGACAGGACTGAAAAAGTCTCCACCGTAGGCATTAAAGATGATGAGAAATGGGATAAGGTCCTTAGCACCTTGAAGCATATCAAATATACTATTGCTAAATAAGAAAAGGGTCTTGGAGGTGACAAGCAGCAATATAATAAGAATGATAAACCTCCTAGACTGAAGAATTATCCTTATAATACAAATTAGAAAAATGGAAAACCAATATTACCTGTCCAAAAGCCTAAAAATGATCAACAGATACCAGATCCTTTGCATAAGCATTTTGTAAATCTGGAAAAAGATAGACCATGGTGTGTGGTATGTGAACACCCTCATGATCATAATTTTTGTGGTGTTGCCCAGCTGCTTGCTGCAGAAGGAAAGGAAGAGAATGTTCATCAGCACACTCCTAATTTCGAGCAAAATGATGTAGATTGTTGCATGGCTCGGTCATATATTGATGAGGTTGAGTTCTCCTCTGCTGAGGAATTGCAAGAGCCTGATGTGAATCATCAATGACAGAAGAGTGAATTGTACCATCAATAAGTTTTTTCTGATGAAGAAGATGAGTTTAATCACCATGCTTGCAATATGGAACAGGCTGAGGACCAAGTATCCTTACGGAGACCATCAGAAGATGAAATTGCCTAGTTAATTGAAGAGATGGTTGCTCAGATGAGAAGTACATTACATTTGAGGAATAGGATTGTGGGTGGTGAACAAGGCAAGCCTGCTAGTCTTTTCATTAAGGAACAAAAAGATAAAAGCAAGGATATCAAAGAAGATATTAAAAATGATGTCAAAATCAAGGATGTCAAAATTGACAAGATATGGGCCAAGAAAACTGAGATCCAAAGGCCCAGTGAAGATACTAATCCTCTATTGGTGAAAACCAAAGTGATTGCCAAGTCTATTGAAGTATTTCCAGAGGAAAAGCACAAGAAGCTTGAAGGAAAACAACAAAGGGAGAAGAACGAGGTTAATGATAGTATGATTCCTAATTTCCCCAAATATACACCTGTTGATATATTTCAAGTACTATCTCATGTTAAGGTTACTGTACCATGGCTTGAGATGATGAGAATAGATGAGCATAGAGAAAAGACAATAGCCTTGATTGATGGAATTCCTAATGATAAATTGGAACAAGGAAATTGTAAAGAAATTAGGGAAAAGAAAGAAATAGAAGTGAAAGAGCTAGAGGGAATTGTAACTCAAATTCCCCAAATGTACCTAGGGAATTCTGTTAATATGTGTTTGGAGAATATCACACCCTTTTTCTTGAGTGTTAATATCAATGGGAAAACTTTGAGAAATTGCATGATAGATTCAGGGGCATCAAATAATGTTATGCCAGTAAAGATTATGGAAGCAATGGGCCTGACAGTTGACACTAATAAGGGAAAATGTTATGCATTGGACTCAAGGGAGGTGCCTGTTATTGGGACAATTAAAGCTCTGCCTTATGTGCTTACTCAATATCTTGATAGAGTTTTGGCCATGACTGTTTTAGTTGCAGACATTCCCCCCCATTTTGGGATGCTATTATCACAAAAATGGAGTGCCTCAATGGGAGGCAACATGCAATGTGATTTGTCATTTGCTACCTTTTGCATTGATGGAAAAGATGTCAAGATTGAAAGAGAATCAAAGGTGCCTCAAATGATTGAGCATAGCCCTACTGAGAATTTGACATGTTTTACTGATTGTGGCATAAATGAGTTCAGAGCTGAGGAACCCCCTAACAATTATGATAAGCTTGTTGCACCAATTGATGCAGAAATTGAAAGTCTGTCAGACTGTGATAAT
Source organism: Sequoiadendron giganteum (assembly GCA_007115665.2). Lineage (NCBI taxonomy): Eukaryota > Viridiplantae > Streptophyta > Pinopsida > Cupressales > Cupressaceae > Sequoiadendron > Sequoiadendron giganteum. Next base: position 454,004,441 of record CM021104.1, on the reverse strand, counting down.
TTGTGGACTATGTTTTTTGATGGTGCAAATTCTGAGGGATCTGGTGCAGGTGTGTTGTTGAGGTCACCAGGTGGTAAAACTTTTAAATTCTCTTTTACCCTATTATTTGAATGCACTAACAATATAGCTGAATATGAAGCATTGTTGTTAGGATTAAGGTTGGCTCAAAAACATGGGATCAAGAAGCTCAAAGTGATTTGAGATTTGGAGCTTGTAATCTCCCAAGTCAGATCCCTATACATGTCAAAAAACAAGAGATTGAAACAATATAGAAATGTTGTGTGGGATGAATTGGAGAGTTTTGATGCTTTTGGGATAAACTGGATGGAGAGAGGACATAATAAGGTAGCAAATTTGTTGGAAAATATTGCATAAAGGCTGGATGATATGACTTATGCTGGAATTTTGAAGGTTGAAGTGCAAACTAGACCATCCGTTCCTGATAAAATTAAGAACTGGCAGGTTTTTGATAGTGATGATGATATATTGAGATTTTTAAATTGTGTGGACGAATATGAAACTCAAGAAATAGATTTTGGAGCTTTTGTTGAAAACATTGATGGTAAAGATATTGTGTTTGGGAATGAAGTCATTCAATTAAAAACTAACACAATTCCTAAGGGTTTAGTTGTCCTTGAAAGGGTGTTTGATAACCAAGATAGGGTTAAGGTTAATCGTGCTACACCTCATCCTAATGATTTGGAGGAGGTAAATTTAGGGATTGATGCATCACCAAAGGTAAGAAAGATGTTGATTGACTTGTTGAGGAAATTCAGGCATGTGTTTGCTTGGTCTTCTGATGATCTTAAGGCTTATAGACAAGATTTGTTTCAACATGAGATTCCTTTGAGTAGTGATGCTAAACCTTTTAGGCAAAAGAAAAGACCTATTAATCCTACCTTGGCTCCAAAAATGCAAGAAGAACTCACTAAGTTAAGAGATGCAGGAATTATCAAACCAATTAGACATTCATCTTGGGTATCTAATTTGGTACCTGTGAGATAGAAGAATGGAGATATTAGACTATGCGTGGACTTCATAAATTTGAATGTATCTTCGTTAAAGGACAACTATCCATTGCCAAATATGGAAGCTATGTTGCAAAGAGTAATAGGTCATGAATTAATGTCCATGATGGATGGGTTTTCTGGCTATAACCAAGTCATGGTTAAAGAATCTGAACAATTTAAGACAACTTTCACTACACCTTGGGGGACTTATGTCTATGTGAGAATGCCTTTTGGTTTGAAAAATGCAGGAGCTACTTTTCAAAGAGCTATGGATGTGGCATTTTCAGATTTCATTAATTTGTTCTTGGTAATTTATCAGGATGATCTAACAGCGTTTTCCAAGAAAGAGGATAATCATTGTGGACATCTTGAGAAAATATTTATCAAGGCATTGGAATATGGCATCTCCTTGAATCCCAAGAAATGTATTTTTGGAGTGAGGGAAGGAAAGTTGTTAGGACGTATTGTTTCTAAGGATGGAGTCAGAATTGATACAGAGAGGGTAGATGCAATAGACAAGGTTTTGCAACCTCGAAGTGTTAAGGGAATCCAGTCCTTTTTTGGGCAAATCAATTTCCTAAGAAGATTTGTTACAAACTTTGCTAAAATAATTCGCCCTATTTCTAAAATGCTTAAAAAGGGGGCCAAGGTTGAGTGGGAAGAAACATCAACACAAGCTTTCCATGATATTAAGCAAGCTATCAAAGAAGCACATGTGTTAAAAACCCCTAACTTTTCCAAACCTTTGCAGATTTTCTCGTTTGCCTCTGCACACCATTGCAGCGATGTTATTACAAAAGAATGTTGAAGGTTTTGAGCAACCTATATCCTTTTTTAGCAAATCCTTGCAGGCGACAGAACTCAAGTATGATATAAATGAAAAATAGGCATATGCACTAGTGAAAGAAATAAAAGCTTTCAGGCCCTATTTGATGGGAGCCATTATAATTGCTTATGTGCCCAATGCTGTTGTAAAAGACATTTTTACACAACAAGAAGTGTCAGGAAGGAGGTGTAGATGGATTAATAGGATCCAAGAATTCAACATTGAAATTCAGATTACTAAGTTAGTGAGGGGGCAAGGATTGGCTAAGCTTATGACCCAAAGTAATCTGGAGGCTAACCAGATAAATTTACTTAAAGAAGAGGAGAGATCACACATATGTGATATGGATCATTCTGACTGGTATAAGGGTGTGATTTATTATTTGCAAAAGATGAATTGTCCTGATGAGTTGAGTGAAAATGAGAAAAGGACATTGAAGTTACATGCAATCAAGTATGTTATCATAATAGGAAAACTCTGGTGGAGAAATGGAGAAGGTGTCATGCTAAAGTGTGTAGATCAGGATCAGGCTAAGAAACTTTTGAATGAAATGCATAGTGGAGTCTGTGGAGGGCATTATATGGCCAAAACTACTGCACACAAAATAATGAGAACTGGATTCTGGTGGCCGACCATTTTCAGGGACACATATTAGTTAGTGAAGAAATGTGATGCTTGTCAGCATTTCTCTAGTAAGTTAAAATTTTGTGGTAACTTACCTTTAAAACCAATTGCAGTTCAATCTCCATTTCAGCAATGGGGAATTGACTTTATAGGGGAAATAGCTTGCAAATCAAGTGGGGGTCATTCATGGATATTGGTGGCCACTGATTATTTTACTAAGTGGGTGGAAGCGATTCCAACAAGGAAAGCAACTAGTAAGGTGGTTATTGACTTCTTGATGAATAACATAGTGACCAGATTTGGGTGTCCTGAAAGGATTGTATCAGATAATGCAATGTGTTTTAGATCTGAGGAATACATGGGATTTTGTGAAAAATATGGCATCCAAATTTCTTATTCATCACCTTACCACCCATAGGGAAATGGACAAGCATAATCCAACAATAAAGGCTTGATGAAGATTATCAAGAGGATCCTGGATCAAAATAAGAAGGCATGGGATTCTAAGCTAAAATCAGCAATCTGGGCAGACAGGATGACAGTGAAGAAAGCAATAGGATGTGCCCCATTTGACTTAGTGTATGGGATAAATGCAAGGTTTCCTTAGAATAACCTCATGGAAATGTATAAATTTGTCTAGATGTATGATAATGAGATAGAAGACGAGATGCAATTGAGAGTGGAAGCCCTCATAGAGTTAGATGAAACTAGAAGGGAAGCTCAAATAAGAAATGCCAAATGACAGTTGCAAGTAAAAAAATTGTATGACAAGAGAAAAATTGTAAGAAATTTCCAGAGTGGAGATATGGTCTTAATGTGGAATGCCAGGTTGGAAGACAAGGGGAAACATGGAAAATTTGATGCAATTTGGCTAGGACCATTCTTGATAAATGACAAGTGGGGGGAAAGTTCGTACTTTCTCCAAGAAATGACCAGTGAAATTCTTGAATTCCCTATTCATGGACAATTCTTGAAGTTGTACTTCGATTGAGGTAATGTTTTCCATGAACAGTAGGTTTAGTTCTGTACATAGTTTTGCTGTTGGTCTTGGTTTTTGTGGGTTTGGTTTTTTCTGGGTTTTCCTTTTGGTTGTCTCTGCAACTGGTCTGCTCTACCTGAGATTCTATTATTCTCACTTCATTCCAGTGGAATGAACGTCCCCAACTGGAGCCTAATTTTTAAGGTCCTTGGTCTTCTGTTATTTCTGGTTTGTCTTGTTTTTTTTAGGGTACCTGAGAATGGATTTATGCCTTGCTCCCATGGGACCTTGATTTTCTATTGTTGGGTTGGGTCTTTTTCGTCGTTACTTTTGGAGAGGGTCTTTTAAGAACAACTTATGTCCTATGTGATCATCTAGGCATGGCCCCTTTTAATATAAAATGAAAATTTTTGACCAACCTTTTATTCGCCTAAGTCTAAACCGGTCCATGCTTTATCTATTAAAAATAACCTTAAGTCATCAACTGTCGTTGCCCTAGGCGGTGTCTTTTTCCCCTTTATTTTCCTGTGTATTTTAAATATTTTGCAAGGGTTATTTTACCGATCGTTGATCTTCTTAAGTTTGATCTTAATCGTTGCCCACCATCCCGCGATGACATCACTGCTGGCTTTTGGGCGATCGCGATATCAGGGGTGAGCGCCACGTGTCTTAAGTTGTCGTGCTGAAGGAAGTAAATAAAGTGTTTAATTTATGTGTTGAAATTTAGGGCATTATCAAGCAGGTTACTTAACCACATAGGAAATGCACATGCTTGTAATCAACGACAATGTATTAATCTTGATGGAAAAGTTGCTCGACATATATATATTGATGCTACCTCCTGTTTTGATCGTCGAGATCATAGATGGTGGAGATCAATGGTTGCCCGCTATCGCGTGATCCTAAACCAAGAGGAGTTTAGTGATCGTGATATCGCGGGTGAGTGCCACGTGTACTTTTTGAGGCTGCGTTCTATGGTGGGCCCTTGATGATGACATGGAAGTGTTGTCAACTTTTTTGAAGACAACTATTCGATGATCTGACAGAAAGATGAGATCGACGGCGAGATTTTAAACTTGCATCAAATGAAATTGAAGTCATTGGCGTGGCACACAAGTAAGCTTTAATGGCAAATGAGACATCTACTTGGCTATTTTTATCATTTCTGAGTATTTAAGTTCATAATCACATTGCCATAAAGACATTCAAGTGTTTGCGAAGTGATCCAGGACCAGAGATAGAAGTTTTCAAAGCAATTTCAGCATGGGTTTGTTTGTTGTATAGCATGAATTCCGTAAGTTGATTTCTCTTACCACTATTTTTTTTTTAACGTGATTCAAGAAAAGGTTGCATTGTGTTATCGGTGGTCTTCTTGGTTAAAGTTATGGGGTTACTGTTCCTTTTGATTATGAGAAATTGGCAAGACTCTGCTGTAGTTCCGTTTTGGGTAATTTTAGTTTGTCTTCAAATTTGTTTTTGAAGAAGCCCTAATTTTTAAAATGGCACCACCAAAGCAACATTCTAGCCATATAGATTACATACACAAAAATTTATATGATGATTTCCTGGACCAATTCCCTTTATCAACAAATGACAGGAAGAAAGGTTTGGTCTTAATGAATGGGACAGCCCTAGGTGAGAGATTAAGATGTAAAAATTATAATATTGCAGATGCCAGAGTACCTGTGATGGGTTTGGAGTTGTTTAGAAGATGGTATGGGCAACGCAATGTGTCTCACCCTTTTTCAAACAGTTGGAGATATGATATGGGAAAACTTGTGGTACCAAATGTGTTTCTGGATGTTGACTTACTTAGGGCAGTTTCTACACGATATGACCCTGTCACACAAATTATCAGAGATAATGATGGCGGTGTTCTATTGAGTGTGAATGCAGATACAATTCATCAGGTCTTTGATTTGAGTGAGTATAGCTCATTTCTGGTTTGAATTGACTTTGAGGAGATGAAGCAAGAATATGCCAGATCTCAGCCTCTTTTTAGGTCAAGATTGCTTCCCCCTCATTTGGCCAGGGTAGGCAGTTCAACAATTCACATTAGCCCAATAGACTGAGAGCCTTTTAGGCTAAGTTGTTTCACTGATCATTTCTTGGCAACGTTCTATTCACTTTGCCAAATTATTGGTTTCAACCCTAACACTGTGATACCCATCGCTTATATGTTCATGGGGGCTCAGATTCAGCACCCTAATTTTTCTATGATTTATGACTATGCTTCATTCCTTGCTGTAAGGATACATGAGGGTTTTTTGAAGTTGCACAATAGAGATTTTGGTACTCCTTTCTTTTGGTACTCCTTATTAATGCATATGTATTTGCATGAGAATGCTGACTTCTTCTCGAAAAAAATGGAGCTAAGGCGAGAGGTAAATGGAGAGAGATTACCAGTACAGGCTTGGAATGTAGACATGTCTGGTAACAAGGGAGGTGCTAGTTTTGTGCAGTTTGATAACTGCTTTGCCTCTAGGCTTAGGGCTAAATTGGTGGTGAATGTACCAAGAATTCTTAAGGAGTTGCATGATTTCCTCCAACTCAAAATAAGGAAACCTGATTTGAAGGTATGCCACAATTGGGGTGACATTATTCTTTACCCTGTGAGTACTATTTGAGGGTTTATGGTTTCCAGGGAGCTCCTCATATTCTCCCATATAATGTGCCATCAAGAATGAGATTTGCATAAGTGATGTGGCAATTAGGCTGCATTCATGAAAAAAATTTGATAGGAAGGGGAAAAGGGACTTTGTTCCCTGATTATACAGTTGTCTCTGACTTTGTTTTCACCAAGGGAGGATGGGTCCATTTTGACCATATTTTGATGAATACCATTTGAAGAATGGATCTAGAAGACAACATGACCCTGAGGGTTTCTTTGCCGTATTTAGGTAGAAGATTAGGGGTGGTAAATTCATTCATGTTTTCAACTTCCCCGAGGATTTAATAAGAAATGAATTTGATTTGAACCAGCAAGAATTGAATAAAGAGAAGTGGATTGCATATGAGAAAATGTTAGCCATGGTACATAAATTGGATCCAAGGTATGATCCATTGATGGAGTTTACAAGGATATTATGAACATCTTGAGGACTAAGAAGGCTAATTTAGAATTAGACTTGGGGATTCAGGAATCAGAGGTGAGGCCTGAGGAAACAAGGCCAAATTACCAGCCATTAGTGGATAGACCTCTATACAGGAGGAAGAAAAATAGTAGTAGTGATGAAGAGCTAGGAAATAAAAAGGGAAAACAAATAATGAAAACATTATCACTGCCGAGTCATGGGATCAGGAAACTTGGTGGGATAAAAATTATAGATTTGGATTCACCACCGAATAATAATCCTATGGAGCTGTCATCAGAGCCAAGCCCTAAGAGGCAAAGGATTGAAGAACCATAGGAGGTTCTGGTGGATGAAATAGTTATAACTAACCAAGAAATGTAGGTCGGTATCCCCTCTCCTCCTAGATTAGCACAATTGGTGCTCACTGATATGGATATAAAGGGGCAGTATGTGCAAGATGCCAGGATGGAAGCCTGCAAGGCATTCATGGATGATGATGCCTTTGTGAAAACTCCTATATTCTTGCAACTGATTTGGAGAATGAAGCTAGAAGAATATCAGGATAAGTGCAAGAGCAGGAGAGATTTAAGACCTGATAGGTTAGACCAGGAGAATGATGATGAAGTAAAGTCTGAATTGATGGAGAAATTCAAAAACATCACTCTTGAGGAAGGAAGGAAACTTGTGACCCAAGCAGGTGTCTTACTCCTCCCTGAATGGGACATAGCTGATGTTGTGGCATTCAATGCTATTATGCAATCCAAGCATCCTATGTAGAGTAGTGAAGAAGAGGTCAAGGCAGCCCTGCAGGATTCTGCTTTTAGTGAAGAATATGAGACATTAGCCATATGGGCACTGGCACCTCAGGGCAGAAAACCAAATGTCGCAGATATTAGCCCAAATCTAAGAGGCGGGCTCATTATCAAAAGAGCTTTTGAAGCCTCAGTAACAAAAGCCACAAGCCTGACACTGAATGTGGCCAAATTGGCCCAGAGGATAGCAGAAAGGGAAGAGGTTGAAAGGAGAAGTCTGATGGAAAAATATAATGCAATAATCGAGGAATACAGTAAAATGCAACAAAGAAATGTTGAGCTACAGTCTGAAGTAGATAGGTTAAAGTATGGGCAGGTGGGAGAATCTTCCAATGCTCCTATTGTCAGAGAAATACCTACTACTTTGAGGTCATTACCCCCTACTATCCCAATCATTTCTATCCCTGGATCCCCAATTCAGACATCAGATCCTAGTCATGTGCCAGAGCCGGTTGAAGAGGAAATGGAATACTCTGTGGACCCCACCAAAAAGCAGATGATGAGTAAGATCACAGAGTTACAGGCTGCCCTAAAAGCTAGTGAGAATGATGCCATGGCCAAACACAATGAGGTGGTGGACACTGTGTTGAGGCATTTGAATAAGAAGGTTGACTCTAGGCTGCCATCTGTTCATTCTTTATATTCTTTATTTTTGACTGGTTTACAAAATATTAACAGGGATCGTGATGTTGTCTTACCCTTGGTTGAGAAGTGGATCCCTCGTGCCACTAACTTGGACATTATGTTTAGGGCTTCCAATTTTGATGCAAATAACAGGCCTCAATTATTAAAACCTACTCAAGGTTTTGTGAAATCATTAAAGGGATTCCGGGCCCTACCTGATGACTTGAGTAAGAAAATTGGAGAATTAGTAAAAGGTTTTAATGATTGGAGTGATACCTTTTTTCCTGATATATTGGATGCACAAGGAAACATCAAGGCACTTCAATAGTGGCAAGAAAGGGTAGAACAAGTTATCACTGCACAAATCAAATTGATTTGTGATGACTCATATCATGACTTGTTAGTAAGCAGCATGGATAAAATAATTAATACTAGCATGTTTCTGGAGTCATTTGAAAGAGAAGCCAACCAGGTTGCAGTGAAATTCACACCTTACAATACTAGGGTGATTGAGGTGGTGAATTTTAATTGGCCCACGGATGAAGAGTATCAAATTTGGGTAGACAAGTACCTAACTGATGAGGAATGAAATGGTTTTTCCACTGGCAACTTATAGCTCAGTGGGTACAGTGTAACTAATTATGGTTTTGATTCCATGATAGTTTTTGAGTGCAGATTTTGAGATGTAACTAATGCAATAGCTGTTGTATGAAGGCGAAAGATAAACGGGAAGATGTTCAAGGAATGGGAAGTCTTAATCATTGTTTTGAAGGGGTGCATAGCGGTCCTATTGATTCATGACATGTGTAACTTCTGGCCCGATGCTTGTTTGCTCCTTCATTTCTATAAGAAGAATTTCAAGGCCAGAAGTAGGGGTTAGCAAGCCCAAAATTCTGATGGTTGAGTCTAGGTCTAGTTGCAAAACATATTGTAAGAATTTCATTTTATGAATGTTAAGGCAATTTAGGTTTGGGGTTCACTTGTAATGGGTTTTATGTTTATGAAATTCCAAGGTTCATAACAGTACTAGCATTTGAGTTACAATGATATATCTTGAGCTCTTGTCTCTCCTGTATACAGACATATCATAATTTTGAATAAAATGATCAAGGATTATGATGTTCATCTCATTGTTGTGATGAGTATGTTTCTGTTTTGGCTTTAATTCAAATAATTAATTAAATGCTTGGATGGAATCATAGATGGGTATTTTTGTAAAAGGATTTGGTAAGAAGTATTGGAATGGGATAGGGATTGACAATATTGCCAGGGATCATATGTGTTATGTGTTTGAATCTGTTGTTGCTTCCTGAATGTTTGTGAACTTGACTCCCCAATGGTATATGGCACTGATCTAAATTGCATGAATTTATGAAATCTTGTTTTTGTATGTCTTCACTTAGGGCTTGCCGCCAACTTGAAATTAAAATGACTATCATAAGTTACGAAATGATGTTATAACCATCTCATGCTCCAAGTGGTTGATATTACTGATGAATAGCCAATTCATTTCATTCTTGTCTCATTCTGTTGAGCTATAAAGTGAGATTATCTGTGAAATTTTAATAACATGTTTATGATTTTGGTGTAGAGATCATAAATATGTTATAGGGATCACCCTCCTAGGTCTTGCAGAGCCCGAAGTGTAGGAGGTTACTATTAAAATCCTCGTCAGTTGGTCCAGGTCCTCCGAGCTGCCCTTGATTGGAATTGGCAATTCCATAGGTAGAATAGGAGATAAACCTAGTTTACATGAAAAAACACCAACATATGCATCCATCCTACATCCACAAATTATCAACATACTTACATCTCGCATAATCATAGCATATCATAAAACATACATCTTGCATCATCTTTATCATTTAAGTTGTGGTGAATAGTATAGATTTTTTATTCTAAACATCTTGAATCATTGCATCACATATCATTAACATACATTGCTTCATCATAAGCATAAACATTTGCATTATCCATCCATACATCCATATGCATACATCATCATCATAATAAAACTGAATAAGAAAATACACAAAGAAATGCATCCATATCATTTGCATAAGCATAACATCTACATATCATATCATCCATCCCATAACATATCATGAAAAGATACTTAAAAATAATATAATATTGCATTCATCATATCGTTACACCCCATAACATCTAAATATAATTGCATAAGCATACATAAGAATCACATCCAATCATCATATAAAAGTACATCCATACATTCGTAAGCATGCAATAAAGAGAACACATCATATCATATCAAATTCATATCATATATATATGAAAAACTCATGACTGTCATGGTACAATATCTGAATCAGTGTATGTATATTGATCATAAATTCAATATCCACGAGGCTATCAAAAAGGATCCCATGAATGTATATCTGTATAAAATAATCATGCTATCCCTAATGGCTACTCCCCTCTCTATCCTCGCTAGCTTGTCTATCTTGTTGATCCTCTGCTCTAGGGTGTTCCCCACTCCTCTATGAATAATTAGGTTTTTTGAGTGCCTATGGGACATCCTTGTGATAGTTCATCCTATAGTAGGTTGCCTCAGGCACAACCTCTCTATATAATTTGGCACACTATCCTCCCCTAAGTTGCATCTGACATAGTCTCAAGCTACTAATTCTATCTAACCTCCTAAGTCAACTGCATCTTGACAGTATATCTAAGATTTCGCTCCTGGTCTCTCTCAGATGTCAAGGCCATTATCTATTGTCTGGCATGATCTCTCTCAATAGTGATTATCAAAACCTACTGGCGGGCCTGATCCCTCACTCGTAATAGTCTAAATTTTTTGTTGTAACTGCTAAATATTTAAATCTCGAGGGTTTGGCCCTAGTGGTGGCTGCTATTATTTAGGAGGCTGCTAATCCACTAGTGGTGCCCCTATATTTTCCCATCCTATCCATCCTGGCCATCATGGCCATCTTTTCCTTTGCCTCTACCTCTGTCTCTACCTGCACTCCTCCCTCTCGGTATCCCTCATGGAGGAGCACCCATTGGATCTTTCAACTAACAAGGGGTTGTGAATCATGCATTGTATGTAGGCATCATCCAAGCATACACCTACCCTTGATCGTAATCCCATGGCTAAGCCACTAGTTTCCTAAAGCCCTCAACCACCTTGTGGATTGCAATCGTAGGTCCTCACATGGGTACCTCTCGTCCTGACCTAACAAAGATGGCTCTTTATGCATCATCTGGCATATCCTGCCTGTCTCCAAACTACCTAGCCACCCTATCTAGTAGGTATCTCTTGATGATGGTGTGCTCTCAACTCTACATTTACTAGGTCTATCAAGTGAGTAAGATTTGTTTAACATCATCATACCACACTGGCATCTGAAGCCAGGGTTGCCACCTGAAGATTGTCATATCATCAAGCACCCTGCACCAATATGAAATCCAAAGTTTCCTCGTATGTTGTAAAGTAATGCTGCCTTTATATGACCAAACCATTAGATCATCTGGCTCTACGTCAACCATCTAAATGATTGGTCAAAGCACAACGATGTCCTCCCAAGCCCAAATGTGTGGTAATGTAACTCTTGTGCCAATCGTCGTGCCATCACAGTATACAAAATCAATCATGTTATGATACAATGAGGCTAACATCATTGGCCCCCATGCAAACAGATTCCTCCTGAATAGAATCTTGTACCAAGCCAGGCCCCATCCTGGACTGAAACCTCTACTTCGTCGATCTAGAGCGACCAAGCTAGAGATGATCTATACAATGATCAATCTAAAAGTGGGAAGCCAACCTTTGTACATCTTGAGGTTGATATACAAAGTGACTAGAATGATGTCCTCCAAGTCCATCACCTCATGATAGGCATCATAATCGACATTGATGTCATATCACATGATCACCATACATTCTCCAGTGTCACCATCACCTCGCTAATAGGAAGGTGGAATGATGAGGTCTCGTTGTGTCATCACTCACACAATACTATTATCATCGCCAAGTGTGTCTGAATGATGAGAATGTACACAATGTACAACATGACACTCTCCCAAGTGCTCCTATTACAACTCAGATAAATCACCAATTCTCTCCAAAATTGTGGGCCGATGCTTGTGGGACATCAAAGGAAGAATAACCTCCTACACCCACGAAGCATAAAATGTCAAAATCCAATTTTTTTTGGCTAAGTTTTGAATTTTTAGCTCCAAAATGACAATAGCATCGCTATTTACAATAGCGTCTCTACAATTCAAATTCTAAACTGTGACGCCCAAGGCATTTAAAATGTAAATCGTAAGTCATGTCATTATAAACAAATGCACCACAATTTAAACTTTGGAAACCCTAACCCCAATTTTCAAATCGTAAAGAGTGTCACTATAAACATATGCATCATGATTAAGAAATGGAAACCCCAATTATAAATTGTGAACTACGTTGCAATACACATATGCATCACTTAAATTCAAATTAGCATCATCGATTCTAGAAATAGTGTTGCTCTAGAGCAACACCAACAAAGTTTAAACTTCAAAATGCATTTAATGTATCAAAAAGTCAAATTTCAAATGAAGTTTTGAATCACATATCGATAGTCCTATGCCTGGAAGCCTCTGGTACTCTAGAACTTGGTCAAAAATGTGTCATGTGAGAACTTGTTGTGCCATTTCATCAGAGGGTCAGAGCTCAAGTTGGAAGAAATTATTAAGGTGTGAATGCACAAATGAATTGAAAGTGACCCTTCTTAGCTTATTTATACATCTAAATTAGGGTTTTTTGCCCTAATTTAACCTTAAAACTAGGGTTTTTTCATCATTTTCACCAATCTTATTAGTTTGAACCTTATTTTGCATCTTTTTTCACATTTTTGGCATGTTTTTTGCATCCCACAACCTTTTTGGACCCATGGGGAAGCTTTTAACCTTTGTTGAGAAATCAACGCAAAATTCAAAATTTCTGCCCAATTTATCGAGGGGGTAGGGAATCAGTTTAATCCTTCAGATGGGACATCTAAAAAAATGAAAAACAAATTATTTTGATTTATGTAGTAGTTTTTTCCTCTGAAGAGCATTAGTATTTGAACTAAAGTAGCAAGTACCTCACTTCAAACAGGGAAAAAATATAGACATTGAAAAATGTCCTGAGTCATATCATACACTCGAATCAGGTATAATAACATCATTTTCTCTTGAAAGCCATCCTCTTTTTTCTTAATTACAAATTAGCCTACATATTTAATTAATTGCATCATTTGCATCTATTAACCTTGTGTGAGGGGGAATATGGACGTTAGATTAATGATCCAAGAAGGACATGAACTGCGATTTGATGAAGAAATCTAATCTACAACCAAAAAGCTTAAATCTAAAATCTAGAAACTCCTGCACATACAAAATTGAAAATATTCTATTGCAAATATGATGAGGAACCTACTGATTACCAAATGAAATGAATACAAATGATATCTTTTACCATCCCATAGTGAAGAGTATTCACTTGATGTTGGATTTCTCTTATCATAGCGAAGCTTCCACATTTTGTGTGCCAAGTGTGGATGAATGCTTGTTGTGTTTGGTTGACCGAAGACAATTGATGAAGCTCTCTCAAGGATGATCTTGACAACACTTTTTTGCTCAATGTATGTTAATTCTCTGATCCTTTTTTGTGAGGAGAGAGGTTTGTTATATATAAAATGAGATTCGAAATGGACGATCAAGATCGTTTTGAAGAATATCAAGATCAATGGTTGGAGTGTGTTGAGAGAATTGTGCAAAGTGGATTTCATAATTTGTGTGATTGGAAAATGGATTGGCTAGTCAAGAATGTGATTGATCAGTCGGGATTGTGATGTTTTAGTTAACATAATAGATTGATTAGTTAACAAATTAGATTGCTTAGTCAACAATTGTAATTTTCTCAATCAAAAAGTGGGTGAGGAATAAGAATTAATTGATTTAATTAATTAATTCCTTTTTGGAGTTTGAATGTGCAAATCAAGTTGCATTAGTTTTGATTTGATTTTTGATAATTGATTTGAATAGTTTGATTTAATTATTCAAATTTTAGAGGGAAAGTGTCGTAATTAAATTATTATTTAACAATTTAATCCACTTAGGGGAATAAGGCGATTTAGTGACGTAATTAAATAATTGGAGTTATTTAATTAATCAAGACAAAATAAGGTGGGATTAGAACTTTATTAAATAAATGAGATTTTATTTAATTGGTCGAATTGATGAAACATGAATTAGTCAAATAATGTTGTTTTATTTAATTAATAGAGGATTTAGGGTTTTTGGAACTTTATTAAATAAATGAAATTTATTAAATTTGTTCAAAATGATGAAAAAGTGAATTAATTAAATAATGTTGTATTATTCAATTAATATAGGAATTAGGGTTTTTGATGTCGTTTTGCTGTGGCGAGATGTGGTGTCATGCGGGAACACTGCGATATGATTTGAGACGATCTAAGACATTACGAGATGATTTCGAGTCATTCCGAGTTGTTATGGGATAATTCCAAGTCATTTTGAAGTGTTAAGGGATGATTCTGAGTCATTTTTGAGATATTACAAGATGATTCTGAGTCATTCCTAAGTGTTAGGAGATGATTCTGAGTCATTCTAAAGTATTATGAGATGATTTATAAGTCATTTTAAAGTGTTATGAGAGGATTTCAAGTCATTTCAAAGTGTTACAGGATGATTTCAAGTCATTTTGAAGTGTTACAGGATGATTCTGAGTCATTCTGAAGTGTTATGAGATGATTCTAAGTCATTTTGAGATGTTACATGATGATTCTGAGTCATTATGAATTGTTATGGGATGCTTCTAAGTCATTTTGAACTCTTACAGGATGATTTTGAGTCATTCCAAAATGTTATAGGATGATTTTGAGTCATTCTGAGATGTTACAGGATGATTCCAATGCATTATGAGATGTTACAGGATGATTTTGAGTCATTCTGAGATGATCAGAGATGGTGTTCCATATAGTTTGATGTTGTTTGAGGTTGTTCAGTGGTGTTTGATGTCGTTCAATTTTGTTTGATGTCATTCAAGGTTGTGTGATAGGTTTCAAGTCATTTTTATATGTCTACATTTTGCCCCTCTTTGATACAAAGTACTGGTTGCTTTGTTTCAAATATTTTGTTTTTAAGATTAAGTTTTTTGAAAAAAATTATGCCCCACTATGCCCTAGTGTTCAAATGAATTATGGTAGGACTCTATGCTACCCCCTCGAGAGGTTGACCAAAAATTTCAAGCTTTCAGGTCAGGCTCTTGGCACTATTGTATTGTCATTTCAATGTTTTCAATTGAAATATTCTATGTTAATGTGCACCGTTTCTCATTTCTGAGCTTCTAATTTATAAGTAGGAAGATTTCCTAAGTGTAATTAGGGTTTCCTTGAGGTGTTATATAGGTAATTTGTGCTTGGTTCCTTTTGCTAATTCTTGTCTCTGGATTCCACATTTTGTCAATTGTTGAGGGAGAATGTCAAGATTTGAGGTTGCCCCACATTGTTATAAGCTCGTTCAAGAGTATAGACGGCCTTCAAACATCGGTGTTCTAGTATGTACCTTTTTGGCTTTCACTTTCATCATGTTTTTATTCTTGTTTTGCGTGTGCAAAATACTGTCAAAAAAACATGTTGGTTTTGAGGTTTTGGCACATTTGACTTTGTTTTGGTGCATTTATCAGGTGTTTTTGTCCAAAAACTTACGCATTTGTTTTGAGCAGTTGTTCAAAAACTGCACAGTTGTCTTGAAACTACACACTTGGTAGGAAACTGCACCCAAGTTTTTGTGCAATTGTCCTAAAACTACGCATTTGCTCAAAATTGGAGCTTTTGTTTGTCTATTGTTGAGCATTTTTCCTAGAATCTGGTAATTAACTCTTTGTGCATCATTTTTATTTTAGCTTTTTTCTAAACCCTAGTATGTGTCTGTTTACCATCATGAATGTCATTTTTCATCATGTTTACATTCTAAAACTTTGGCTTGTGTTTTTTTACCATCTCCATTGTCATTTTTTTACCTAACAAGTGTCATTTTATGTTGTTTTATTGTTTAGAGTGAAACCCTAGTTTGTGATCATTTTGTTACCATTCCTATGTTGTAAACCCTATTTTTTGTCCATTTAGTGTCATACATGTTGTTTGTCATCTAGAATGTGTTATTTTATGTTTCTTCGATTGTTTAGAGTGGAACCCTAGCTTATGTTCATTTTTTGTTAAGCATTGTTTTGTTACCATGCCTGTGTTGTAAACCCTAGCTTGTGTCTGTTTAGCATCATAGATGTCATTTTTTCATCTAGCATGTGTCATTTTATGTTTCTTCACTTGTTTAGAGTGGAACCCTAATGTCTTGGTATATGTCGCTTACAGGTGAATCTACGATCGCTCATGATGAGAGAGAGACGTCCTCACCACTTGTTTGATCCTATTGCCCAGTTTGGTGTATTGGAGTAGGAATTTCTTGATGTAATGGGTTTGTATCATATCTATTATATGCTTCCTATCAGGATCCATACAACTATACTGACTGCTCTCATGGAGAGGTAGCACTCAAAGACATCCTCTTTTCATTTCCGTACAGGGGAGGAAACCATTACTCTGGAGGATGTGTGGAGGATTCTTCATCTTCCTATTCATGGAGAGATTGTTATGTACCAGATTCTTTGAGGTGCCCATGCTATTGTTAGGTGCATAATATGTGGATGTTTGTGATGTAGAGATTGATTTATCTAATTTTGTAGATAGTGCAAACCCTATCATTCTTCTCCTTTTCAGCTTGGTATCAGGATTAATTGTTCCTGATAGACGAGGTCGACAGTTTCCAATGGGTTGGGGTGTATGTATTGAGATTATTCTCAAGCATGGTATGAGATATACCTAGGGTGTCTGTTTTCTTTCCCACCTTTATCGAGATATTCATGAGGTGGTGTATTGAGGCAGGAGGTCATTTTCTATAGGTGTATCCCTTTTACATGTTTGGGCATAGGAGCATATTGTAGTGACTCATCTTGGTGGGATTCAAAATCATTCTCTGGGTGATTCATACTGTTATCGCTATGGGGATTTGCATTATTGGTGTTTGATGAGATTCTTGGTTTTTTATGGAGACCTTCCATGAGTTGTGAGGTTTGGCCAGAGGATGCAGATCAACTTGTGTACTACCAACAAACTTGTTGGTTGCTTGGTTGATCATCATCTATGATAGAGTTCTATCTACCCAATCGAGTATGTCATTAGTTTGGTGAGAGATAGGGGAAGATTCATTATGCCTATGAGGCTTGGTTTGGTTGGACCTGTTAGGAGGTTCGTATATGGGGTATCTAGGTTGATGTAGATATTATTACTATTGAGTTTGTAGCACCTACCGTAGTTAGTTGGGGTTGTTTAGTTGGAGTGGCAGATCTAGATACTACTAACGACTATAAAGAGTGGTGGAAATGACATAGGACTTTGAGGTTTACTAATCCTCGAGGTGGTCCTATTGTGGGAAGAGTTGGCATCATAGATCATCACGGTGAGCGACATCATGTTGAGGTTCTGGTAGAGCAATTTGGTCGAGCTTGATGTGATGAGGCAGAGGATATTTAGGATGAGTAGGTACCCTGTGCACAAGGTCAAAGACAGGTTCTAGATCCTCCTCCACTAGCTAGGGATGTTGATTTGTTGCTAGCTTAGATGAATTTGGACAGTGATGTAGACTTTGTACAGTGATTGATCATAGAGGTTTTGGTAGATACTCTGAGAGTTGAATGAGATACTATGAGGTTTGAGCGAGATAGTGCGATCAGTAGATTGCATGTGACAGAGGCTTAGGAAGTATTATTGATAGTAGAGAGATTATCTTCAGGTAAATCGATAGACTGATATTGGTAGATGACATGTTGCAAAGGCTCAAGTACTA